>JAWWEM010000010.1:18912290-18946277 GCA_035582935.1 Ormyrus thymus | reverse complement strand
GAGAGAGAGAGAGAGAGAGAGAGAGAGAGAGAGAGAGAGAGAGAGAGAGAGAGAGAGAGAGAGAGAGAGAGAAGGAGGATAGAGAAATCGATCATTTGTTTCGTGCCGCTCGGCGAAATTGCACATTCCAGGGCTCGTATTCCCCGCGAGTATATAGCCGAGCTCCTCCGAGATATAATGCAAAGCGCAAAACTCCGCCGGTCATTTATACGAGTCAAAACCTAAGCGCTCTGCCAGTCAGCAGCTTTCCACGGTGACGACAACTCGCGAATAGACAGAGGAGCTCGAACCCTCATGATTGATAACCGCGGGATAAGAGCACGCGGACGTGTGTGTCGGGGAAAGATATACACCGGCTTGCGAGCGCAAACACGGAGAGCGGGAGATAATGCCGGATCAAGAAGTCGCTCATCAAGAGATCCGCGGGCCGTTCTCGCTCGAATTTTCGTAGATTTATACGCGTCGATGAAAGTTACTCCGTCAAGATGATGAAGGTTATTTGGGGCTACGAGGCCGCGCTTATTATAGACGAGAGGAAAGGGTGCTTCTGGGAATTCCAATTACTATCTAATTGCATCTAATGTACGTGCTATGCAAAATTTATTGAACGAAAGCGTCATCGGAATTTTTTTAATCGTTTACTTAATTTTGCAGAATTTCTTCGCCGCAATGTCTTATGTATAAAAATACAATCAAAAAACCACTTATTATTATAAACTTTGAAAATTTATTTTGTACAAACCACCGTTACTGAAAACATTCCACAAACATGCCATTTTTCAGTCAACAGACTCGCAGAATCGATATCTCCCAATTTTTATCTTCAGAAGCTTATCTACGCAAATCAGCGCAAGGCATTTATACAGTAGCATCCTCGACTCGACCATCGGCGGCGGCGGCGGCGTCTTTTCAAATCCAGTGAACTTCCATCGCAATTCCGGCAGATCGGATATCAACGTCGATGAGGAACGGAAGGAAGGAACGATATAAGCCGCGCGCGCCGAGCAGAAAAAAGGCAGAGCGGATACCGGCGTCTATTTCTTTGCAGCGGATCCGATGCAAAGGGATGGCTGCAGAAATGAGATACACGGTGATATAACCAGCGATGCGCTCCGCTGCTGCGCGAATAATTTCGCAAGACAGTTTTTTTACGGCAAAATTTTACGCATCCGAACAATATTTGGATTCCGAGGATAAACACGCAATCGGCGCCCTTCGTTTTAGGCGAATTTGGAGCGAAATCAGAATCTTTTGCAATAAACAGATTTATTTCGAAGTGGTTTTAAAAACTTACGAAAAACGGCGATGTACTCAAGAATTTTAAGCAGATTAACAGGAAACTGTACCGAAGAGATCCGCAAACCCACCATGCTTTTATAATCCGGTAAGATTACTTTGGAAAGTCTTACCCTTGTTTTGAAGTCTCTGTCATGAGATTCTCAAATATTTCAAGTCACATCATAAAGCCAAAAGTATACTTTGAAGTCAACTTCCTTTGACTCTTTAAAGTGCAACAAAAAACAAGTTCCTGTGGTACAGGTAGTTTCTAGACAGCTTTAATCATAAAATTGTTTTATAATCGTATCATATTCCATCGTAAAATATTATGAAAAAAAGAGCTTCGTCGTTTTTTATCAAACTATTAAAGAAGCACAGTTTTCGCTAATGATGCCTATTTCGCGAGCAAAAAATGACAGAAACGCAATTTAAAGTAAAAATACAACTAGCGCTCTTTTGATAAATTGAGTGATATCGCGAGGCGCATTGAAAAGTTCAAGACCACGCCCCAATTCGGCGCAAAGTCGGAATATAAGCAGGTGGCTAGAACGGAAATAGGAATAATTTCTGAGGCAGGCAGCGGCGGCCGGCGTCCCACGCCGCAATATCGGCCAGGCAGGAAGGAAGAACGTTTCCTTGCGACTTGCTTTCGTTTGCATGCGAACGAGCAGATAAAATTCACCCTCTCTCACTTGCGGCCGGCCGCGAACGTCACTGGACGTGCACCTGGATGTAGGTGGAGGTGCGCGCCGGGTATTTCTCCTTATTTACAATTTTCGGATTCGATTCTGCGGGGACTCGGCTTTTCTTTCCTATTTCGAGAGAAATCTCCGGGATTTTTTAGTTTATACTTGCAAAATTTACGGCTTGTTTATGATAATGCCGCGCGCGGGCTTATCGGTTCGCTGCCTTTTTTGATTTTCAATGAATGTTTTCCCGAAATCTTTTCGAGCGATCTGCTTGATAAAGAGGTCGGACATGGCTTTGCATTACCAAAGGAATGACTCTGCCAAGGGACATTTTTTTTCTTACTTCAGAGCAAAGAATTGACTTATTGCGCAAGAGCTTGCAGTGCAAAGACGCAGCGAATAACACGTTTAGGCCTTCGCAAAAAAATTTTAAAACCATCGACGTGATTGATTAATCATTTATGGATACGTTTATTCAGATCAGTGCGGCAGGTGTAATTTGTATTCCTCTTTCCCCGAAAACGCTTCTCCCGCAGAAATGCACACAGCGCAACTCAGTCGCTGAAAGGCCGTCTAAATAAAACCCAATGCACCATTCAACTTTCCTCCGCAGAAAACTTGGCATTATCATCTGATCTCCATTCAGCGTCGAGCGATCGGCGGCATGTAGCCTCGTGCGTCTTCCCCGAAACTCCATCGATTTAAAGTCCAGCCTCCGTCGCCGCCTCCTGTTCTTTAAAGCGCTCATTTCGGCAACAGCGCACGAATCGCTCCTCGAGCACACAGGCCACGTAGCGAGACAAAGCGGACAAAGTTTCGAAGCTTCTTTTCCGGGCCGCGCGCGGGGGGGGGGGGCAAATTCGGGGATACGCAGTCGCGCCACGTAAGGAGCCTTGAATTTTCGGCAATTTTTTCCGTATTTTTGAGGGGGGGCGAACTTCGCCGGACGCGTTTATGCTAAGTTTCCCAGGCGCGTGGACTTGACGCTGCACGACGAGCGGCTGAAATCTGGGTTATCGAGACGCCGACTGCACGTGTGCGCACTCACAATCGGAACGAGCTTCCGCGGAAATTGTGTTAAAAATTGCTGCTCCGGTATACTTTTTTATTACGACTTTCCCCCTGCTGAACAGATTGCGTGATATTTAGTGGACTGCGGGGGGGTAGCTTCAAATTCAAGGTTTTCTTGCGAGATTCCGTTGTACAATCATTGCATGTTTCCGTGTTGCTTGCTAAAAGAGCATATTTATATTTTTGTGATGTTTCGTAAAATTAGTTTTTTGAAAAGAATAAATTTAATGAATCGTGACTTTTATAAAAAAAATAAATAAATAAGAAATGAAATGTTTCGATAAAGTTGATGTACATTACATGTTACGCGAGTTTAACTTGATGAATACATAGAACATATGCTTAAAAATAAACATCAAATTTCCTTTTGATAAAATTGTTTAAAAAGGTAATTTTTTTACCATAACAGGTTTCATACAAAAATCAAAGGAAAAACCGTAACATTTTCAAACTCTATTTATCCTTTTTCCAGTTTGGGAAGGTAAAAACCTCAACTTCCATTCCAGCGGAGCCATCAATAAAAGCTTATAATAACTCCCATCCATATTCCATAAAAGCCCGAAAAAAACAGAAACCAGCCCATCGCGTTCCACTTTGTCCGAGCGCAGCGCAGACCTGCCCGAAAATAAAATCAAACCCGATAAATCAAAATAAAAATTACGTGCCACGTAATGCAGGGCGTAAAAGAAGCAGCCAGCGGCGCGACAGCTTTCCCGGATAAAAATCGTGATCAGATACAGTCGTGCAACCCCCTACCCCCCTGCCCTCCTGCCCGTTACGCAACACAGATCTTTCTCGAGTTACGGAGAACGAAAGCCAGAGACAGAGAGAAAAGGGGTAGCGAAGGTAGCCCCAGCTGCAGGCTGCCTGAGAAATGGCCCGTCTCGTACTTTTGCCTTCCTCTCGACTCTAGCGTCGTTAAGCGATATATCAAATCCGGCGGGCCAACTTTTGTCCAATGACACAATAGGTGGCCTTTGAGCTTTTCCCTGGTCCTCTTGTTTTCTCTCTGTCTCTCTCTCTCCCCCCGTCGCGCTTCTTCCAGTTTTCGAAGCTCTCGTCATGCACAGAACACCGCGCGCCCGAGCGTTTACTTTGGTGGCGCATCAGCGGAGATTTATCGCGCGGCGGCGCGCTGCGCCATTCATTCCCGGGAGTGATTCTTTTTTCGTTCGAGCGGCCCGCTTTTTGCGTCGCCGAGTTGAGGGGATTGTTAAAGATGCTGCTGCCTGCGAGTGGAAAAGTAGGCTAATTAAGATTATATCGCTCGTGGCTGTGGAAACTTGAGATTTACGAGGAGGAATTATCGCGCGGGTGGAGTCATTGAAAGATAAGCTAGTCCTGAAAAGGCGCGTTCGCGAGCCTGCTGCGGTATAATGTTGCAACACTGAGAGAGATACTTTATGATGATACGGGCAATGTAATTTTGTTGATTAGCTGGAAGCGGAAATTGTTTTAAACTTCTAGCTGTACGTTCTTCGTTAAACTTATATTTTCTTTTATAGTTCTTGAGTTTCACAAAGGTTTATTTAAAAAATGAAATTAAATAAGTAATTAAGTTTGTCAGATTATATTGTCAAAATGAACTACGCGCTATTAAATGTTTAAACCATTAGGCATATATTTATTCTTGTTATTTACTTATCAGATGTTCTTACTTGGTATCTGACACTTGCAGAATAATTTGACGCGTACATTAAAATAACTTTGTTTTCAATAATATATTTTAAAAAATCGCCAATCTTACATTGCATAAGAGTCAGAAGGAATAGTTGCTAAGGAACGAGCACTCAATTATATAGAATTAGAACGTACCATTAGGCTGCATCATTTTTTACGGGCGACTGGCAAATGGACGAAAAGTTGGGAGGGAAAATCGGCGTGCACCACCTTTTTCAGAGCTCGGCGATTATTCTATCAACGTTAAAATCGATTGTCGATTTTGTCATAGATTAATCGCCAATAAAACTCCCTCTAGTTTTCGATGATTTATTACGCTGATATATCGAGGAAAGACGTGTTATTAACTCTGCTTTGAAAATTTTGCATCCCGCGCCTCCCGCTGCATCAGATTTTTTAGTCAAATTATTTTATCAGAGTTGACAGTATTAATAATTTATCGATGCTTTGACGCTATTGATATTTCGAAATCAAGTACATCACTCGTACGAGCGCATAAAAGTGGGTGAACGTTGCGGTGGATGGTGCGCTATTTAGTTTCGGGTATATTGGCGCGAGCGTTACCATTTGACTATATATTTAGATAGTCAATCAAGGATGACGTAAAGTTAATCAACATTGATGTGAAATTGATGAACATGTGACATTTCCAAGTATCAAGTTGTTATTAGAGTGAACGTCAATCACCGGAGTCAGACTGAATTCTGCTGCAGTCATTTGTGAATATTTGTATGCATTCTGCAATTCTAGTTAATAGTTTGGAGACTTGTGCACTAGTTAATCTGAAGATCTTTATGATTGACTATTTATTCGTACGTCATTTGCCAAAACATCTACAAATCTACAAGTTTAAATTATTTAGCATTCGAACGATACTCGGAAAAAATATAAAACTGCGCAAAGTTGAAAATGTTCTTTTAGTCCAGACTTTTTATAAAAAGAAGCTCAGCAAGAAACATTTCTAAATGAAACTGTACTTGAATTAATCAATAACGTCAAAACTCCCTTTATATAAATCTCCGGCAAGATTTGGCCAACCGTGTTGCGAATCCAAAGCCGCTAATTTCATCGAAAGACTTTAATATCGCCGCAATCGGTCGCTCCTTAATTTTTCGCCAATGATCGCCTTCCCACTTTCGCCCACCCACGTGAACTCTCCCGGAGCGCGAGGAAAAAAAGGCGCCAAAAGAAAGGGGCTCCCTCGCGCAGCTCCCGGAGGAGCTCTCCTGGATGATAAAGAAAAACAAAAGAAAAAAAATCTTATAACGCCGAGTTCGTTCCCTAGGCCGCCGCGGCGCGTTTCTTCCTTTCTCCTCGCGGGGGCGAGAATGATATAGGTTAAAACTACGTGAGCGCAATCGCATAGGCGTGGCGCGGATGAAAAGCCACCTCGGGTTACAGAACCTGGCAGAAGGTTCTCCCTTTCGTTTGAGTATTCCCTGCATATTCCGGGAGTCCCGGGACTGTCGAATATAAAAAAGGGGGGTGCAAATTTTCGGGTAAAATATGGGCCAATCCGTATATAGTGTGTTCCGGCAATTTAAAGCCCTTATTATTTATCAGCGTAACACGAAAATTGGAGTGTCTACATGCACAACTCCTAACTCATAATTCGTTGTGCACTAAAAAGTAGCAGTTGACCCTCTATCAATTGTTGGATATATGAGTGTAGCCTGGAACGTCAAGAAGTCGCACATCTCATATTGCGCCTAGGCTTATGATAGTCAATAGATATTCAATGGCTATTATTTAGGGGACATCGAATTGTGAGTTATGAGTTATACATGTAGGCACTCCCAATCCGTCATCGAAGATCTTTTTGTGTCCTACTTCTTGTGGTTCTCGTTGATGTTATAGAATGCAAATATTTCAATTGAAGTTCGAGAAGTGAATTGTATTTTAATTTGTAGTGAAATTGTAAAAATGTTTAATTAAAATGAGCCAAGCAATAACTTTAGATAAGCTGGACAGAAATAGGATCAAATGTATGTCCCGGGATAATGTGTGAAAAACATTTTCTCGTATATTTTGACGCATTATTACATGAAATTGCTGCATAAAATGTGATAATAATACTTTGCCTCTTTTATTTCATGTAAATTCCGGTGGATATGAGAAGCAGTGCAGGCATTTGACAGAATTTATCAGGCAAAAAATCAACGTTTATAGGGGAAGAATAGGTTCCGAAACGTGTTATGCTTTTTTCAGAACGGAGATATACATGAATTTCGTTAGTCAAATATTTTATTTGTAAATCTCAGTCATAAATCGTAAAATGCTAAAACTAGATTTTTTTTAAACGCAAAAACATTCACGTACAATTTATTTCTTTGTTTCTATTTAATCAACTTTATAAAGCATTTTTATTTATTACGCTGAACAATTAAATATACAATTGCTCCGCACAAACGCACTTACTGCCCGGACATTGAACGCAACGGTCGAGAGCTTAAAATTTCTAATTAAAAAAACGGTCAACTAAATCCAAGGAATCGAAGGAGCGATTAGCTCCAGTCCGTAAATTTCGGTGAAATACAGCGGCAATTCGTTGGCAGTAAAGGCAGCGTCCGAAGGCGGCGCGCTTCCTCATCGCACGCAGAGGCGCCCTTTCCACGGGGCCAGCGGCAAAATAAATAAACGCCGACGTGCGGGAGAAACGGCATAAATTTAACGGCGAGGTCTGCCGCGACAGGATGAGCGTCGTGGCAGAGGCCGCTCGCGACTCTTTCTAAGATTTGCGAGGGCCTCGTTGGAGAATATACCCGGGAAAAACATTGCTGGAGTAAACGTACTTACTGCCGACGGACAGTGAGAAAACGCCCGATAAACTCGGGGAGACAATAAAGCTTTTTGTTTGAGATTAAGGATATTGGGGATGTATTCAAAGTAAGGCGTTAGTTTTTTATTTTCATGCTTATGAAGCTGGTTAGCTTGAATTTGAAAAATGTTCATTCATTATTTAACGAATTTTGTTTAAATTGCATATTACTGGTATAAATCTGAAGCTTAATTTTAGAAGTAATAAATGAACATATTATTAAATTGTGAAAGTTTTTCTTCGCGTAAGGAAACATTGGACTTCAGAAACTATCGAAATAAAAAATTATGAAAAATTTAGTTTAAATTTGACTACAAATAGAAAAACTTTGCTGTAAAGGAAAGTTATTGTATGTTACATGTTTTACAAGAAAATAAAAGAGTTTTTGCGAAGTAATTTTTTTTTTTATATCGATAGCTCGCGACTATGTCCAATAAAGTGTATAAACTTTTGTTATTTCTGCCGTTTCCAATTTGAAAAAAAAAATAGTCTATTTCCAAACTGAAGCGCGGAAAACAATACAAGCAACTATTCTCCGCGAGAAGAGCCGTGGAAGAAAGAAAGACGGATGAACCGAAATAAATAAGAAGAGCAGGGTTATTAGAGCCAGCGCAAGAAAGTGCAGAAAGAAAAGGGTAGCAATACAAAAATTCTCGAGCGGAGAGAGAAAAACTGGAAGAGACGAGAGGGAAGTTAGTAAGTCGGGACGGAAAGGAGGACGGAAGCGCAAAAGGAAGGGGGAGGGGGTACAACTGTTGTTCCGTGTCTTCCGGACTTATCGTGCAGGGAAGTGTAAGCCTCACGCCGCCGCTGCACGAAATATACGGTACGCCAAGTGTTCCGCACAGTATTAGCCCTTTATGACCCGCTCGCGACCTCCCTCGCCGCCGAGGCTTTTATTTTCTCGTCTTCTGTTTTATCTCCAAGTGAGATTATACACCCAAATCGAGAAAGTAATGATACGCCGCGGAGAATACTGGGCAGTTTAGTGACTGCAATGTGATACATTGATTATTTTATTATCGGAATATTTTAGAATGAGATTAAAGTTTCATTTCGCAGACAGCCGGTGATTTGATATGTAAATGATAAGTTATACCACGCATTAAGTATAAATCGCATTACATTAGCCTCGTTTAACTAGGCTAAATAATATCTGGAATATTAAAGTGTTTAGGTATTTCACTTTTTCAATAAATAAATAAATAAATAAATCAATTTTCTCGACAGTTGCAGAAGAATTAATAATTAATTTGTTTACAAACACTTAATATAAAACTTTATATATAATCCCTAGTAGAAATCAAACCATTTTTAATGCTTTGAGATTAAATTTTAGCATTTATTGGCCAATTATGAAGTATTTTTTGGCCATTTATGAAAAACTGGCCAAAAAACGCTCTGAAAATGTTTTCAATTTCTACCAGGGATGTAAAACGAATTATAGGTTTTAGAGTAGATACTGACTTTATTAATAATACTACTCACGATTTGAAAAACAGATTCATTTTTTCTTGATCCAACAATTTCAATTTTATTAAACTTTGCAAGTCATTTTTTTCCCTGACGTGCACAGTTCATGCCCTTTCTCCAATAAATAACATTACACAATCGCACTGAACAGCAAACAAACGATGACAAGCCATTGGTCAGATCGAGGTCGTTCCTTCCTGCCCCTTCCTAAAAACGGCGTCATATTTGCGAACGCTCGCCCCATCAGATCTTCCCCGTCGGACATTTTTTCCCTCATGCAGTATTAAGCAGACGCGCATACAGAAGGCAAGCGTAGCGCAGCTCGGCACATAAATTCCTCTTCCTTCCGTCTTATCAGTTTTGAAACTCCCTGCGAATTGCTCCGTCGCGAGGAAAGCGGGGATAATACCCGAGCAAATATTTAAGATCCTTGTCGCTCCTCGGCATTTTCCGCCTCCCGTTGGACATTTTCCCTGTTTAAGCGTAGCTAATGCTATATACGTCGGCTTGTAATCTCCTAAGTAGTGTTCGGCTGCGACATCGTAGATGAGCCAGATTTTTCGACGCTATTCATTAACGAGCCAGGAGTATCATTCGAAGCAAAGCTTTCGCTTGTACACTCGACTGATCATTTCCCGTATTCGTGCGCAATCTCGCTCTGATTTCAGTTTTTGTAAAGCCTGATTGGGATAATGTTAAACAGTCAGCTTTGTACTTAAATATATTTTACTAAGCGTTTTGTTTTTTTTTTTTTTTTCAATTAAATTTAATAGAATTTTTTTATGTGCGCATTAAAAATATTTTCGCCTTGAAAAATGATTTTTACCGACTCGAAAAAGTGAAGCATTGTAAAACTGATGCGTTTTCTAAATCTTATTTTCTAAATTTTATTAAAGTGAGGTGGAAAAAACTAACCTGTTGGCCTTTCTCGTACAACTTCCAATCGATCGTTCTTACTCTTCCTTGAGAGATGTCCCTCAATTGTCCTTCAGCTTCTTCCGGGCACATACAACATTCTAGATCTCCGGTACTTTCTAATTTTTTTTGCGTTCCCGTCGCTACCTGTATTATTATAAATTATTTAAAACATGTTTCAAAGTAAGGTATGATTTTTTTGTGCATTTTCGTCAGTTTACTGACTTATTTAGGTTGAAAAGTTTTTTTTTATTTAATTTATAGAAAAATCTATCTTTTAAGTAGATCACTACATTAATCTTTGAAATACAAAAAAGTAAAATCTACGACTTTTTCCGACGAGTACATTCACAAATCTCCCACCTACCGTCAATTTTTCATCCAACCCAATCTTCCCTCCAAAAAAAAAAAACCTCAAACGAATCTCAAAGTCTGCCGCGACGCCCCAACAAGCGCCCTATAAACGAATTCTCCACAAACAAAAGCTCACATATCTCCAGTAGCGGACGAGGGCTTTTTGCACGCTGAGAATGGAGTTTCCATGCGGCGTGTCGATGGTCTCGAATAGGCGCGCGGTCAAAAGGCGAGACTGCTTGCATGCGGGCTGGGCTTTGAGCGGCTGGTCCCACTTGCTGAGCTCGTCTTGTAACTCTCTGTCGACGAAGAACCACTGCTTCGGCGTAGGTTTCGCTTTTGGGATCTGCGGCGACGATGATGCATTATTCAGATTGGCGCATAAATTTTCATAGGGCTACGCCCGGCGCCTCTGCTTTCTGCCTCCTTTTTATTGAGGCCTTTGGCCGCCACCGGCGATAAGACACAAAAATGGAAAGTGTTTAATTGAATCGTGCATGTTTCATGGGATTTTTTTTTTCACCGGCTTTGCTGGCCGCTCTGATTTCGATCTAGTTCTCGGAGGTTTTGTAAAGGATTCAGAGCTATAGTGTCAAGGCTTTGTACTGCCTTAATGTATTTGCTCCTTCCAATGAGTCATTTTTTTTTAATAATAATGTAATTTTTAAGATAGACACTATTTTCAATCAAAAATTTAAAAAAAAAGTACCATACAGTATCACGATAGTAAACGGTACATACCTTTCTGAATTAAAAATGAAAAATTAGCATATTTACTGTGTACGCCAGAGTCCAATCTCGCTTGCCACCAAGGATCTTCCTCTGTGGTTTCAAAAACAAATGACACTCCATTCCCGGCTGTTTATTCATGGGAACTTGAATCAAACTCGCTTCGTAATCATCCATGAGGGTCGCCTCGAACTCCTTCCTTACAGATCGATGGTGATACTCGTAGGCCTGACCTTCCTTGTTCACGGAGAAGATCCTGCAGTTCTTGCCTCGATTTCGCTCCAGCTTCCAGGCTCTTTCGTCCTCGCCTTCCGGAGGCTTTTTACACGAGCATCGCGGGTCGAGTGGCTTCTCTGCCAAACTCCAGTTAAAACTAAGATCGCTGCGCGCAACAGTCATATAGCCGTGGTCGTCGCAAAATGTTAGCAGTACGTCGTCGTCGTCGAGTGACTGCTGATCTTCCCCCCTTTTTTTAGACGGTGGCTCTGTCAGTTTGAAGGTTGTGTGAGACGTTGCGGACTGGCATTTATGACACATTCCTCGGCTAATGTACAAACTGTCCTTTTGCAACTAACGAAAGAAAGGCAATTCATGAATTTGAAGTAGAAAAAACCAGGATTAAGTCGTACAGAATTTAACAATGAAAAGTAAATGATTAATTAAAAGATTAGCCCCTAAAGCCTCATCGATTTTTCGTTAATTTTTCAAGCAAAGAAGCCAGCTCTAAGGCAAAAGCCTGCTCACGAAGTTATCATCATTTATCAACGAGACATGGCTCTCCGTCACCTCAAATCGCCGAAGAGCAAAGCGAGCCCCTGCAGCAAAAACCCCGGACATTGCAATCACCTTGATCCGGTCGCGATCCTGGAGCAGCCTCAGCTCGGCTCCGCTCCTTCTCGGATCGAGCCGGAGGTAGAGGCCGCCGGTGCCAGTCGACACGCCGCAGACGTCGCCCGAGTCGCGTTCCACCGTCGCGTAATTCGGATGCTCCGCGCAATGGTAGGCGACGACCGAGACGAAGCCTTCCGGCTCATAATAGCCCTCGGAGTACTTCTCCAGCTCCTCGGGCGTCCAATCGCAGCAAGCCGGCTCGTCTTCGATCGTGCAGCCAAACAGCGTGCGTGTACCGTCTGGAATTCAGGTGAGGCGAGGATGAGATTGGTCGGATTTCCGATCTTTCGAATTTCGTGCAGCGAATTGTTTGGCTGCACTGACTTGATTTCAATGCACTGGAGGCTTCGTTTGCTTGGGGTTTCGGTACGTGAATATGGCTTTTACAGTAGTATACTTTTTATTAAGTTTTTTTTGAAAAGATTTGCGAAAAAAATGTAATTAAATGAATTCTATGTAAATTTTGACGTTGACTAATACTTGTAATTTAAGATTTGTTGGTAATCGACGCCTTTTACTCGTGAGATATTTTTAAAAGTATTTTGGAGTAGGTCCAAATTTAAAAGTTCTTCCATTAACTGGACGAATTTTTCATTTTTGAGAAGGGAAGCAAAAGTTATTTGCAGCACATGTTTGGAAAATGTAATGCATTTTATTCAAAATACTTATATTTATATGACAACGGATAACTGAAAATATGCCCCATTTTCATGTATATTCAAAAGGCAATAATAAAATACCGACAAAAAAGTGCACTGTATTAAAAATCTTTTTTGCGGTCTAAAAAAAAGGTCTTGTTATATTATTGTATTGCATTCATCTCCAGGATTTCCTTTGATATCACAGCTAGGTGTAAAATATATTTTTTCCCCATTTTATTTGTAGCCCAAAAATAGTATTTTAATTTAAACGTACAATGTTCAATAATCCAAGTAAAGTTATGTTGTTCCGTAAAATTTTTCATTAAAAACAAAATTCCATTCTCACCTGCACTAATTAAAAAACCGGAACAAAACCAGAAACACTAACCCGGAAAATTGACGACAAGTTCGGCGTGCTTGTTAAAGAGCATGTCAGTGCCGTCGTCGCGCCGGGCGAACTTCTCCTCGGGATCGTACTCCTCGGCGATGCTGGCTCGCAATCGATCGAGCTCTCTGACGTGGCGGCCCCGCTGCACCTCGTACTGCCGGCCATCTGCTTCCAGCACTCTGTAGTGCAGCGTATCGTAGGCGGAGCGGAAGCCGAACGATGAGCAAATGGTCCCGCATGATGACTATTACACAAGCGAATCGATAATTCTGGCTTTCAGCCTGTCGCCTTAAAGGCGGCTAATGTTTAGTGCGCGTGCACGCCTCTGCCTTGATGTGTTTGGGATAGCTTGCTTTTCATCTCCGGGGAGGAGAGGTCGGGGGTAGGGCTTCAATGGATTATTAAAGATTTCGTTTTCTACGTACTAGGAGTAATTAAATGGATAGATAGGCTTTTTTAAAGTACGGATCGCGAGGATGATATTAGGCAAAAGGAGTAAATATTGTGCATTCCCACCTCAAAACTGAATAAAGAGAAGTCTTGGTTAGCCGCAACGCTCTGTATTAAATCAGCGCTCGTGTTTTCGCTCCTCGCCATTGATTGTTGGTAATCTTAAAAGAAACTTTAAATTTGTTAGCTAACGAAAGTAATCAAGCATTAAAATCGACTTACCCTGATCAAAATTCAGGACGGTAATTATGATTCCGTTTGGTCGTAAAACGACGATTGAACCGTTGTTCAAAAATTTTATGACGTCTCCGTTATGTAAGTACTTCCGATGACTTTCATCCTCTATATTCTTAGATCCAGGTCCGGTAGACGTGTAATATTGAAGGATGCAAAGCGGGTAATTCATGCATTCGTATTTCATTGGTTTGATTACCAAACCGGTCGGCCAGGTTATTCGAATATCATAGAGCAATTGGTTGAGAATTGAATTTTCTAAAAATTGTATTTTACATTTACTCGATATTTCCAAGAAAACAATTGAAATGTATTAATTAAATTATACTTACTAAATAATGTATTAATACTACTATTAATATAAAGTAAGTTCAATAATTAATTTATCGAATCAAAAAAGAAAACAATGCAGAAGCTCACTCTGCAAACACTGTAGCTTCTGAAACGCAACAATTATGCCATTCCCAAGCGCCAAGTGAAAGACACTGCCTTTATCCAGCCGCTGACACCTGAGACTCCAGGCCTCGACTTCCGGTGGCTCGAATCCGGCCACGCAGGTGGTGACGGTAGTTCGAGGCTTCTTTTCGCTGCCGAGCATCCAGCACTCATGGGTAAGAGCGATGCGCGTGCCGTCGCGCGCCTCGTACAGGCGCTGGAAATTGGAAAGCTGAACCCTGCGCCGGCCGCCTAAATCGTAGCCAATAAAGTCGAACGTCCTCGAGGGCGCATCCGACGCAACCCGAGAGCTCAACTGACTCCGCTGGCTCCGCTGGCTTCGCGGACGGGAGCTCGTGGAGCCCTTGGAGCGCCGATCCTTCTTCACTGCCGCACTTGAGGACCGCGAGGTTATTGCCTCGCCCGAGTCGCGGTTCTTTTTACGCCCCGCCACTGCTGGCGTCTGCCTCGCTAAGGAGGTGTTCAATTTCGATGGAATTTTAAGGAGTTGCAAGCTTTCGCGGAAACAACGGAGGTCAAACTCAGTCGCTTTCTTCATTTGTTTATAATGGGAAATTGTTTTTTCGAAAAAAGAAAATTGGTTCTTATCGTTTGGATTAAAGAGAGTTATTCATAAAAGTGCCTCGATATTGTACAATATCCTTTCATTAATTTATTGAATGTTTGATAAAATGGGAGAAATTCAAACTATTAAATTATTTACTTTTAAAGAAGGCTCACTTTTATGAGTGAATAACCTCCTTAAATGCAATAACAAGTAGAATACCACCGCGTTTAGTCAGACAGAACACTGATTTGCAAAATAAATAAAATTATCACTTCCCACGTTTTATACTAATTATTACCAAATATATTCATAAAAATTGCAAAAGCTGGTCCTAATAATATTAAGAATTATTTAAATTTCTTCATTATTTTTATATATAAGATCTGTCACTTAATTCAAAATCATGGTAAAATAAACGTAAGCTACCACCCTACTGTGAACTAAATTATTGTCGCAAAGACAATTCTCAAAGCTATTTACCCAGTGACCTTTTTTCCCCCAAATAAAACTGGAAATATACGATCCAAGACCCGGCGGGCAGCAAGAATTACATACCTTGGCCCCCCTTCCCATTCTCCTTCTTCTCGACGGGGACAGGCAATGCTAAGCTCGCAGTCTCGCTTGATTCCACAGCGAGTGCCTCCAACGCGGCAGCTTTCAGCGAGCCGGGCAGTATAAAGTCTCGATCGGTAAGCATCGGCAGGCTGTCCGCCGCCTCCTCGCCAGCCTCTCTGCGACAGCGCTGAATCATTCCGCCAATCGCCATCATTCGGCGATCATGTTGTGCTTTGATCCAGTCCCGCTCCTCGGCGAGGACGTAGTCGCAGAAGTCGCGCAGGCAGACCGGCGTTCGTATGGGTATTGTGACCCGCCGTTCGATTATTTCGTCCGGCTGCTTTCTGGGCTATCGAGCCGAGAGGGAGAGAGAGAAAGAGAGGCGAGTTATTGAAAAACTTTTTCATGGCTGCCTTCTTTTCCTCCGAGTTCGAATGCCAGGCGAATTTGTACAGACGAGTTTTTTACTGCGAAGAGTGCGAAAGCTGCTTGGTTACGGCAGTTTTTTTTTTTTTTTTCGCCTCCGAGGTGGCGAACCTGAATGTCTGGACAGATGTTGGCAGACCGAAATCTTTTACGAGTATACGGAGCTTTCGAAAATTCCGACTTTGGGGTGGAGAGTTTTTTTATCGCGGGTTATCAGTTTTTGTTTAGGAAAGAAATGCTTGAATTTTTTAAGGAAAATTTATTTTAAAAAGTAGAAATTGATGTAAATTGTATATATTTTTAAAATATATTTTTCATACAAATTTTAAACTATATAACGTACATTTTTTTATCAATTATAATAACTAATTTTTTAAATAGAATATTTAATTATCCGGTAACCTTTAATTATACATATATTCAAAAAAAGCAGTAGTAAACGGAATTTCTTTGTTACACTCGATCATCATAATACAAAATTCAACAGTGTAATTTGGTTACCGACTTTCGATCACGAATAAGTTATTAAAATTTTGAAATTTTGCTTTAAAAATTAAAGTGGTTTAACATTTAAAGCCAAAATTTATAAGAAGATATTCAATTTTAATTATACAAACAGGTAATATCGATCGGTTTGATGAAATTTGATTTGTTCGGGTAATAAAGGTGCAAAACAAAAATGTTGTTTTCGAGTACATAATTTCTTAATAGCTGTATTAATACCTCATATGCTCGTAAACTCGTGATTAAAACGAAATTTATTGATTCCTCGAAATGGAAAGCGCTCAGAAAAAAGTTTTATTCCAAGCATGTCCATTAAGAAAATGATTGATGATTAAGCAGCTCGTAAATTTATAATGCGACATGATATACACCCACAAGATTACCGCGGCATTATTTATGCATTTTGCGACACGTTTGCGCAGTAAAAAGAAGCCTGTCGAAACGCGACTAAAATTCCTCCGCGAAATCAATCTCGTCAGCCTCTCGAGAATAATTCCAATCAAGCAGAAAGGCGTCGATTGTCGGGGACTGACCTCGCGGCAGAAGAGCAGCAGCGTCGAGTCTGTGGGCATGAATTGCTTGACGACGCCTAGACCTCCGTACTCGGCCTGCCGCTGAAAGCAATCCCGAACTATTTGCAGAAAGACGGGCCGGGCGAGTGGCTCCGCGTCCTCGAACTCTTCGAGTGCCATCGGAGCTGACCGCCAGTCGTCCTCGTGGACTGCCTCGACCTCCGGCCCGGAGTTCTCCGTCGAATCGGGCGCTCCGAGGCTCTCGCGCACGTCGATGAGGCCGAACAGCGGCGGGCAGGCCTCGAAGTTCTTCAGCGTGCGGCTGCTCTCCGACGGCGTCGCTATCGACGCTGGCCTTAATGAATCGAGTTCGCTCGGCTTTTTCAAGTCCGCCGATTGCGTCGAGGCGGACTTGTGCTGCCTGCTCGGGGATACTTGGCACGTGCAGGTTTCCTCTGACACTGAGCAATGCGTTTTTTTAATGTTTAGGATAGGGTGAGGGTGTTAAGGATGGCAATATGCGTAGAATAATGATGATTGATAACAATCATGATAATTTAACTTTCCTTAAAAAAAATTTCATATTAAAAAAAAAAGAAGGAATTTCACTGCTTTAGCATTCAAATTCTAGTCAAAGTGAAACAATAATTTCTTACTGGCCGTTGAAACAACCTCTTCCTCATCTTCTTCAATAATATTGCTTAAATTAGACTTCATAATCACCTTCGTGGGTGCTGTTGATTCAGGAACTATGTATATTTCGAAATCATAGTCATTTTCATACCCTTTTTTTTAGTTCGTCTAACAGTTGATAATAAACAATATTACCCTCCTGCTGATGCGCAGAGTCTGTTTCGTTTGTCGAAATAAGATCGTTTAAAATGGTACTCTTAATTTGCAGGTCTTGAGTTGTTCCGCAACTGTGTAAGGAAGTGCCTTCTTCCATACCAACAGATTTTGCACTTAGGTGAGGAAATTCAGATTCTTTCGGATTTTTTAAATAGCTTTTGATAACCTTTCTGCAAGTCAGAATATTCAAAAGATGATTCGCTCTCGGTCGTTCGATGCCTTCCATTTTGCAGCATTTGAAAATTCCAGCCAGGTGTTCCGTACAAAACCTCTGCAGAAAGATATTTCTCAACATTTTTCACAATTCAAACCCTCGAATCTCTTTCTTTATTAGCCGAAAAACCTCACATCTGCCTCGTTGCTGTCCCGCCTGGCCCTGGCAATCCTGGGCTCCTCGAGCAGCGCGACTTTGCAGCAGACGAGTTCCGAGTCGTCCTCGGCGAATTTCCGACATCCCAGCTTCTCCTGGCCGCTTATCGCCTCGTCCTGCTCCTCAGCGAGCTGCACTTCCTCCTCCTCGTCGTCGCAGTCATTAGCAAATCGCGCGTTTAGCCCTAGCAAGTCGCCATGAAGAATTAATTCGAGCTGGGGACTGCGCTCCGGCCTTCGAGGCGGACGTTGAGGTGGGATCAGTCCATATTTCAAATTCAATAGGTGAAGTTTCTCCTCGAGACGCGCGAAAGCCGCGGAGTTCTCTGCGCCTAACGAAGCCTCGTCCGCTGCATCCGCCTCATCGTCGCTTTCATTCGGGCAACGCGGCAACGCTGCAGCTGCGGCTGCAGCCGCAGCTTCTAAAGCTGCCGGATAATGATTTAAGTTGTAAGAGATATTTCGAGGAAGGAATTTATAATTTTGAATAACGCGCGACAGCTTTTTTTTCTTTTTTTTTTCAGAAAAAATTGTAGGTAGGATAGATTTAATTGTTTAAGCTAATTTCTTTTAACATTGCGAACATTGCTGATTCAGAATTAGTTTATTTTGTTTACTATGTGTGTTTATACGTGTAGTTTATTTTATATTACTATATTTAAGCAGACAGTTCTGCTGAAATATTTAAATGAAAATAATTCACGAATTTTGCAGTAATATTAAATTTCATTATATACTTCAATTGCAATATATTTTTTTAAGTTAAAAAAATACATTTTTTTTATTATAATTCTAAAAAAATCTTTCCTTGCGTGTCCTAATTTTAAAAGTGACCAGCTACTTTCACCAAAAACCAAACATTCGCATCTCTGCAACTAATTTTCGCAATAAATCACATCGTGGCTCACTCCTTAGCTCATCTCACCCTCCTTGAACTTGATATTATCTTCGACCTGTTGCAAAAGGGCCTCGAGCACGACGGGCACCGAGGCGCACTCCTCGGGCACGCGCCGCTTGAACTCTTCGTAACTGGACATCCTCGGGCTGTCGGGTCTCTGCTCGAACACCTCGACCACCTTCATGCTGTTCGAGTAATCCGAGTAGGACTGCAGGGTGTCGTGCACGTCGAATAGCGAGTACGAGGCGCAGTCGTAGATGTCGGAATCGCGGAGGGGCACTCGGAACAGCTTCATCATCACTTCCGCGCAGGTATCGCCGTTGAAGTCGTCCCAGAAACTCAGGCAGCCCTGTATTTCGCAGGATGAATCCTTTTTGGTACTGGAAGGAGTTCGAAGTGCTCGAAAAGATTTCGAAAAATGGAAGCTAATAGCGATGAAATTTTGAAATCGAATGAGGTTTTAAAATAAAGTAACAGAAAATTGAGGTTTAAGAAAGAAATGTTTTGTAAAACTTGTATCGATTTAACTTATTTAATAATTTTTCCTTGTTTTGAAAGTAAATGTGGACAACTGTTAAATAAAATTATAAAAAAAAAAGGAAAAATTTTAAAAATCCCCGCTTTTATGCCACTCATTACGTTACCTTGTATATTGACACGAAGGCACAGGAGGAGGACATAATTTTAGTTTTTTCTCCACAACGTTGCAGATCGACGACAGACTGCACGAACATAAGGTAGATTCGAGTCTCAAAATGCAATACAACGGCACCCCAACTTTAATTAGTTCGAGGGGCAGATCCGGATCGCGAAACCCCGTCAGGAGGATGTACAAATTCGGACCTTTGGGATGAGGAGGAAATGGTAAGGAAGTTTGGAATTGTTTTGAAACATCCCTAGAATGATTAATAGATTCACTTATGAAATTATAGCGTTTAATAGAATAGAATTTAAAAGAATGGCCTTGTATTAATTCAAGGGTTTATTCGAATTTTCATTCACTTTTCATAAATATTAAAGTGTTTTAAAACAAATTATTAAATTTGAATATATGTCGATATTTCCGAATAAAACTAACAAATGAACCACAACTTTTTTTATTTTATAATATTTCGGTTAAGAATACGGAAAGAACGAATTTTTTTTCAACATTTTGAAGAAACAAACGTCAGTTTTAAAAAATTCGCTCTGGAAAGGAGAGATCGACACTTGTTTTTTCCAAAATTAAATTTGTCCATTTTCATTAAACACCCGCTAGAACCACGAGCAGCGCAAAACGGACGTAAAGCTTATCTTGGCCGAAAAAAAGTCTCACCGTCGCAGGGAGCGTCGTCGACGTATACGATGTCCCGCCACTCCTCGCCACGCATCCTGAGAGTGGAGTTGGGTCTCCTCGCGGCGGTGTGCGAGGTGCTCGGCCGCGACTTTTGATGCTGCTGCTGGCTTTTTCCCTTGGCGACCTCCTGCATCATCTGAAATTCCCGCTCGATCTCCGCCGCCACCTCGAGCTCGGCCGCGTTTCTTGCCTCCGCTTCGAGCCGCGCCTCGTAAATCATCCACTTGATTAGGCGGGCCTGGAAAAACGTCGGACTCGAGTCGCCGCACGCGCGCACTGCTCGCTTCGCGATCTCGCGGATTCTTTCCAGGGATTCTGACGCGTCCGCCGCCTTGTCTCCTGGGTTGTTTTACGAAAGAGGGGGCTGAGTTGGTATTGGAGTGGCTTGAAAAGGCGGCGTTTAATATGCTTTTTTATTTTGTAATATTTTTATTGTGTGCTATTCTGTTTAATGCAATATCGATGTGTGAATGGTGAAAGAATTTAATTATAATCATGTTGCGCTACAAGTTTGTAATGAAAATATTTTAAACTTGTTAATTCAAGCATGAAGCATCAATAAAATTCCAATCGTACAATTTATATTCATGCCAAAAACTGACGGATATACCTGCCGGCTTGTCAACAATAAAAAATGTGTATCAAGCCCGTCTCATAAGATCAGTTAAAAAAGCATTCCGCGAAAAAATTCTAACCTTTATGCAGTAATTCAAATTTCGCTGTCTTGTGAATGCTACCGACCAATTTTTCGCGACTTACGACGTAAATCATTTTTCTGTAGCCTTTCTCGCTCGCTTCGTTTAACATCGACGTGTATTTTACTTCGTTTTCTTGCGTTTCCACCAACATAACCACAATGCAGCGCCAGGTTTCATCGTTGATTGCGATGTCCTCTAAAACGTTTAGATTCTGCAGGACGCTCTCGCTTGATCTGCACGTACTTTTTGAATCTTTTGAGTTGTACGATTCTCGCGAATTTTTCCTTGAACTTGCAGACATTGTTGATCGGGTAAAATATTTTTAAGGGCAACAGTATAACCTAATTAATATTGTTTATTTCGAGGATTAAAGTACAGTGCAGTTCCACGTGAATACTTCGCTTTGAATAAGTGACAGTAGGAACACCTTTTTAAATAAAGTGGCAAAGCAGTAAACCGTTTTTGAAGAAAATTTTGATAAAATTATAATCAAGAAGTATGACAATTACATATTTCAGTGAAAGTCGGCGAATCAAGCTCTTCGAAAAAAGAAAGATACAGAAGTCGAAAAAAGAAATGATCCGAGGCGGTTGCCGCGTAATTTCGTGGGTCCACTTTGTCTTGAGCCGCGCTTGAGTAAAAGGGAAAATTGCCAACCAGAGAAAGAGGGAGGCTGATTTTTTGCGCCTCGTGTCCGCGAGGCGCATTATCCCCGGAACTTTCCTCTGCTTTACGATCGGGGCAAGTTTCGGCTCAACTTTCGCCGATAGATAACGCGGTCTGCGGTATGATGCGGCTTAGAAAAATGTGTTGCGGTCGGGAGGGATGGGCGTGAAAGGTATACGATTCTCCCGGCTGATGAAGCTAAGTGATCGTATTTTCTGCTCCTAATGCGCGGTGCTTGTTTTTTTTTCCCATTTTGCCGAGATTTATCATCAGAGACAAAAGAGTTACTTTTTAAGAAACGTTTTGCTTCGAGATATAAATTGCGTTATTTACGAAATGTTAAATATTACAATACAGTTTTATCTTCATAAGAACGAATTTTAATTCTTTATAAATTTATTTTCAAATTGAATAATATACGATATGGTATAAACGTTTAATCATTCCACCCACAGTTTTAATATATCTTTCTTAACCGCATTAGAGTGTTCTTATAAAAATATAAGTAGATCTACTTGTACAAATTCTCTTCAAACCTAAATACTTTTCTGTTCCGAAAAACACGATCGAATAATCCAAAACATTATTTAACTGCATGCACGAAATCTTAGACGGAATAGAGCACTCCCATCAGCGCAGCTCCGCCGCCACTCGGTGCAAAATTCAAAACATGCCTGCAAAAAGTCACTCCATTCTCAGCATCCAATCACATTACCGTAAACATCCACACTCTTTCCCGCCGGAGTAAGCGAGCGAAGAACGCGCAGCCGTGCTCCCCTTCGGTGCGCGCGCGTACGGCTCGAAAAAGCGCCTCTCCGCCGATAAAAACTCGGGAGGGAGACAAGAAATTCGAGAGTGACGTATTAGAGTCAATTTAAATTACGGCGCCACAAAGAAGCTGCAGCAGCAGCAGCGAGATGTTTGCAGGGAGCGGCAAGTTTCGGCGTATCGCAAAGTCAAACCGGGCTCGCATCGAACGAGCAAACATCGAGCGACGAGCAGCGAGATTGCCGGTCTCTCATTTTCGAATTCAATTTAGGCGGCGAGTCGCTCTGCTCGTATCGCGAATCCTGCCTTCGCTTGGTTGTTTCTTTATATCAGACATGCCTTGAGCTAATTCCTTGATTGAGAATTTGCCGACTGATTTTGCTAAATATGAAATGAACTTTCCGGAATGTGGGTCAGAGAGCTTCTTGTTTGAACATTCTGCCGAATTCATGTTGCAAGACTTTAGATAGGTATTACTATACCAAACTATGTAACAAAACAAAAGTTTGATATATAGATCTGAACAAGTTTTCATCAAAGAAATGGCAAAACCTATTAGATTTTTTTTATAATGTTTATCAGCTGATAGAAGAAAAAAAATGTTATCCAAAAGTACCGTTAAAAGTAAAATCCGAGCTAATAATTAAACCTATTAGAAAAGCCAATTAGGTTTTTCAAAAGGCTTAACTCTAATTTTTGGTAAAAAAAATACGTAATACATAATATATTTTATACTTATTTATGTAGAGGAACAACATATTACATTACATACATTATAAAAACTGTAATGCCGCAGAAATCGTTTGATATTATTGATATTATCAGATAGAAAAAAATGACCATTTTTCTGTTTCTCGATATTCAATCTCTAAATACTTTTGCTCATCGAATTTGAAGTGACCACTGTCAACATTCAATATTCACGTATACTTACACCTTTTTCAAATTCATCAATCGAGAAAAAAAAGCACTCAGCAGCTGCAGCAGAAACTGTTGTCAGAAGCTAGACAAACACCAACGGTACAGCGAATCCATCTCGAAATCGAAGAGTAGCTTTCCATCGCAGCGGGCACATAACGGAACGGTCAGCGACTCTGGTCGGCTCTCAATCTAACTGTACACGTCCGCAAGTTGGTGCCCCTCGTGCGCTCTCGGCTAATGCCGTGTTCCATTTATAGCCGGGACGTGTAACGACAAAGGCCGCCGCGAGAGAAGCTGCGGTGCGGCGATTTAACGGAATCCCGCGCTCTCCCGCGATAGTTTTGAGTTTGAGCGAGTCTATCCGTCTCGCTCCGGCCGGCCGCCGACAACGGCGCCGCTTCAACGACACGAACCAGTAGTTCTCCCGATTGCCGTCCTAAGTGTGTCCGCGAGCATTTGCGTTTGCCTGGATTTCGCGACAGTTTTATTCACTTGCCGTTCCGGAGCTTGTTTTTTAGACTTGCGTGGACTCTTTTTGAGGAAAGACGATTTCTTGGCTTTCCTGAGATTTTTAGTCATTTAAACTTTGGAAAACGCGGAAAGAAGTATATTCAAAATGTTACTGACGGTGATGGGAATCAAGAGTGAATCGAAATCATTGAATAATTTTCAATGTTTAATGTTCCTGCGAAACTACGTTAGAATTCAACTCCTAAAATACATGCAAATTCAGTTTAAATTCTAATTTCAGCTCTGTTTTTGTTCTCGGCGGCGTCTCTTCCCGTCTCCTGGCTTTGCTCTCGGCCCTGGTCTTAGAATGTCGCGCGGTGGACCAAACTAAATAGCCATATTCAGCTCGCCGCGCTGAGCGAAAGAGGAAGCGGGAGGGAGAAGCTCGTTTCCTTCCTCCGAGCGCGTCTTTAACGCACTCGACTCTGCCGGGCAAGTCGAGTGTCGACGCTCCAAAGGCTTCGCGTGTTTATCGCTTTACGGACTGCGGTTGCCGAGCGACTCGCCAGAGATTTTTCTCTCTTTGAGCTTATATTTGATTTGCTTTTTGCTGTGCGCCGTGAACTTGGAGTCTATTCAGTTCAGCGACGGGACGTTTTTATTTACTTTCTTTGTTTGTAATTATTTGCAATTAACTAATCGAGCGGCTGTGTCGCAAGTTTTAATGCATTATTTGTGAATTGAATGAAAAAAGTTTATAAAACATTTATTTAAAGCAGTGCTGATTAGTAAAATAGTTTGTAAATCATAAATTACAAATGTTTTGCATAAAATTTTGCTTGAATCCACCAGAGAGATTGTAGGTAAATTCAATTTTAGATTTCGGAAAATTTAAAAATGTTGTAAAATATTATAAAGTCATCTGTAACTAGTTACTGAATTCGTAGTAAAATATGTGTCCAGCTTCATTTAATAAATATTTTACAAAATTTTGCGTTATGCGTCTACTCCGAAGAATCCGCCATGTAATTAATAAATCTAAAACTTCCTTCCTTCCCTCCGCAATTCCAGCTGAGAAATACAATTCGAAAACGAACGCAAGGTCGCAAAAAATTCAATCAACATTAAAAGCATTTCCCAGTCAGACGTCTTTCTCTCGTCTACCCGACCCTCCTCACCTTCGCGCGCACCCGCGAACATATTCCGCAATTAGAAAATTCTCAGCCGGGAATTTGCCTTCGTTTTGCCAACTCCGAGAGGCGCGAAAAATACGTAAACACAAACGCGGGCGAAGAAACAGCGCGCCTGGATAAAGAAAAACTGCGACGAGTAAAAAAGCCGAGTTTGAGAAAGTGTGCACGCGACGAAAAGAACTCGCTGAATATAGCCCTAAATATGTTTGCCGCGCGCAGCAATTTCGACGCGCGGCGGCCGCCTTCTGAAATTTCCCGAGAGGGCAAAGCAGCGCGAGAAAGAGAGAGAGAGAGAGAGAGAGAGAGAGAGAGAGAGAGAGAGAGAGGGGGCACATAAATAAAATGAACGGGCGACGAAGCTCTGGGAATGAAACGAGGCTAACGAAAGCTCTGAATAGGGGTCGATGCTGCGATGTGCGAAAGCGGCCCGCGAAGGACAAAAAGAAGCGCGGGAAAGAAGAGCCAGTTTGAGAGACAAAGATGAAGATGTGACTGTGAGATAGACGGGAGAGCAGAGGAATAAGCGAAGGAGACGCCGGGATAAATGGAAATGAGGGAATATCTTCGTGGAAGCTTATCAGCGGTGTAGGCTGCGTTTATCGCTGCCGCGAAGCGAGCTGAAGTGCGGGTGAATGAAAGAATTTTGAATTAGAAACGTATTTAAAATTCGAATTCAAATTTGTTGATATTGATTGTTTAATTCTTACTTTTATTCTTTTAATTATTTTTCATCGAAAAAAACGGCAAAAATCTTTTCCTGTTCATAATAAAATTAAAAGCAACTCCGAAGTTTCGCGTGGATTTGTAGGCCGATTTAATATTATCTTGATCAGGTGATAATGCTTTCATTTCGAAAACACTTATCGATAGACTAACGCGTATTACAAATTCATTTACAGGTGTCAAAACGTATTAAAATAATATTAGACATTGCTAAACGAATAAAAATACTATCAGACATTACTAAATAAATAAGACTCTCAATTACGCTGAAAAGGCTGTGTTTGAAATTTTCCAACAAACGATTAATAACTAAAGCTAGTAGAATATTTACTCATTATTGCTGAAATGACCAAGCTGCTTAATCGTAAAAGGTATATTCTCTGAAAGTGATAAATAAACAGAAGAAATAAAGTGGCCTGGATAATTCAATTTCATAACCACTGTCGGCGCTCCACATTTCCAGCACGTCCGCAATGCCGGTGCGCAATACATGTAAACCGTTATGGGATTTATTGTGTCAAGCTGGAAAAGAGTCCTTGCTGGATATACAATCGACAGGTGATGCAGCCGCCGCCGCATAAACAAACGGACGCTTGGTTTTTAATTAAACCTCGAAATTAAAAGAGTACGCGCGACTCCCTCGACAATCGATTTACGCCTTGATGGGTTTCAATTTCTCGGAATTGCCGGCGACTCCTTCCCTTTTTCTATTTGGAGTCCTCCAAAAAGAGCACGACGGGATAGACATGAAGCGTTTGGAAAATGAAAATTCCTTCCTTTATAAAGCGCATAAGTAAATTGCTTCGTTTTAATTCGAGCTGGGGATTGTTTTCTTGTTTTGGAGAACTCCTTTTTGTTGCGTCTAGGACACACTTCCATTTCGATGAGTAACTCGCTTAAAACAAACTTTCTAATAATATGTAAAGCAAACTTTCGAAATGAGCGTAATAATTGCTTTAAAAGTAACTAAATTATTCCTTTAATTCGTATTATCTGATTTATCAACAAAAAGGCGCGAACGCAGCACCATTTAAAAAGCCGTGTTTCCTACATTTTCCGCCCAGCCGACGAATTAGTCAATTGTGCTAATCGCGCGACAAAGCACAGCTGAATGAAAAGCAAGCCAGAATTTCTATCTTCTCAGTTAACACCTCTAATGTGCACGTACTTCCGCAGCTTTTGTGAGACTTGTTTCCTCGCCGCGCAGCCGCGCTTGACAAAATAGGCTGAAAAAACCGCACAAAGCATAAAGAACGGAGGTGCTCGCTCGCGATGTATCATTGCTCAAAAGAGCATCCCATTCCGAGCTCCTCGTCGCTTGCAAAAGAGCGAGACAATCGCGGCGCATAAAGGACTCGGCTCTATTTTCTCCGTAATAAGGACGAGTGTTCCGGCAGATAGTCAATGGCTCCGTTTGGGGGGATTAGAACGCAGGAGAGAGTGAGAGAAAGAGGGAGAGAGAGAAGGAGAGAGAGAAGGGGAGAGAGGAGAGATCGCCGAGGTAGATACTCTCAATGGCGTTTCCGCAATATGCCGATGTAACGTTCCCTCTCGCTCCTCCTGGCTTAACCTACATTACATCGCTTGATTCATGCAGCCGAGCCTCGACGAGCGCCGCCCTGCGCGAATCCTCAGTGTTAACTCGCTTAATGGCCGCTCCCTCCTGCTCTCTTTCGCTTTCCAAAATCACAGCGAACCGAGCGAGCAGGCATTTTCTCGTCCGACGTCTCGCTCCCGCGTCTGGAGTTCAATTAATTTTAATTGATGCGATATAATTAAGATCTCTATTTGCATATTGACTGTTTATTTATTAGTCCGATTAAAATGCAACACTCTTTTCTTTTATTATCTCCGCCAAGTTTCAATGATATTAAGATCGGCGACTTGATTCAATTATTAAACATCAATCCGTAAACTGATGTGTCAATTGATTATAAGTTTCACGAGGCACACACATCGTCCCTATCACCTAAACCGAATTAACTTTCCATTCGCACCTCGTCAAGCGCTATAATTATACATACCAAAAACTAGATCGATTTAAAGTCAACGCTCTCGGCCTGCATTAATAAGGAAATCAATCAGGGCCAACTCGGGCCGTTGACGTTCATATCGGTGTGAAAAACAAGAGACTATTAAATCTGATCGGGTCACCTGCCGAGTCGCGATTAGCAAGGCGCGTAATTACTCTGCTGTTAGAATTTACGCGAATACGCGGCCCGGCCGCGAAACGGATGACGAGCGATAATGCAGACAGTAATCTATTGCACTTGACCGTTCGCCCGTTGGCGAACAATCAATCGCGAGGGCCCCCCTGCCCCTCCCCCCCGACAATGTTCGCTTGGCCGCTGACGATAGTCTACGTCAATGCGCTCGTTTGTACCGCTCCCTCGATCGGCTGTCACTCATGCCCTTTTTCGCCCGTTGCGGGTTATGAATTTCGGTTCGAGCGGAGAAGTTAGCTTTGTTTGAAGATGTTGGAGAGGGTGTGAATGCTCGTGTATTGCGAATTAATTGAAGAATGCAATGACTTTAAAAGATGACTTGACGGATTAAATCTGAACTCAAAGAGCCAGTGATAAGGATTGATCAAATAACTTTTTCGCTACAAATCCAAAGTGCCGAATAATCCCAGAGCAAGTGAATAATCGCAATACCAGGTCGAGCGTTCGTAAGCAGATTCAAAACTCAGCGGCAGGGATCAGAGGTAAAATAGGAAACGTTTGCATCTTCGTTCCCTAACAAGTCGGCAGTCTGTTACCGTCCCGAGGAGGCGATATACGACGCCTATTTCAGATGCAGGAAGCAAGTTACAGGAGACGAACAGCCCGGAGCCGCGCTCGGTGTTATATTATCGGAATCGGATTTTATGCGACACTGAGTAGCG
The DNA here is from genome assembly GCA_035582935.1 of Ormyrus thymus. Taxonomy (NCBI): domain Eukaryota; kingdom Metazoa; phylum Arthropoda; class Insecta; order Hymenoptera; family Ormyridae; genus Ormyrus; species Ormyrus thymus. The sequence goes on along the minus strand of JAWWEM010000010.1, from coordinate 18,917,908 downwards.
ACAGGAGCTGCCGTACCTGCACCGCCTCTCCCCCTGAATACGTATCCCGAAATATTATTCTTCGGAATCCGAATGCGATAAGTATTAATTTCCCCTAACGTTTTTCGATATCTCAAAAATCGATTCTCCGGAGATTTGAATTTCCCTACGTGCGCCGGCCGCCGGCTGCTTCGTGAATCTTGATATCGTCGAATCCTTTTGCATTTTAAGTGATTATTTGCGCGAGGAATTTTTTTCAAAAATCTGTAGGATTCGGAATAGAATTTCAGAGGTGCAGCATGTGCAGAACCGAAAGAAATCTTTGACTTGCGATCAATTTAGAAAGTTTTCAGGCGATTAGTAATAGAAAAAGTTAAATTTACGCAGAAAGCTGCAGCCAATAGAAACCTGCTCTAAAAGCAAGCAGAGAAGTAGATTTTCATCAATTCGATATTAACTTGAGGTTGATTGATCTATTGCCCGCTCGACGTAATAAGTTTTACAATAGAATTTACTTCAACACGAGAGTTCTGGAGCTTTACATTCATCTTCTTTCGTTAATCGTATATTCTACACACCATTAAAAGCGGAAAATAAAATTTCAGCAGCATACCTTCGGTAATTCATTTTTCAATAATCTTTATTATCTATGAATACTTCACGCAGATTAAATTTCCCCATTGCTCCATAAATCTGATCCAACGCCGACAGGCCTACGAAAAACGAAGTGTCCTCATAAATATCATCAAACTAACATTTAACATTCTCAATTCTCGATTCGCCGGCGATATTCATATTTCTACCGGCGCATTTACCCGCCAATATTTTTCATCCATCCGCTCTTCATAACGTTTAACGCCACGGACACCGGCTTTATTTATCCATTGTTGCATCATTTAGCCGTATCGAGTTTTCGTTCCGCGCGCAATTCCTGTTAAGCGTCGACGTGCGTCGAAATTATTGCCGGTCTCCTGCCTCCCTCCCGGGGAGGGACACCTATACAGTAAATAAGCGGGCCGCGCTCCCGTAAAATGCGAGCGCGAGTAAATAAGCGAGGGAGACATTCGCCGCGTGATTTTACCGCCTGCTTTTGAGAGAGATTAGTCCGAGGAATTTACTCGCGAAAATAAAACGAGAGCGGGGACGCCTGGAGAAATATTTGCGCGAGGCTCGTTCACGCTCGTCGCGCGCGAGCGACCTCAGGCGCAGAGGAGCGAAGGCACGTGAATGCGAGAGAGGCAGGAGCGGAGTAATGCGTTTGACAGTGTGGAGCTGCTACTTTCTTATTTATGTGACTTCGCGATAAATGAGTTTCAACGTGAAAATATATTGAGTGGTTTCTTTTTAAATTTTAATGCTTAAGCTTTTATTGAAACAATTATTTTATTCCGAAATACGCTCTTAAAAAATTGAAGCTTTCATTTAATAGGATTAAGCGCCGAATCGGAAAATCAATAAATCAATAAAATCAAGTTAATTTAAACATGTTCCTCCAATCTAATTAGTGTCAATAAACGAATTGAACCCAATTTTAAAATTTAAAATCTAAAAATCCGCAAAGCGATCAATCATTTTCCCGAGAGCACTCTAAAACAAAAAGGGCGCATTCCGCAGCCTCGAGCGGCCCGCAATTTCCAGGATTCAAATCGCCCGGCAGAAGCTCCGCTGAGCGACGTTTGTCTTAGCTGTCGATTCGCGGCGGGGGCCGATCGCCACGGCCGGAAATCGCCAAAGTGCCGATATCTCGAGCCGCGGCGACGCGAGTCCGCAGTTAGCAGTAAAAGTCGAGAGCGATAGTAGGCGAGTATATCGGCAGGCCCGTTCGCAAAGCCCGCACGGCGACGCCAGATTGCCTCGTTCGGATATAGCGGGCTTACTTCGCTCTCTCTGTCTCTCTCTCTCTCTCTCTCTCTCTGAGCGCCAATGAACAAACCCGCTGCAATTGACTGCCCCGAGCGGAGGGACTTTCACGGCCGATGTCGTAAGGGAGATTATGTAGGGAGTTTGACTGAATGCTAAATCACGACTTTTATTGTTTCGTTGACGCGAGTGCGGGAAATAGTGTTTGCTCGCTGAAGATTCGAATAGATGCATTGTTAGCTGGTTTTAAATGAAGATATGTGAAATCAATTTTTGAGAAATTTTTCTCGTTTCGGTAAATTGCTGAAGTTTGGAAGAAGATTTCTTGTAGCCGGCGGTGCTGAAAAATGATGACTCTGGATTTTCTTTCAGGTCCTAAAGAAATACAGACCTCGAAGAATTTACGATAATTCTTCTTTATTCTTCGCCATATACTTCGTCGTTCAATAGAATTATCTGATGGTAAGGTTCGTATGGATCATCAATCCGTTCACTCTTCGTCCTAAAGCAGCTTGATCCGTTGTTGATTCCAGCACCTTTTCATAGTGCCAATTTAATCACTGCTCTTTCTTTTTTCCTTTATAGAGTTATTGCCGCGGCGCAAATCATTGCTCTTGTGAATCAAGAACTTATACTTTTAGATTCATGCGAACCAAACTTGAAAAGTACAAGAATTGAATATTTGTATTTTTCAAGTTTTGTTCGCATGAACAAAAAATAATTTAATATATGTTATGTGAATGCAGTTTTAAACAGTTATTATTGCAGTTCTAGTTATTATCCACTTATAAATGTTAAAAAATAGATCAAAATTTAAAAAATTCAAATTTTATTCAATGAATGAAATTCTATAAAACAAATTTGAATCAGCAAAGGATTCTAGTATAATTTAATTGTATAATTCAATTTTACAGAAGAGGCAAACGTAATTAACATCTTCATTTCATATTGACTTTCCATTCAGGGGCACTGATTCGAACCTTCTGCAAAAAAAAAGAATCAAGAACGTCCAGTAAGACCAAATAAGGTCAGTTTTTCCCCAGTAAAAACGCGTCTCGGGAACTTGGGAGCGCATCTGGAAAATAGCTCTAATTAACGGTTCCCAGCCGCGACGGGGCCGAAGCTATCAGAATTAATTATCACATTCCGGATTCCCGTGAAAACGCGCGGCCGAGAGGGAAAAAGGAGCCCCGGGTCTGTTTTCAAAGTGCTCGATTTTTTAGCCGGCCGCTCTTTTCTGCATGAATATGCAGAGCGCAAATTGAAGCGTACTCGCAGTAATCGTAAAACCCTCGTCGCACCGGGCTTCGGCATTTATTTTAAATATAACGCCCGTCTGTTTGCCGGATAATTCTTTTGTTTTTGGTTTCATCGCGCCTCTCGCTGCTTCTTTTTCTTTCTGAAAGTAGTCGTTAAAAAAAAGATGTAGGGAAATATCGCTGGTCAACGGTACAATCCGGGACGATGTCAAGTGTTATAGGGGACGTAAAGTAACCTTTTTAATTAATTCCTAGATGAATAAAGTGATATTAATGAAAATGTTGAGGTTTCATGTTTCGCTTGACTTTTGCAGAATTGCTTTTACGTTGATGGTTTGACGTAAAGTGGATTCGTTTAAAACTGAAATTAGTTTTGCGAGCTTAAGAATTTTTTCATTTGCGAAACTCGGACGTTGTATTGTATTCATTGATCATCAAGTGTAATTGCTCAAACCAATGAGTATTCAAAATTTTATTTTACAAACTACTATTTTGTAATATTAAACGAAAGTAACCAACATTATTTTTAAACACGAATAAAGTGTTTATAAAAATTTATTTATGAAAATTTATAATATCCAAGCTTAAATAAAATTTAATATCGCCAAATTTTATAATCACTGTAGGAAATTCTGCTTTGTACCGTATTTTTCTCAGTTCATAAATTGCATCTTATTTTGAGAAAACTAAATTTTCATTAAATTTGCATGCATCCCGCAACGAGGTGATGCAACTTACATTATATTCTTATTTTCAAAACAAGTAAACGGCGAAATAAATATACTTATTTTGATAAAAATGTACTGAAAAATGTAAAAAAAATACTCGTTGCACATCAGTCGCCGTATTATTTTGACTTCTCGTCACCCGTGTCTTCACGAGACCGCTAAAACCAAGCCCAATTTCCGAGGCAGCAGCTCCCGAGCCCCGTGTAGCTTCAAAAAGTTGCGCGCTCCCCTCTAAGAGAGTACACTAAGCGCATAATATAAATCGGCGGCACAGCTTGGATAAGGAAAGGTGGAACCGGCGCGCGGTGATTCAATAACCGCAGATAACGCGCCGAGCGAGATGGAGGAACAAGCTGGGGGTAGATAGTCGCGACTGCCTTTTGGAAGCTTTCCAAGCCTTTCGCGAGAAGAGCCAGACTCCCGCGGGAGCAGGAGAGAGAGCGAGAGGGAGAAAGATGCGCCGGATATAGACTCCCGGCTGTTTCGAGCTCGTCGGACACATTTTCGCAGGGGCCTGAGATACGCCACACCTGGGACACCCTTCCCGCCTTGTACTCGCGACGAGTGTAAGCTACGGCCTTTCGACGCAATTAAGCCGCGGTTTTTATTTTTTCTGATCTATATACGGATTTCTCGCCGGGACGAGGGATTAATTAGATCTTTTGAAAGGTATTTACGGCTGCTGCTCTGTGTGCGTATAAAATGTATTATTTATTGCCTCATCTTTATTTACTTGCAGGATATTCTCGCTTGGTTGGGTTGGGTTGGGTTGCAGTTGGATACATTTCAACGTTTTATCAGTTATTCAAGTATTTATAATTCTCGTGTTAAACTACCTTTTCTATCAAGATTATTTTCAAATAAACCGACAAAAGTAGCTTATGATTTACTGCATACGAAGGAAATGCTAACAAACTGTAACATTTTAGTATTTGCGCGATCCCTCCTAAACTCGCAATTCTTATCCAAAATAACCACGGCCAAAGCCTCACCCCCCGCCCTTCGAAAAAAAAGCACATCCCACCTGGCGACAAATCCTCATTTGTCCCTCCCGCAAATTTCACTTATAAATTACCGCGCAACCTAATCTCCCAGCCCGTCCGCGATAAATTTTCTTTCCGAGCGCTCGCTATCTCTATTATTCGCTTATACAGTTGGCGCGGCCGGGGCTCCCGATAACGAAGCGACAAGTGGCGCTCGCGCTCGCATTTACGTTTAAGCTTGCACGTGGCGCCTGCGCTTGCGCGCGCGCCTTTTAGTGCGGCGATTCTCGGGCGGCTCGTACCGCATCATTTCGCCGGGAGATAAATTGCGGAAAAGACGAGGGAGGTGGAGAGAGGGGTCTGAAAAGCCTGCCGCAGCATACTTCGGGGTAGAGCGCTCCTCGGGAGTCTGCGGAGCCTTGTTCTCCCGCGCTCTTTCGGTTCTACGGCACGCGGTGAGCATAATTACGCTGCTTTAGCCCTCGTTCCGCTCTCCTGCCTGCTCGATCTCGCTCATTTTCTCTCGCGGCGCGATAATGTTGCTGCACCGCTACCAGGACGAGCGCGCTACGGTTTCCGGTTGGGAGTTCGAATTTTATTGATATTTTTTCAGAAATAAAGAGAGCGTGCCAAGTATTTACCTATTCTTTTACTGACATAAGGCCTTTACTTTTGTCTTAAGGTCTAGGTAAGGGGTAAAATGGTTAACCAACTGTTTTTTGAGAAATCAGAGAAATAATTAGAAATGGTACACAATGATAAAATGTTATAATACGTAGATTTAACAGCACTGATACTGTACTTTTGTG
>JAWWEM010000010.1:18863932-18901538 GCA_035582935.1 Ormyrus thymus | reverse complement strand
TGTATTTTAAGATTTTAATTAAGAAATCTTTTTTAAAAAATTTGAACTCAGACGACATATAATAAATTCTTTCGCTGGAAAAGAAGATTGCAAAACGACAAAAAATGAGCGAAGGTATTGTCAAGCTATGAAATAAAGTAATGGAAGTAGATATTGTCAAGAAGAGTCAGAAAAGGTTAAGAAGCGCAGTGGTAAATAAGAAATGCGCGATCAATGACGGGGCTCTTTCCGGAGCGTTCAAACGTCTATTCTCGACTCCCTCGGAATTCGCCGTTATATAAGGTCGACTGACGCGCCAATGCATCGACGAATCGCTGTTCTCTTACCTCGCCCTCCTCGTTTTTCGCTCCCCGGCCTTTTTTTCAAAGCTACAATGCGGGATTTCCGCGCCACATTTCCCGAGAACTCCAATTTCGCGCGAACGAGCCGATATATGTACGCGCCCCGTGTCGAATCCGCGCGAACGCAGCTACGGGCTCGTTTTTGCGGGGAAACGCGCGCGTTTGCAGATTTTCAGGGCGTTTGTTTTCCGCGTCCCAGCTGCGATGTATTTTACTGTTTGCCGGAATTTGCGAGCTAATCTTGCTAATCTGCCGAAAGTTTGCGTAGGGCATATTTAATTTTTGACTGATTTTGGTGGATTTGTTACAAAAAGATTGCTTTGTTAAAAATCAATCGATGCGAGCTAAATTAGCACATAATTATCCCTAGTGGAAATCGCCCATTTTTCTTCCATTTACGAAACGCTTTTTTCCACATGCTTTAACCATTTAATGGCCAATTGACCGAAATCGCTAGTAAATGGTTAAAACATGTGGAACAAAAAGCGTTTCATAACTGGGAGAAAAATGGACGATTTTCACCCAGGTACTGTATTTTGAAAATCAATAGAGAAGAACATTCTTTCAATAAAATTAACTCAAAGGGTATAAATGTGATTTAAATTAAGTAAAATTTTTAAATAATTTTCTTAAAGTAATTTATTTATTCAAATTTTAGCCTTAAATGGTTTTAAATCCTTACCGTTTCAATTACAACCTTAAGGGAATTACCTTTCTAAAAGCATTATATCTCTGTAATAAAGTGAATAGAAACGTGGTTATATATTATAGGTGGAATACGGAATCGAAAATTTTGCCGTGGTTAGTTATATCTTGCTCGTTGAAAACAGGGCCCCGTGGAGGATTGTACGCTGATTTATATGCAAGTTATGAATTTTCGAAGTTTCGCAGCATACCTATACGTTTCAGTGGTCACTTGCAGTGGTCACCAAATCGATGCAAATATTCGGCAGTTTCATCCAAAACTATTTAAAGATTTTAGTTTGAATAACTAATTAGAAGAATCAAAGTATATTTTAATTTTTTGGGCTTAGCCACAATTATACCTATGTTGGATTTAATAATTAAGTAAGATCGTTAAAGAAGTTAACAACTAAAGAAAGAAGAGTATTCTGTCTAAAAATACTTTGTCTAAGAGAAGTCCCATATTTTGAAATATTTCGTAATCCTGATGCAGCTCCAACATCTCAAAGTATCATCAGAAACTGTCGACGTAACGCTAAGCAGTGAAATTACGACATAACGTACAACTCCAACTTCGAAATTTCAAATCCCAGCAAATCCCGCCAATTTCGGATGCTAATACGCAAGCCGGTAGATTCCTCCCCCCCGCGCCTGGCTTCTCTATCCTCTCGCTTCATTAGAACTTGCAGAGTGCAGCGAGTCGCGCGGCGAAAAAAGAGCCGCCCCCCGACAAAAGGGCAAAAAAAAGGCGAACGAAGAAGAAGTATTATAAGAAAGTAAGAGGAAGCTGGGAGGGGAGGCAGGTGGAAGTCGCTCCCGAACAAGTTTCGAGAGAGAGAAATATACCCCGGCATTATTCAGCCTCAAGTTTCTTATTATATCGAGGACATTTTCACGTGCGCCGAAGAGCCACGTCCCCCTGTCCTTCCCTATATATACAGGCGCACTGCGCCGCTATAGAACGCGAACGTTAAATTTCAGGCAATAATTTATCACCGGGCTATGGCGAGCAGTCAGCACTTTTATTGCTCCCCTGGGCTGGGGGGGGGGGAGGAAGGAGACTGTAGGCCAGACGTCCGATGGCTATATACGCGCTATACGCGACTTCTGATGAATATTCATTCGGCGCCGAGTCGGCGATTCGCACCAGGCGAGATTAATGACGACTTAATTAGATGCCTGCCCGCCCTCGCGAGAGCGAGAAGGAAGGGGAGGACGGTTTTGCTCGTATTTTTTTTTCCTCGGCCGCGATGTATATTCGCGAAAGTACAGTTTTGCGTTCTCGGCTGTATGCTGTTTTGTCTCTTGTTCAGGACTGCAGCCGGGGTGGAACATTTTCATAATCCAAAGTATTTCCTACTTACTGGTACAATTTCCAAGATTATTCTGAGAGAGAGGTAGAGTAATGTCGTTTCTTGCGCTTCTTTTCTTATTTCCTCCCTGCTTCTGCGAGCAGCTTCTTGTTTCGCTAAACATTTGAAGTACGAAGAAGCCCAGTTTTTCTTAGCGAGGATGACTTGAGTTTGTTTGAAAAATTTTTTAACTGTGCATAAAGAAGACGCAGTCGGAAATTTTGCCTCCGCGTATTTTTATTTGAAGTTTCGTCATTATCTTAATAGAGTACTTTTGATGTATAATTCAACCGTCGAATATTAAATCGAAACATTAAGCTTTATTACTGCAATTATTTTACAAAAGATATTGAAACAATTTGCTTCCAAATATTTCGAGAAATTAGTAACAAGTCGATTTTACACAAATTTAGATCGTAATTCCGCAACGTTTACAAATTTTAACTACTACTAAACGAGTTCGTTATAAGTAGCTTCATCTCCAATTAAAAGTTCCGATACGTTGCATTATCCCCGCATTTTTCATAACGAATTCCGGCGTTTGGTATTAATATCCTTCAACATACATAATAAGTGCGGAGTTTAGTGCGCCAGTTCTGTTCAAATATTGAGTAATTGGCGAAGTAAAACCCTGGCCGGAGGCGGATAAAAGTCGATGTACATTCAGTACCGGCGGATCGGACCTTGCTCTTGAGCGTCGTTAAATTTATAGATAGAATATCGCATATGGGAAGATTTCATTCGCTTTCAACGTTTATGCTCATGTATTTTATCGAATGACAAATTTTTCAAAGGAGATTTAACTGAGCAGTTGAGATAACGATATGTACTTAACTTTCGTTATTATATCGAAGCAACTTATTTTTGCGACAATGTATCATTAGGATGAAAACGAGTTACTTGCTCTGTCATTTAAACCATTCGAAGAATAAATGTTTTTCTAAACGAAACATATTTTATTGAAACCATTTTACGTAAAGTATAATCCTAGTATTTTCATCTGACGTAATTAAAAGCACGATCAAGATTATCTGTAATTAACGTTACGAAATGAAAAGCTTTATCGCGCAGCGCGCTTAGTACCCAGCAAGCCCCGCCAATAACACAGATTAAACCCGAATCCGTCTCTTTTATTGCCCGCCCCGGCCCCTCCACCCTTTCTTTCTCTTTCTTTGCTTTTCATAGTTTTCGCCTCGGCGGTACAGGAGCGGAAGGCGGGAAACGCGGCACGGGTCGGCGGAGGGAGCGCGTCTGCGCGGAATTGCTCGTATTTCAAATAAAGTGCATACACACATGGTGCCGAGAGATCCGATTTTGCGCGCTCGCGCGCCCGATGTAATATTGTTCATTCACAAATAGCCATCCACCGCGCGAGAGCCATTAATCGAGTGCACGCGGGAGAGAAATGGCCGGGCAGCCAGATATATATAAGCAGGGTAGAAGCCGGGAAATCGGAACCTATGTATCGGCTGTTATCGGAAGATCACCGCGCGCCCCGACTTGCCTGCCGCGCGCATTGATGCCAAGTAAATACGTCGGCCATTAAGCGCTAATAAACACTTTTTGTAATATCGATTTCGCCTCCCCCGTAATTGAGAAGGAGAGATTTACTGCGGATGATGCGACGACTTTTGTAATTTACAGGCTTTGCAGCTTAATAATGCGGTGTGGCGAATGTTGAAGTAACTTTTCCATTAAAGTTTCGCGCGCGCCGACTGTTCCAAGAAATTTTGAATTCGCGGCGACGAGTTAATTAGAGACAGTCGCGTAAATTTAAATCATGGAGACCTTGAGCTTAAAAAGCCCGGAAAATCGCCCGAGATTACGAAATTCCTCGAACGCGTCCCTTATGTACACGTTCTAAAGTAAGATTCCCGCAAACTCGAGTGAAGTTGCGTCCGCGGGACGTCCAGTCGGGTCTCTCTCTCTCTCTCCCTCTCTTTCTCTGCCCCCTTTTCGTCGATTGGCCAAAAGTTCTTACGCTCGCCACTCGCACTAAGTGCTCTAAGTGGTTTACCAACCACCCGCTCGAGAAAAACATATGCGAGACCGACGTGCATTAAGAACTGAAGCCTTGGCGGCTTTTTTATTATGAGGTAAGAGAGAGCGTTTGTGGCTTATTTTTTGCGCGGCTCGTGAACAAATTTTCAAGACAGTACTCGGGAGTGCAGAATTTTCATTTGGGGGCAGTAAATTAAAAATTAACACTTTCCCTTGACCGATAAAGAATGACGTGAAAATGTACAAGTATAATACACTTCTTTCAGAATGTTATAAAAATGCTGACAGCTTCGTTAATCCATTGAAAATTTCAAATACGTCCAGGCGATAACTCTCAAAATTCAGTTTCTTTTTATCGCCTTATGTGAGGAATCCGCAAGCTCGATAATTTCGTGACGCACGGACAGAAACTTTCCATCTTCGTACCTCCTCTGATATATTTATGACTTCCCTTTTCATTTCGCCATCTCGTATTAACTGGCGTGGGGTATTATTTCGGGCGATAAATCGCATTATCCATCGAGGAATTTATTCGGGTCCACGCTTCTTTTTTCTCCCCTCCCCCGGTCGTGCTAATATGATGCATGTGTGTCAAACGCGTGAGTGGAATAATAAAGACACTTTGCATGCGCGTGATTGATGGCGGGACGATTAAATAATTTTTTAATTTTTCACCGCCTGCGGCGTTGATTCAATTACCTGGTCGTTCGTCGTTTAAAATGTAAATTTTGCTTTAGAGTCAACTGTGGATAAATAGATTTTGAAAATTGCTTTTTTAAGCTAACCCATATTTACTTGTTTCGAAACGAGCAAACAGTAAAAAAGTACAAAATACTTTTGACTATCACCTGGCTTATTCCAGCCAAGAGGACTTGACACTGCGAAGTGCGCGAAGTTTATCTGCAACTGTTCGGAACGTAAATTTCGCAGTACATTTTGGCCTTCTTCCAGACTTCAAATAACTTTTGAACATCGACATTCTAAAAACACCAGAAAACTATCGGAGGACCACAAAAGCAGTTTATAAAATTTACAAGGAGACTTCCTTTAATAATAAAGTCAATGCTCTTAATAAACTACTGCTCTTCCCAACATTCCAATTCATAAATATTCTAATATTTGAGCAGAGGCGTTCTCAAAACCTGCGTGCACTAAGAGAAAAGTAGAACTTCTGCATTTTAATCAATGTAATTAATATTCAAAGCATTGAATCTTAAGACTACTATTATAATAGTCATAGTTATTTGTTCGGCAAAAATTCTACGCCTCCCTATCAAAAGATTGAAAACGATAGTTATATCGCGCAAGAAAAAGTTCTTCAAAGAAATGAAGCGCAGCGATACAATTTGTGCTTGAAACTAAAGCACACACCGACCCCTGCACATTAAAAGTCTCTGCCGCGAACGATTCTAGAAACATTAAAGAGCGCTTTATATTTCGCGAGCCAGGAACGGAAGCTTCACAAAAGCGCGGCCCTCGAACGCTTATTCAGAAAAAAAAAAAAAAAAATGGAAGGAAAGGCAAAATGCCGTAGCCGCTGCTCGACTTTTGAAAGCGGCCAGACAAAAGTTCCAGCAGCTGCTGGCGAGCCTCAAAAAGAACAGGCCGAAGAGAGGAATAACGAAGCCTGCGGGCGCAAAGCTATTACGCGATGACTGTCTGAGCGGCGAACGATTAAGCCCGCCGAGAGCTCGAGCTCCCCCTCCCGCGGCCGCTCTCGCCTCGTATTAATGCATCGATACGCCGACGACGCGTCGCGCGAATTTCTTGCCCGAGCGAGCTTCGAGTGCTGCTGTGCTTTTTTTTTTTAACGGTATGTAAAAAGGTAGAGGAGAATGAAAAAGGCGATCGAATCAACGTTCTGCTTATACATTGTCGGACGGTTGTAAAAAATGTATAGATGAAAGAAGGGAAGAGCTCTTTGATAATAATCTCATTTTTTCGACTATTGTTTTTTTAAATAAATAAAGGGGGCTAAGCTTTTATTTAACAAAAACTATTTTTAAAAAAAAGTTTAGCCCCCTTGTAAGATAGGAAAGTATTTTTTTCTTAAATTATAGATAATAAATATTACAATATATATAATCTTAAAACTATTTCTAAGAAAAGAATGTAAAGAAAATTTTCTGTAAATATTTATAATGTTTGAAAATTAAAACAAAATTAGAAATTACTTTGTGGATAGGTTTAATTTACACATTAAGAAGTCTTTAATTTTATAAACTCTTATAATTAAATGGTAAAACGTAAGAATAAAGTAATAAGGATGTAAAAGAATAGGCGTTAAAAATGTATAATGCTGTTACTTATAATACGTTCCATCATACAGGCCTGTAATTCCTATTAAAATATTAATGAGTCTTAAGTAATAAAAGCGTTGAGGGTGCGATTTTTGAGATTAAAATGTATACTTTGTTCATTCATTTTCTTGTTGCGGCGGCCTCTCGCCACCGACTCGGGAGAAATAATGGTCAAGCCGTGGGAGTGACGGTAAAATGGATCGAATTAGCTTGATGAATGTGCCCGATGTGGCGCTGCAACTTCGACTTACTAACTTTTTACTACTTTTTATGCTGCTCTTGATGAACTTATGGAGCCGTATGAATTTTACATTCAAAAGAAACGTTAAAGGAAAGCGCTCTGTTTCATTAATGCACAATGTTCTGCTTTCTTTTACTTTGATTCGCCCGTCGTGCTAACTGAATTTGTGCTTTTACAAAAATCCTTCTTGATTTTTCTGCAAATTTTTTGTTCGCGCATTAGTCGTATGAATAATTTATTTTTTTTTTAATAAGCGTATTGATTTTCTGTTTATCGAAACTTTACATAAACAATTGACTCTTCTATTTAAAAACTTTTCGCAATTCAAAATACAGTTTTAATAAAGAGAATTAAATTTCGCTTCTGCCGCTGAAATTGAAAATTAAAATCAAGTCATAAGATTATCAAATTACCGACAATACGACAGCCGGCCGGGTACCATCGAACGGACGTAAACTCGTCGAGTCGTCAGCGTTCTCTTTTTTTTTAAACGTTAATTAAATGAATTTTATTTTTTCGAGGGCACGTCACGCGCTCCGCGAGACTGACGAATCGCTGATCGAGAGCGAAATTCGCGGCGCATATTAAACGGCGCCTCAATAACGATCTTTAATTCGCATTCGCCTCGTGCCAGTTAGCCGTCGAAATGTAATCAGCTGCGTGCGAAAGCGGAAGTGTCCGTCGGAGATAAATTTCGGCGGAAAATTCGAGGGAGAAATTGTTAATGACTTGAAAAAAATTCCCTCGCTTCTCTTATCGACGGATTTCCGCGGTGGGGGGAGTTTTTTTTGCGTTAGGAAGAGATATTTTTGAATTATGGATTCACTGATTTTCGAAAACATTAAGGATGGAAGTACCGTAATTTAAAATATTTTATTTGAATAGGGAGAATTTATTTTAATGTAATTTCATCGATATTCTCTGGTCTACGTGTACGAAACTTTCTAATGGAATACAATTTCAATTTGGGTAACTTACTACTGTATTATTACACGGTTAGAATAACAACTTGATCCGAATAGAATTACAAATGAGTATATCTTCCAACATGTAACTCGTTTTAAATTAGAAAGTTTTTCAAAATTGAGCAACACAAGTTTTCTATAGCTTAAAACAGCATTCACAAATGAACATCCTGAATAATGAAAATTTTCCAAGAAATAACGTGATTGTCAGCAGAAAACACGGGGGCATAAACTAATTCTGGCATTTGCATTTCCAGCGCTTCCGCGCGAATCTTTTTATTTCAGGTCCCGCGCACGTAATTTCAGTAAGCATATTTACTTTTTCCGCGGCGCTACATTTTATTTCGCCCCGCGTAAAGCGGCCGGCGCGGCGACTCGTGACAAAAAACTGCTCGTCATTCAGATTTCATCCGTCAGTGATCCGGAAGGGGTTAAAGAGGACAAAAGTGCGAGAAAGAAAGAGGAGAGAGCTCGCCGGGTGTATCGCGCATATAAAGACGCAACTTAGAGGGCATATCTCGCGGTAGCTAAATTATTCATTAGAAGCTCGCCGGGGCAAAAACGCAAAATCGCTGCCGGATTCGGTGCTTCCTCATTCGAGGGCGGGAGGGGGCTGCGCTGGGAAAAAGGAGCGCGGGAAAGACCGCCGCGGCGCATAAATATTCATACCGCGTCCCTGGTAATTTTTCGCGCATGACGCGCACGAGCCACCCCCCCCCCCCCCGGCCTTTGTTCGGAGAATGTGCTGCCGCTGCTTTGAATTATTGTCCCCGCGACTGAGGAAAAACCCGCATCGATGTCGAGGAGGCGGCAATCGAAAACTTGATGAATTTTAAAACGGCTCTTGTCCTGCGGCCCTTAACCGTCACTTTGCCGTGGGATAAGAGGATGCGTTAACTGCATTTTCCGCATGCTGCTGGTGAAATTGCGAGGTAGGCCAATTATAATTTAATGATCTGCCAAAAATTCAGAGCTTATTTGAGGCAATTTAATAAGTGCTTGGAAATATAGTGCAATTTCAATCTCGTTTAAACTCTTATTACGCAATTTGATACTAAAATGCATTCGAGGAGGATTTGCAGCTTTGTATGAATAAATTAGCTTACTTGCAATGCTGAGGCATTTAAAAGTAGTGGATTTTCGAATTCAATTAACTAATTTGTATGCGAGAATATAAATATTATAATAGGATGCAAATTTCTACGTTTTATTGTATAAAATGTACCAATTCTTTTGAAAATATTACGATTCAAAGCAATTTTACAATGTTACAATACCAGCAGGTGTAAACAAATATAATGAAAATAAAATGATCAATAAAATTTAAAATATGAACTATAGACTAATTAATGAAATGCGCAAATAATAATAGAACATTGAAAATGTTTCAATCGCTAAATATGAGAAATAATAATACTTATTTTTAAAGAAATAAAATAGAACAAAATAAATTATTAAACTGTAAAGTTAAACATTCTTCTTTCCATTTGTTTAAATGTTTTTTACAGACCTGTTATCATGGCTGTTGACTTGGTATAATTTAATAAATATATACTTTTAAATAAACAAGCTCTCTTCTAGTGTTACTCAAAGAGTCTTTTTATTCTCTTATTAAATAGATGTACACTTTTTAATATATTCATTGATAAACTTAATAAATATTCAAGTACATTTCTTGTTAAAATATTATGACTCATATACGTAGAAAGAAATATATACATTTCCACGTAAAAATATAAATATTACAAATATATTAAATTCTAAAATTATATAATGCAAGATAAGGCAAATATAATTAGCGTAAAAATAATGTGAGATAAAAACAACGTAAGATCTTTCTTTTCTACTAAGTGCACACGGAGTTTGTTCTAAACTTAAAAAGCTCGATTAAACTTATGTAATTGTAAATTTTAATATAAAAACGTTAATATTTTATAAATTTAAAATATCATTCATAAAAACTTTGTCATGAAGATTTGTTCTTTTGGAAGAATTTAGTTTGTTGACCGCAATCTTATTGACGGTATGGCTGTTACGCTCACAATAATATAGTTCTGCAAAGCTTTAAAGATGCTCTTAGCGTCGCAAAAAATGCTTTTTTTATTGCACATGGACGGGACGATATATCAATCATTCTTAAAACATATAAATGACACAAACATTGTTAAATCATTAGTATAAAAAAATGTACGTTTGAAGTAAAATCAATTAAACTGGCTATTGCTATTTTTTTGTTCTGATTTCAGATCTTTATAAAAATATGAAAAATTTTTTGCCCAAAGTAGTACCCATAAATAATAACAAATTCTGGAAAAATAAATCTTTAAGAGAAATTTTTCCAGTTACAATACATAATAAAATAAATAGATCTCTTGAACTAAATGCTAAACAATAAATGTATATAGTACAACTTTTTGATTTTTATAAAAAGCAGTATTGGCGGAACCATTTAATAATATTTCCAACAATAACTTTGTAATTCTTGTGAATAACAAAATTTAAGGCTCTGATGAAAGGCACTTATGCATTAAAGTACACAGTGAAAATTTTTTCTATTAATACAACATTCATCTACCTTATTTATATTTTAATACTAACAGTTTTAAAAACTCTATAATTCTAGGAATAACCATTATTATTTTAATAGCTGAAAAATATAAAACGAAAATTTTTACTGTGTATATTATGGCAGTATTTTATAAACTTTATATATTTTCAGTCTCTAATAGTAATATACTTTGACTAACTCTTCTTTAGAGTATTCCAACTTTTCTTTAGTGAGTTAATTTTTAGAGCTGCCTGAAACATATCACTTTCACAAAACAGAATATTGGTGTTTATCTATTTAATGGCACGTGTGCTCCACTTGCAGTGTAAGTTGGATTCTTGAAAGTCGAAGTTGCTTGTCTGTAGATTGGATTTTCGCTCTGAAAAAAATCATACATATGAAACAATTAATATAACGCAATACGGGTAAAATAAACCACTGTTTTAAATTCAATTTTTTTTAAATGCTAATAAATAAAAGTAACTTACAGCATCCCATTTGGCCATCATTCTTTCTTTCTCGAATCTTGCAAACTCCCTCCTGTCATGAATAGTTGTCAGCAGTTTCCATACCAGTAGCAGAGCTAAACCAATAAGTACAACTGCAGCAATGACCCCAAGAACGATTCCTAATACGTAAACTTGAGGAGGGCATTCGCGCGCCTTCTGTACTTTCACTTGCAGTCTATTTATAGTATAGTTGAAGTAGTAGGCGAAATAATACTTGCAATCTTCCTCGTCGTAACCCCAGCATCCGGTTTCGTCTTTATCTACATCGACCTCAAGTGTTTCTACGATTTCTGTCTGGAATTCTGTACACGTGCTATTGCACTCGATTTCGGTCAAATTGCCGGCTTTAAAAGCTTGACAAAGAACGCAGGGCTTCAACTCTTCGCAACGACTTGGGCAATTTCTGCAAATTTGGCAATGTTTACCGCTGTACCGAAGCTCGCCCTCAACGTTACATTTACATTTGCCGCATTCGCAAACACCCTGCAAACCGAAAACATAATTCATTTGATAAAAGCAGCATTATCATGAAAATTATAATTAAGCTGAATAAACTTAAATGCTGTAACTTACATGGTTAGAACATTCGATTCCGTAAGTATTCATGCAGACAGTTTTATTTGTGCTACATTCACAAGCATCACCTGTCCATTCTGGACGACATTCGCAAGTACCGCAATTGCACGTTCCATGGCCCGAACAAATTTGACTATTTCGACGATCGCATGAGAAGTTGTCGCATTCGCAATACTGACCCCAAACCAGCTGTAAATAAAAATGATTTAGTGTGTGAGATCAATGATTAGTAAAATAGTAGTGAAATAAAAGCAATCATTAGTCAAAATTAATTTATGATATTATGATCAACTTATGTTTAAAAGTTAAATAAATAGATGTTTTGTTTAATTTACCTCTCCTTCATCTCTGATATTACAGACGCATACATTGCATTCACAAATACCTCTTCCGCTACAGTCGACATTTGATGTATTATCGCGACGGCAAGCAAATTCTTTAATGTATGATATACCACGATCATTTGTGCCACATTCGCAATACTTCCCAAAATAACCATCATAACATGTGCAAACACCGCATTTTAAATCTCCATGGAAATTACATATTGGGGATGCAGGTTCAAATCCTTTTTCTCCTGGTATTTCACACTGACAATCGCACAACATTTCTAAGTTGACTGTCAACGATTCGTTAATTCCTACCTGAAGTTTATTAGAATTATACATACGATGAATAATACTGTTTGTAACATTTTTGAATTGGGATGTATTAAACTTACTGGATAAATGAGGAATTTTTGGTGCCACTCCGATCGATTTTTAGGACAAGCAGATACTACAATTTCTGCTGTGAATTCAATTTTATTTCCCACTTTAAGACCATCACATTTGTTAGTTTCAACCAATTGACCACCTCCCAGACAATTTGAATAGTATCTTATGTTCATGTAGCTACTAGCTGTGTCTTTCATTTCGACAGAACTAGAAATAGCATTATACTGTTCACGAACTAAATCAACAATATTACTTGAATCGTCACTGAGTTTTGCAGCATAAGACCCTTCAATATGTTTCGTTAAAGCTTGGTATATTCTTAATTGTTCTTCAGTTACAGCCCAAATAATATTTACTGAATTTTCTTTCACTTTAAGATTGATTTGCGAAATGCTAGGATAGTCCTGATAAGTTGATTGTGTGTAGTAACCTTTATTGTCAAGATGGCAGCAACCATCATTTGGCTTAATAATTCCTCCTAATTTGCCATCACCAGCAAAGTGGAAACCTGCATCAGTAGAGAAAAGCAGTAGCTTTCGAGCCTTTTCTCTCCAACTGATTTCATCTCGGCACACAATTGCTTGCATAATAGCATCAAATCCACCTTCTGGAGCATCCAAGTTTCCAGAAACTGGAGCATTACGTACTTCTTTCTGTAAAGTATTTGTAACTATTTAATTTTAAATTTATTTTATTTTAGAATTATATTTATAATTTATATACCTCAAATACGTCAGTGTTTTGGGATAGTGGCATGTGATTCCGAAAACCATAAGGAGCAGCACAACCATCACAAGGTTCGAGAAGCCTATAATTATTTTTTTAGGTAAAATTTGTTACTAAATGAAATAATGAATCTAATAAAAAATTGTAATTATACTTACGCTTTAGGTACCATGCTAACATAAGGCATAACAACTTTATCTACAAAACTACCAAAACCCAATCGGAAATTACTAGTGATATTACTCATACTTTGAACAAGAAGTTGTCCCAAGTCTGATAATTTTTGTTTGTCATCTTTCATAGAATTACTCAAATCCATAAGATAATATAAATCTACAGGATAATCTTCTGCTTGTGCATACTCAATTTTAATTTTTTGAACTTCATCTGTGAATTATAAGAAAAAGTAAAAAATTTTCATTAATTATAAAAATTTAATTTAAGAATTTGCTTGTTAAACGATAACAACTTCAACTTACTAATTCTTAATTTTAAATTGATTTCTTGCGGATAAAGTTGAACAGCTTCTTGTCTGGAACTTGCACTTCCACTAGCACTAAATAATGATTTACTTCCACTAATGCCTTCAGTATGAAAACTTCCACTTGAGGATTGTGATCCTCCAGCTTCGTAGGAATATCCTTCTTCCCTTCCACTGTTAATTTTGTAACTTCCTTTCCATAGTTCCTTGTGTCGTATTTTAATATATTGATTGTCTGGATTAAATGTATAATTTTCTGGACATTCTTCAGACGTTCTTAAATTTACATGTGGCAGGAAACATCGTTTGTATTCAAAATTCTGTAAATAGTAATCACAAATGATTAAATTCAATGAATTCAAGTTTAAATAAGTAATTATTTTAGGGTATATACATTTCAAAAAACTTACAGGTTTTGAACACCAAGCACAGCTTGGTGTCTGAATACAGTCATGACAATTCGGCTTGTTGATGCAGGCATTGGTGCCAAGTGGCTTTGCCCGCTGGTTTGCTGAACTGATTGTTATCCATGTTATTAGTAATATTGCCAAATACCACCTGCAACTGCCTCTCATTCCTGAAAGTTAATGTACTTATAAATTATTTATTTCTATTTAATGACAATAAATATAAATAATTTTTGTTACAATTTAAAGGTGAAATTAATGCATTTAATGGAAAAAAATTAATAGAAAAGTGATTGTTTCAGCAGTATTACTTTCAGGAAACTACTTTATAAAATTACTGTGCAATATTTTAAATTTAGACAAAGATAAATAATTTATTTCTTTGAAAGAAAATTAAAACAAATTAATTTTAAAAATTAAAAAAAAATACTTTTAGAATTATATAAATGGAAATTTGTGAGTCATGCTAACTACTACAAAAATAATAGACATCTAAATTAGCAGTTTAAAAATAAAGATATTATATTACAAAAATACTGGAATATTATAAAGGATGACACAATCCATTACATTGTACAACGTATAAGGAACAATACATTAAGTAATGCAATTTAACAGTTTTTTTAGTTCAGCGAAGCTCTTACTTATTGAGCTAATTTAAAGGCGTGAATGATTAAGTGGCGTTGACAAAATATTAGATCAAGAGAGTTAAAAGAGCATATTACCTTTTATTGCTCGTGTTAACGCTTATTCTGTTCATTGGAAAGTAGAGTTTTAAAGTTTTCATTTTCATTTTGAAGTTGTTAGTGAATTGGTCTGCTTTACAGAAAGTTATACTGATTAGTCAGAATGAATTTTAAGATTAAATTGTTTAAAGTAAAATTATCAAGGATGATGTTAAAGTCTAAAGACTAAAATAGACTTTCTTCAGAAGTTTGTATAAATTAGAGTAATATTTCTTTCTAAATTAAAGGTAGTAAAATATGATTTTTTATTAACAATATGATTCAACAATGTAATTCTAAAATGTTAGACAAGTTCTCAAATTTACGGCATTCTATAATTAATGCTCTGATTCAGACTTTCTTGGCAAATCCCAGCTATTTTGGTGTTAGACCATTATAAATTTCACTCGAAAAGAAAAAAGAAAAGCAGCACAAAGTTTGCAAAGTTATACAGAAAAATAGAACTTAAAAAATTCTGAACAAATAATAATTTCAGAAAACTGGTTTCAAATGTAGTAGGAGTATTCAAAATAGTATAGTGTTCTTCAATAACTTATTCTATGAATCACCAAAATATCCTTGAAAACACTCATCACCTATAATAATTAAAGCATCAGATTTATATTTACAAATTTGTACAATTAAATTTATTTAGTTGTTTTATTTATTTATTCACAAGCATTTATATGCACATATTTACACTGGAAATCATAATTTATTTATATTAATAAAGCAAAATAAATTTTAAAAGATTTCCACAAAAATGTATTTTAAGAACTGAAACAAAATTCAGCTGGAAAAAATAAAAGTTCTTGTACTAGATATATACAATTACATTTCAAACATCAAAGTACCTATTTTAAAAAAATTTTTAAATTAAATTTAAAGGAGCTTGTAAATCTTCTTTATCTTCACAATAATCATTATCTTTGTTTATAAAGTACAATGCATAAAATTTTGACCGTTTATTAAAATGCAAATAAGCAGAGTCGTATCTTTACCAAATCTATTTAATGATAATCCACCCAAGCGAACGACAAAAATTTCAACGCGATCGAACGCCGCTTGGAAAACCTGATCTCCCACGCGAGTTGCTCAATAATAAAATAACTAGCTTTCGAAACACGTAGAAAAAAGGTGCCATGAGTCAAAAAATCGGAAAAACTCCAGAAAATTTAAAACCACACAAGACATTTCAAGGAACTCGGTCAAGATGTTGTCATCGTTATATTTGCCACCCAACATGAGCAAATCGAAGAACAAGCAGACTACTATGTATAATCCATTCTAGGAGCTGCGAAGCTCGACTTAATACCTAACACACTTTCTGGAAACCGCCGCACCGAAGTCGTCAGCATCGCCGAAAGCGTAAAACACCGCCGAAAAAAAGCAGCAGACGCAACAAACACCACAATAACACCAAGGGGAAGAGAGAAAGAGAGAGAGAGAGAGAGAGAGAAAGAGTGAGGGAGAGGCTTACTTCTTGGCTCAATCGCTTCTCGCCGGAGGTGTATTAAGTTACGGGCTTCTCGATGACCGGAAATTCTCCTGGGGTCCTGGGCTGGCTTTTCGCGCTTTTCCTCAGAGCTTTTCGCGCAGCATCACACTTACACGGCATGCATGCAGAGCGCGCGCGTACCGTAAGAACCGCGCGAAAGAAAACGGCAAGATCTTTCACGGATCGCCATAAAAGGTAACCCACGCGCGCGGCTGTATCTCTCGCGGAAGAGCGAGAGAGAGAGCTATTACACACACGGTCAGAACTGAATGAATGAACAGTCTGGAGGCTGAGGCGTCCCGTTGTGTGCGCGCCCGCGCAACTCGCTGCTCCCACAAAAGAGAGAGAGAGGGACAGATGGTGGGAGAGCGTCTGGCGGGGGTGTCTTATATTATACGTTATGTGTATTTATGCCCATGATTTGATGCCCGGGCTACTATACACATGCTGGTCTGCTGGTAGGGCTGGTCTGGTCGGATGGTAAGGAAGGTTACTGGTTCACAGATTGGTTTAAAAGTGATGTTTTTGTTTCTACTTATAATTATTGTAGCTTTTTGTGAGAGGTTTCGAATTATCGATGCAAATTGTAGGAGATAGAAGGTTGATTTTTTATCTACATTTTGTATGCTTATTAACGCATACTTGTTAAAGATGTTTGCATAGAAAATGGTAATTAATTACCTTACAGATATTTTTACAATCTTAATTTTGTATTAAAGAAGTGTTGAAGTTATAACATTTGATTCTTTCAATTTAAACTATATAAATAAAATTATTTATGAATTTACACAACTTTAATTTATTCATGTAATTCATCAATCTCTATGCTTAAATATTGACTTCGATCTATCCTTAAACTAGAAAAATAGAGCAGGAGTTTATTGATCTGCGCTTTAAATTTTGCCACACCCTAGCTTTTTAGGTATTACCAACGTACAAAATGGAAACTTTTAAGTACGGGCAAGGGCGCAAGGGCAACTAGTACTTAGTATATTGTCTTTTATAATTGGAATTTAAAAATTGATATAAATAAAAGCATTGGTAAAGTACTTTATTATACATTCTTTTTATAATATTATATTAATTGATTTTGTAAAAATAATACTTAATAAATAAAATTATGGGTTAGTAGTTACTTTCATGCTAATAAGTTTCTGATAATTTGAGAGGGAAATCTAGCAGTACAAAATTCTAAAGATCTTATGTTTACTGCGTTGTTGAAAGATAGTAAGCAATCGTAAACAGTTCTTAAAGAAAGTGTGTAATTGTCAGTCTCGTTAGTGTACAAATATGGATCAATCTTCTGTAAGCAGTTCTTTTTACGAAGCACCGGTTGTGTATGACGAAGAAAAAACGAAACTGCTTTACGAAAATCTTAGAAAGGTGAGGTTATGTTTATGTAATCTGTCTTGCAAAAATCTAACATTGTTATTTAAGAATTGAATTTTTCTTCTAGAATTTTCAAGAAATTAATAATTCATTGAAAAGTGTACGCGAAAATATGGATCAGATTCAAAAAGAATCTTCAATAACAGTTAAATTGATAGAAAAGATAGAAGCTGCTAAACGTGAGAAGGAAGAAAATAGGACGGAAGATTGATTAATTATTTATAATTTATATTTTTATATGAAGACTCTAATAAACAATTTTTGTTTTTTAAATTTAAAACTATTTATTAAAATAATCCACCAATTCCTACCTTATCTGCACAAGATGGTAAATGCGCATCGCATTAATCATGTATCGGTAAATTAAACATTTAAGTTACCATTATTCGCGCGTAAAAATTTTATAGAAAAATAATTATTATTCTAAAATATAAAATAATATTTATTTCAAGAAAAAACTGAAATAAATAATATTTAATTCCGATTTAATCTTAATAAATCAAGTAAACTTACATATATCCTATATCCTTGAATTTATGTCATTTTTCACCACTTTTAATGCATACCTGAAATTTAGAAAATAAAAATTTCACTAATTCGTTTTTTTAAATTTCCACTTTTTAGTGAAGCATAATTGGAATTTTTATTCTAGTAAAATTTTAAAGTAGTAGTTACAGTATTTAAAAAAAATCATAGTAATTTATGTTCAAAAATTATAGAAGCTTTTATACTTAAATTATGAAAATAAATAAAAAAAACTATAAAAATCACCGGTGCGAGTAAAACGTTCAAACACATTCCAAAAAATCTTCATCAACGTACCTTCAACAATCTCAATTACAGGCAATCTCCCGATCACCCAAAATCGAATTTTTGCTGCATCCATAATGCGCGGATTCCATCGGGGATTTGAATTACACGGGTGTAGTCAAGCCCCTTGACGTGCGTCGGCCAGCAACAACAGCGTGTTACCTCCCTCCCTCCCCTCCTCTGGCAGTCCTTAAACCCATTGTAAGCCGCGCAGCCGATTAATGGAACCTGTCGATCGATTCGACTACAGTACATACACACGCGCAGGCCAACGCGACGTAGTTGATTGGCGCGAACGCGGCCAGTCCAAATAATTACGCAAAACGTAGCCCTACCACTCCCCCCCCCCCTTCCGCCGCCTGTTTGTCGCTAAACAAATCGAGCATAAATTCAAATAATCATCAGCTCTTTTCGCCAGCCCGATCGACAGCGAGATTTTTCTTGCCGCGCGCGCTGTTCGCTGTTGACGCGACGTCGCGAAATTCAAGAATCGATTTTTCGACGAGGAAGCTGAAATTGAACGTGGATCGCGAGTAATTGGCGATTCTTATAATAAAAAGGGTTTTCATTCAATTTGGTGAAGTGCTCCTGAAAATATACAGGAACATTAATTGATTCAATTGTTTTACAAGCTTATAAAGAATACTTTTTTCTGCATCATTGAATGACTTTTCAGATTTTATTGGTACTCAATTATACTTTAAAATATATTTAAAAAAAGTAAGGATTCGAGAAATACGATTGATTGATATTGTATTAATACTCGAATATCCGTGTTTCCCTCGCTATTAATTTTATAGTACATGCTTTTTAATTAATGTTTAATGACATGTAAATTGCGTTTTAATGAAAAAATTTTGCTTAATAATATACACAGAATCATTTGGACTCTAAACCATTTCAACAAGTCTGTCAATAATTAAACTGTAAATTATTACCTAAAATGCAATCTACGAGTAATTCCATTTTATACCTGCAAAACCTCTTTTCAAATAAATTAAAACAGCCCATCGACATTTAAAAAACGAACTCTTTCATTAATCAAATAATCATTTTACCGAGCTATTTCTTATCAGCGAAAATAATACCAGAGCGAAAAAACGAAATCACTCGGTCAATTATAATCCCGATGAAAATTTCAAGCACGTACAATTCAAGCTTCCCCCGTCCGGCAGCAGCTTCGGGTGCTTTCGAGCGCAGCGGCGCGGCATCGCCCGGGACTCGAAGAAGCGAAATCGTTGTTCGCCGCATATCTGCGCCAAGCCGTTTGTATAGTCATGCGAGTCCACTGCAGTTGACAGGGAAATAATGCTTCCGCTAACTGCTCTCACTGCCCTTTTACCTCGGCGGCCGCTAAGTTATAATGGAGCTGGGCCGAGTAGCTCGCCGACGCAAATCGTGCGAATAATTTATACACGTATATACGAGCGAGCGTACGCGCGGATACGTTATTAATTGCGTTCTTATTCCGCGATTTGTTAGTTCGACGGAGGGGGTGATAAATAAAACGAGGTGACTAATCTTTTTGGAGGGGTAATAAGTTTGAGGAGCCGGGAGTGATTTTAAAGCTCGGGGAGTGGAGAACTATCAGGTTGCATTTTTTTTAAAAATAAAGATTTAACTGTAAAAAAGGTTTTAGCTTTCATAAAAAGCAGCGGGGGGGGGGGGCTTTCGTGGTCTCGAAAACTATAATTTAGAGTGAAGAGATCTACTTTTCTACTAAAACGCACAGTTCCATATTCTTCTCTGCAGCGTTGCACTCTAGGGAATTAAGGGGAAAAAAACTCTAGTTTTTAAAGGGTACTTTAATTATACTGTAAGGATTAAAAAATACAGACATATGCCGAGGAAATAATTTTTCGTTAATAAATAATACTTTTACGAGAGAGGAATCGAAGAATTGGAAACAAAACGATTCGCTCTCCAATCTTTCATCCGCTGTTTTATCGGAGAGGATCGAGTGAGCTTTTTGTTTTCGATAGGATTTTTCTCTCATCTTCAGGTTCGGCTCATCTTCGCTTTTGAGAGTGAAAGAAACTAACGTGTAAGTTTAAGCATGGATTTGAGCTTTACGGAGGGACGCTTAAGCCGGAGGAAGACTTCCCGAAGCCAAGTGCAAATGGAAATTTTATTATGAATGAGATATTCCGGATGCGCTCGACAGATTTTACTGTAAAAATTTTTCTCGCGGTATTAAGGTGAGATCAATATTTTAGAATAGTCTCTCGGTACTTAATATTTCAAATTAAAATATTTCCAAACTTTGCTGCTTTTTTTTTCATTCACCAAAGTAACGGTTTTTACTTGCACTTTATGTCAAAAATTAAAATAAAAAAATTGAATTAACTTTTATTGCAGCGAAGTAATGAAGAAGGATTTAGAAAGGCTTATAAAAGCTTAGACCAAAAGAAGTTAAAGACTTGATAAAAGTTTTAAGCTCTGTTTCCGTTTTTAGCATAAACAAGAAAATAATAGAATTTGCAAGTTCAAGACGACGAAAGGAAAAATTTTATATATTGTGCTGCTTTTGGTATTTATACATTTATAGCAATACATATAGTAAAATAATCTATGTCAACGTTTTATATTTTAAGTAACTGCAGAGGTACAGACAGAATTAGGTTGATTCTTTCGTCAATATTTTTAGTGAAGAATTGTTCACTTGAGGATAGCTAGAACGAAAAAGTTTAACTGATAAATATGCCTAGCTTATTTTAGTCTCTCTGTAATCGGCATATTTGTCTCATCCTCTTTTATGTATCCGGTTTTATTCCGCATATTTCCTGTTTACATATTTTATTATATGTTTTCGAAATTTCACGTAATAATTTGCTACGAATAACACTATTAATAAACAATAAATTTTTCATAATCTACATTTCAAAGCATGTTATTAATATTAGAATGAATTTTTTTTTAGTCGACGAAACAAATAATTTAATTATAGAATATTAGGCCCTGTGGAAAATTTCACCATTTTTTAAAGCCGCTACACTAATAATTGACTAAATTTGGCCAAATAATAATGACAAATTCCAACAGGGTGCATATTACGTTTAATTGCTACAATTCTATAGCTGTAATAATTTGGAACAATTATTTTCGTAAAATCGTATATGCATGTAATGTCGATGAGTGCAGTAGAGAATCTAATTATTATTTAGTGATTCGAATTGAACATTCAGCCCCGTTATCGAATGTTTTGTCGAATACTCAACATATCTTTGTAACATTACTCAAAAACCTAGAATGTATATCGAAATAATAATAAAAATAATGTAATCACTTAGTATTTTTTTACGGTAAAAAGTGCGAATGTGAGATTTTCTCCATATTCGCTATTATTCTCTCATCTCCGTCTCATATGCTACCCTTACAGGAAACATTTTCCGAAGGCAGACTGGCAATTCTCGCCGCCCTTTGGGGAGGAAAGCTGTGACATTTTTTGACAACAGCTTGATATCATGTCCCCCCCCCCCCTCCGTCTTGTCGTCTGTAATATTGTCCTGTCTGCGTGTTTTCATCGGCCAGCTTATTGGAGAAGATATTGTGAGGAAAGATTGTATATTAATTTAGGGATATGAAAATATAGAATTTATTTATTTGATGATGCAAAGATTAATAAGTGAAAATCATTTTCTAATTTTATTTTACGTTTTAAAGTTGGAAAAAATGAACTAACTGCAGCTCAATTACTTCTATCTTTCAGTATATCTGAGATCAAATTTATTTATAGAAATTAGTTCAATATTGTTCGGCTTTCCTTTTAATCACGAAAATTAAAACTTCATTAATTAAACGAATTACACGAGACTTCTACCTTTCAAACTGATTTCTTTTCTAAATGTTTACAAATTACAATTTTTTGTTTTGCAAACTAGAAATACGAATACAACAGTCGACTTTTCCGTTGATTACACCAATAGTTTACGCTATTGTTTGCCCTCCCAAAAAGTAAAATAGATTTCAATTTTCAAACATACTTCTCATCAAAAAACTTCACCAATAGAGGTCATAAATAACGTAATATTTTATTCCGGCGCAAAATCCCTAACTTTTCAAAGACAATCGCGCATAAATCAAAACTGTTGTTCCCGCCGAATAACAAAAATGTTTATCAAAAGGCGGAGGGAGAAAAAAGTCGAGCCGCGCGCATTCAGCCATCGGCTATTTATTTATTTTCCATTGTCGGGGTACTATAATCTCACGCGAGCGTTCGGACACCGCGGAACGCGCGGAAAAAACTTGAACGAGGGGGATATTAACATTTTGAGTGTCGCGCGTTATCTCCTGGCCGAGCTTGACCGATACGCTTTTCGACGATGACAATGACGGCGCAGGCCGACGGCGATAATGCCCTTTGAATTTATGTACTAGCAGACTTTAGCGAATTGCTGGCTGAATGTTTCGCTGCTTTTTCGAGCCGCGCAGGTTATCGGCTGGCTTAACAATTATCCGCGAACGTCTCAATGTCTGTGCCCGGCAGAGAAATGCACGCTTTAACGGCCTCGCTTAATTATTGGCTTTGCGCGAGTTATAATGCGATGGATCAGACAAAAATCAATAGCTTTTTGTAATAGTTTTTTTGGTTTCAGAGAAGGATGGATGAATATGTGTGTGTTACTTAAATTATATATACTTGTTGTACAATTATGGTTCATTCGTTGATTCAATCGAAACTATTACTGTCGTTAAATGAGGTAGTTTAGTATTATGACTTTCCTTTTATCGTTGTTTAATGATAATAAAGCAAGTGTACATTAACAAATGAACATGCATATATTATTAATTTAAAGACCTATTTTTTCTAGAAATGTTCGTAGATTTAGAATTATTTGTATGAATATACTTTTTATATTTCACACAATGAAACATATTTATATGTTACTGAAATATTTTACCAAAAATAATCATACATCAATTTCGGTTTGATTTATTGATTTATAAATGTGTAGCAATAAATTAATAATACTTTTTAGTTGAGATAAAATAGATGAAAATAAAATTTATAAAGAAATGTTTTTAATATTGTTAAAATATTTTTCACGTTATTTTAGAAATGAGAGTATAGTTTTACAAAACAATGGACAAAAATTACCAAAAATTTCAAGACTATTTATTTTAATTTTTCTCAATATTGATAATTTTATTTTGATCATCAATTTCAATTAATATCAATGAATTTTACATACAACATCAAGAACGTGTATTCCAATATGTAAAGATTTATGAATAATTCAATAAGTCCAGTTGGTAATTTAATTAATAAATTAATAATTAATAAATTAAATTAATAAAGTAAGTTGATTAATAAATATTGGTCAATGTTCACTGATATTTTCGAAACTTAAATAATCTACACGGAGAAAAATTACCTACTAAAAATTACTATATTGTTTAGCAACGGGAGGACATACTTGTGTTGTGAGGAAAATTACTATACTGTATTCTAAAATTTAATATACGTATAGCAAAAATTAATAAAAAATGTTGTAAATTTTACTTTAAGTATATTAAATTTTATCATACAGTATAGTAATTTTCCTCACAATACAAGTATGTTCTCCCATTGTTAAACAATATAGTAATTTTTAGTAGGTAATTTTTCTTCGTGTAACTTCATTATTTAACTAATACAAAGACACGTTTTCCCAAAACATCTTAACCTACATTATAATTTTAAAAATCCTGCATTAGCGAATAAACGAAAAGAAACGCTTTTTTCGTTAAATCCTAAAAAAAAAAACGCACCTTCGTAACTGCACGCAGTAAGGTATTAAACTCCGCTCGCATTCATAAGTAATGCGATATTTTATTAAAGTAGGCGCAGCCGTCGAATTAATGAAAAACGCAGGCGCAGTGGTGTTCGGGGCTTTAATTATTCGGGAATTCCTCGCCGAAAGGCATCAAACGCGCGATATATATTCATACGTATCAAAATTTGCCGCTCGCGAAAAGACTAGACTATAAATCTTGCTTGTCCCGCAGATGCGGAGCGGATCACCGAGCCATTCCGCGGCTCCTAATGTCGAGCGGCCGCGTATCGCTGGCTCGCGCAATTAATCAAACAAAAACTGTCAACGACCACACACGGTTATGATACGGGCTGCACGTCGACGAGACAAACCTATCGACTGCGAACAATGTAATGGTCTATAAAATTCTGCGCATTGTGGACGCCTTGATTAAACTGGGAGCGAATATTCTCCTTTGGTTTTGTTAGATTTCGATTTTTTTAAAAATGAATAGTATATTGAACGTTTTTTGGAATGCAATATCCAGAATAGAGGTTCCCTGTGAGTGTAGAGAAAGAGTGCTCCCAAAGTTATATTATCTATGCCATAATGTGCAGCATGAGAAAACATGAATATTAAAAGAAATAGCCGTTTTTAATAAGGGGAGGGAAGTTGGTAGAGTAATTCAACTACGAAGTTTTCTGAAAAATTCAAACGAGTGTCATTTAGAAGTCAATAAAATTACCTTTCATTGGTATCCCCACAAAATTTCTGCAAAGTATACAATTTTTTTCTATTAAATTACTGATTTCAAATAATAACATGGATAAAAAGTTCATCGTTGAATTATATTATTTTTCCTTTACTTAGATCAGCGGTGATTTTTTAAAAAATTTACGTAGAGATCAAGCTAATAAATTCATTAGAGCTTTTACTCTTCATAAGCTGCTCTATCTACTTTCAACTATAGCCGTGAACCGTGATAAAGGAAATGCATTTCTGAAGTCGGATCAATACTGTAAGTATCAAATTTATTTTAATAGCCTAACATTTAAGAAAATAAGCACGTAAGCCCTATAACACTTAACTCGAAAGCTCCTAATAATCTTTCCGCATTAATAAAAGCAGCAACGCACCGGCAGAGAGAAAAATTTATTCCAAGATTAAAAGGCGTTTGATCGCGAGATAAAACGGAAGCGCGAGGAGGTATAAGCAAGATAAAGAGCGCCAGGCACCAAATGCTAGGCTACTCTTTCGCGGATGTTGACCTGTCAGGCGAGAAAGCCCTCTTCGCAATACCGAGCGTAATACGCAGGCGTTATTTCACCGGCTCTGCTGCGCTGCTTCCTCTCGCGCAACGTCGTCAATCTTTCATGTAACTTTCCGCCTTCGTGGTCTCCTCGGCTTGCGAGCAATGCGATAAATATCGCGGCTCTGAGCAAAGGCACCCTCGCCCCTTTAACGCTTGTCAATTGGCCCGCAGTTTTTGCTTTCTGAACATGAATATGCTTTTTCTGCTTTTGTCGATCGGCAAAGAGTAAGTACTTAGATGAAAACTGTTTTCATTTTTGAAACAAGAATAATTGTTGATAACTCGTTTTTAATAATTGTTGATAACTAGTTTTTAATTTTTTGCATAAGCATAATAATATCGAATTTCGATTTATAAAGCGTGTATAGAACAAATTACAAAATAATGTACATAGTGACCTACATTCATTAATAAATGAATTCGTCATTTAAGTTCTGCATTTACATTGCCAAATTTCATACTCTAATCGCTGATTAATTTTATAAATTATTAGTGCTTAATAATACTTACCATAATTTCAAATACAAATGAGCTGAAATTAATTTTGAAGCTGTTAATCATTTTTAACATTAACTAACAAGAAGCTAAATAAAAAATAAAACACATTGATTGCTCGTCTGCATATTTATGATAAGTAGTCGATGTAAAAATGCATATGAATATTCACAGAGGAAAATTTACATAAAAATTTTATTTATATGACCAAAATCTTCTCATTTAACGTACCGCTAGATACCGGTGTTTTATTACAATTCTCGTAAAATAAATTGTACCTTCAGCGTACATGCCATGATTAAAGTCTTGATAAAAAATGAAAGACATAGAATTCACATTGCAATGAGCTTTTTAAATGGGAAGTTAATATTTTGACTGATTTTATGATTGACAATCAACGTACGTTTAATTTTAATTATACGTCTTTTTTTACAATAGCAAGGGGAATTCTGTAATTTTACTGAATTTCATATATGACGATTTAATCATTTAAATAATTGATAAATGAATTTTTAAGATTTTTGAATTTCGTGAGACTTTTAATTTTGAAAAAGATATTTTAAAAATGTTATATTTAAACCGATAATTTTAAATATTCAAAGAGTCTTTGACTTTTTATTATATGCTCTTACTGCGCTTATAAAATAAAAACCACGTATTCCTTTAAATTCATCAAAATCAAATTGTGTAAAATTATTTATAGTTTATCTTTGCTAATTCTATAGTTTATGCAGTTGAGAATATTTTACCCAAAAGTTATAATTATTGTGAAAGAGTGTCATCTGATACAGAAATTAAAATCTAATATACTATTTAAAAATACTTTAAGAAATCACATAATAGAATCACAAATAGAAGTCACATATCTTGCTTGGAAGTAAACTTTTAGTTGCCTTAGAATAATAGTGTAGTTTGGTCAAGATTACTTTATCGAATTAATCCGTGGAATATTGATTACTTTTAATCATTTCCATACAGAATCTAACTCGTACTTGGCTGGACCTAGCAGAATATTTCGATTGGCCTGAAATAGCTCAGGTATTTCACGTACATTTGTTGGAGCGTCCTGGATGGTATCTGGTGGATCTCTTAAAGAAATTAGACGAGGAATGTTAGTGCTGCTTTTTATCGACCTTGCAGGCAGCAGGAAGACAATCCTCTTAACATTATCTAAACTTATCTTCGTTTACGCTTACATTGCGAATTCTACTGAGTGGTTCTACATTGCCCGTTTCAGGTAGGTTTGCGTGCGGAATGATATTCAGCAGTTTTCCCCTGCATTTGAATGAAATAACTATATACGTTCTCAGCACTCGCGAAATCTTAGTCTCCATAGCAGCGAGTGGCACACTTGTTGCAGTCATTGTTGGCGCAATCGTTGAAGCATATTTGTCTGTAAAGGTTTTGTAGTGCAAATTATTTAGCTCAACGTTTAGAAATGGTGATACTATTGCGTGCCTTATACGCGCACCGCGTGCATTCGAAGGTTGAAAATGTGGAACGTGAAAGTGGAATTAATTCAAATGTATTTTATATGAAAATCCAAATTTTATCACGTGTCTTACGTATTCGGGTTGCTATTAAGGTGACATTGAGCTTGAGTCAAAGTCTTTATTATTACTCCGAGACTCAGTGCCTCTATATGTGTAGTTCGCAAACGTGCAGTTTTTAAAAGCAGTTTACAAGAAAGAAGTAGTTAATTTCTAGCACAAATTTTGCCTTTCATAAAATCCTTTTTAATACTTGGGTAAACTTATGATAAGACTTGTATTTAAATAATAGAGGAAGTTTTTGGCAAACTTTGTACAACGGCAACGAGAAGCAAACCATAGGTTTCGAAACAAAACTCTTTCCCTCTAAAATTCACGCTCGCCCCACAAACATGAACTATTCCTTTTTCCTTCTCACGTAACGGTTAAAAAGCTATTTGGGTAGTACATTTGTGGCTTCTTCTTTAGCAAGTTTACTATTACTGGTGATCAAAAGTTCGAAACTTTACGAAATGACAGTGAAATCCGCAAGTTCAATAATAGATATAACCTGCTGTAGCAGTGTAATTTTCTTATTTGAAATTTAAGTTGGGAGCCGAAGAAGCTAGAAACAAGAACCTGCGCTCTTTTATTTTTATGAAAATGTCAAAGTTTACTCCTCACTTTTGAACGGAAATATAGGACGCGAGTGTAGATTTACTGTTTATTAAAGACTTCCTTTTTATGTAACCTAAATAATACAAAATAGTACAATGTTTTTATATAAAATGTTATAAGACTGGTAAAAAATAATAAGAATTTAATTTAATTTTTAGCAATTTGAGTGTAAAATTGACTGGTGCAAAAAAATAAATAAAAAGTAAAAATTACTTTTAGAAAATTGTGTATTCAAATTTGTATTGTGTTTATAAAAGCTCACTTTGCAAGAGGATTTACGTCCAATGAAGCAATTATTTAATAATTAGGTTTAGTACAAAAGATAAATACATACAATTTTTAAGATAAAAATCCACGTTATTGGACTTTAAAGTGCCTGAAACCCTTCAGTCGAACAATAAAATGGATAATAGTATTCACTCAACCATTGACTTTTAAAAGCTCTTCTATATTTTGAAATTATAATTTTTAAAAGTGGTGCATTCAGTCGTCATCAATGTAGCGCCGAGTATTTATCGAGGTACTTATCTTTTCTCTACTAGAAAAATCTAGTCTTCGCAACCGAAACATTACAATAAAAAGTCGTAAAAAATAAGCTAAACTGTTTTACACAATAACATCTATAATGTCGAATGCTGCGGACATTATATACTTTCAAAAACAGAACCTAAAATCGAAACGGATTACTTTCTTTAGCAGTGAGAGCCGAGAAGAGGCGAAATATCCTCCCCGGTTCCCGGCGATTAATAATGAGGCGAGCACGCAACGAACCGACGGAGCAGCCGTCGGCTATTCCGCGAGCTCTTGAAGGCTTAATTCGCGCTCGCGCGCGTGCAAACGAGATAACTGATAGGAATACAAGGCATTAGGCTAACGGAATTAGCGAGATAATCCAATTAAAGCGCCCCGCCAAGCCCTGCTGTAAGGCGCAGCTCTTTAAACGAGATGACGGATAGAAGCGGGAGGAAGGTGCAGGGGCGATTTTTTTTTCTCGCTATAAGCCTGGTTGTCGCGGCGGCAGAAATTACCGAACGCATGGGGGTGATTTGCACGACGCTCGCAGGGGACGTTTTGCCGTCTGTGCTTGTAATGAGATTGGAAGCAAAACGTCGGGGCTCCATGCCACTGGCGGAATATCGCACTGTTTCTTGGTGCAGATTTAGCTTTACTGATGAAAGGAGTTTTTTAATCGAGAAGAAACATCTTTTTTAATGTTTTCTTTTAACATTTAATGAGCTGCTTCGACGTTTTATATTTCAAAGACTTTGTAAGAATTTACATCAAAAGATAATGATTTCTGCAGAAGAACTTCTTAAAATAAGTACAAGCTATAATTATTAAAACTTAATAGCGACAGATGAAAAATTTGACGTAATTATATTCTGGGCTAAGTTACTTTTTCTATAAAGGGTCCGTTTAGTTCTTAATTAAACTGTGTTTACTTCGAGCACTATAAGCATTCGCAATATTTAAAAACAATAATGCAGCTCTTTGACTTTTGACTGCGCTGGTAACTTCAGCTCATTTATTTATTAATTCCATCTTTGCCCGGGCGAGCAATAACGCGATTCGGCGTTCCTCCTCCGGAAGCAATCAACTGCTAAGTAAATAATTGAGTTGCGCACAGACGAGATCGCCCGGGCTCTTTTACTTCCAAATTTCCGAAATTCGTCTGAAAAATGGTCTCTGCGAGGCTTTGTGAGCGGCGGCTATTCCGCGCATCGAAAAATGGCCAAAGAAAGCATAAAAATTCATACGGGCCGCCTCTGGATATTCGATGCGCGTCGACGGCCAGCCCTGAGTAATCCCAT
The DNA here is from genome assembly GCA_035582935.1 of Ormyrus thymus. Taxonomy (NCBI): domain Eukaryota; kingdom Metazoa; phylum Arthropoda; class Insecta; order Hymenoptera; family Ormyridae; genus Ormyrus; species Ormyrus thymus. The sequence goes on along the minus strand of JAWWEM010000010.1, from coordinate 18,871,769 downwards.
ATTGATGATCGACAATTCAAATTTCCCCGTGGCGGGATACGCAAGCAGCCCCAGCCTCGTTGACCTCCCGAGCGCGGCAGGCATATATACAGGCATCATTCCTGAGCATGCTCATGGGCTGCCTGCTTGTTTGCCGGTGCGGGCACAGTTAAAGTGGATTTGAAAGTCGCGAGGATCGCTCTTGACGTGGTTGGTGATTTTTCTGCATTCGAGGGAATTTACGTAGGATGCCAAGGAAGAACGCTGTTCTGGAAGTTGAAGGAGTTTTCCTTACGAAAATTTATCAGCGGCGGAGATGTTGTTCTTATAGTGAAAAGTTTTTGGTTAAAAAATACGTTAAAATGTAATTAATTTTTGCTTTTTGCAGAGAACATATTATTTTTATTTCGAAATAATAGTTTTACTCGAGGTTTCAGTTTACATTCTGAAATTTTTTTGGCTTTTCTTTTTAGCATTGTATTTTTTCTTTCATTCTTTTAATTTTAACTTCTAGTTTGACGTATTTTTTAAAATTACGTTTTTAAATTTCAAAGCAGTTTTAATTATAATTACTTAAAAAATAATTATAACTTTTAAATAAAAGGCATATTTTAAACAGGAAGTAATGAGGCATTTTTAATATACTTTGATTTTTCTTCGTTATGCTTAATTCCCGAAATATCTCTATTTTCTTTTAATAGTGAAAAAGGCAACAAAAAATATATTTTCTAATAAAATATAAAGTATATCTTAAATGGTGCAGCCAAGTAATCAATTAATCGTGTTACAGACGAAATGAATGACGCACTAATCACACTATTGTTTAAATTAAATTAAATTAATTAGAAAGCTACGCAGCAGTTTACATTACGAAATGCAAATATTACGAAAAAAAAAAGTTTTCATTTAATTCAAACTTGAAGTTCATCATGAAAACGAGGTAAAAATAAGCGATAACAATCAAACGAGATTAATCATTGGGAAGTAGGAAGGTATTATGAGCACCCGTGTCTCACGCTGAGCGTAATTTGTCAACACAATGCTCTCAACTTAGCTTTTTTCTGATGAATTACACTTTACGTCACTTCGTTCGTACATTTGGCTATCAAGATCTACCGCCACTCGCTTAAAATCTCATGATGACTCTAACAATCACCCTCCGTGACTGACTCGCGTTTTGTGGGAGTCGCAGCTCTTTTCACGAAGCATTAAACTCATATACTTTTGGAGCGTTATTAAGATGGATCTTTATAAGAGATTAAGAGAAATGTACCGTCACTCTCGTTGTATCAATTGCCTGAAAACTTTCTTGATCTTATTTTTACGTTTTAGAATAAAAGAGATTTATTTATATTTTGGTGAAGGTAATATACATATCTTAACAAAAGATGCGCGAAGAATTGATTAATTGAATCAGAAAGTTTGTTAGGTTTTAATAAATATCCGCAAACATAAATGTATATTATCAATAAAAGCTTTTGATCAATTGCAAAAAACACTTTCTAATTTTGAAAATTCAATTCATTTCAGTTAGTATAAGTATAAAATTAATTAATTTAAACCTGAAAATTTTATTTTCAAAAAGCATCCCACATCTTAAGAAATTCTTATATTACCTGCAAAGTTTATTTATAGTATTCATAAGAAATTAGTGTAGCCTATTTTTTTTCTCGTAGTTTCGTTGCGCTCTTAAAGTAATAAGCAAAGAGTCTTGTTCATCTGGAAACTTTCTAATAAAATCATTAGGTACGTAGATGAAAGCGAAGCCAATTTTCAATGTGGCATTCAAGCAATTTTTTCGATTATCGGATACGATATCTATGTCACACAATCACGGAATGTATCGATGAGTAATGAGGAGTGGTAGAAAAAAAACTATCTTCAGTGACAGTGCATTTTAATCTCGGAACAGGGCCGATTTATATTTTTCCAGCGACAGACAATTTTCTGTTTTCTCATATTGGATATAAAATCAACAATCGCATACCTAAAAATAATGTTTCCAGTGATTAAAGATACGCGAAACGTATTCTTTGCTTCACTGTTTGTATCCATATTTAGATTTGCACGATGATTTAGCGACAAAGCACTAGCAGCTTAAAAGGTCGTTAAGTAAAATTTGTTCGTTTAATTAACTTTTTATAACAGCTTTTTACACCATATTTTTATGTGTTCAATGAATACCAGTGCTTTGAAAATTGATTGTTTCAAAATATTCTGTAATCATAGAAAAAATGAATGCTTTTATAGATTATCACGAAAAGGGTAAATTAATCGTGCAAACGCAATTTTTTAAAACTTTCTTGAATCAATGCTAGACGCAAATTTCATAAAAATAAGTAAAAACCGCGCCCCAATTATTTCCGGGAAAGTTGAAAGCGTAAATGAATTCTGCGACGAAGACTGCGCAAAGAGAAGGCGGACGATATCCAATTCAAGACATCTCAGGAAAAGTTGCTTTATGATTGGCACGGCGAGGTAACCACCCAACGCCGGAGGAGACGACTGTATTCCCGCGAATTTGAAGCCAACGTCCTGCGGGTTAAGAATTGTAAATGAAGATTGGTTAACGGCGAAAGTTTCACGATCGGCTGCTGCGTGGCTCGACGAAATGTATCTTAACGACTGCTCGTTAGATACGCGGGCATTAAACTTATACCGCGCTGGCATATTTGCACGTGATATTCGGGGCGAATGGTTTATTCACTTTTGTAGAACTTGCGGCGCATGCCGAGCTGTAAAATGTATTTTCCATGTAGCTTTGCTGAAACTTTCCACTTTGACATTCTTCCCTCGAATCCTTGCAGTTTTTACGACTTTTGATAGGGCCTTTTAGAAAGATTTTCGTAGAATTTTGATTGTTTCATCTTTTTATTATCCTTTAGAAATCTAAATTTAAACTTTATTAATTGAGCATTATTAACGGCTTTAAATAATACAATGAGTTATAAATTCAGGTTTAACAGAACAATTCATTTAATCCTTCAGAAACAATTTCGAACAGAAATATTTCGAATAAATAACTCTCTATATTTTTTTCAAGAATTCAAAGCCTTTATCCGCTTATATATATACGAATTTCGCAAAAATAGTAAGCACAGGTATAAGCATGGAAGGATAAGCTCCGCCGAGACATTAATCTATCAGTCGTAATTGAAAACGCAAACGTCACGCTCGAGTTGAGGGACGCGACAAATGCGAGCGGGCGAATCGTCGTCGCGCCCCCCTTTTGGCTCGAAAATTTCACGACTAGTCGCGCATTCGTCAGAAAAATTGGTGCCCTTCCCCGGCTGACTCCTAGCCGAGGATGGGAAATTGCGCGGCTGACGGAAACGAATTAATCGCCGGGATTGTACAAATCGGCGGAAGAAAGTACATTTTTCAAAGCCGGAGGAGGTTTTTATTTTCTTCTGGTCGAATTTTTATCAAATCGTTTATGTTTTATGCTTGTTTATTTTGGAAATGTTTCAGTACTTATATATGAAGATTTTCTTTTTTAAAATCATGTGTGATTTCTCGTAAAAGAAAATGTGGCAATAAATATTCATTTTACGCAATATAACAACGAGATTCTACTGTAAGATTTAACTTTACTGACATCGTAAATTATCCTTACGCGTGAAAATTTATTGCCGTGGGAAAAAAATTGATTTTAAACTCTTTTTTACCTCGTGCAAGATTTAATATAAGAGATTGAAATACACGAAGACCTCCATAAAAAGCTTTTCCTTATAATTCCTTATAATCCCTGCAACTCGTTGCTGCGCAGCTTACTGCGTGAGCGCGTAATAAAGCCGTAAGAGCATCATTGCAGAATAATGTTTTAAAAGTACACATTGGATTAGGGAGCGCTTGATTTCAATGTGAACTATAAGATTGTATTAAATCGCTCATGACAGGTGGATTATTTTGCAACTATTAATTACATTTGTTATTACAAACTTTTAGTAAATACTAAAGTTGTTTTGCAAGCACTGAGGTATTTCATCTCAGTTATTGAAAACTGTTGAGCATTGCCAAAGTAAATGCAGCAAAGTTTGTAATGCTAATTAAGTTCCACCAAAAATAATACTTTACTATCTTCTGAAAGCAAAGGAAAGTGATCTTATTCACTTTATTTTAAAAGCCAAAAAAACCAACTGACCCGAAATGCGCAATAAAACTATAAAAAAAATTCTTTTACGTTTCCCAAAATCCACCCTGATTCAAAATCCACTTGAAAATCCAGCCACACGCCTCCTGGCCATCCCGCACTAGCCGGTGCTTGCCGCGCTTCCGAACCAGCGAGCCCTTCGCCCCATTCATCCTTCTCCGCGGCAGCTTCAAGCTCAGCTCCCCGGTGAAATCGATCCCGTCTCTCGCAAAAATTAGCCACATCGGCAGATCGGCTCCCGGCTGATTTGCCTGTCCTCGCCTCGGCAGATGGGAGGAGGGGCGCGCGCGCACACCGCCGCCGCTGTCGAGCACGTGTTGCGCAGAGGGCAGCTACGGGGGTGGCGCCGCGACCGCCTCGACGCACCAGTCACCAGACAGCCGTCGCACGGCGAAGACGCGAGCGCGAGCGATCGGCAACCGAGCTGCTACCGGTTTTCACCTCGGTGCTTCGCCGATCAGGCCAATTGCTCCGAGCTTTCAGTGACTTTGTTTGGTGAACGTGACTGTATGCGCTGAGTGGTGAGTTCTTTATGCTTCTTTTCACCTTTTTACGGATGGTGCGATTGCGGCGGGTTTTAAGCGAATCTGCTTTTTTTTGGGTACTGCAGGGTAGTTGAATTTTTTTTTCATTTGAATTTCATACATAAACATGCAATTTATTTTTGCTTTTTAATCTGTAATCACTTTCCTTAATTAATCAGGTGAATGTTGAGAATTATTTTCCATAAATAAAAAAATCGAATGAGAGTGCCAATAATAAAATAAATTTACAGAGGTTTTTAAAATTAAAATTTTGGTCAAATACGTTTGTAGTTGGTGTTTAAATACAAAAACATTGCTTTGTGGTCATCTGCAATGAAATTTAATTGCCTAAAATTAAATTTAGAGATGAAAATTCCTTATTCTCAAATTGTAATTACCGCATTCAAGATAATCTCATCGGCGAAAAAGTCTTAATAGAATGTATTTCTGGTAGCTACACACTTTTGGCGTAACCAAGTTTAAAAGCTCGTAAACGCGGTGCAAGCCTCAAAAGTAACATGTATAAGTATACGAGTTTCTGGAACTTTTTAATCTCTGTCCTCGGTCTATTCTTCTAGAGTACTTGCCGAGTTAAGAGTCGTTTTTCAAAAGAGAGGTATAATTTAAGACTCGCACCTTTTCTTGCTTCTTTTTGTACATTCGCTTTTTTTCTCCCCGTCCTCTCTTCTCTTCCTCTCTCGTTCTCTTCTCCCTTCTCGTTTTTGACTTTGCTCGAACTTTAGTGGATGATGTCATGAAATTAGTGAGCCGAATGAAAAGAGCTCAGCCGTCGGCAGGCAAATGGTGAAAACTAGCGCGAAAAGTTACAGTTGTGAAATAGAATTTAAAAGACGACGATTAGTGAATTAAATATTATATATTAGTTTTAATTGATAGAACATTAAATTCTGATGATAAATCAGAAGGCAGGTCTAAAATGTATTAGTGTAACTTCAATTGAAGTAAAATTGATCTAAATAATCAGATTGCAGAAACTAACTAAACAAGATTCTTGAATTAGGTTGAATACAATAGAATACAAATAGGCTCTCTTTCATTTAATTTGGATACGAAATCTATTCACATTTTTTTTTCAATCATTACCTTGAAAGAAAAAAAACGTATATACAATATGTGCAATATCGGAAAAATTTTGTGCTTGCTTTCAAATAACTTTATTAGTTATTGAATCAAGTGACAGGATAAAACTTTGATGATCTAAAGTGGAGACATAAAAATGAGAAACTAATTTATTGGATTTGGCTATTTATATTAGCTCGTCTCTTGGTTGACAGTTTTGAATGTACGAGTTACTAGTATATTACTGGAATAATGCCGAAATTCTTCGAAATTTTAATATTTTCTTTTAATACTTTATTAATTCCACAAGAGTTTATGCGCAATCGTCAATTATCAAATTATATACGATAATTGCTTTTTAATTTAATATTAAGAACGTTTTAGCTGATGAACGTATTTTATTTTATTTGAAAGTAATACTAGTATTACTAAATAGTATTACTACATGGAATGATTCGTGTTTTATCTTGACGTACATTTAAATGATGACATTCCTTATAATTAAAATAAAATGAAAGATAAGTTAAGAAGAATAAAGAATAAAATGATAATTTAACAATTGCAATTGTCAATCGGCTGAAACTACTCACATGCATTCCTATTAAGAAATCGCAGTGGTTGTGCTCTTACTTGATAGTAGAATGCGGGAATACTGTTGGACTTCTCGGACTCATGAATTTCCGAATTTGAATTTGAAATCCGTCGAGTGACTTGCAGAAGTGCAGAATTATAGTTACATGATCCATTATTAAAGGTTCCTAACTTGGCAACCAAATTTTAATATTAAATTTATACTTTTTTTGATTATTTTTTTACACTAAAAGTGTTGTGCAATAAACTTATTTGAAAAAATAATATTTAGCAACCGGATTATATAAACTCGGCTTGAATATATTAATTTATTTCAATATTACTTTGACTATATATTTAAGTATTTAAGAATTTTTTAATTGCAATTTCTATAATAAACACTTTTATATAATTAAAAAAGTATTACCAGTATACTTTTTTTTTATTTCGGAGAATTATATAAAAATTTATTTAGTAGTATATTAATGATTCTCCGACGTCTATAACTTTCTTTTAAAATATGTACAGCCTGAAAATTTATATTAATAAATGAAATCATCCAGGTTATTGCTTCCTCCTAGAGGAAGCTTTGCGATAGTAATTTTTGGAGTTGTTCTAAAAACCTGTTATAATTCTATTTTAAGGTGTCAGGAAAAAGAATAAATGGTTTTTAAAAAGCGCGCGTGTGTGCGTGTGTGTATATACGCCTGGATTTCAGCTTCTACTGAACGGATTTTCATCTTTGACGGCTCATTTTTTTTGTTTATATTTTGTGATGGCGGCAAAAAAAATATTTTTTTGTTTAGCTTATTTCTTTTCCTTTTATCACAACTTTTCAATTTTTAAAAAATTTTATTTTACTTTTTTTAATAATAGAATTGAGATATTGACCATTTATTTTTTTCGTCTTTAACTAAACTTTCAAAATTAAAAAGAACTTTTGAAATTCATGTATGAGTTTTTATTTTATGACGATTTTAAATTATATATGGTATCGCGGTTAAATATAGTATAATACAGTCATTATTATTATTATTTTATTCTGATTGTTTGCATTAGTTTTAGCAATATAATTCAAATAAAATACAAAAAAATTACTTTTCTTTCTATAATAATTGTTAGAGAAAATCCAATTTACTTGAAATTTTTATTTAATTTTTTTTCTAAACGAAGATAGTGTGAAAAGGTAACATTAGGTTAAAATCACCTTTATGCTCTTGTATTGAATATTATTTTTTGATGCGACTAGTACAAAGCTTGATTTGGCGTATGCATTTTTATACAAGCTTTCGCAAAATCGAGCTTTGCGCATGGAATTTAAAAAATTCTGTTTTTTGGATTCAATATTCCAATAACACAATTTTTATTTAAATTTTGTTTGCTGTTCATTGAATTCTAAAATTGACGTAGAAAAATAAAATTATAATACAAAAATAAAAAATTAATGAAATATAGAATAGTTTGAAATTATGTTGAAATCGATTGTTTTTAATGAATCTCAGAGATAATATTGGAACGATAAATTAGTTGG
>JAWWEM010000010.1:18829744-18863832 GCA_035582935.1 Ormyrus thymus | reverse complement strand
TACAAGTTCAATATAATCAGACCACTCACACGGTATTATTGAAATCCATCAATTATTTACAAATATTAGTTTTGAAATTGATTTACTAAGTTTTACAAGTCTACTTATAAATTGTTAAATTAAAAAATTACCCCGCGTAAAAATCGTAAAACTGGGCAGTGAATTGGATGGCTCTTAGCAATATACTTGCAATATATTGGATATTATAATTATACAATGTTTTGTCTATGCATCTGCAAAAACGTTCTAATTGCAAATGCATTCGGTGTATATTGGCAATGTCTTAGCCATTTACACGATAATAGGCCCGAAAAAAAGATACCAATGCATCTAAATTTAATTTTTTTGCTTTTTAATAATAATTACATCCAAAGTAGTAATAGTCAAACGTAATCAGATAATTGTGTAAAATATTATTTTTCTGCCTACCCTGCTCGAAAAATCGACTTTGGTCTGCGTGTACCTCCGCCGAAAGTCGATATTCCCTCCCCAAAAAATAAAGCAAAAAACAAATGAAAACATAAGAACTTCCCTCCCTGCAAGAACTAATCCTTTTAACCTAATCATCTAAAAAAAAGAGAGAAAATAGAAGTATTTTCTTCCCCGCTAGAGTTAACCTCATACTTCGCAAAAGTAACAAAGATCGCTGTTTTCTCGTACCCACTCATATATTTTAAAGTATGCAGCTTTATAAGCAAATTTAAATTTGATATAATTTGTAATTCTGGTTTTTTACTGCTATGTACAAGGGATTTTATTTTGCCATTTATGTTTTCTAATGGAAAGCAAGATGTAGTCCATAAAGGACCTAGACGGCGGACGACTTCGGGTAGGTGTCGAACACTGTGCACATTGCATGTCATATATTTAAGACCGTACAAGAACTCAAATCTACTACAAAATTCGTAGAGTAAATTTTAAGCAAAGTTTATCGATTCATTACTAATCTCTTCTTGGCATAACATATATACAGCTAATACGATAAACATGTAATGATTAAAATATTCTTCCTGTAACACTGTTCTCAAAATTGTTACAGAATAATAAAAAAACAATTTTTCAACTCGGATGCTTTCCAATATTTAAAATGTATTTTTATGGGTCTTGGGCATCGTGTAATATATGACGGAGGCTTTATTGTACTAACAAAGTAAGTATATGATCCACAACCTCAACTAAATTTGAGAAATTAAAGTTCTCGTTAGAAAATTTAGGATCAAACCATAATTCAATCAATCTTTAGGCTACTCCTTCGAAAATGCAATGCATAACATCGATGGAAGTGGAAGTAATAAACTTGTAGCAAAACCCCATTCAAGCACGGAATGTAAAACCATCTCGCAGCCATAACATTTACCCACAGAATCAAAATCCCCTCGAAAAGAAAAACAATAGCGACTTAGACTCAGCGTTGGATTCGAGCGGGCTAGTTAGCAATCACATCCGCAGCCGCAGAATAGTAACCCCAACTGTTACACGACCAACGTCGTTTTCCAGTGTGGGTCAAACTTTCGCCGGCGCCGTAATGCACGCTCCCGACAATAGGCAGCTGACGTCTCGATTGCTGGCATTAGGCGGCCAGCTCAACGCCTACAATTGTCCAATTCTAGCCCGGAGCTCGGACCCTCGGACGAGTATATATATCTATGCAGATCGATGGTTGAGGCTCGGCACGTGTTGGCCCTTTTGACTGCCGAGTGCCGGTCTTGCCCGCCTCTGACTTCATCCGCCGCGGCCTCTTGCCCTGCATTCAAAGTGCAAAGTGTTTTCTGGTTTTGGGGTTTCTGCGATTTTGAATGCATGAATGCAGGATGGAATTTAATGGTTTAATTGTTCGCCGAGCAATTTCTGTTAAATTTTCAATGGTACAGTTTAGAAATGAAAAGTTAGGGAGAGGAAGAGCATGTTTTTGAGAGATTTTTAAACGACGAAATTTATTTTCATTTATAATTTTAAGTTCTTAACAATGTATTTCGAACATCAGTAATCGATCGACAAAAGCTGCTTTAAAAAGTTGAAGCCACCACAAAGACTGATTGAAGAAAATAGGCAATTAAGGTAACTCACTCTGACAAAGACCGTTGAATCGTGACTTCTTTATGATTTTGTTATACATTTCCGTGTGTACAAAGCGACCAGCCGACGTTCCGCGATTTCCTCATGTACAGTATCCACTTGTGCAATATTCGAACGCTTCTACTGGTCCGCTGCTCTGCAGAAATGCATGGCCGCATGCTTCCGGAATTATTGACAATAGGGAATCTTTCCGCGAAAGCTCTGAACCCTGTTTTTTCGGCCCATTCTGCGAACGATGTCGCGCATGCGCCTTTCGCGTTCGCTGAACGCGCTCGAGTTTTCCGCACACTTTTTTCGCGGGCTATAAAAGGGGCTCGAAAAAAAAAACGTTATGTCGGGCACTTAGTCCGAGCCGTAAAGGAATTATTACGGTTATACTACTAAACATTATAACGAGTTTATTTGTCGATGTTTTAAGAGAAGCAGATTACTTTTTGCAGGTAATAAACTTTTTTTAATTTCCATTTATTATTTACAATTTAATTATCACGAGAAAAAAAGTAAATTTAGTTTACGAATTAATAATTATTAAATATTGAATAAGTAAAATGTTCTTTCTGGATTCTTTTTACATTTGTTACATATATTTAATTAATATATATTAGTTTTATTTAGTTTATTATTATTTTTTAAGCTTTGAATATTTCATGATCCTTTCTAGTGTGATAATTAATAGAGCTTTTGGTTTAAATTTTTACTTTAATAATTCTATTTAATGATTCTATTTCTTTTCACCATTCATCAGAGAAAGTTCATTCATTTCATTAATAACAAATAATTTATATATTTATTATTATTATTAATTAAATAATGTTACCAGTAAATTTATCAATATTAATCTTTATTGTTATTATTTTAATTTATTTACAATGCAATTTGCAAAAAAGAGATCATTATTTAAACACGAAGTAAAATCAAAAATTATTAATCAACAAAAAATTTTGATCGAAAGTCTAAGATAAAAAGGACAGGAAATTCTTCCTCGGCAAGAGAAAGGAAAATCTTTTCTCAAACTGATTGAATAGCGTCTTCTTTATCGAGCTCTCGAGACATTCACTTTCGTGCATCCGTTCGCTAACTCGATCTAATTGAAAATTTAGAGTGCCAAGTCTGATGCACACGCGCTCGGATTTCGCTCCGCAGAGGATGAAACTTACGCCGTGGGAATCTGCAAAATGAACTTTACGATCTCTCCGTTCGTCCTATTAATTTTCATTTGTTCTCAGGCGCGAATATTTCACGTCCCCTGCAGTTACCGCGAGTTTCTCTCGCTGCAGTGATTATTTTCTAGTAGCGAGGAATGATGTATCGTTCGGAGCTTTCTCTTTCCCGATCAACTGCGATTCGTTCTGCAGTTTAAGAGATTTCGCGGTTTTGTCAAGCTTCGGGGTTCTTGATTTCTCTATTTTGCTTTTTGTTTTTTTTTTTTTGTTGTTTTTTTTTTGTTTTTGAAGAAGATTGATGTTTTCGATATTGACGGTGCGCCAGTTCGCGAAAAAATAGAATGCATTTGGTTTGGGTAAATGTTGGAGTGTAGGCAATAGTTTTATTACTTCCAAAGTATTAGTGTCACGCAGCTCGAATGGATTAATTTCAATTTTCAATCTGCGAAACTTTTAGAGAAAGACTTTTTAGAAGAGCAAAAAAAGAAATGATTTTTTGTGAGTAGAAATATAATTCCTTTTCAGAATGCTTAATTTTAAGTTTTTGTTTTAAATAAAAGAATTGAATTAGTCGATGGAAATTTTTATCAAAGGTAGAAAACGTGTGTTCCAATATTGCGTGAAAAATTCGTGGAAAACGTGGAAAATATTTTACTCTTATTTTCAATACGGGTTAATCCGAATTGCTGAAAAGGTTTATCATTTCGTTACAAAGCAAGAAGATTTATGGTTGTCATGCGTTCTTTATATTTAATATTCATAAATTCTAACGGTATCGTAGCTTTTGAAAAAAACATGGTCGTGTACAAGCTGAAACTAAAAAAGCAATAGGATAGTACTGTATGAGAAGATCCAAAAAAATAGTGAAGTTGATGAAATTTTTCCAACAAGCTTTATTTGTTCAATAAATTACTTTGAAAAACAGCGTAATATGTAATAATAAATGAGCCAATTTATTTTAAATGATTGGTAATAAATCAGCATAAACATTTATGTGTTACATTCAATCACTTAATAAATTAGACAAGATTTCTCGGAAAAGTTATATTATTCCTCTAACAAAGGCTGACCTGCAAACTACAGTTTTGAATTTAAAGTTTATTAAAAGGTCATCAGTGTCTTTATAAAAATAAAATATACATTGAAAATCAACATAAAAAATTATTTAAAAGTATGGAGCCTATCTTTTACAAAGCAGAATTTCAGTTGACTTAAATATCAGAGGTGCTTCGCAGTTTTCCTTCCCTTTGAACTTAAAAACTCAAAGTTATGACAGCACAACAGCGCAACACGCTTAAGTTATCCTTAAAGAGAAAAAAACTTTTTAATTCAAGCATGAAATTTTTTCCCGATACATCAAACACGGAGCACGCAAAAGGAGTTTTCCACCTCATACACCAGACGGCAGCTGCAGATAAGAAAATACTCGGAAGAAAACTTAGTCGCCAAGCGGTCTCGTTTCCAGCGTCGAGTCGTCTCGCGGAACGCCGACTTTTCAGGAAGGAAAACCATCGGAACAGGTGGTCCAGATAATACATTCGAGCTCTCAGTAGGGCGCATCTCCAATATAAACAAGAGGAATCGACGGGGAGGAGGAAATACACCGCGAAAGGCAATTTGAATGAGGCCAGTTGTTATCGCGGAAAAATAATAAAATCCATGGGCCGTATCCGTTTCACGATTTTATCCTCTCGGGTCCTGCATTTGCTTTCATTCCCTTCCCTCTTTCTCCTACGAGGGGGAATGCACTTCGAGGAGGAAGAGTGGCTTTACGAGGGGACGTAACAAGAAATCGGTGAATGAAGCCGGCTAGACGCGGGAAGTCTATCTCTGGTTTGTTTTTTTTGCGATACACTCGGAAGTAACGTCCGAGAGTGAGGGAGTGGCCACTTAGGGGATTTTTTTTCGAAGCTGAGAAATCGAACGTAATTGACTGGCTTATTTACACATTTTGAATACAGATAATGATACTCGTTAAATTTTGTAAGGAATTTTTCCTCTATTTTTGTCTGGATCGTTGAAGTACAGATGATGTAAAAATACAGAAAGCTGCTTTTTCGATTTTAAAATAAATTGTTTGAAAAAGCATTTAGGATAGTCGTTTTATGTTCTACGCAACATAAATTAAATATGCTTTCATTGAAAACAAACGGCGCTTGACTACAAAGAAAACATTGTCAATTGCTTTATTTAATCGAGCTTTAGATTCCAAGAATCTACTATTAATTAAACAATTTAATGCAACTTTTAAAAATTGATGATTACCTCGAGTTCAATAAATCATAATGATTTATTGACATATTCCTGAAAAACATTCTTATACAGAACAACGCATATGCTTTCCCTAAAGCAATGAATTAACATTTTTCGAAAAAAACCAGCACAAAATCAAGATTCTGATAATGATATTTATAATTAAAACGAAATGGAGTGTACCTATAATTAAACACGCCACTCATCACAGCCGATATTACGTAGGTCTTGGTAGCAAAACCGTATAATTTTAGCCTCTCACTCGTATTATGCGGGCATAAACGCGTGTATTTCCCAGCCGACGATGAGAATTACGAACGTAATGCACGTTGCTGACAGTTTTGGACGCTTCGCAGAATTTTGCTTTGAGAGTCATGCGCGCAAAGCATCCTCTGATGAATTGCATTGAGGCGAGGATGACGTATACGTAGATACATGAGGTTACAGTACTCCCCTCCTGGAAGATGAATTTATTTTCGCCTTATTTAAGAATTTACCTCAAATTTCAGAGTCAAAGGCTCGCGGTGCGTTTGGGGAATGCTCAACGGCAGACCAACGGAACCCAAGTATGATTAAGCTGTACTTCTTTTAATAGAGAGCAAACATTTTAGGTGAATTTCGCGAGTTTAGGTAAATTTGCTCGCGGAAGGAATTGTACTTGTTTGCGAAATTATAATTGAGGGATAGCAATGCCATTTTTTTGGGAAATAAATGAATGCGGTTAACGAAGATAATTAATAAGCTCCCGTAAATAAATTTATTCAAAATTAAACTTGCAAATTTATATTTTTGTATATTACAGTATAAATAAAGGACTGAAAATGACGCGTAATAAATAAAAGTTTCATTTAAACCTGGAATAAAATAAGCACACATCTCGCGTAAAAAGCATTTTAAAAAGCAATTAAACGCAAATCATTTTTGACGGAAGAAAATGGAATTCGTAATTGTATTCAAACTACTAGAAACACTGATTGCAACACTAGATGACTTCGAGGGAACTTGAATCGAGATTAACTCTTTACCTCTTTTGAGGGATCTCTTTCAACGTATTCTGAAGTATCCACAACGTCTGAGGGCTCAGAAATTCCTCCATACCACGGCGACGAGCAATTACACGGAATTTTTATTTCGCGCGCCACGTATTTGCGAAGCTTTGACTCGGGCGGAGGAAAAGCAAACTTTTACGTACGTAGGAGAGAAAGCCATTGTTAAGAGTAACTTTATCAATGTGTTCTGTTCGCTGTGAACTTGTTATTCCTTTAGTGTCACAGTTGTCAGAATTAACGTAACAAAATTTGTAAGCGAGGAAATTCACTCTGTTATTCTAAATGAATCATAATATTGACTATTCAATTTATTCAGTTATCGATGTTATTGCAAAATTTTTTCAAAATATTATTTCCATTACATAATTAATTACCTACACGTACACTCAACCTTGAAACAACATTGCCTTATCGACGTTAACGCTTCGCTATAAAATCAAACTAATTTAATTACCATCCCCAAACTGCCCGACAATATTAATCCTGCAAATTTGTTTGCCGACTCCGTCGATCGCTAAACCAGAATAAACAAGCAAACTCGCGCCAATCGGCGGGGCGGCAATCCCGCCAGCCCAATTAAAGAGCTATTTGAATGTCGTTTTGCAGAGCCAACGGCAGGTCGTTCGTTCGCGGCAAATCGAGGCTGAACCGCAGGGGATGCGAGTGCTGAGGGAGGATGTCTTTGGGCCGAGCTTGGGGGTCGAGGCTACTCCTGACGATGCTGGCGACCGCTGCTGTGGTCATCGCGCACCATCAGCGCCACCGCGGCTACTCACGCATGTACTTCCACGAGGAGGCCTCTCATAAGTTGTCCAACAACATCAGTCGCCAGTACGGTAAGAGCGAATTTTTTTTTTTTTTTTTCTTTCAATACTTTTTGCGGGCTTTTATACGCCGGAATATTGTGTTTCGAGCTTGTGTATCAGCGGGCAAAATTGTGACATTTGCCGATATGGGGTAGTGCAATCAATTGGTTGATGGACGTATCTTCGGTGATTCATCAGAGTAACGGTTTTATTATTGCCCTGGTTGAAATTGAAAACATTTTTAGAGCACTTTTTGGCCATTTTTTAAAAAATAGTCAAAAAATGCTCTTTAATTGGCCAATAAATGCTAAAATTGACCTCAAAACATGTGATTTCTACTAGGGTGGTTGGCTTTTCAACAATAGTTTTATTCAGTTTAAGTGCTAATCAATTAAAGCATAGTTTGTGGCTGCCCGTTTTATCTCCAAAAATGTAACTTAAATAAAGAAATAAAAGCATAATACGCAATCATTTATTTTTAAAGTATAGATATTTTTGAATAGCTGATATAAAAAATTTAGTTCATAACAGCTGTGTCGATCAATATTCACCTCGTAATATTTTTTCTCGTTTCACATTAACTCTCTTACAAGCTTCTACCTTTCCGGCACAGAAGATTTTTTGTTCTTAAGAAATCAGACCTTCGAGTACACAAAAAGCTAACCCTCATAAAGAATTCTACAACTATACATGTATGCTTTTACATATACCACAAGATACAAGCCATCTGCCAAGGAAGTTTTTTTGAGTGGGGTCCGACGTGATGACCTTTGACCGACGCAAAAAAACTCGTATTACTAGTTCGTGAGGAAGGCCCGTTTCCTCTTTATTAGTTTTCAAATTAGAACAAGAGTAAAATCGCATTAAGCAAATTTCTAGCAAACGGCTAACGTGGATTTCCTAAACGATCTTCCTTAAATTAACGACCAATAAAGCATCCAGCAAATATTTTTAGCACCAGGTAGACTCTCCTACCTAATCTCTACTTAGTACCTCGGCGAATCCAAATAATTTCCTCGGACATGAGAGAATCATGTTAAGCCCCTCCTTCGCCTAAAACGCGAAAGTGCAAGCGCATGAATTTTCGATAAATTTCGCCTAGATTCATTGGAAAGTCGCAGTTAAAGCGCGCGCGAAAATCTCGTTTCGCCCCGAGGGCAACTTGTCCCGTAAGTCGAGCTTGCAGGTCCATCGATAAAGCAATCCTTCGGCAATCTGCCAGCGCTGAATATTCCACGAAAGTCGAGGAGAGAAATTGCCCGGAGATCTTGCATGCTGACTACCTTAGCCTGTTTCGACTCGGTACGAGCACTCGGTTTACGCGCCAAAGACGATGCCCGGCTTACTTTCGCGCGCAGGGAATAGCTCCGAGCATCTCAGCAATTTCAATGAGGATGTTTTTGAGATCGAGTGGTTTTTGCGATTGGCGCTGGTTTGCAGTTTGGAAATGTTGCTCGTTTCTTTTTTAATACTTTTTAAAATAGGCACGGTAGCTTTTTACTTGTTAAGGAGATTATAGAATTGTAATTTTGATTTAAATAACATAAAAGGGTTTAACAAGTTCTAAGTATATATCCTTTAACTTTTTATCAAATAGTTGTTTACTTGTAATACAAAATAAAAGTCTGCTTTTCTATTTCGTTAACATAAGAATGAGTTACAAAAGAAAGAAGAAAAGTTTTCCATTTCACATCAGCGGACTGTAGGAAAAAGCTTAAATGTTTCCAGCGGGGAACACCGTATGTCTAAGTGAATTTTCCAAGCTACTTCCGCACATCGTTTTCATACAAACTCCCGAAAAGTAACACCTTCTCTATTACAAAATAATCGTTAACGAATCCTTTTACCCCCTTCCTCCAGCTTAATTTAACGAAGTACTCGAGTTCAATAGCGGATAACAAGCGATCGCCTAATTTTCACCCCTCCTTAATTGCCAGGCGAGACGCAAGAAGCTTCTTCCTCCTCCGTGCGAAATTGAGAAGCGAGCTTTACGTAATTAGCAGTGAAATAAATTAGACGCGCAAATTTTCCCCCTCTTTATCCGAGAATTCGACTCGTTCTTACATACAGGTTTATTATATGGGAGCTAAGTACTGCGCATACCGGACCGTTCATTTTCGGGGGTGCGCCGTTGAGTAGCTGTGTATTAAAGCGCCCCTACGTGAGCTGGATTCGTGTTAGACCGACGCAATTTTAAGCTATCCCCTACCAATTGGATGCTTCGAATACTGAATGCACTCCGTTTCTGAATTTTCCTTGCGTTTTTCGAGGGGGATGGCTTTTTGTTTAACTTATAAATAGGTATTGAATGCAGCGAGTTTTTAACTTTAATTGAGTCATGTCAAAAACTAAATTGTTATTTGTAGGATGAAAGTGTGAAAAAAAATTTACGCGCTGAAGCTAAAAATTGCTTTAGAAAGTAGGTTGGCATTTTTCCATAAACTGCAATATTTTATAAGATTTTTACTAGTTAATTCATAAAGTAATTAAAAGTAACTGACTATGGAAAGAAAAAATTTCAATAAAAAAGATTTCATTTAAAGTTCTTCGAAAAAGTATAACTTTAAAATAATAATTAACTTCGTTCTTTATTATTACGCTAAAAACAAAAAACAGCTTCGTTACTACTCTTTAAATTTTCTCGAAAAAGCAACATTGATAAATCGCCATTCAATCTCCGCACTTTCATTACTTACCTCCTGCAAACGAAACGTCAAACGTGACGGCAGCGATAAAGGTGAAAGTAAAATTCTATAAAACAAAACATCCAGCGCGCCGACGCACTTTTTCCCATATACCTTTCGCGTAATGTGTCGCTTCGTAGTCTGCAGGAAGCAGTGCAATCGATCAAGTGCTTTGCCCTCGCATCGATCTGGCTCACGCATCAATGCACCCGCAGCTTTATGCCGCTGAAAGAGCGCGCGCGTAATCAGAGAGGAAGTCTGCAGCGCCGAGTCCGGCGAAACGGCCCTTAATTGAAAGTATGCACTTGCGAAGCCCCGGGAGACTCGTTAGAAAATATCGAATCGGAGCGCCGACCGGAAAATCCTGGCTAATGCGCGTATAGGACTGCCCTGCCCCTCGGCCATTGTCTCTGTCTTTTTCGCTCTCGCGAATTTATATGGAAATTCGTGCACTCTCTGTTTCTTCTGGCCGCTGATTGTATTAAGCTCTTACAGATAAAGCGGACCGTTGCAATAATACGGGACGGATTGATTTTGGTTTTCCAGCCGATGTGCTCTGGTATTGTTTCGAAAGGACTCGTCGAGCGGAAACTTTATTCGGGCTGCTATAAAATTTTAATCTGAGAGGTTATTGAATTTCTCTGTTAATTTTGTGGAGGAGTGAGCTGCACTTTTTCAGAGAGGATTTGTTTTAGATCGGCGGGCTAAATTAAAAGTGTTTTTAGAAAATTAAGGTCTGGTTTGAATTAAAACGACAGACTCTGTGAAAGTAGAATTTTTATATGAAATTTTTCTTCTTTAGCAATATTCTTTTAATTACTTTATCTATTATAGTATCTTCTTTTTACTCAAAAGCTTCGTGTACATTCAATTTCAACTTGTCTAACCGAATTTTTTTAAAAGCATGCAGTGGTAACGCAAAGGTTCGTGAAGCAGAAAAAGCTTATAGTGAAACAACGAATTCACATGACAGAACTGAGAATGAGTATATAGTCTTGCGAAATTTAAATTAAAGAACTTTTAATCCTACCCTAATATTTATCTTATATAAATTTGCATTTGAATTTTCAATAATGTTCAGTAAACAATAATGTAAAAACGTTAATAATAAAAATTGATATCAATTGATACTTAATTATAAATTCGTGACAACTGCATCGCCGCAAAGAGCTCCTGGATCGAAACACTTTTCCAATCATCGGAATAGAGCTCTGCAACAAAATACATTAGGATAAGTTCCAATTCTCTAAATCAAACAATTTCCCGGGAGGGAAGCCGATAACTGCGTATCCTGTAATGACAAACCAGCGGCAAACGCAGTTGAAAGGCGTTGATGACCCATTTCGGCGGAGCACTTCGCGGCCCGGCTGACAAAATCGAAATTACTTTTGCGTCAGTTTATTTGATTTCTGTTTTTACGTGCGGCTTGCTTTGCCCCTCGCGCGCTAACGTGGATAAAATTGTAAAACTGCGCCTCTGTCGATACGCGACTGTCGATGGCTCGCTATCTTCCTCTTCATTTTTTTTCCTTTCTCTCGTCCCTCAACGGACAGAGCTATATACGTGCTCGTTAAAAACGTGACTTGCAAGACCTTCCAGAAAAGTTCCTGCGCCGTAGAGGCGCCCAAGCCTGCGGGAAAACGTTATGTTCTGCGTGCGGACTGGTCAGCAGCGTGTTCTGGGAATCGGAACGACCGGTTTCGAGGGGAGCAACGTCATGGGTCGGGATGATTATTATTTTATTGTAAGTTTGATAGAAGTATGGGTGATACTCTGAAGCTGAATTTAAGTGAATATTTAGTTGAAAAGAAAAAGCTATATCAGTGTGAATAAATGTATAAATAATGCTGTTATTTTGCATCAATTTTACGTGCAAATCGTTTTTTCAAGATTTATTACAGCTTTCTTGCAACAGACCATGAATATGTAATTCTAAAGCTACATCCAAGTTTTGAAATGGAATCTTCAGCGCAGGGTAACCTGAAAAATCGATAAGTAATACATTTTTTCAAATAACCATCTCGCGAATAATTCGAACGATATTTTGTTTGCATTTGAATTAGACTTTCCATGATATACATGACATGACCCCACCGATCGAACCGTCATAAACTTGGGAAGGCGCTTTATCGAGCTTCGCACTTCATCGAATCGCATAATATTTAACATCCAGTCACCGATAGTTTTGCTTTCTTCTTACGGTCATATCGACAGCGACTCTTCTTCTTTTCTCCGCGGGAAATTCTCTGTAGGCAGTGGCTCATCCTTCGACAACCATCCGCAAACATTTGCCAAAACTCTTGGCGCAATTTTCTAGCAAAAAGCGCGACCAAAAGGAGGCAAGGCAGAAAAGCAGGGGAGAGAAAATCGAGGAACAAAGTCTCGGGAAAATTCCGGAGGGAACTTTTGCGTATTTTTCTGAGAGATGGGACAAATAAGAAGAAGTCGAACAAGCAATCAGAAGAGGGTCCGTACAAATAAGGAATCGCGTTACTGTTTCGTTACGCGTGCATTTGCAGCTTCATGAAATACATATGTTTCCTTTAAAACAATAAGACCTTCTTACGTTGTTGATTAAGTCGCTTATTCATTAGTTTGATGCCTGTATCGAAAGGCAATATTAATTTAAAGAATTAGAGATTTTAAAGTTTTTACGTAAATAAATGTATTTATAATTAGTCGGTGACACTTTGGACGCGCGCTAGAGGATTGAAAGTTCATCTAACTCCTCTAATTATGTTGGAAGTTTAAGTAAAATTAATTAATCATATTTAACAGCCCAGCAGTGTGGATTGACATCTTGTTATAAATTAAGGTATACATTTACAGCTTTCAAAACTGCCAAATCTTTTCTAAATTACAAACTGTAAATAATGAATCTATTATTTTAATCATAATCTCAACTAAATTAATAACATTCTTTTATATATTTCTAACAATATTTACAACAAATAGACCCACGCAAAATTGTTAGAAAGAACCTCAAAGTTCGACTCGAGTACGAAACTTACACTATTAATGTAACTGTAAAGTTTCACTATGAATTTAACGGCGCGGCGTTTACCTTCCAAATTTGCGTAACTATCTTATTTCAAATAAAGACGAAGCTCGAAACGAAGTTTCCTTGAGCGGCCGCATTGATACCGGCAGATAAACGAGGTGTCCATTTCCGAATTACGGGCGAAGATCCCGTGGAAAATATCGCGGCAGGCTGCCAGGGCACGTTGCGCCGCTTTATTTACGTTTTTCCTAGGCCCCCGGTAGCCTTAACAAATCTCTCCTTGCCTCTATCTGGGCAGTGAAAATCTCGGCTCGCTGCGCAGCGGCGCTCCAACTTTTACCGAAAGTTCGCCGCTATTTGTATTCTTCAAACGCAACGGGCGAAACTTGCGCTTCTTTTCGCGTTTCTCCACCCGTTTCGTCGATTTTTTGGCCCGTGTAAGACTAATTTCGAGAGATAGACAGCAGAGCTGCTGACGTCACGTATTACGATTCCCGTTGAGTGCAGTGTAACTTTGCGGGAAGCTCCCCGTTGCGATGTTTGATTGGTCGTAATTGCCTTTGCCGCTGGGAATTCGTAAGGCAAGAACGTTCGATTTTGGATAGTTTTCTGCGCTTTTGGATGCTGTTTGATGATGAATACTTTTGGAATGATTGCAGTGATGGTGAAGATTTTAAATATAATTACTATTACTATTATTATGAATTTTTAAGGATGGAAACTAGTGACGTATTGTCAAACTTGAAATTCTAGGACAATTAATTAATTTAAAGTTTAGAATGATAATTTGTATTCTAGTTTATTAATTCATAAAAGAATGTTAATAAAATTTTATTTAAATAGATTTCATTTACATGGAAATGCATTTCTTCGTGCATCTTTAAATTATAAAATTTTCATTCCCAACGAAATTTAATGCCTGCCTGAAATTCTACTCTCTGTCGGTCCTCGAATCTCGGAAGCAGGGTCACATTACAACACAAGAATCTCTCTAAGTTAATATTTTAATCGTTTTTCCTTGAAAAGTAGGGTTCATTTCTAAAGTTAATATCACGTATATTGGAAAGCTTCCCACATAAGCTCGCACATAAGCCAACTCATTGATAAAACACGTAGCTTCCTCCAAACTAATTTATCGTTCCTATATTAATAGTAATAGTTCAAATATGAAATATTTATTAATACAGTATTTTAATAATTGTTTGAATAAATTAAACTAATTAAAATAAATTATACTATTAAAAATATAACATTAAAAATTTTAATAATAATCATTGAATACGAATCAAACAAAAGAAAGTAGTAAATTATAATCAATTATCAATAAGTCAAGTAATATATATTACAAAAATTTCCTTTTTTACAAAAATATAATCTTAAGCAATTAGGAGTATATTTACCAATCTCTCCTAAAAGAAGTCTCTTTAACTATTCCTCACAAAAACAAATTTATTTTCCATGGACTTTTTTAATCTATAGGCTTAAATTTTTCAGTGTAGTTTTTTTATAAAATGTTAAGTGCGTGCTAGTCACAGTCGAGTGTTGCAAACTTCACACAAGTGAAATAGCTTTCAACACATGGAAAGTAGATTACTTTCCGCACTTGTGCGCGAATTTATTATTATTTATAGTATATTGTTATTACATTTTCAAGCCAATTTTGAAATAGGTGTGGCTTTTTTAATGTATCAAATTATTTTATTTTTAATAATTAAAAATATAATAATTTGATATTATATGAATATATTATTTTCACTAATGTCAAGGGAAACAATCTCTAAGTTGCCATTCTGGTTATAATGGCCTACACAATTCACCGAACAATAACTTGGACAGATTGGATCTGTAATTACGCGCCCTCTAGTTGGTGGCTTTACCGCTAGAGGGACTTTAGCTTCTCACAAGTGAAAAGTAAATTTACAAGGATATATAGTGGCAAGAAAATCTGCGTACCAGGTGCCTAAAGATAGGCGTCCAGTGTCTTACGGAGTTCTCGCTGAGAAACTTAATATTTTCGGATCATAGTGTTTAAAACTGTTTACTTGAGATCTCGGAGCAGATGGCCTCAAGCAGACTCTGACAAATGTCCTTACAGAAAGAGATAATAATTTAATTGTAACTAAATTAATATATGATACGGTTGCTCTATACGGAACTTACTTTTATCTCGTAGAACAATCTTGTCAATCCCCAATACTCCTCTGCTTCTAGCTTATCCTGCCTTCAATATTTCGGTTGGTGTTTTAATTTCCGCATGGAACGTTTCCAGGCCCAATGCTTAAAATTCACGTGGTGGTAAGTTCACATTCTTCTTCGTGGCAAATTGCAAGTTGATTGGAATGGTGGTGTGCTTTCGTCCAAAACGTCGGTGCGGTTTTTAAAAAACTTTCGGTTGTAACGTTTTTGTTTCCACTCGTCAAAATTGACCGGCACGCATCCTCGGAACCACCTTCGGCTCATAATTGTATCTGTTATTTCTATATCCAAATGCAGATGGAAGCGTCTTGTCTAAAGCCGAAGAAGTAGACTGATGGTCTTCAAAGTTCAGAAATTGCCCAGGTACCCTAACAGATGGGTTTTTCAAACTGTTGGGGGTGACTGTACAGAAAAGCTATCTATAACGCAAAAGATATCCGTGCAATAGTGTATGGACAATTCGTTTTTCCGTGCCATTGTTAATACAGTGTCGAAAAATTTTATTTCCCGCATCGTTTTCACAAATTTTCCAGAATAAAATTTTTATGATGTTTTATGTATTAAATGTTATATATATTTGTGAAAATACTATATGGTAATATTATGTACTACAATTTAATCTAGTACGAGCTGTTGAACATTTTGAAAGTAAAAAATTTTTTTAAACTTTCCAGTTTTTCATCATTTGCTAGCAGTATACAAAAATAATAATGAAAAATATTTTTAATATCAATCTGCAAATCAAATAGTGACGAACTTCAATTTGTTATAAAAAAGATATTATAATGTTTAAAATCATTAAACGAAAAAAAAAATATGCACGCGCGCGAAGCGCGCACAAACATCACTAGTAATTTGTAAATTAGTAGGGCTTGCAAATTAGTTTATGTAATTAATTACTAACAACTAGCAGCGCGAAAAGGTCTATTTCAAATGCGTTCAACTCCGAATAAACGTTACAGCGATTTATGCGAAGGCTAGTTTATTCATCGGTGCTGAAATATTGTTAGGGCAGCAACATCCACAGACGCTCTATGATGCCTGTAATTATTGAGCTTAAGATTACGGGCTTTAATCTTAAATATTTTTTACTTTTGTTGAAAACTTGTTTATTCGAAATTTAGCAATTTTTGAAGCTTTCCCATCATATTGGATGGAATTTTATGGAAAAGGCAGTGTTGTTTTGAGCTAGAACAAGCTTTTCAGCGATACTTGATTAAAAAGAACATTTTTGTTTTATTTTATTTCATTATATCTAAAGAAAAGAATTACATGGTACTTGAAACTGTTGAAAATAACTTATTTTTCTAGTTTGAAAAATCTTTAAGTTTTCTAAAAAAAAAAGTAAAACTAAAATATTGACAATATGCTTGCTAATTTTTACATCCAAAAAATAAGCTGAATTACCTTCTGACTTAACAATTTGAATAAAATGTCTATAAAGGTACGTTTATTTTTTGAACTTTTTAGCATTCTCCCGATTCACCGCTTCAAGGATGCATTAATGCAAAGCGCTCTGAAAACATGAGGGTACCGTTCCGAGTGAGCTTTATCGTGGATTATAAGGATCTGCAATACATTGAAGCATCAAAACATATTTAACATAAAACCAAATATTGCAAAATTATGTGTGCCCATTATCCATCCGAACTTGTAATGTGTTGCGCCTGCATAAGCACACACTAAACGCGGCTACTCTTTTGATTATTAAATGACACTTTAATCAAAAATCATCTTCGAAAATTAGGAAACATTGTGCAAACAGTGACATAAACGTAACTAACGAAATAGAAAATTTAGCATAAAAAAAGCAATTTCGGCCAGTATAAAATGTCAAAGCTCCATTATTTTTTCGCATGAAAATCACGAATAAATCGTTGAGAAAAAGAACGAATAATCGACATTTGAATTTCAAAAGCTGATAGTTACTGCCGCCTCTATCGCGGTCAATCACTTTCATGTCGGAATATGCGTAGATGATCGAAGCGGGTTATTTTGTCATAAACCGGGCCACGCACTAATTGACCTGGAAGGAGAGCGGAATTACACGGTTATCCGGATGATCCAATATATTCTCAATTAAGCGTCTACCCGAAAGCTGCTGTTTTTTAATTTTCGTTAATTATGTTTTTGTCTGAGTTTTCGGCGCGTTGAGCATTTTTCCACATTGTTCGCTCGATATTTATTTACACTTTTTTACGCTTGAAATACCTTTGACGGCACAAACAACCTCGGGTTTGCATTAATCTACAGTTATTGCATATTTAAAAAAAGTTTGTAATTCAGTTTTTTTGTACACTTGGACGAAGCATACGTAGCAAAGATATAAAGAAGATCTTTTTAATATTTTCATGTTATTTTTTTGAGCCACTTCTCGTAAAACTACGATTAAACTGACAACATTTACTCGATAATATCTCATCATCTTTCACTATTTCTGGAAGCACTTTGCCCTAAGCGAAGGCTGGAAAACTCGCTAGGACCGACACTTCATAAAAGTGTAATATTAAGCATGTTATATATAGAGAGCCGAACGACGTCTCTCCTATGAGTTCAAATCTTCGGAACGACAAGGTAGTTTCTATACAAACATAGTTCATAAAAAAAGAAGAAAGAAAACTGATATACTTTTTTCATTGCGATATTTCAGTTATTTTCTTGAAAATTTTTTACCAGAATCTTTTCAGTTACTTAATAATTAAAGTACAGTAATTACAAACGTTAAATGAGCAATTTAAAGATAATTACTTTTTATAGCGTGCATGGACAGATGCGGATTGCGGATAGCAATGTAGGTTCATAAATAACTTTGATAAATTCGCAAATAAATTTTAGACTTTATAAGTGCTTTTTAAATAGACATAGAATAATTATATTAGCTTTCATTAATTGATCGAATGAATTAAATTCAGTATCGAATCGGTGAAAAAGAAATAAAAGGAGAAGCTAAAGTACCATTCAAAAAAGGAATCGAAAAACGCTTTTAGAAATTCAATAAGAAACAGTGTAAATAAAGGTTTTCCCGATAAATCGACTTTTCGAAATCGGACTCGTTTAACTGGGTATTAAAGCAAAGAAATCTAATCTTACTGCTCGTCTAACTTGATACCACTTCTCTTCCATTCTTAAAGGAATTTTCATTTTAACAAAGGAAACTAACACTTTGACAGGCCGATGCATACGTCAGCTCCGCGCATTTAACAAAGTCCTGCACCAGACGCTCTATCCATCTTCTCCCGGGCTCGCAACTAAAAGTTGCGGAAGTTTACAACTAGAAAATAAGGTCTCACCGCCGCAGACGTACGAAATTCAGCTTCCGCGAATCAAAGGCTAGGAACTCTCCAGGTTTTCCCTCGCCGACTTTCGCGGGCCAATGATGGAGCCCATCGAACGCATCTCCATTGCCCGCGAAAAGAAAAAACCGGCCCCCGGGCTAGCAAAAAGGCTATATCGGCGAAGTTTCATTTTGCGAGCGGCTGCCGCGCCAGTTCATATCCGGGGCGCGCGACAAACTTTCCCGAAATTGTCTGAAATTTACTCACTTAGAGTCGCGCCGCGCGCAGCCGTCGATAAGAAGGTGTACAGCTCTCGCTCGTTCGTTCGTCGAGGGCCTCAGCCGTCTGGCAACTGTTCGTGCGCAATGGAGTTTGGAGCGGAGAAGTTCAACAAGGCAGAGAAACCGCGGAAACGCGTTCCAGATGTAATGTATGTGGCGTCGGTGTCGATGGTTCCTGCCGGTCCGTCTGCTTTGCACACTGACGACATTGCCAGGCACTTCGCTGTTTTGCGTCGCTCTAATGATTTATTCGCTTGTGCCCGCTGAAATTTATCGTTTGCAGACTTGTTGAGGAAGAGGCGACGCATCGAGGGGGAGGGGAATTAAATTATGCGAAAGCGCTTGCATGACAATATCAGCGAATTGTTCAATTGGGATATATGGTAATTTTAAAAAGTCTGCTAATTCGTTTGAATAAAAACGGCTGAATTTGTGTCGAAAATTTATTATAGTCTAAGCTATCCGTTAGAGTGCTCGACGTAGATTCAAAAATGAAAAAATCTACCGGTACTTTTATCGCTTAGGAAACAGGAAGCGTTTCTTATCATCTGCAGTAGAACTAGGTCGAATAGGTCTCCTCAATCTCTCTAAAAATTATATACAAAATTTTTAAAACTTGCAGATTTATTGCATAATTTTACAAAACGAACGCTTAAATTATTGTATCGCATTATACATTTAAGAAAATTTCCAGGCAGTTCTAAAAAAAATCTACTAGAAATTAAGAATCCTTATAATTCAAGTAGAATGGAATTAATTAGATCAGCCTGAAATGAAATTACTTTTTTCAAAAACTATTTATTAATTAAAATATTTAAAATTGACCGATTATTTTTCATTTTAATGGAATTCGAATTTTATGCAACTGATTATCAAAAAATAAACAAGGCTTCTCAATTTTCAAAACATCATTACGCAAGCACGAAAAAGCACTCACCTCTCTCCGTCCTACGGAAAAAAAAAAGAATTTCCGGAAAAGAGTTCCCCGCTGCTATCCCAAGATTAAGATTCCAAACTCAAAGCAAAGGCAGACTCGCAGACGTAAAAACAAGAAGCAGCGGCGGCAACAAACGAGCGTCTCCCCGATCGATAAGCCGATGCGTCTGCTGCTCTTCAAACCTTATCACGCGCCGACGGAGGGATAAGAGCCCGCGTCGCGTGCTATTTGCGCGGCAAAGGAAGCTCCCAGGCCGGAGAAAGAAATTGACATCTGGCCGATTACGCGCGCGCGCGCTTGCATACACGTGCGCCGCTGCATTTTTTAAATCTTCATCGGGCGAGAGTTCGATGCAAAATGCATTTTTCTGCCTCTGTTTCTTTTTTTACCGGAGATCCTCTCTCCGCGCTCGATTATGCATACGAATTTTTAATGGCCTCGCTAGGAGAGTTGGATTCCTCTGTGCAGCCGAGCGATTTCCGCCGAGAGCTACGGCGGGGGATTCCGATTGGATGCATGCATGAACGATACCGAGTCTGCGCGTCTCGTTTTATTTAAGTCGCCATGCAGATGCCGGATGTTTTACCGATTTTTATCTCGGGAGCTGGGAGGATTCGTCGCTGCGTGTTTTGGGAGCGATATGAAATTTGGATTACAGGCGTCGCGCTGGCTTATGGGATTAAGGTTGCGCGAAAATCTGGAGCAGGAAAAATTAGAAATACGTTTTTAGAAATGGCGAAAACCAAGGATTTTTATGTAGAGACAGTTTTTCTTTTATGGGTAGAAAAAAAGACCAGAGACTTGAATACGTGTTTTAGGAAGCAACAGAAGGTAAGCTCCGGGAAACAATTCGGCGAGTTCCCAGTTCGGTAAAAATTTCCAAAAGACCTGTCGGAGTGTGTATTTTCATGCTCGGGCGTTTTTCAATGCTGCCAAACGCTCGTTCCCAGCAGAAAAAAATCGTAAAATTTACTCAAATCAGTGAAAACTGATCGAATGCGGCAGTCTGCCGGCACTGCCATGAAATCGAAAATGTTTCAGCTCACCTCACCCACATTCACCGCGGCGAAAAGATAGAACACAGTCGAAGCCAGGCATTTCCCGCTGGCTGGGCTTTAGTCCGAAAGTTATTTCTGGCTTTCATGAACCGCGAAACTCGGCGACTCGGGCGCAAAAACCGAGTCGACACCCTTCGCGGCTCCTCCGCGAGTCCGGGTCATCGGGTTTTACTCGCTTGGCTTTCGTCGCTCGGCCAGCCTACGCCGAGCCTCGGAATAAGGAAAACATTCTTGTAAACAAAGGTTTATTCATCGGCGGAGCTCCGGCAGGTTCTGCCTGGAAGAAGCCGAGCTACCGCCAACGACACAATGGCCATTGTTGCCCGGCGCTCCGAGGAAATTTAATAAGGAAGTCGCGACCCTCTCATCGCCCTCTGCATACACGTACACACGCAGTGGCCTTTTTCAGCCTTTCTAGACCGTTTTCGAAATTTCTCGGTCAATACGAACTCGGCGGGGGTTTTGTTTAAGGGGTTTTTTTTTTTTTTCGCCTAATTGCATGAAAGTGCATTCGAAAGCGCGAATGAATTGTCGGGTTTTTCTTTGTGTTTATAATCAGCGTGATTAAAACCCGGCCGCTCGGATGCTAATTCTGGAAATGCGATGCGCATCAGTAGAATTATGAGCCGCAGATCCAGCTCCGGGTGAATGCTCGCAATTATGCATTTCATGAGGGCTTTTGTAACGGAACATCATAATCAGTCGCCGGAATCAGAAGTTGCGGATGTAAATTTTTTTTTTGTGTACGAGGCTCGATTCTGATGTGTGCAACGAAATTTATTTACAAATTTTCGAAAACAGTACTCGTCTATCTCGAGAGAAGAAACTTGTGCTGTTAATTTATTGAATGAGATGCACACATTTTTACGTAAGTCATTCTTACATAAGTAACTTTCGAAGCGACCTTTCAACAAAATAACACAGTACATCTCTTCAAACTTGGCGATTTTTCATTGAAACTTCTTTCCTAGTTAAACTTCTTCGCTACTTTTCAAAAGGGTTCTTACACTCTTTGTCTCCTAACCTCTATTATATCTCAACCGTTACAGAACTACTTTTAAACCTTTAAGAACATTTCAAAAGTTGATGCGCAGTAAAAATAATAATACATAAATTCGTTATTAATCCGGACGTAGATTCAATATTTATATTCGAACTAATCAATTTTTGCACTTTATTCATTACAATGACACAATTTCTTGCGCTTATAAAACTTGGCATACATATTTAATGAACGTCTATCAGAAATTTATTAACGTCGGGCTGAGTAGAATCATCCGTGTCAGGTCAGACAGTTCCATCAATGGAGTAATCCGCATTCGCAAAAATCAACGCAGCCGCTAAAGAAACTAGAGCGCCGCAAAAATATAGCTCCGGCCTTATGAAGCTGCGGCTCGGATGAAAGGGTTAATACAGCGCGTCGCTCCGCGGCTTAATATCCTATGTAACTGTGCGTGTAAAGAAAGTTTTGTCGTTAGCGAGGAGCGGTATAGTCGCGTCAACTTAGCGTTAACGTGTCTTTCCTCGCGCATGCGGGACGCCTCCAAGTTATTTCCGCGGCGAAACTTTAAGCGGGGCTGATAAATTTTCCGAACATTATTCGAACAAAGGGGAGCGCGAGTAGGCCAGCCGAACATTATCTAACTTTTTCAAAGATCTAATGAAAGTTCCGCTCTTCGAGGCCTGACTGCTCTTCCAGGCTTTGCATTTTGTTTTTCTGTTTTATGGTCTCGAGCGGAGTAAAGAATTTCGTTGAATGGCAGGAATAAAATCGTGTATCTTACTGGGTTTGTTTTGAAATTTTTAACAGTGCGGTAGAAACTGAAAAGAAGGTTCGGCAAATGTCGTAGGTTTACCGGGGAAACGGCACGCGAACTTTTTTCTATTGAATTTAGAAGCAGTCTGTTAATATTTAAAATGCGAAAAATTGCTTGCGAAGTTGGTAAACGATTTCTTGTTCCATAAAAAAGTTGTTAAACTAGTTTTGTATCATAAATATTAATGGAATAGCTAGAATTTTTTTCCTACAACTTTTGTACGCTATTTTGGGGTGAATTGTAAATTAGAATTCATGGATCCAATATATTTTTAAATTTTTTTAATCCCATTTGAATTATTTACACGTCAGTGATGAAGATGATTTTGGAATAATGTAATAAAAATTATATTTAATGGATTTATTGAAATCATATGGTAATTAATAACTTTAAGTAATTCATTCAAATACAGGAAAGCGAATTGAATAATATATAACAAATATCGTAATTTTATTAATTTTAATGAATTGCATACGTTATATCTGTCATGTCAAGTTTAATTACTTTCAAAGTTATATTCAATATTTCAATAATTCGTTATTAAACTGAGAAAATCTAATTTTAAAAAATGGTTAGAATACACAAAAATACACGTCAAGTAATCTAACAATTCACGTAAAGTAATCTGCTATGCTTGTCCAATGTCCAATTATTATTCATTATTCCATTGCGGAAAAAGTAACTTTTTAAATAAATTTTAGAACGAAACTAAAGCGTAGCATTTCAGCGCAAAATAAAACCTACGAAACATGGCAATAACAGTCGAAAAAACATTCCCTCGATTCCCCTTGAACCAGAAAATTTATCTCTAAATCCTCGTAGTGGCGAACAATGGCGAAAAACCTTATTATCCTTTTAAACACCAGTGGCGGCCTTAAGGTCCGGCAGTAGCCGTTCGCTTGTCTGGCTGAAAATTGCAAAAGTAAATGCAATGGCCAACGCGTCCTGCTCCTAAACTCATTTACCGCGCGCTTTTCCGACCGATTAAAAAACTTTATACGCGCAATCGCCTTTGTGCGAGCGGCACGCGTCCGAGCAAGTTTCGGCCTTTATTTGCCCGGAGAGAAATGCCGACATATCAAAGCGAAGGCTTTGATCAGCCGGACGTCGTCGCCGAGTTGTCGCATTTGTCTGCATTCCAGTTCGTACGTTCATTCTAACTCTTATGCTCGAGGGGCGGCCGTTTGAGGACGCGGAAGGACGAGTGCACTTCATTTTTACGGATATGCAAACGCGAAGTTTCGAGCTGAATGTCGCTGTGCTCAAAGGTGAAAGATTGCGCTTTTCGGCTCGGCGAAGTTTAGTGGTTATAAAGTTTCGAGCGTACTTCGCCTTTTAAGGTCTGCTTTTTTGTTTTTAACGCGTCTTTTATTTACGTTACATTTTACGTACATGAAAATTGCAGAAAAATTGGCTTTAGTCATTTTTCTAAAAATTTTTTTAACAAATTCTTTGCTATATAAAAGAATTTCCCTGCAAATATTTTCATGGATAAAGCTTGAATTTAACAGAACAGAAAAATTCAATAAATAATAATAATAATACTACTTATAAAATAAATTGTGAAATCTACTTATAGACACTACTTAAAGTATATATATATTTATAGGTTCTTTAAAATTGGCAAAATTAAAATATGATAAAAAATCCTATAAATGCATAAAGTTTATGTAGCGTTTTCCTAAAGTTTATTATTTTTTCAATATTTTGTAAAGCGAATGGCATACAAATTTTACCAATGCGTTCTAATAAAACGAAATATATTACAAATTTTTTAAAAATAACACCAATGAAAGTAGTTTAACGACCTAAAGTAGCCGTCAGCAACATAATATAATTTTTCGAGTCAATATAATTTAATAGATCATAAAAAACTGAGCCTCCAAAGGAAACTTAAAGTGGCTTATCCTTTGAAAAAGTTACGGAGGGGAAGGTCATGAATCGTAATAGAAAAGTGTATACTCGTAAATGACATACCCATCTATATGGTAATGGTTTATACTCAATAACGACATTTTCATACAGCCTAAAATCCATGTCGCAACCTACAAATACATAATAAAAGCATGAAAATTAGTTCTTAAAGCGTAATCATGAATTATACAAAGTTAATTCACTTGAGTTCAGAAAGAGGCTGACTCGCAAAAACAAGTGGGCAGCCGGGTGTTTTTGCCGGGCACACGTCGTAAAACTTATTAGCGAACACTTGCGCTTTCATTTAGCCGAGCTCCTTCTCGGCGAGCGAAACTTTTGCCTCCTCGACGAGAGTTTTTTGCGTAAACCGCAGCAGCGGCAATCGGACTTGGCTTTTCTTTTCTCTTCGGCGACATCTTTTTAATTTAGCACGGTTGTGCGACGTCGAGTCACTCTTGTATTCGATAACCGGCTAAAGAGGTCATCCGCAAATTAAAGTTCTGCTAATTGCAAACTGTTTTTTTTTTTTTTTTTTCAAATAGAGATTTTTCATTCGAAATTAGCTGCACTTCGCATGAAGTCAGTTACTTGACCCAAAAAGCTGCTCGGATATGAAAGATCCGTTTGTAAGGAAACGTCACTGGGCCAGAAATGAAACATCCTCTTCAAATTAAACACTCATTATTCTAAAATTTAACGGTATTTTTGTATTACATGAAGCTTCGGAGCTATTTCTGAAATTCAACATAAAATAAATAATAATAAATTCTTCTAATTTAACCCAAAAATCTCTTGCCATTTATTAGAATTAATCTTGATTATGGTTCCTTGACAACTGCTAACAACCCTGATCAGCAAGGGGGTGATTTTTCGAGGCAAACGAGTGGCGGGAAAAAGGTACAGTGATGATGCTTCCTCTTTGACAACCAGATCACGAAGATAGAAGGTACCAAAGGTTTACGATGTTGCGGTCATAGAAAAAAGTAATAACGAGCAAGCACGTGCCTACGATAAAACTGTTCAAACGTGAAAAAAAGAGATGGAAAGGAACTTACGAATAATTGATTAATCTTGCTTTAATTATTGGACGCCAAAAAATTAAAGTAGTACGACTTTTAAATTACCTATTTTATAAGATAACGACTGGACTTTTAATTGGAAAAATAAAAGTAGATAGATAAATAATTAAGCGAGAAAAAGCTATCGGAGACTATTGATTAGAGCCATTTGTAAAAATCAATCAACCGCTGAAACTTTAAAGCCTACTTTTCCGCGAAACAAAAAGACATCCACTTCCCAAGAGCCGAAGAAGCTCTTATTTTCTTCCGAAACATCATCGAGGCTTTCGCAAATCTAGGAGTGCTCGAAGAAACACAGCGATACACGGCGAAGATACGAGCAGGAACTAGCAAAGACCGACTTCAACTTGAGAGGATCATAAAAGCGCGAGGGCGAAGAAAAACGACGGTACAAGACGAATAGGTATATCTTTCGCTTTCCGCCGCTCCGTCCCCCTGCCTCGTGAAACAATGCGAGAAAACAAATGGTCCTTGCGCGGAATGTAAATTTATTACGAAGGCAGGCGCGAGCGGTAGACCGACTTTTGAGAGCGCGGTCCACTTCGCATTATCTCCTACGCAAGGCATCAGCCGCCTGCTTGAGGCATTTAGCGCCTCGCGGAGCAGCAAAGAAATGACCGCTGGTTTTTTTCGAGAGGCTCTAAGCCATTATGGATTTTCCTGGATTCCGGGGGGAGTTTCAAGAGGAGTGATAGATTGACGTGGGTGAGAGAAGTGCTTGAGTATATGTATGCGATACGGGAGATCTTCTACGATCCTTTGTGCGTAATTCAGGATTGCGAAATATTAACAATATTTAATCATTGCAGAATGAAATTTAGGAACGCGTTTGCAATATTTAGACAAAAATTGAGTAATATAATGTGAAACAACATAATAATTTTAATAATAATACTTTAGTTTAAATAACCTGCAATGATTCCGAATGTTAATTTAAAATTTCTATGTTAAAAGAGCATGAATCCCAACAATTTTAATTAAAACATAAGCTCGGTAAAGCCTGCAGACATTCACGAAATTCAACATGTACACAACGCTTAAAGCAGGATTATGCTTACTGTATAAAAAAGTTCAAATTAAATTTTCTGTCGCTAAATTTTAATTTCGCCCCTAGCGATTGTTCCCGAAATTTTCGACTCCCTTCAAACTATTTCGGCAATAATAACTCCAGGAGATTTTTCCACTTATCACCCCGTCGTATTTGACAATCCTCTGTGGTCCATTAGGCTCGCTGAAAAATACCTTCCACTTCTGTCCATCTACGTCCGAGTCGCGTGCTGCGCTTGACGAGAGCAACGGAGAAAAGAGAAGTGAGCGCAGTGAAAGGGAATTCGTTTTCGTAGTCCAAGCGCGTACTCCATTGTCGGGAAATAAGAAGCGCGGCTGTTTTCCTTTCTCTTCTCGTATTTGCCGAGTCCGCTGCACGTCGGATGGGATTTGTTAATTTTTTTTTTTTTCTACCTTCCGAGTTTACATCAAATTAAGATACGATTAGTTTGGAGATACACATTTGCAAGATGTTTTTATTACGGACAGGTTTTATAAATGAATGAATGTAAAATAAGGGAAATTTTAGAGCTTTAACACCGACCTGTTTATTGAGGAATGGAAGCCCTCTATATGTTTTCAATCTGTAAAAAAGTTATTTTTAGAGTAAGGTTTTATTTATCGAGGATGTTGTTTTATTTTTATTTCGCGGGAGGCAATTAAAAAAGCAAGTAATAGAACTGAAAATAAAGTCTGAAATTTTTTTTCGTAACACTCAAAATCACGTAATTATTTCCCGAAACTGAAAACGAGAGCTAGGCGCGCTAACTTTGTTAAATTTCCATGCCTTTCCTATCAAATTGGAAAGCGAAGCAATTGCAGATAAATAAAAATTGAACGAAGGCAATTTAAGCGGCGCTTCCCATTCGACGGGGACAAACGTCGGGGCGAACAATAAAAACGCTTCCCTCTCTGCAACGATTCCGTAAAAAAGTCCGGTACAAGACATTAAACGCGATACACCCACTTGAAGCTGGCAGGCTCACGAGCTCGCAAACGAGAAAAATATATAGCCCTCCTCGGAAGATGCCTAATCCTTTCTTCTTCCTTTTATGCGGAAGCTAATTCACTCGGAGATTCGCTTCCGCCGGACGCGGAGACCTTTCATGCTCGCAGCGAATCGGTAGGAAAAAAGTTCCTCCGAGCGCGCAGCCTACATTTATTGCCCTCGTCAGCCAATTACGGTTGCTCTTTTATAGCTGCTTCTTCCGGGCCCCCTCGATTTCTGCGAGGCCTACCTCCCCCTCCCCCTCCCCCTCTCTCCTTCTCCTCGTAAATTCCACCGAGTCCTTCCGTTCCGCCGAAGAGATGAATGCTCCGCTCGCTACCCGGTCTCTATGCTTGATTAATGCCCTGCGTAAGTGTGCGTCGGTGCTCAAGTTGGCTTGCACGACTACGGCTGGAGCTTTGCTGCGAGGAACAGCCGCGTCGCAATTATAATTTGACTGCTTTCGAGATGAGCCGCTGACTTTTTATTGCGAGTTAAGAGCATATCTCGCAATTATTTTGGTTAATTCTTTTTTAGGGCCATTAGAGTCAGGTTATGTGGTAGTATTATTTTATTTTAAGAAAATAGGAAAAACAAAAATATCAAGTTTTATAAGCTTTTTAACCTGCAATTTTTTGGTTTATATATAAATCTGGAATAATTATGTTTTATTCTGATTACAATTTTTTTATCTGTATAAAAGAAGGTTCAACTAAAGTAATATTTTTACGCAATGAAAAATAATACGAGGAAAAAAGTTAACAAGCTCATTATTTTTCAAAAAGATTTAAATATTCTCAGGTTATTTTTTATTTCGTTTTGCAAAAAAAATTGAATGGTATAAATAAAAGAAAACAAAAAATTGAATGGTATCTAATTTAAATATTATTTTACCAAATTGCGATAAAAGCGCATGATTTCAAGCTTTTATTGTCGATCGAGCAATAAAAATATTATTAAAGCTAAAAGTACCATACAAAAGCTTTATATACGGAAACACATATTTTACTTGTTCCGAAGCTGTTAACTTTTCAAACGGAACAATTTAGATCAAATGCGAAAAATAAATTGCAATTTATTCTTTCTCATTGAACTCGTTTCCGGAGTCCCGGAGTGCACGTGGCTCTGCAAAAACATAATTTCCGCTTCCGTTGGAGAAAACAATAAAATTAAAACGAAGCAGAGTATTCTTTAAATAATTAGCCGACCGAACAGATCGATAACTCCCGAGCTTATAAAACACGCAGCGGCTGCGTATTCGCGCAATAAGCGGGGGAATTGAATGAAAAATAATAGGAAGCCTTTATGAAATGCTAACTGTGTATTGCGAACCGAAAGTGCCGGCGCTCGAGTGGTGCCGAGTGTTTCGGGTTTATGGGGCGCCGGTCCTGCCAGCCGCGTGTGCGTTTTATTGCGCGGTGATTTAAGTAGGGCGGCGCTGCGTCTATTTTCAGAATACGCTGCATAATGCCAACTTATTGCTGGTGTGATTATTATTCATAAAGCTGATTTGATAACTTTGCGATTGCTTGTTGTCGCAGAACGATATTAATCAAGCAGTTTACAACTTCGCGGTTTAAATGTTACTGGGTAAAATCAGTTTAACAGCCGTTAAACGATTCCATAGATTCAGCTTTTTATACTTTTTTTTATTCAAAATGTATAAAAATTTTATTTGCTTTAAATTCGTTACTGGCTGTGGATTAAGTGTTTTATTGGTCGCATAAATAGATTTATATACCGTTTTATGAAGATTTTTTATTCGTAAGATAATTTAAAGGATATTTTACGTAATAATCTATTTTGCTATTTTATTTTCTTAAACTAAACTGCCATTTTATTTCCTTTTCCGTTGAAAAATTCAGTTAGCGTCGGCAGATGGTTATCGGAAAATGACCGAGGATTCATACAGCGCCTTACGCATGCGGATTGCATAAAAAAAGAGCGCGGCAGTGTCGAACGAAATCTACATGACAATTTAAACCGACTCGGTGGAAAAAAACAAAATTGTGTGGACGGTTCGCCAGAAAAAGTGACAATTGACGTTCAGAGAATTTAATGTAGGTCATTTGTTTAATAGGCTAACCACATGTACATAATCGACGAGAAATTTTTTTACGCATGAAGTTTCAAGAAAACTAGAGCGGAGAAAAAATAGCTGTGTATTCTACGTTTCAAATTTGAGCAAATGGAGCGTTCGAAACGTAACGTAAGCAATTGGAAAGTTCATTTTGAGCCGAAATAATTGATTGCATTTTTTTAAATCTTCAAATTTACTTGTCCTACTTTTAAAATTGAATTTTTTTTAGAGAAATCGAGAAAATTGTAACGAAGCTGTAAGAATGGAAAAATTTGATAGGTAGTTTTTGAGGTATTATGGTGGTGCAATATTTGCACTCGATGTAGAAACACTATTGCTCGTTTCATAGAGTGATGTGGCGATCGATTGATTGAAAGGCTTCGATTGATATGTATATAATTGAAAAAACTGATTGGAGGAATCACTCATGCAGAATCGAAAGGGAATCTATGTATGCTGTGTCAATTGATTTTTATATTATTGTCGGAGTGACTTTTTTCGAACACAAATATCTTTTCTGCAAAAGAAAGGATATTGATCAAAGAGCAAACTAGATGTATTATAAATTTTAGTATTTCAATGTAAATAATTACTAGCAATAGTAGTAGATGCACGATATTATTCGATCATAAATTAGATACTAAATACATTTCAGGTTCAATTTTTTTCTGAACACATTTTTTTCCTAGACGAGTAAAAGCTTTTAATATAATTAACGGCTAATTATAGAATATATTTATGCATTGAAAAAGAAGTAAAAGAAATCTTTATCAGCAGTGTTGGGTTCTGACTTTAAAGACCTAAAAGTATGTTAAGTGTCAACGCGTCGATTCCGTAACAAGCTTACACCTTAATAAATGGACTTTTCTGCAAACGTTTTTTATCTTTTTTCTCGAAAATATAAAACACCTTTGTTGCAAAAGCGCATAAAGTTTTGCGAGAGGTCTTCGCTGTCGCTTAGTGCGTAGATATGTTTTTACGTTTCTGCTGAGCTACTTTTACGACTTCCGTCAACAGCTGAGAGGAAGGTTTACACAATGGAATATGACGTTTCCAACGATGATTATTCAGCTATTATATTACCGGGTAAAACGTACACTTTCATCATTTAAGAATCATAAAATTCCAGAACGGGAATAAAGATTTTTTACGCGAAATTAGCAGGATGCACTTAAAACTTCAAAAGCTCATTTTAAAAAACTCTTTCACTCTCAAAGAGGGGCGATAAAGTCACTCATTTCTAATGGGCAACTTCATTTATCTAATTATTTTATCTATTTTAGTTTAACAATTAGACCAAGTGATTGATGATAAACACCATTTAGCCAGACTACTTAATTTTTACAGGGCCAGCGTGGCCCTGGTTTAGTGACCACTTTTTTTACAATCTCCGTCTGTGTGTGTGTAGAATCAATTACATTAGTAGAATTCATATATACAAAGGTTTTCGATATTTCTGAATATGAATTCGTCATCAGAATTTCGCTCGACATGTTTGATCCACCGTCTTAGACGTAAAAATTTTTGTCGTGTTAATAAAAGTTAAATTGTATTTTATTGTATTGGCCAAAGTTCTTCAGACCGGCCTGGACACTTTAGTGGCCATTTGGGTAAGGAGGAGTTCACCTTAGCATGTTGAGTCTATTCATAAATAAATTAGCCACATCTGTCACATTCATTTTTAACAGAAAAATGCCGGCCCTGTGTAGTTTAATCCAAAGAGGGTGACGTATCGCGAAACGCACTTAGGACATCCATCTGCAATGACGTCAAAGACGTTCGACTCTCATGATCTCCAATTGCTTTAGGTGTCCGTCTCTTTTTCCCTGGCTCAGATTTTCACTCATCCTCTCAATTTCTCATTCCCCTGCACTTTGTTTTAGGACGAAGGATCAGGCCCAAGCCCGCAATCACTCGGCTCCGTCGAATTATTGCCCCGGCTTTCACTGTCGTATTTCGGAAGTTCCAACTTACCCTTTACCTTCCACTGCTTTGAGATTCCGAGAAGTTTCGGTTACAAGGAGTAATACCGGGGGATTTGATTAAATGTTTTTTTTTTTTAAATTTGATGAAAATTTATTTGTTTTTCTTTCGGGCTTGTTATCTATGCTTTTAGCAAACCATTCCACTATCTTACGAGGAGGTATTGCTTCCTTTTGCATTCTTTTTCGTTTTACGTTTTCGTTTTCTTTTTAGTTTTTCGCTTTATGACGAACGAACTTTTTCATGTAGCTTTCAATCCAACCGTCGGTCTGTAAATAATATTGTGTATTCTTCTACCTTACTTAACATATATACCGAGTGATTGAATAAAACTAATTGAAGCATTTTATATAATATGCAGAAAAGCAGTATTAAAATACAATTGTACAAAGTATATACTGACACGATCATTAGACCCAGTAAGTTTCATTAAAAAACGCTTTGAAGTTCTTCACAAAAGACATAAATTTTAATTCAAAATTTCCTTTATCTCAGTTCACATTCTTCTCGTATATTTCTTTCGCGTCCACTCTTTCTATTCATTACGTTCCCTGCGCAAGTCCACTGTACTCCGACTCTTCATCGTCACTTCCCCTCCCTTTCTTTTTTCGCGTCTCTCGGGCGCGAACTCGGAGTGTAGTCT
This sequence comes from Ormyrus thymus, assembly GCA_035582935.1. Classification (NCBI taxonomy): domain Eukaryota; kingdom Metazoa; phylum Arthropoda; class Insecta; order Hymenoptera; family Ormyridae; genus Ormyrus; species Ormyrus thymus. The sequence continues at coordinate 18,831,502 of JAWWEM010000010.1, read as the reverse complement.
CAGCACAATTGAGTCAGCAACGGGTGGGTGATTTCTTCTCTCTCTCTCTCTCTCTCTCTCTCTCTCTTTCTCTCTCTCTCTCTCTCTCTCTCTGGTTGAAGAAACAGCAGCGAGAGACGAGGTCGAGGCGCGTCAATGAGCAAGAAAAGCGAGCGTATCAACGCGAGCCTCGTTGCTCTGGGAAAGTCTTCGACGGGAAAAGTCTCCGACACACGGCGACGGAAACCGCAAAAAATTTACGGGAACGAAGATAGCGGGTGGCTTGGGCCGCATTTTTACCCTGCCTTTTTGCCGCGGCAAACTTTGCGCTCGCAATTCCATCTTTTTACCGCGGGAGACCGACTGATTAGCGTTTTATGCGACGCGTCATTTGAGAGAATTCCGGCTGGCTCGAGTAAAAAGTAGATTAAAAAGGCGAGAATTGAGTGCTTAAATACGTTTAGTGGGTAGTTAGTTTTTGTTGCGAAATGAAGAAAATTGGCGCGATCGTTAAGCGTTCAATTTCGGGTTAAATTTGACTTGTTTTAAAACGTAAAAGGAATACATATATATTGTAATTTGATTAAGTGCGATATGCCAATGAATTCTAGAAATTTTAGTAGTAGTTCTACTGAAAAAAAAACAACGTATCAAATTTTCAAATCTATTAATTACGAAATTAAATTAAATAAAATTGATTTCCAACCTTTACACGATGCATCTAAATCCATCAAAAGCAAAAATAATCCACCGTATCAGAATAATCATTAAGTAAATACAAAGTCTTTTGAGTCCGCGGAAACATCATTCATCGTAGCTCACTTAACCTACATTGCACCTTCAAAGCGCGCTCATTAAATTACGAAGTCTGCTGACAGCGTTGATTTCTCGCGCAAGACGGCGCGGAAAAGCATTCCATAGTCTCGGTGTAATAATGGAAAGAAACGATCTGTTGTAGCCGTAGGCAAGTTTTAAAGGTCCATAATTGATGGCGCTTCAAGTTGCTCGATGTATGCGTACTGCCACAGGTAAGTTATTCCTCCTCTGTTCGTTCAAGAACTGCTAAGCTCCGGAAACTATGAAGTAAAGCGTTTTAATATGAGCTCCGCAGACTTTTTCCATAGTCTAGACTAAGCGGAATAAAATGAGTGAATCCCCCACTCGCCTATTTTTACCCCAGATTTTCCAATCGGATTACCTGGAGGGGCAGAATTTCAGCTCCTATTCCATCTTTTTTCGAGAGCTACTTGCATGCACATGCAGAACATACTTTCTGCAGAAAATATCCCGCTGTTTTAATGATCTATGACGGGGATTCTGGGAGTTCGTATCTCTGGATTCTGGATACCAGAAAATAGCTAAAAGCCGTGTGCCTTAAATAATATTTATGTATGCTGAAGTGGAAGATATAAAATAAAATTAATAACTAGCTTCGTTACTTCTTAAGTGAACTTTATGGCTTATAAGTTCAATGAGATCAAACTAAGACCTCGTAATTTACTTTAAAACCTTAATGAATATCTGATTGCTGTAGTCAATTGAATTTCACTTAAACGTAGTGCCTATTCTCTCATCTCATTTTCTCTGATAGTTTTTGCTTCTTCTCTCAGTCTAGAATTATGTGTCATTACTTGCGGTACTTACTTTTCTCGACCATTTGATCGACTTTACTTCCTCTTGATAATATATCGCGTAGTTTTCAGGATTTGTTAGGGCTCAATACGTCTGAATAGCTACGTATTTTGAATTTTCTGACTTTATTCCTGATATTTCTCAACC
>JAWWEM010000010.1:18805349-18829644 GCA_035582935.1 Ormyrus thymus | reverse complement strand
AAAAAAATAACTGGCCTGAAATATTTTTATATTAATAACTTCATAAATATTCAAATTTGTTCCGTGAAGCAATTTTAAAAATATAACGATGTAAAAGAAATAAATAATTTAATAATGCATTCCGAATTACTAAGCTACATCCAGTTTGGTTTTACCTGCCTCATATTTTCTCCAATTATAGTAAACTTTACTACTACTTCGTAAGAGTAGCCCCGGAGCCTCCGCCCAATGCACATCTGCATTATCTCGAAACATTTATCTCAACATCTCATGTAATATTCATAGAAGCGTTTGTAAATAACTGGTTCATTTTTTTCCCATCCAGCGGTCTTTTTCTCTCCGCGGAGTGCAACTAAGTCACTTTCCGGTGGTAACCTCGTTTCAGCAAAGAAAGTACACACTTAAAAGAGGTATAATGCACAATAAGGTTTCCATGCATAATTTATGAAGCCTCGCGCGATCTCCCTCTCCGCGTCAGTGACTCTGCCTCATCCTTCCTCTTTACCCGTTCCCCTCCTTTAAGCCTCTAAATGCCCCGCGCATGAATTTACCATCTCATTGACTTATTGCTCCTCGGCGCGATTCATAATTGAGACTTACAAGTAAATAACTTTTGAGAGCTGCCGGCTTTTGCAGCCATTCGTTTTTGCCTGACCTCTAAGGCTTTTCAGTAGGACTCACGGAGGCAGGACGGATGCTGATAACGTACGTTATAATGACGCACGGCTGAGTTGTACTTCAAGTTAAATTGTCTGGCTCTAATTTTCAAGTGATTTGTAAAGTACGAATTCATTTTTGCCTTCTAAATAAAGAAATTTTATAATTCTAAATTCTACACATTTTTTTTTTTAAATTGGTCAATCATTAGTGAACTGGTTAAAAAAATTCGTGAAATATCCAACAGCGTGGGCGTGTATTATGTTATTATTATATCTTATATTATTAATAATTTAAATTTATTCAAAATATATTTTTTATTGCTGACTTTCTTTTCCGAAATTTCGTTTTTATTTCTACATATTTTTTTCTATTAAAAAATTCTTTTCGTTCGAGTTTGAAATGTCGAATGAATATTTTTTATCGTCGCTTTTTTTAAAAAAATGATAATAAGATCTATATTTTACAGATGCAAGCGCGCCTTTAAATAATGCTTTTGAAGCATTAATCCGCTTCTTAAATTCATTTATCGTAGACGTGATTTTGAATACCTCGCAGGCGGGCGCGTAAAGGCAGATTTTTTACGGCGCTCGTAAACCAAGAGTCCGAGACGCGCGCCCCTCGACTCGTATACGATCTCCGCTCGCTCATACATTATCAAAGTGAAAATATATAGCCGGCGGATTTGTCGCGCCGGAAAATCTCGAGCTTGTCTCCGGGGAGAAGGCGCGCGGGCTGCACTCGCGACCCGGAATCGCTGCGAACACGTTCCCTAGAGCGACCCTAAAACAGATCCGAATTGGAAGCGTGACCGAAGTTTATTGCAAATAGTTGCGATACAGCCTCGCGGAAATTGAACGGACCGCTGCCGCTGTTCCTTTGGGCGTCCGCGGGATATCGCGTGTGTGCGCGTGCGAGGCGCGAGGAGGAGTCGATTAACGGAGGCGGAAAGGGTCAGTTTGGCCCACGGTTTTATCCCCTCCTCGTTTTGGACTTTCGCGCAGATGCCGGGCTATGAGAGTCGCGGTGCACATGTATGTAATGGCAGTGGGAAGGGATAAACAGGGAACTGATATGGCTATTACTTTTACGTTGCGGCATTTTGCTGTTTCGAGTTTTACTGTAGTTGCAGCTTCGCGTTTGAACTTTGTCAATGATGCGAATTCGAGCTACTTCAGTTTCTCGGTTAAATAAATTTTTCTATTCTTTCTTCAGTTTTTATTCGTTTGCTGAACTTATGGCTTTTATAAAAATTTATTGTTTTATTCTTTTTATGCCAAAACAATGAAATACTAAGCAAAACATTAATAATTTTGAATAATCTATACTTTTCATAAAAGAATCGAATATAATGGGTTGAAATTAATTGAATCAAATTTTTTGTTTTTCATTATTTTTCTACAAATGTTTTGTTCAGTTCACAATTTAACAAAAATTTTCTTTGAAAGAACGGGAAAATCATGTTACCGTCAACAACTTTTGCCTTAAACTTATTTTATTGACGCTGTGAAGAAGGAACGTACGCGAAAATATTGCATTACAAGTTTTTCTTTTACGTATTTCTTATTGTTTCTTGAAAATGTTACATTTCCGAGAAAAACTGTACAACTAGCCCACATTTGAAAAAATATTCACTTAATAAGACTTTTATTCTCCTAACTTTTTTCCTCGAAATCTTTCTTCTTTATTCCTTGTTTACGATCTCATTGAAACAGAAACCAAGCATTCTTACATAAATAAAACTTCGCCAATATTATGTTGATATTAAAGAATAATATATCTTTATTCGTAGCAGAAGAAATACAATAGTTTCATCTATCGTAAAATTTAAAAACAAGTCCAGAAATTGGAGTTTTTTTAAATACGACCAAAAAAATAAACTTATAAAAGCCAATAAATATTAAATTCATAATTTATAAAATGTTTCTCAAAAATCATAACGAGTTTAATCACCTAAGCCAGTCAATTCGAAGCAAACGCAAGCAATCTCCGCATTTGACGTCTGCTTTTTCTTGATTTTACGAGGTCATGCTCGTCCACAGAATTTCCGCGCTCGCACACCCACACCTACACGTACGAGCATCCACACATTCGGAGGGGAGGAATGGCCGAGTTCTCCAGGCTGAAAATCTTGACTTTTCCAGCCACTGCGCCACTCCTGCCGGATATTGCTCCATTGACTTGAAAGAGAGAAGTACGAGAGCCAGGCCAATCTCGAGGTGGCTCGCGCATTTAAAAGAAGCCACTCCGTAAGGAGTCAAGAGTGGCCGTTGATCATTTTTAACCTCTTGTATGCCGCCTTCTGATTGAGACCTTAACAAAAAACAGCGGCTTATATTTAGAGCGATATTCACACTAAATCTTAATACGCAATGAAATAATATTTTGCTCTAATTTTGTAATATGAATTTGAATGTTAGACATTATAATTTGAAGAAAAAAATTGATCAAGTATGATCATTTTTTTAAAAATATTATTACTGCAGTTGTATTATAATTTTTCAAGGGGTGAAACAAAATTTCTTCGTGTAGTTATAAAAAATGAAGAAAAATATTAAAATTAGAGTGAAACAATATTACAGGCAAGTTCAGAAATAATCTGTCACTTAAATTCAATAATGTAAACAAGGAAATATTCTAGAAAAGTGGAAAGTCAATTGAAAAGCAAGTTATAATTAAAAAAATTAAATACAATTAGCGAATTCCATTTTTGTAAAAAAATAAGATTAAAATAACAATAATTCCAAATTATCTTTTATAAGTAAGATTAACTTAATGTTCACAAATAAATCTAAAATTTATTAAAGATTACTTTTTCTTACGTCTCGGATGATATATGAGAAGTTGACGCCTGAAATCAGTATTCCATGGTTCGCGTAAGGCATGACGTACGGCGGAACGTCGTTGCGCTCGTTAAATCCTGGCTTTTACTGGTCCATTCTTTTTGTTGCGCGGAGTGTTTATCGCAGTCTTTGCAGGCCAGTCGTGAATAGGACATAAATTCAGCATTTTTTTTCTTAGGACGTCGCAAAAGCTGCGTTTTTTTTTACTGAAGACGTTGCTTTTTGGTTTAACATATTTTTGATTACTCGAGCTGATACCATCAGATTATACTTTTAAGGGGAATCTTTAGTTCACTTATCTTTATTACTTGTTTTAGGACGTAATTACCGCTAATAGAATTCTAATAGAGAAGAGTTTTTGAGCAGAAAAGTGCGAGTAGTGTGAATCAATTTCGGCCAGCCTTATAATTTAAGAGCTAAAATATAAAATATAGATTATTCTGTTATTTAACATTGAACAAAAACATTAAAATATGTTTAATAATACCATTATAATCAATTTTTTAATTCAATTTTTCAGGAGACGCGAATAATAATTTTTTGAATATTCAGAGTTCCGAACGATGTAAAGCAGTTGCAACTTGAGATAAGGCTCTTACGTTCTTTTCTTTTTATGGGTGAAAAATGTTCAAGAGTTTCTAGAAAGTAATTCAAGAAGTAATGTAAAATTGTGAGAAAAGAAACGAAACTAACCAAAGAGTACTCAAATCTATTTCAGAAAATTTAATTTCAATTGTACTTGAAATATAAATTTTTCTTTTCGTCTTATTTTTGTATAACCCTTCATAAATTTAAATATTAATATTAAACGTTTTAGCGAAATAATGTAAATTTAGTTCACTTTCTGCTGCATTTGTTTAATTCTCAATTATAATGTACAGCACTTCATTTTTTTAGACAGAATTTCCTGCTTGTTAACTGACCAAACAATGAAAATCGTGTAATTCGGGCACACAGATTTAACATAAAGTGCAGTTCAAAATTCAAATCTGCATTAGATTTTCTCTTAAATTTTCAGCGTCCATTTGCATTCACACGCAACAACTTAAATCACGCGCAGATTCATTAATTTTGAATCCTTTACTTATCGCTACTCCCAGCGGCTTAAATCAAGCAGAAATAATGGAAAAAATCCCTCCTTCGTGAAAGTTGATAAATAGGTTGCACCTCCTTCCGCGGGCATCCCCTTTCGCGAAGTGTCAAAGGTCAGCAGCATCCAGGAAAGTGAAGTGGGCCGAAGGAAAACGAGATAGAGGGCTGTAGGTGCGACACAAGGCTCGGACTTGCTAATGGAAAATCGCAACTCTTTTGTCGTGTTCCAGAGGACTTGAGAGTCGGGACGTACCAGCAGCGGCTCGGCGGTCCTTTGAGGGTTCCGCACCTGAGGCATCATCACGTCACTCACAGGGGTCCTTACTTTGAAAACGCCGAGGGCCAGGAGATCAATCGGCTGCATAAGGTCGCCCACCTCGGCGACACCGCGCTACTCGACTGCCGAGTCGCGATGCTCTTCGAGAAAACGGTAATTATGCATGAAGGTGAAGCCTGAGAGATTGTAATCGGATTTCGCGCCCCGCCGATGAGCGGATACGAGCCGCTGTCATCTGATAGCCGCTACCTCCAATCGATAACTGACTTGCCTTCTGATTCAGTATTTTTTCTTATTATTTGAGTCAAAATATTTTCAGACGCTCGCATTTGTAAACTTACTTTTTTCTGATATCTTTCTTTATTAATACAGTACTCTTTATCAAAATATGCGTTGTTTTAAAATCATGGCTGAATAATATTTGTGTAAAAGTGCCAAATGTAAATAAAGCTTTGAATAAAAATGAAACGCAAAAGAAATAAATTTCGAATTAGATTCGTACATTAATCTTGAATAAATTTTTTTTTATTTTTATTGGAAAATATACTATTCGCAAATATTTATTCATAAGTTCTTAAAAAATATAACCTACATTTGTTTATATTATTTACTTTTTGTTCACATTTCTAAATTTGACATTTCTAGATTTGAGTCAATACTTAAGTTGTAATACATTTAATAATAATTCACATACGATTAATATTCATATAATTTTATCAATAGACTGTCAATTTTTGTTAATATAATTCAATTATTTTAATGCAACAATAAAATCGGGTTTTACAATTAAACCCAACTTAATTACGCAAATACGCGATAGGGGCTATTGTTCAAAGCTCAGTTTTCCACTGCACGTCGCCAGAATATCGATCAGATGCAGGTTTATTAATTTCTACTGTTTGTTACGTACATAGAGTAGATGTTCCGATTACTGCTTGCACTGATATCACTGTGGTTGTAATTTATAACGTGATAACTGCCTGTATTAAACGATTCGACGAACGGGTGTATTATTATTCTTATTTATTCAACTCGTTTATTTTTAGTAATCTTTTTCTTTTCTGTTTTTCTGTATACATCTATATCAAAGCACAAAATATTATACAAATAAATAATATTTTTCAGTTTTATAATAATGCATCGAGAAATGTTTTTGCCGCTTCAGTTAATCGTTTCAGTTTGTCTCACTTATTTGTAATATTAAAACGAACTTGCAAAACAATTTTTAATATGGGAAATATTTCTAATTGTATTTAAAAATATTTCCCAGATTCTATTACGTCAACTATTTAAAATTCGTTTTAACACACCATTATTTTACTCAGGTGATGTGGGTACGACAAAGTCCAGATCAAACCCTGCTGACCATCGGTAACGTAACTCATATAGAAGACCCGCGCTACTCCGTGAGATTCAAGTATCCAAACAACTGGCGACTGGCGATCTCGTCGGTTCAAAAAGAGGATCGCGGCTTGTACGTCTGCCAAGTGAATACACATCCCCCTAAAATGCTCGTCACCAACGTCACGATTCTAGGTATAAATTAAGAAACTACTGTTTTAGATAGCCTTTTGATGGATAGTTTTTTAAAAAGTAAAGTTGATAAAAGAATGTAGAAATTAATGGTAATTGATAGAACGAACCCGGCTGCGAAATTACCGAGGGCTTGGCACTTTCGATAAAACAGTTTGAAATCGAAAAATCGAAGCTGATCCCACCAATTATTGAAAAAATTTTATGTCTATTTTAGGTCGCTGGTGAAGAGCCGAGTTAAAATAATAATCAGATGAACCATCTTTTTTTACTTTGTTCTCCGTATCAAATCATTATACCGCTTTATAAAAGATTAGAAAAATATAAAGCTCGCACGTCGATTATCGTGCGAATGGCTTTCTTTTTTTATATTTATTTATTTATTTTAGATTTAAAATTAAATTAAACCGTACTTTATTAACATAAAACCTTTAAAAGAATTAATTATTATACTGGAACTGTTAAAATATTCAGAAACAATGAGAAGCGTATCCTTCTTACTTAGCTTAATTAATTGAACGAACAAGTATCCGCGACTTTCGTTGGCAAGCTTACTTTCCGAAGGAAAGAAACACAAACTTTTGATAAAGTGGTCCAGATGCATCTCTCCGAAAGAGAGAACGGAAAAGTAGTTAAAGGCGCAGTTCAGTGATAATATCAATAGGAAAAACAACCTTTACCGAAAGAGTCATTAGAACTAGCAAAAAGCTGTGAGAGGTTAGAGGAAAAGCTCTGCTCCGAACTACTTGACTCTTATTCGTGACGCTTACATTGAGTTGCGCGTAACTTTTACTCGTCACTTATTCGTCAGAACTTGGCTTGCAGCGGTAATAACAGAAGCTGGCTGGCTGGTCGCTCGAAAGTTGCGTAAAAAAAAGAAAAAGGTTGTCTGTTAATCCGTTTAAGTTGCCGAAACTTTCGTCACCGGGCTGAAGCCAAGAGGCACGAAGCTACTTTTTCTGTCTCGGCCTTGCCGTCTGGATTTACCATAAAATTTAGTGCATATAGAGTTTACGGATAGTTTTGGCTTGACTCTCGTAAATTTTTCTTTTTTTTAACATTTATATGTGATATAAATGTATTAATGTTGAAAGCTTATTTGGAGCTCATTTTAATTGAAATTGTAATCGATAATACCGAGATACAATTTTAATACACAATGGAAAGTGGGAGTAAAATTTTAATAATGATTTTCAAACTTCTAATAATTAATAAGCTTTCTAAAAAGGTTCCTTGGCGTTAATTATTCGATAAAAGTTTGCTACTGGAATTTGGAAACTATAATCCTGATTAAATAAAATTTTAATTGAAGATTAGTTTTAATTAAAGTTATATATTCTTAGGTGGAGAAGTAATTTAAGCGAGACTTTCGAATCTGCTATTTACCAATTATATTAAATCTGTATATAGGAAAAAGCTATTCTTATCGAAATTAAAAATTTTAACATATTAATATATTAAAATATTCTTATTAAAGGCATGCCATTTTCAATAAGTTCTTTGATGTATTAAGAAGTAATAAAATAATCCATATCTTTTCAATTACAATTATAATTATGTGAAATTAATAATGAATTCTATTTATTCTCGGCAAATTTGCATTAAATATAATTTGATAATTAAATACGTTCATATATGTTTTAAATTATTAATCGTTGCATTTCTGATAAATCTGTTCTTCACAATAATCTTTATTCAATTTATTCAATTTCATAAATCAACATAATTCTAAATCTGATGCAAGATATGCATTACACCGTATAACGAGATTAATTCCAGTAACATTGTTTCCTACTAGATGGACTTCAATAGTATAATCTAACTATTACGTTTCAATGCACAAATAACAAAAAAAAAAATGTTCCACGTTTACTAAATCCTCGATACAGTCGAAGTAATAATTTTAAATAAATACTTACTAACAATTGTTTAACTAAATAAACGCTTAAGAAACATTTCTTTTCAAAATAATACTCCCGCAAACATTATACTGAACACTCCTGAGTATTTATTTTGCCCCATTCGTACGTGAAGCCGAAAAATCCCTTCATCAAAAGGCGAAAAAACTCCGCAAGGCGATTGAGTGCAATCGTAGGCGGTTTATTTGTCGTCTCTTCTCCGCGGGGCGTCCTACTTTCTATGGGAAAACATTACTGGTAATAGTCGCGGCTCGTTTGCGGCTGAAAGGTTGCCTGCAGCATCAACAGCTTCCTCCCTTTCGGTAGCAGCAATATTAATCGTCGCCTGACGCTCCTTGTCGTTATGTATACCTCAATGTGACCTCATTCAATTAGGCCTGAATGCGCAAGCGTTTCCCCGCGGCGCGCGATCCATCATTTTTCAGCCCCCTTGCATTGTGATCGCTATTTTGTGGAGCGTCCGCGAGTCATCGTTTGTTTAAAGTTTCCTTTAAAAAATGTCGACAATTTTTATTTTTTTGAGAAAATAGAGGATTTTTGCAAGATTGAGCTTTTAAACGGGGAGGCTATTTTTCCGTTGCTCAGCGAGGTAATATTTATGGCGCTTGGCGGGAGTGTAATTATATAGTTTCTCGCGAGAAAATATTGCGCAGATTAGAGATGTTTCATTTTTTGATAATTTTAAAAGTTAGCGTTTTACAAATATGGAAGAAAACTTTTTTTACTCTTATATAAAGGGAAGTTAATTGACAGATTCAACAAAAACGAGAAGTTCAATGTTACTACTAAGACAGTGTATCCACCAATAAAGCTTTCGTAGTTTCTTCATAGTTTCGCTTTCTTAATATTTTCATCTTAAAAGTTGACAGTTTGTCAAAAAAGAAAAAAAAAAGAAAACAACAATTCTGTATCAAAAAAATATTTTCAAGTTTTAAAATTTATATTGCAAAAAAGTAAAAATAAGGACAAAACGCGAATGTAAAAGACACTGTAAAAACATGTGCGTATGGAAGCTGTAAATACACGCCAGAAATAAATTTTTTTACGCTCCCTTCATGCATTTCCAAACTAAAGAAACATTGTTCCTCGCAGAATCAATAATATAGTCCATCTATCTATCAATATTCATCGCACGATTCCTCAGACTGCTAATTCCATTGAAAACAGAGATCGTTTCTCAAGTTCCCGCAAGTTGTTGGCGCGCCGTAAGACAGCAAAAAATCAGGTATCTGACGTTGATGTTGACCGACGTAATGGAAAGCTTCCCTCCCAACCTCTTTCCTTCCCTCGTTCAAAATTTCCACTCGAGAGTCGGGTCGACCTGTCGGATGGCCCTTGATTAAAATTTCGCCGGCGCGAGGATTCAATTAGAACGAGAAGACGCGGCCTTTTTTTTCGGTGTCACGGCTGTCTCGCGGAAGTTTAGAGTCCGCTCGCGGCGCGAGCAGCGTTTTAAATACCGGTTAAAACGCCCCAGGTGCGCAGCTTTTTCTCCATAATGTTTATTTTTCTCTTGACGCGAGTGCGCTGCTCTTGAGCGCGCGCCCACTCGCGCGCAGGCGAGAAAAACAATGCGGCCTGCCTTTTTTGGGGCTTAAGCGCGCGAAAATAGTGCGGGTTTTAAATGCGCGAGAGATTACGCGGAGTTGATGGTACACCCATTACGTGTATGTAACGTGCTTGCAGTGAATTATGTTTTTGTTTGTAAATTTTCCTCGAGACTTCGTTTTCGCGTAATCTCGGATAAAATTATTTACGGTTTTTTATTGTTAAATTAATATGGTATTAGGATTGTGTGCTGAAAAGTAGCTGTAGTATGTATTTATACACGTTTGAATTTCGAATATGTTATAATAAACTTCTTACGCATTTGCAAAATTATTTAATAGCCTATATTTCGCAACATTAACTTACAAAGGAAGATTCGTGGAATTAGTTAATAAAACAATGCTCTCAAAAGCAAGGCACGAATACATTCAAGGAGTTCTGAGCAATTTAACTTAACAAATACGAAGCCGTATTGAATAACAAAACTTTACAGCACGAAAATTAAACGTTTAGACGTATTCTCGACTTGGACAGCTTTTTTTTTATTAAGAAAAAGTAGTGGACGGTAACGTTGCAGAAAAAGATAGGTTTAGCCGTAAATAAAAGTTTAAAGTCCCTTAATGTCAATCCGTTTTACGAAGGACGCATACCTGCTTGCTGGCGCTCGTATTTACACAGACGCGCGCGCATATTTACGCGCGCAAACATGAGTGCCGAGAGACCCTTACACACAGAATCGCGCATTGTGTGCCGATATACATGCCCCCGGTCATACTCGGCACAGCACACATCGATACTTACAGGTAAACACAATGAAACGATCGAATATTTGCAGAAAAAGAAACTGATACTTCCTGATCGCGCTGCTGTCTGTCCGGTCGGCAGACCAAAAAAGGGGGATTGCTTTCGCGGCGCGATCGTCGTAAACCATTAAAAAACAAGCCGTGTAATGCTGTAAGAGTGGAGAGAGGAAAAAAGGGAATTTTCCGACAGACGAGAAACTTATTCCTCGAGTGACGCTTTACACTGCAGCTGACGATACGTACTTTGCCAGATGGGATTCTCTTTGCTTTTTGTGCCTCTCGCCGGCCAATGTATGTACATCGCTTTTTGCTTTTGAGGACCTAAAATTTATGCAGTGGCTGAAATACACTTCGATGTACAACGAGAAAAGCAATCATCGACTCTTTTTTCGTTCAGATCGTCTTCTCTCGATTGCTTCCAAGCTTTTTTGCTCGTTACTTTCTGCGTTTCCCCCTTTTTTCAACAATAACGAATACCGCACTTTGTGTTCCGACGTTGCGGCATGATATTGAAGTGGAAGATGCGTTCTTATATTTTTTTTCGTCTGCTGAGTGTACAAAGTTTTCTTTGAAGTCGTAGAAGGACGAGCAATTTTACTTATTGCCTCGGCGGATCCTGCAGTATTTTCTAGAATTTTTATCCTTTGAGGTCATATTGATGAATATAAGAAAAGGGATTTGATGGAAGCATAAACATTTATGGAATCGTACCTATAAATGAAAATGTATTTAAGCGCTCATATTTGCTAGATTTTATTGCACCTGCGTTGGTTGCAGGTTACTGTGATATTTTACAGTACAGTTTCAATAGTTTTGATCATGAAAAAAGTTTTGTAATTTCTTTTTCATAAAAGTTTGATTATAAAGGTCTATTAAGACTATTGTAATATTAATCTTACAGTAAATATTGAAAGTTTCAAATTAAAAAAAAAAACAATGGAGAATAAAACGCTAAAAGGTTTCTAATTTTTCATGAAGAAGAAAGTGACTAAAAAAACAAAACTCTGCGTTATTGAGCTTCGCAGGCTTTAGAGCTTTTATTTTCGACCTTTTACTCATATTTTATTTAATTTATTTTAATATTCATTTTTAAATTCTTTTGTCGACGTAATATTGGATATCAGACCAATAGGAACTTATTTATTAAATAAATCTTTTTCATTTATTTTAAATAATTACTTTAATATATTATGCAGTGTAAAAATTTTAAATAATTAATAATGTAGAGGATTATATTATAAATACACTATACGACGCTCTCTCTCAATAATTTGCTAAATATGCCAATAAGGTCAGCAATGACGACATATTAATAAGCTCAATTTCTTCTGTATCTAAAATTTTGTTAATGCTTTTGCAGCACCTGACATAAGAATCACGGACGAGGCGAGTAACGAGCTTCGCGATCGCTATTACAAGACCGGAAGCATCATTGAGCTGTCGTGCATAGCCCGGCCGTCGCGGCCCAGCTCGAGAGTGCCCCATCCGGTCTGGAAGAAAAATGGCGAAACGCTCCCGGATCACGTCAACGTTTATCATACCAATGGGTGAGTTCGAATACCGTAAATCAAGGCCCGCTTCGGCCTTCTTTACTAAGAATTATGGACACTTCCTTTCTTGCGCCGGTCCATTGTTCAAAAATTAATTGTTTTACCTAAGTGCAATGGCGTGTACCTTGATTTCTTGAATAATCAGACTTTTTACCCTTGTGAATTTATGAAGCTGAAAAGGGTGTTAGTTATAATTGTTTTATTTATTAGAAAATAGAAATTGTAAGAAACTCAGTATCTCTGATTGTCTCTATAATCTTGACTTCTACTATTCTCCATGAAATTTTGTTCCTTCAAGATTCAATTCACGTTCGATCCCAGAAATCTCAGCGAAATTCTTAACAGTAAAATAAATTCGTCCCTCTTGGAGGCGGCTAAAAAGGCGGCTAAAAAGAAGCATAAAACTTTAAAATTCAGATGGAAGATTCGGATTATGCAAACTGCGGCATTCTTCGTTTGTTGCAGAACGGACAACGAATTATTGACGATGCTGCGCATCGAGCACGCGAAGAAGAGCGACAGCGGGGAGTTCACCTGTACCATCGGCCAGTTCAGCACGGCGGTCGTGCATATTCATGTGCTCAACGGTAAATAAAATACTTGGAGATTTCTCTACCTCTGAACGGGGGTTAGGCAGCTTTTAAAACCAGCGCTCGCTCCGGAGGCTGGAGGAGGAGGTCCGATGGCTCCTGATAAATTATACAGCACCTGCCGAGGAAACGTTTTCATCGGAATTAAGTGGTTTAAGTGAACCGCAGGGTTCGCGATAAAGAATTGCCTGCGGTTATGATGGAAGAGGGATGCCCAAATTTCAGGCTCCGTATGGATCAGTAGAAAAAAAATTCAATTACAGTTTTTCAGTCGAGATTAAAAATCTATTAATATTTAAAGTAATTTTTTAAACCAGTATTTTTGCAAATAAAATATTTTACGTATGAAGAATACAAAAACGCTGAAATCAGAAATACGTTGTCGAAAAGCCCCCTATCAGAATAAGGCTGACACAAGTGACGCGCTAAACCCTCTTTCTTGATTGACTGACTCGCAAAAGCTAAAAAATCTGAGCCGATTACAAAAGAGAAAATCATCTGGAAATGGGCTTGTAAAGAAATCCATTGTTTCGCAATTTCGCAAACCAATGCACTGGAACGAGGAGGGCGTAATTTCAGAAGCCTCGTTTCGCAAGCTTACCTCCCGTTCGTTCAGACTGAAAATAAAATGTTTTTAATTAAGTTTAAAAACAACATTTTTAAAATTAAATTGCACAGAATTAGGGTTTTGCGTAAAAATATAAAGTTGATTTTTTAATGTTTTTAAGAAAAATGGACGAAAATAATTAGTTTATACTTTTTATTCTTTGAAAATAGTGATATTTTCGATATATATATATAGACACACTCTAATACTGCACATCACGAACATTTAAAGCATTTGCATCTTTTTTAATTTTTACGTTTTTAAAGTACGTTTACATAAAGCATAGATTGATGAAATAAAAAAATTTCATGCCAAATCCGAATTTCGATTGTCACTTTCAGTAATCGAAGTATCATCTCTCATATCCGCATGATATCCCCGTCATTGTAAATGTGGCCTCGTCGAAAGACGTAATCGCATAATTCAGGTCAATTCTACCGCTTATCAGCGTGAAATATATACGACAGAACGCGCACCCGGCTTGTGCCTTACATAAACGTTAACAAAGACACATGTGTACACGTACAGCTGCCGGGATGCATTCGCGAGCGTAACGAGAGAGAGAGAGGCATTTCCAGGCGTGTCTTCGCAGCGGGGAAAAGGAAGAAAGGGTCGCAAAAAACGCGTCAGGCGCTGCGCGCGACTTTATGCGGCGTATAAAACGAACGGAATGTCAAGTTTGCAAACACCTTTATGCGCGGCCGCGCGCGGAGCCGCGAGAGAGGCCGGGAGGATGTCTCGCGATGATGCGTATCGGTGTTAGCTTATATGTGGAAGCGTTAAATTTGCGATGATAGAGTCTGCGGAGGCTCATTTTGATCTTTAGGTGGGAGGAGATAAAATATTTTAAGGATATTGCACGCTTAAAGATTGAACATTGAACGTGGGAATGGATTTTTATTATTTATTATAATAGTTTGCCATTTTTAATTTAACGTTTTGAATATTTATTAGCACAGCTTACCATCCGAGCTCAGAGCGCACATAAATTTTTATTTAATGTTATAAATATTTTTAATTTTAAATGAACGATAGGGGATTATGAATATTTATATGAATATTGAAAATGTTAAATTTTACGAAGATAATTAAGAATTACTGATCCATATTTTATATCCTATATATATATATATATGTAAAGCATCTTTACATTTTATCTTTTAATTAACTTTTCCGTGCGGGATGATATACATTACGAAACGCAGTTTTCATGCTTAACTTTAAATTTTGATAACGTTTCATGTCAAACTTCGTGAGTCATGTATCGCCGTCAAGTTACTGTAAGTGTACAAACTTGGGCAAAGTAGGGAGAATTCATTCGATTAGTTACTAGATGTATAGCTATTTTAGTATGAATAATAGAATCTAAAGATAAATTGACTATAACTCGATATTTGTACCGGGATTGATCGAAGTTAAAATAATAATCAGAATCTCTTTGTAAAACTTAACCGAAAAACTCGGCAAGCACGAAGCTTTCCTTTCCCGGAATCACTTCTCACCTTGGCTTTATATCCATCTAAAGGACCTTTCACCAGCCGGAAATTAGAGAATCTCTCGATCAAAGAAATGCTATACGTTCGAGGCTTCCTGAGATATGTATACTATGCGCGACTTTGGCTTATTTCTGGCAATTTCACACTTCAGAAGTCTCTGCTTAATAGTATTCAGCGAAAAAAAGGAGTCTTTTTAAACCGAGTATTCGTTTTTGTGCTAAAAGAGGAGGCGCTCGTTTCAAGTTCGAATAATTATAAAGCAATTACAATTACAGTGTATTCTTTAAATAAAAAGGTGAACTTTAGTCCTCTAATACTAAACATACACATTCTATTTGTAATATATGGATAATATTAAAACTATTATTAAAACTCTTTTCGCTACAATACAGCGTTATTTTCTTATCAAAGGTGTGCAGAACAATATATTTTATAGTATATTTTATAAAGAAAAATAAATAAATATTAATAGTTTCTCCGGAGTGTAAAATTTTTTTTTTTTTAAGCGATGTCTGTTGCAGAATGCACCCATAATAAAACATGAATACTCGTTACAATCGTGATTTATTTCTATTTAAAAAAAGAGTCCTATGTAAAAATAAGTTTAGTTTTATCTTTCATAAATATTTTTTTTCGCACTTGTTATTTTAAATTTACATTAGAAAAGATTTATTTTTAATAATAAGGAAAATTTTTATTAAATTAATGATTGACAAATTGAAATTAATATTTGAATGACAACCTTGTACAATATGTACATAATCAAGTACCTAACTTAACGTCACTATAAGTGAAAGTAACTGACGTTTCTGAAAATAAATGAAGTTTTTAAACATGTTTTTAAAATATTTTATAGTTAATTATATTAAGCGTTGCTTACTGTAACATTTAATTGTACATTTAATTCAATTATTTTAATTAATTTTTTAATTAGGAAATGATTTACGTAAACTCAATTTAATAAACTATAAGAGTTTAACAAAATTTAAATCAATTATAAAATACGTCAGCAAACTTGGAAAAAAATATAAAGTGCTCATGTAATTGTGTTGATATATTATGGATATTGGTTTATATTTCATATTTCGTAAATACTCTGTAAATAACTCTGATATCAATCAAGACTACTTGAACCCCAGAATAAAGGAAAAATAAATTGTATGCATTTTGTGTTTTTACGAAGAGCACTGTTTCATTATTAACATTCTTTTAAGCTGTCCGATCAACAATTTTTATTAACATTTTGCTACAACCTTACATCTCAATTTAGAAAATTGAAAAGGAACACATTGCAGTAAACCCCCTAAACCATTACGGTCGCTCTGCTCTTTCTCACCAAAGTCTATATCTTTCCGCAGGCGAGAAGCAGGCAGCAGTGCATCACGATCAGTGGAACGGCGGCTTAGGATCGAGCGGCCAGCCTCTGAGCGTCCTATTTGCCGGCATCCTCTTACTGCGCAGCTCCATCGGCTACCTGTTATGAAGCGTTCGCCCTCTACTTGCTATCCGTTATTAAAATTCATAGACTCTCCTCTTTTGGCGGTCGACAAAGCAAATCGCCGACCTAGACGCGAGGAAAGGGGCGGACACTCCCCGTGTATATTCTAAGCAGTATTATTATTTAAAGGCGATTGCGGATTAATTCAGTGTAACCGTGACGCATTTTAATCCCAAGACTCACGATGCATCGCCAGGCAGTACGGAAGCCTTTGAATGGCTCGGCGCGTTTGTTTCCCTTTGTAAAGGGTTGAGAACTGAATAACTACGATGAGCTTAGTTTGGAATTTAGTTTTCCTTTTTAGTATGTAAAAAGAAATTTTAGTTTAAAATTTTTGTACTTTGAACATTTAAATGTTGAGATGTCTGTGTTATTCTTGACGTCAAATTATAAATCCGAAATCTAATCCTGAGCATTGATTCAACTTGTTTATATTATTATGATTATGTATAAAAACTCTATTTTTCAGAATTTTTGTTGATAGGACATTTGTTTTAGTACGCATGTACTAGAAAACTTAATAACTTAATCTATTGTTTTCGGATTTATGACTTCCTTCTTCTGTTGGACTGCCGTATATAGAATTTATCAGACTGTAATTAATGTTAGCGTTAAGAAACCAAGCGTAAACAATATATTTACTATTAATAATAATGGTAGAAGTAATATACACAAAGTAATTTTAAATATTTAAAGTATTCTGTTTTACTAATATTATAACCATTAATAATTGGTTTAAAAGTATTATTTCAAAGACTACTGTACTGCCTTATGTTTCTTGTATAATGAACTGTAAATATAAAACTTAAGAATTTCCGACGAACTTAAAAAATAAAAGGCGGATTGCGATTGTGCTGATAAAATAATAACTTCAATGTAAAATATTTTCTTGAATCACAATTTGTCCGGCCAACTTGGCCTGTTTATATAATACTAAGATATATAATAAAATATTGGTCATAGCATTATTGTTTTTATTAACCTTTATATTCTTACAATTCAAGAAAACATAGGAACATTAATGTGAATTAAATTAGAATATTTAGAAAGTTAACTGTAATATAGAAAAATACCTTTAATTAGAATTATTAATAATGTTTTCATGTGGTCACAAAATCTTTACTTTTATTTGTGTGCAATTGGATATGATTAGAATGGTGAATATTGCAAATTGCTCTTTGATTTTTAAAATTTTATACAAATAATAACCCAATAACCGTTCTATGATAACCCTCAGATAGTGGCCCCTATTATAACAGTGAATTTCGCGTCAGTTGTCTTAGTTACCGACTGAGGTAAACAGAATTTTCAGAGGGTAACAGAAATTTCACAGGGTTCAAAGCGTGTAAAATTAAACATATACCGATTAAAGTACAAGTTTGCAAACAGTAGACCACTGAAATATCTGCTGCTGCTTCAGATCTAAAATATCGACTGAGAAAAATACCGTAAAACTTTAAATCTTCAGGTGAAGTCATTATTCCTCTCTAAAAAACTTTAATATAAATAAAAATTTTCTTTAACGTAGATAAAACAAAATTAATCAGACTGCGCTCAAACAAGAATACATTAGTTTGTAATACAAAACTTCAATAAGTTCAGTAAATTATTTCATGTATAATTCCACAAATTATATTGCAAAGATAAGATATGAAAACTTTATGGAAATGTTACAATTCCTATTTTCAAAGTTCTAAAGAACTAGAATTAATTAGTTTAACTGTTATTAAAAGTTGTATAAAATAGTTTAAATCCTAAATAGTATTGATTAGTATAAAGATAAAATTTCTTTTAGCAATAGAAGTGTTTTTTCAAAAATAAGTAGAATGGATCGCTTTACGGTCAGCCGCATCTGTGATTATTAATAAAACAGTATCTTCACTTGCTATTTAGATTTTAACAAATACGAAATGTTCGTTTTTATTTATTTAATGATCTTCTGTATTAATTTAGTAATAATTTAGGGAAAATAGTTTTCAAATATCCTTACTTTATATCTAATTAATGAATACATAAAATATTTGCAAAAAGAAAAAATGTACTTGCGAAGTTCTTCAAATTCTGTTTATTTATTCAATGATTGCGACATTCAAAACAAATTGAACAGTCTATTAATCGAAGCATGATATTTACGTAACCCGAAACGCAGTTACGGGTGATTTATTTGAGTTCTACTGATACACATGCTATCAGTTCGTGAATTTTAAATTACATTTACATTAAATTATGTTGCAACGTTTTTGAAGAAATTTTAATTTAGAATTGTAAATAATTGAAACTCATGAAAAAAAAAACCAGTTAATCGTTATTTTAAGTATAAGATTTACAACTTTTTTTAACTTCATTTTATTATATTATATCAAAGTAATTATTTATACGCATAATTTCTACATTTATTTTATAACACGAAATAGAGTAATGTTCACAGAAGAACCGCGCGGGAACGAGGTTGACAAAGGACAATTAAATTTAATTCAGCGCAAGTTTAATATTGCTCTCTAATGATTTATACGAATTCTGTTACTAAATCTAGATTTACAAATGAAAAGCGCTTAACTATTGTTTTAAAAAATTTTCAAATATCAAAGTCATAAGTTCAAGTATTTTTAAAATGTATTCTTTTTTCTGTAATTTTATTTTTGGAATTCCACCTTTTAAACCCTAAACCAGACACATTCGAAATCCGCTCGATTGAAAAAATCCTTCTCCACTTTCTATGTTAACCAATCCGGCCCATATTTTAATACCGAAATAAAACCGCAATACTTGATATCCGAATCACAAAATGAAAATCTTCCATATGCCGCGTTACTTTCAAACAAATCAATACCAGACCGAAAAAAACCGGCCTATTCCATATCTTCCAATCGCTATCAGCTCTTTGATATTTGAAAAGCAAACGCCGAAAATCGTCTCCTCCCCGAAGTACTTACTTGCCACACGATAATTACCGCAACAAACCTCACCTGGGAGCCATCCCCGGTAGACAATACACCAGGATACGGATGCAACCAGCCTAATAAACTAAGCAGGAGGACGATATCGAATGAATCGACGCGCGAATTTTGGCAGCGTGTTGGTGCGTATGTATTTGTGTGTTTTGTAATCGGGTGCGCAGGTCGAACGCGAGTCGCGTTTCGCGCGATCGAGTCTCATTCGAGCGCGACTGCCGGAAATGCGTGACGAAATTACGCGCCTGAGGATGCATGAGATGGTTATTTAAAAGGATGGGATTGGAATTGCGAGGGAATTGTTTTTGTATTGTTTAATTTTTACTTTGATCGGGACGTTTATTTTTGGGAGCCGCCGTAGATAACAATTAGAGAGCGACATACTAAAAGCGCAGTAGCAAATGGAGTTTTGTTGCTGGAAAATTATTGATCGCGTAATGGGGTTGTGAATAATGAAATGTAAACATCAATTTTGTTTTTTATCTCTTTGCTCGAGCTAAAATATTCAAATACTTGTTTACAATGCTTCATTTGTTAACAAAAAATCTGCATTGTTTAAATTTAAAAAAAATTGAATTCGAAACTATCATTTCGTTTGCATAATTAGTTCATTTATTTGACAGAGCGAACATTAATGTTATGCATCATTTACGTGTAAAGATAATGTTCACATATTTTTTACAGCAATTATCTTTTTCAAAGTGAGATTTGAAGTCCCTATTATCCTACTATTTTCTTCAGAAGAAAAGAGTGGCTACTTAAAGCTGTAATTTTTATTGTCACTTTCAACAATGGCTCTCAGACAAGTTTACGTCGCACTTTTCTAAGAAACGTTTTCAGGAATGGATTTTTATATCATTCGTAAGTATTTGATAAAGTTTACCGTCACTAAAAATTATTGTATGAATTAAATTAAGGAATCAAAATTACTTATTCGTTTCATAATAAGTTTTATAATTACTTCTGTCTTGCCTACAATGAGCTGTAAATATTTCGTAGTTACCGAAAAAATATTTTGTAACTTATTTGATTACAACGTTAAATTAATGATAACTATTACAAAGCACAGACCTGCGACCAGAAAAATTATTAACAGTCTACATCCATCTACTTGCGGCTAGCAAATTTTCTAAATTTATTAAAACAATCTGCCTGACTGATTGTCCTGCATGCTCCTTGCAAAAACCGCTGTTTATTACAACTGCCCTGGAAATTTCAAAGGAAAAAAGTTCATCCCAAAGGTCAGTCGCCCAGTTCTTTTTTCCGACCTCCTTCCTCCTCTCTCATAAGTCGCGGCTTCACGTGCTTTATCACAGTTTGTTAAAGAAAGAAGTCCTCGCCGCCTGTTCCTCAAAATTACAGGGGTAACATCCCCAATGGCTCCTTAGTTCCGATAACAGTCGGACTTAATAACCGGGCATTGGAAATCTTATCTCTCCCACTCCCGGTCTCCATCTCCATCTTCCTCTCCATCTCCCTCTCTCTTCCGAAGCTTCTAATCACGAGGCTCGCTTGTACTCCAAGCAGCCGGAGTTCGCGCGCCGGCGCGTACGTGTGTAACTAGTGATAGAGAAAGCGTGTTTGTAGTCGAGTGTACGTGAGACTACGACTGAGCTGGTAATGGTAGTTCGTGACGCTGATTACACATTCAAATTTTCCGATCTACATATGTACGTGTAGAACCTTCGGATCGGATCGCGCACGCGGCTGTTTCAAGGACGGGGTGCGTGGGATTTAGTTTCAGGCGGTGCGGCGATGTTGCGCCCGGGCTGATGAATTTTAATTTTCATTTGGGATTAATCATTGAATAATTATGCGCGAAGAGTTTTGATTATCTGCGAGAGATAAGGGGGGCTTTCAAATTGAGTGTAACAAAAAATAATAAAGGACGACAGTTGCTTTGTTGAATGAATACATACATTACGTTTTTAACACTTCAGAAAATAACATTTGAAGAAATATGGTCTAATTTAACAACTGATATTTTACAAACTAATTTCAAAACAATTTGTGCTGGATCTATTAACGGCAGTTTGAGTTCTCGCGCGAAATCCATCTCTACGAATTTCTGTAATTTCGAGACTAAACGTTAAATACGCGTCAACTAGTTTAATAAGACAGCTATTCCCCCAATGAAATGTCAAATAAATGTCAACCGAATGACTCCAGCTCTTCTAATACCACAGTTGTCAAGACATACCCTTCCACCCAGCAATCGAGCGACCTCCTCTCCCATCGAGCAAAGCAAACGTGCATTCCGTCGATTCCTCGCGTGGCCCGGCATTCTTCCCGCAATGAGGCCATTAATTAACAGCGCTCAACCGCTCACTCGCTCCCCCCTCAATGCGAATCGGGTTTATCGGGAAGTTATCAGATCCACGGTGTCGGCGGAGGAGCTCTGGAAATTGCTCAATATCGCTGCTGCCTCGGCGAATAGTTAACGCACACTCCAACTCATTACCGAGGGAGGGAAATGTTACGAGACCCGTGTAACTGGCAATTAGCTGAGATATAATCGCGCCGGGAGATGCCGATAAACACGCGTTTATACCCCCTTAGGAGTCGGAGCGCAGCGGCCGAAAGACACGGGAGCTTTTCCGGAAGTGATGTGGAGAGAGAGGGACGAGTGGAGCTTTTACGCGGAGGCTGGATCGGGTTCTCGCTTCGAAAATTCGAGGGCTGCTTTTGTTCTGAGGGCGGCGCGCGCTTCTATGGAAAACTATTGTCTGGAGTGACACTTTATTCGGGGCTTCATTTTGTGAAACCGATGGGCAATTGAATTTTAGGATTTCGAGCTGTATATCTTTTTGCGACTGAAAGAAATGATTATTTGAGAAAGTGAAAGCGATTTTTTATATATAACAGCTAAAATATTGTTCGAAATAGTTAAACTTTAATTAACTGTAAAAGAAAAACTAAATGGTTTGATATAAGAATGAGCAGAGAACGTTTTAACTTTAAACATAAACGTGCTTACTAAAAGCCTGTTCCGATCGACATCTATCATATTTAAATGAAATAACGGTGAATGAAACAAAGACATCTTAAATACAAAGGAAGAAACCCCTCCGGAAATGGAGAAGCATTTCATTAAAGCTCGAGCGGAGCAGACGCCGTAACGCAAAAACAGAACGATCATCGAGAGCGAAGAATTCACGAGACAGGCACTCGGCTAAGTCTTCGCATTATCCCTCGACTTTCTCCTATTCCACGCGTTGTATTTTTTGTCCGCCGTCGCTGTCCGGGAAGATAAGGCGGAAAAGCGTAAAAATAAGGTCACTCGCGCTTTCCGGCTTTTCGTCGCAGACGCAGAGAGGAACTATTGTACGCGCGACGCTCGGCCTCGATGACACAAAACTCCCCGTCGCGGGACTCCCTCCCGCGGATCTTAAAATTACATCCGGGGCTGTTCATCCGCGAGTAGGAGCTGAAATAGAGTAGAAGAGAAAGCCAGCGACAAACAATGAAAGAGAGGACAAAGAGTGGAAAAGAGGCGCAAGAACGAAAAGAGGCAGCGCGAGAAATTGGGAGTAACAGACTGAAGTGGACGTATTAAAACTTCGGTTGTAAAAGAAACGAAAAGTGCGAGCTCAGCTGCGAATTATCAGGCACGGCAACTTTTTTTTACAAACTCGCTTGAGTTTAGCATTCTTGCTCGTTCTTCTTGTTTAAAACATAAGAAGAAAAAAACTACCGTCATAATCTGCGCAATTAAGTTTTTCCAACGGCCACATATCATTTCTCCCCGCTTGAGAGCAAAAGAAAGGAGAGATAAAGACTCGCAAGATAGAAGACTCAAACACACAATCGGAAAAGGGAGAATGTCGGGGGAGGGCTAAAGCTCGGTGAAAAAAGTGCGGCGCAATCACTAGCGGCACCTTTTGTCTATGCCCTTATTAAGCGGCATTTTTCAAGCTTTTTCTTTAATAACACGAGCCGACGCTGACGACTTTCCTCCTCCTCCCCCTCCGCTCTCGCAAATCCGACGGATGTGCTTTGCATTCATTGTGAGCTTTGTCTCTCTCTCTCTCTCTCTCTCTCTCCCTCTGCCTTCCATGTAATTTCTTCTTCGGAAGGAGCGTTCCATCGACTTGACTGCTGGCCCTTTGCAAATTGGCGCTTTCCAGGCTGAGAGACGCGTGTAAGTAGTTTCGCCCGTTTTTAGTCAGCCGCGCCGACTCGGAGCTGCAAACAAGGGCCAAAGAGTTTCAAACGGTATAAGCTCGCTTCTGCTTTGTGCGCAATTTTCTAAATGTTTCGCGCGGAAAATTCGCCCGATTCTCGTCCCTTTCTGCGCGCTTTGTGTAAGAGATAGTTAGAGTACTTTTAGCAATTAATTAAGACGCACAATTATGAACTGATTTTTAGATGGAAATTCGATGCTTGCACGTAATTCTTTTATATGAATTGATAAATTCTTGTTTTCAAGTTATTAATATTTTTGCTTTCAGTTCAGGAACTTGGAGAAAACTTAGTCGATTACAGAACTCAATCGAAATATAGCAGCCCTTTGGGCACGAAGGTAATTTGCAAGTGTGATCTAGATGGCGACTGAGAAACTGGTGGTAAGTAAACTATTAGTACTTAAAGTATGTCGGATAGCCAATTTTTACGGATAGATTTAGATAAAAGCAATACCATTTTAGTAAAAACGTTAACGAACTATCTGGCATATTATACAAATGTATGAATGAAGCGAGCATCCTTTAGAGCCAATTGTAATATTTTTATTTTGGCATCGTTTCGGCGATTTTTATCTCCATCTTCAGGTCTTCGCATATATATTTATATACATATATATTATATAGTGAAACTGAACTTATCAATGAACTCGTCTATATTATGCAATTTTGCGTACTTACCAATAATTACATGTTCATTAATTATTACATCATATCTGTTCCGAAATTAACATACTCACTGATCAATAT
>JAWWEM010000010.1:18785776-18805249 GCA_035582935.1 Ormyrus thymus | reverse complement strand
GTACTTACCAATAATTACATGTTCATTAATTATTACATCATATCTGTTCCGAAATTAACATACTCACTGATCAATATAATATTAGCATAATTAAACAAAAATTACAACAATTACTTCGTTAAATAATTATAAATGATTGGTAGAGTATTATTGTGGGATAACCATCTGCTTATATATTATCCAATGCTGTGCATGAAGTTGAACGTGTTCAACAAAGGAATCATTCATTACTGAGCACTCGTAGGAATAATAATTTAGTGATTTCAGTCAATTGGGCATAAAATGGTTAAAAAAACGTCGAGAAAAGCGTTTCATAAATGTGAGAAAAATGGGCGATTTTCACCAGGGTTAATGTACCTTTAAAACACAATACAAAAATTAAAATTGTTCATTTTACACAATCTAATCAATGAAAAAGACTCCCTCTCCAAACGGAGCTTCTCCTCGCCCAGATACCGGTGTTCCTCGTCCCTTGAATTACGCTATCATCCTCATCGACTGGCTCGCTCGCAGCTTTTTCCGATGCCGCAGCGCGACGCCCGAGATTGCAGTATTTGCGAAGATGATGAGCGAGGCTGCAGCCAAAGGCTGCATTTTCCCCGGGCTGTCCGCGTCGCACCGCTTATCTGCGTGTTTGCGTCGAGCATATTTGCCCTTATTTTTCATGCTCGCGCGCCCGCGGCGTAAAACACTCTGTATCACTGACGCCGTACACGCGCGCATTATTTCCCACCTATACAGCTTTTGTGCTTTCGATGAAATAGCTGCGGCGTTCAGGCAGTGCTCTCGTTTGTACATTGTTTTTTATTTTTTTTTCTTTTTTTTTTCTTTTTTTTTTTGACGTAAATGAGGGATGGTTATTAACGAGATTATTGTTTTTAGTCGTGTTATTTTCGGAAAATGAAAGAAAAATTCGACAAATATTTCTAGATGTTTAGATTGCTTAGATAGAATTTATAGAGTTACTTAAAAATCATTCAAATCATGAATTTTGACAATATTTTTCTATGTATTGTCCGTTGTTAGAATAGTGATAGAAAAAGATGTTCATTGATTCATTAAAGAGTTCATTAATTTGTATTAACTTTATTCTAGAAATTATATCACACAGTAATTAAGATTTTAAATGTAAGATGTGTACAATAATAGTGAGATGATTATTGTGTACTTTTTTAAAATATTGCATAAAAAGTTGTGAATTAAATGGTAAATAAGATGTTTCTAAATAAAAGAATTTTTCCAAATAAAACATTTTTCGTTAACAAAAGTTTTTATAAAAAAAATGCTGTATTTTTAAAACTTCTTCAAAATTTTATTATATTTCACGGAGTATAAATCAGTGTTCACTCGCGGCTTTGCGTCCGGGTCTCAGGACTTTCAGCTCGGAGCCTCGAAAAATTTAGTTTCGGGAGCGGACTAACGCGGCCGCGACGAAAAATGAGGTAAGAGATAATGGCGCGACTCGCGAGACCAAATGTGGAAAACAAAATAAAGGGAAAAACAGGAACAACAAGCCGGCCTCTCTAAAATACGCCGCGGGATGAAACAACGGAAAAAGCGAAGGACGGCGGGGAAAAAAACAGAAGGAAGGAGGAAGGAGCCACAAAGGCTCGCTGCCTTTTCGCAGTGGCAAAATATTCAAATTTTCACGATGCCGAGCGCGATAATGAATAATAAAAAGTACAGCTAGCCTTGACTTGAATAAGTATGAATTGGATAATTTATCATCGGGCCAAAGGACGAAAACTGGGAAAAGAGGCGTGAGATGTAATTACGTAAAATTATTAGTGACGGATCGTTAAAAATACGTTTATGAACAAAAAGCTAGGCTTGTCTTTATTAATTTCTCTTGTTGACTTTCCTGTGTGGAAAATGCGGTGCCTGCTTCTTTTTCTGCGGATGAAACAGTTGTTATTTCATTCGCTTGCTAAGTGAATTACTTTGGGTGAGTGGAAATGACTGTGAACCCATTTTTCTCATTTAATAAAGTGCTTTGCGTCTAAGAAATTAAATTGGATATCTCGCAAATTCGCTTAAAAATAGTTTCGAGACTAAATTCCATGGAAAAAGCTCGCGATAACATTTGAATTATCAACTAAAAATGACTCGAATCAGTTAATAAAACGGCTTGAAAACTTTATTATTTTCCTTAAAACACGAGCTGCTCCTTAATTACCCGTTTAAATCAATTGCCGTCGAGCAGATCCATCTATACAAATCAGATGCAAATTCGTTAATGCGAACGCAAAGCAGCTCGACGCTTGCGAGGCGCATTAGCCGCACGTGAAACGCAGTGCGTACACGTCACTCAAAATCTACGTGTCCGAAGCCTAATTTCTAAAGCAGAATCAGCTCTGCGCGCTTTAGCCATCTTTCAAAGACCCGCCGATACGTCATAAGCTTACACATGAATTACAGACGCAGATAACTAAATATCCCGACATGAATAGGCGATGAATCGTAAATAAATTTAAAATAACTTCACGTCAATTAATTCCATAAATTTAAAAACATTTGAATACTAATCAATTCGCTTAAAAATAAACGTCGCCTAATTCGTCTCTATTAATCACCAAAGAGCAATCCAAATTAGATCGAACCGAAAATAATTCGATCGCCAACTCGAAAATTTATGCCGAGCCTGAGCCGAGAACTCAAAGCTCGAAAGCGATTCATTCATTTTTGGCGTACGGCCGGGCGACCTGCGTGCGCGCGCGCCGAAGCAGCGTGCAATTCCGAGCTTTCAAAAGTTTCGCCCCGACAGATAAATACCTCGGCTCGCGCGCATTGGCCTCGCGAGCGGAGCGCGAGAGTACACAGAACTAGTTAACTCGCGGTTCACTCCGGCGGGAGGAGGAGCATCGAAAGCGAAACTAACGAACACAACAAACACCGCGACCGAGAATCCTCCAAGGAGCGGGAGAGAGACAGCTGCGCCACGGAAACAAACAAAAAGAGCGCTCGAGCGGAAGAACGGGAGAGGGACAGGGGGAGAGAAAACCATAAACCTAATTAATAATTTAAATTGGGGGTAAACAGTTGGGGATAATTGGTCGCGAAATTACGAGCGAGTTTCGTTGCTTGAACGACTGAATTTCAAAATGTTAGAGTTAATTATTCTGTCGAGCTTCGATTGAATCAATAGTAATCATTCTTACCTTTATATATATGTATATACATATACATATATATGAGTGGCTGCTTGGGGAAAGAGTCAGTTTTAAAAATGCTTTAAAATTTCTAGCAGAGTCCAAGAACTGGCACATCCCTGAAATGAATCTAATTAAACGAGCCATCTCATTCTCAACGCAGCCCAATCAATAACCATATAAACTGGCTCTTTCCCCAAGCAGCCACTCATCGTCAATAATCCTGCCGCGATCCCGAATAAGAATCCTCGCTCTCGCTCGCGAGGTCGAGCGAATTAATTACCAGCATCCGCAGGAGCTTTTAATTAAACTTCGCCTCGGCGAGAGCCTGTTTATGGTGGGGGATCGGCAAAGGGCTGCGCCGAGCAGAGAGACACATTCCTCGGGGCGCGTATTCCTCTCGGAGCACGAGCGAGCTAAGAGGAAAGGCTGCAGGCTATATAACGCGCGGGGAGCTTGTCAATGGTTCGCGTCGCGCCGGAGATCCCGAGGCGCGAACAAGACCGAGCCCGACGGGGGAGCCCGCGCCGACTCTCTACACGCGAACGACGACGGCGCGGAATTAGAGGTGGGAATAAGGTCGAGGAATTTCGCGAGGCTGCTGAGGTTAAGCTCACTTTCGACGAAGGAGAGCCGATTGTTTTTCTTTTCTTCTTTGTAAATTAGAACGCCAGTTTTTTTTTTTTTCTAGTACACTTTTCTCTTCAGGTGGAAACGCATTGTGCGGACGTTTATTAATTTATCGATTAATCTTTTAGACGAGAACTCGAGATATTTGCTTGTATTGAAAAAAGTAAATTTAAAACGTTTTTACATTTTTATCGACATAATAATGTTAACCCGATATTTTCAAGGAAAATATTCGGAATATTGTGGAAAGAAAAAGTGTGAATACCGCCTGCAAAATTTGGAAATCGATACGTACCATTTCTGAAATAGGAAAGTACAGCTCTGAAGATTGACACTACGCATACAATTATATCAAGTATGCGTATTACATACAAACTTCAAAAGAGCCCATTTCATCACAGGTTGGCTTCGTATTAAAGTTCGAAATTCGTAAAATTTTTGGTATGATATTCAAAAAGTTTTACGAAAGTCTAGCACTTCAATTCATATCGAAACGTGGAAAATAAAATGCAAAAATACATTTTCTTTTCAAAATTCTAAAGAAACAAATAAATAGTGTTAGTAACACATTTCCCATAAAATGCCGAATTGGCAAGCTTGACTTGAACCCAAATTCATTTTCATTCAATAACATAAGAAAAAGCATATTTTGTTGAATTACTGGCTCGAAGCAGCAAGCTCATGTTCTTAAAAGCATGCGAAGTATCGAGCTTTTTCCAATAATGAAGGCAGGTGCGCGCCGCTTTCCACTTTAATTGCAATTCTTTCCCCGCGAAATCAAGGCCATAAAAAAGTTGCAGCTTCGAAATACAGCAGAAAAGCGGCTGGCAGTTCGGCGCAATTCCATCGACGCAAAACCGTGCGGAGCATCCAAGCGTTGTAATTCAACAGCCTCGTAACTCAACGGCGAACTTGTGCTTATGCGGCCGAGCCTATAAGAAAGAGGAGAGAGAGAGAGAGAGAGAGAGAGAGCCGTGCTCGCAGTGTGCGAGCCTTTCGCAAGCGAGCATCGGCTGTGTTTATTCGAGTTTTACGATTCATTTCAACTCCGAGCACAGGATGTCCCGAGCGCATTCGAGAATTTTGCAGATGTAAGATCGTATCTTGCATGATTTACGCCATTTTGATATTGACTTGATTTATTGTAATGATATCGTGTCGATTGTAAAACTGCTTTTCTATTGTAGGAAAGTTATAAAGTTTATAGGTTTTATCGAGATGATAGAATTTGATGTCGAATGAGTATTTATTTTAAAGCTACTTTAGAGTGGAGGTCAGTTAGTTACGCCACGCGTTAAATTTAAGGATAAAAGTAATGAAAAAGCTTTTGCGGTAATTTTAATTGGCGAAATTTTAAAGGCGGAAACATTAATAAAAAGTTTTTAATCTAATTTTACAAAATAACATGAAGAATAAGTTAAGTTTAAGGCTTAATAAACAAAATAATACAAAAGCTCGCATAAAACAAATGAATTTATTTGCTCCGCAGATTTCAGTAAACGCAATGCGTAAATACGTATAAAGTTAGAATAAAAAGTATTAGTTTAAAAAATCTTGAATTTATAAAGCTACTTCAATAAGTTTTTTATAAAAATGAAAAGTCATTAATTTTCTCTTTGAAAAAACTAGATCCATTAATTTAAAAACGAGTAATTCCAGCACCAAGTTCATATAAAAACTCGCACCAAAAATTATCCTTCCAACTATTCCGCATTTATTTCAATACGAGGCTTTCGTTAAACGATTCCATCTCTATAAAACCATCTCATCTCAAAAAATTAAGCCAAAAGCTCGCTTTTTCCACTATAGTTACATTCAGCGAGCTCATTCTCCTTTCCTACTCGACTAGAATTATACTTCTCGCATTCAAATCGAGCGCGATATCCCCTTCCTTCTGGATAAGATGCACTTCAGAGGAATGAGGTATATAAGGAATTCATTTCACTACTCACGCGTGCTCAGAAAAATGAGGGAGAGAGTGAAGACTCATCGATCCATCGCAGGTTAATGAAAAAGATGGTCAACCGGAGGGAGAGGGATATAAAATATGAAAGGAGACGTAGTGAGAAAGACAGGGTATATGCGGAATGACAAGGAAGAGAGGATCTATGAATTAAACATCAAGCCGTGTCCAATATGAACGGGGCATAAAGACCGAGACGAGTACGATGCTGCGAGAGAGAGAGAGAGAGAGAGAGAGAGAGAGAGAGAGAGAGAGAGAGAGAGAAAATTCAGGCGAAGCGGAGACGGGGAAAAATTTTTTCTCTCTCTACTCTGAATTCCCGTCAGAGGCTCTTCGCTCCTTGCTGGTAATCTCCCGCTCGGCACTTCTGCTCACTCTGTTCCGCCTTTCTTTCATATACTTACTTGCGATAGATGCTACCCAGGAAATCGGAGGCTGCGTGTCCATTTTTAAGGGCATTAATTGCATTCTTCTGCTGTTTCCTTCTTTGTTCTGCATACCTTCGCGAAATAAATGTCACCTCATATAGCGTTGAGATTTACTTACATTTGTAGGGGAAAGAAATTGAATGTTATTTCAAGCACTTTAGAATTCTGAAAGGACGCTTTTTAGTTATTTTTAATACGTTTGTTATTTTGAAAAATAAGAAAGCAGTCGTTTGCTCCTACATTTTAAACTTTTCGTTACACATAAAGGTTTCTAATTAGTTCCCATTTTCCTCCAGAAAATCTCTTTTGGGTGTTCTTGTTGAAAAAAGTGAACGGAACGAGGATTGGAAGCAGACGGTGAAATAATGAATAGGCGGCCTTTTGAATTTCTTGGATTTATTGTTTTTTACTGTAAAATGATGGCTTTATTTAATATTTTTTATTCACCACATGAATTTTATACAAGTCAATATTTTGTTTTAAATGATTATTAACAGTAAAGCCCGCTTACCGCTGACGGGCTAATCGAAGGTGAAAATATTTACTTCGTCTTCTTTATTTCCATGTAATTTTTTACGATTAGGATTATGACCACTTATAAACTTCCTTTTTCTTTTAACAAAAACATAACAAAATTACAGCGTTCGCTTTTACTTTTACAATATTGTTATTGATACTTATCTATCTAAAAGCCATTCACTCGACTTCCGGACGGAAGGTTTTTTAACTCCCATTCATTGTCTTTTGGATTCTTTCTCTCGCACACATACGAATATTAAATGCAATCGTCGTACCTCCGCCATTCGCTCTTCGTGGCTAATTATGAACACGTAGGGACGAACTACGCGAAGTGTAATACACAGCTAACTTCTGGCCTCTCCTTTATTTCGCGACAAATCGTTTTCTTTGCTCCTTCAAGTTGAGTTCAGTAGTTCGCTTTATTATCGATATTTCTGAGTTTATTATTGTTGAAAAATATAAATAACTTCTTTTACCGTTTGCGTCTTATCGCTCCCTATAACGCGTGGCAATTTTCTTTTTTTTTTGCGTAGCAGATTTCTTTCATTCTTTTTAACCATTTGAAGCAGAATTTTATTCATAAATTACGACTATTCAGAGTAGAAAACAGCTTTTTCTTTGAAAAGCGAAAAGCGCATCGTACTCTACGAATTTTAAATGAAACTTTATCTTCGAGGGCTCGCGAGTTTTTTTCTTTTCAACTCTCCGTTTGAAAAGTTTAATTTAGTCATTATGAACTCTTTAAATCTTTTATCTTAGAAAATTGCTTATTATATAAATTGAAATGTATGCTTCAAAGGGTTAATATGAATAATTTCATTTTAGCTGTAGCTTTCAGAGTCGTGAAAGATTGTAAATAAAAGAGCAGCGTAGAGAAATGTTTACTAAGGCTTTCTAAAGTTTTAATTTTTCAACTTTTTAAAATAACTCTTCAGTGAATATGCACATTGTTACTTCATTTTAATTTCGAGTCTAGCAAAGGACTTCTCGACGCTAAAGGAGATACTCAGTTTATGTCGATAACGTAGAAGTTGGTTAGTAATGCAAAATGAATACAGTATGTCTTAGTTTTTACAAGATATTTTAAAATCATATAGTATATTATACACGTTAATTTGCTTATTGAAATATGTGATATATTTTATACAAAAAGTCCTTACATTTTACTGCGTATTACATGCGATAGCAGAAAAACAATTGCAATTTACTTTATTTATCGTTTAGTAAGTCGATTTTGAACAATCTATTCTTTCTCTACAGCATTCCAGAAATCAATCAGACATTTAAAAAATCAAACTTACGTGATCAGAGTACAGTGTGAAGTTAAGTTAAGTCAAATCATAAACTAACACTTGAATACGAGCTACTTTCTCTTAAAAAAGAGGTGATGCACATTTAAATCGCCTTTTCCCGGAGGTAAACGTATTTATACTTCATCTTGGACACACCCTCGCATTCACTGTACTCCAACCTAAAGAACACAGGACGCTCAACAATTGCAGAACGCTGAATACAAAGTCCAGAGCGAACATGTGCGCGTGTGGCAGTGTACTTGTACAATAAAATGTAAATGTGCGAAGAGATAAATAGCCGGGGCTGTCGGGTCGGGGAAAAATGAAGTTAAACGTGGCGTCGCGACCGCTGGTCCCTTTTGTCCATAAAAGAATCAGAAGATCTCGTGAAAATTCTAACAAACAATTAATTTCGCCTCCGGGAACTTATTTACATCGAAATGAAACAGTACGCACCCTTTAAAGCCCAGTTTTTTGCGCTTTGCATTCATTTTCCTTAACGATCACCCCGACTCGCGATCTTCATTAATGAAAAATCTAAAGTACATTCGTTTGTCTAGATGTGTGGTTCTCCTTTCGAGCTTTTAAAAACGTATAATCTTATTTTCTATATTAACAGATTACATGTAATATTTACACTTTTTACACTAATAATTGATATATCCTGTTTGCCTGTTTTTATCGCACTGTTTTTTACTATTTCCGTTTTCGTGTCGATTATTACGTAATGCTCGAAGCCGGCTTTAATTCTTCGCAGCTTATTCCTTGTTTATTAATGGGATTTACGATAAACGAAAATTATTGATGCGGAACGAAACCTCGATATATCAAGGACAACTTTAATTTATTAAAAGAGATAATTTACGAATTTATTATAATTTCTTTAACAAATAAATAACATTTTTTTAAATTCCGATATTTGTATATATAACATTTTTTTTTATTTATTTGATAAAACGAATATCAATTCCGAACTCGCAAAAGTTGACAACTCCGTTCAATTTTAAGAAAAAAAGTAAGTTTGCAACGATTGCTTTATGCAAATAAAAGTATGGCCTGCTGTCGTTTGGCTCTGCCTAGCCCGCAATTACTTCTTTTTCTTTCAGATCGAACAATACGAAATGAAATGATTGCGCTTTGAAATTAAATTTTAAAAGCTTTTGAACAATAGCCCGCAAAGAAAATTAGAGCGTGAAATTGCAAAACTGCACATTTAAACTCGTTTCTATTAAAATTATTTAAATTAATTTTTAAATTGTTGCGTGTACAATTTAAATTAAAGGAATTACTGACTCCGTAAAGTAATAACGATATAATCCCGCTTTTTTAACGCTATACGATCGTTTTAACCGATCATGCCGGGTAATTTCCTCAGGCACCGAGGAGTCCGAAAGAATCCATTAAGCATCCGCAAATTAAGGGCAAAGTCGATCTCGCCGTACACATCGGAGCTTTTCCCCTTTTGTTCTCAAGAGCTTCGTGACCAAGGGATGGACGCGACAATCGAGAGAAAGGAGAGGCGGACAAGTCCCGCGCGTTTTAGTCTGGGGGGAGAGAGAGAAGACAAATTGGTTTTCTTGTCACAGCGCTTACGCACCTCCTATCCTTATCTTTGTCTTCCTCTCTCTTCTTTTGCGAGAAAAGCAAAGTAGATCCCTGTCAATATTGGGCGGTCCGTTCAAGATTTATTTACAAGTCTTTCTCGGCTCCTCGACAATGAGTTACGATGGCTCTTTTATCTCTCGAAAGCCTTGGCCACCTTCCCGAGTTCTTTTGCTCTAAAGGCACATACGAATTATCCTTTCCTTTCTCGTTCCCGAGTAACGAATGTAGCTCTCCGAAGGAGAATTGAATCTTGTTCAGTTTTTTACCTGGGCATTTTATTTTCTCGCTAAATATTTCATTGATAAAACTGTAAGTGAAATGAAATTCTTTTTTAACAGGATATTTTTAATGTTTATCGAATAACTGAGTATTGTTTTTCTAAAGCAACTTTTGCTTCTATATATTTAGTTCACTCGTATTTTGGCAAAAAACAAAATGCAATCTTTATAAAGCAGACGTGGAATCAAAATAGCGCAAATAAGTGAGTAGTTTTTTGCAGAATCTGAGAAAAATATTGAGTTTAGAAGAAATACTTTACGACGCGTCTTTTTCTGCAAAAGAAAGTAAACTTTTGAAGCACAAGTAAAAAATTTCTTTACGATTTTGAAGGAAGTGATATCACTGGAAGAAACTCAAACTCGACTGCAGCTTCCCTTACCTTATCCAATGAACCCTTTCGCTTAAAAATAAAAGTACCCTTTAAAGTAATAACAATATAACGTAACATGCATTTTAAATAAATAAGTAACTGTCTTTCGGACAATGCAAATCGATAAAATCGTTCGAAACGGCGGAAAACAGCGCGAGCCATAAAGTCTTTGAAGTGCCATTCGAATCCTCGCGTTTTTATTTCCAGCTCCAAGGTGTACCAATGAGAAGTGGAATAAAAAATAAAAGCATCGCGATAAGCGATTCAGCCCGACGTATGTCCGTCTCTGCGTTTTCTCTCTTTAACGCGCGTTATACACCTTTTCTTTCCTTTCACGCGCTGGATTATGTGGAACGCTGCAGTAGAAAAACTGGCAGCGAAACAACAAGCGCGCTCGACTCGCGCGTTAGTCGTAATCCGCCGTTGAAAAGGTACATGCCATCGATGACGCAGCGGCTTGTTAACGTTAGCATACACGGGATATATATACACATGTATAATATGTATAAGTTTATATATAGAAGCGCGTACAAAGCGCTCCTTCTACCCCCTTTCTTTGCTTTTACTGTGTGCCGCTGCGCGATGCGTGTAAAAAAGATTTCGATGAAAAGGTATTTTTAATTTTGCCGCTCGGATTCTTTGTACGGAACGTCGGGAATTAAGGAAATATGTGCGTTTATGCTTTTGTATGGTGTGCTCTTTACAAACCTTTATTGGCAATAATTTTTTGTAATTAGGAATAATATATAAATATTTTATAAAATTCATTGTAAAGCACAAATTTGTATTAACTGATTTCAAAGGGAAAATTATATTGCATTATTAATAAAAGGATTATTCGTTTAAATTTCTTTATAACTTAATTAAGTGTTATTGAACGTAAAAACTGCTTTTTTACAATTAATAATATGCGAGGGTGGATAAAATCAATAAAATTACTAATTAAGCCACCATTAATTGAATTAAATGACTGGTGAAAAAGCTCACGTAAAAAGCTTGCACAATTCACCTTCCCCCCCCAGACATCCAATATCAAAGCGAGAGCCCGTCCCAAAAACCAAGACCTCATCGAAATCTCTTTGACCGCGCACTCAGCGATAAAGAGAGCCGTAGCGTCTTGCGCAAAAGCCGCTCGCAGACAATGCGTCCCTTTGGCAGGCCGCGGCCTCTATGAAAGCCGC
The DNA here is from genome assembly GCA_035582935.1 of Ormyrus thymus. NCBI lineage: Eukaryota > Metazoa > Arthropoda > Insecta > Hymenoptera > Ormyridae > Ormyrus > Ormyrus thymus. The sequence goes on along the minus strand of JAWWEM010000010.1, from coordinate 18,793,833 downwards.
GGCGCACATTGTTTCCCACCTCCTCGACGCTGCTTCTGGTTCGTTCGCCGGGCTCGACGGCTCGCTTCTTCATCTCGGCACGAGCCAGACGAGGATGAAGCCGAGGACGAGCAGCAGCCCGGAGCTGCTCAGCTCGATCCGCGGATGGTTCAGGCTGCTCGCGCGGCAGTGGTGCAGCTCGGCTAGACTTTCTCCTGAAACAAAGGCACACTGAAAGATTCTGTATCGGCCCGCCGCTGAATATCCCCGCGTTGACAGCTGCGAATGGGGTTGGACAAGATTCCGGGGATCTGGAAGCTTGGTTTATGGCTGCGTTGAATCGAGGGTTGGTGATTCTTGGGAATGAGGGTATTGAAACGAGAGCTTTTAAAATAAAAGATGGTGTGCTTGGAAAATCTTTATAAAACAATAAATTTCGTGCTTTTTAAGCATATTTTTATCTTGGCTGTTGCTAATAAAAAGCTTGTTTTGTGCGACTTAGAAAACTTGTTTTTAGTCATTTTCAAACGTTTCATTTTTCTGTTCTCAGAATTTTGACATAAGTTTGATTCTTTCGTCTGTTTTCCGCTTCAAATGAATCTTTATTTCTTGTTATTTTATATTGCAAAAACTTTTCTTTGTAGTTCAAAGTAAATATAGCTACAACTTCTCGGCTGGAAAAGAAACCAATTGAAGTTTAAAAGTACGACTCAATACATCGATTTTTCTCTTCATATTTTGTAGCCGAATGTAATAAATTTCATTATTTCAGCACTTATTTGATGTATCTGATTAAAATTTTAAAAATCATATTTACTGAACAAAATATTCAGGAAAATGAAAATGTTATTTATCTCGAATTTCTCGATATTTTTATTTTTAGTACACCAAATATGTTTTAGCGCTAGCAAAAGTAAAGAGTTCGATTTTATCTTACTATATGTGAGAAAAAGTTTGATTTATCTTTATACTTTATGCTTGCTACTATAGTGAATAATCCAAATACTCAGTTCCAATCGTCTGGTGCATCGAACTTATCAAAACTTTTTACAAGTATTCAAAGCTTTAAGTAGAAATCCATATTTCGTACAACTTGTTATCTAATTTAAGAGTAAGGTTTTCATAATACGCACTGATCTTTTTTATACTTTTTATCAAATTAATTTTAGAAAATGCATCATTATATGCATTGTAATATTATATGCGGATAAACAATTTTCGGTTTATAATTGATACGTTTCGACGTTGGTTCATTGACGCCCCATTAGATAATAGCTTGTTTCAGGTAATTATTTAATTCGGTCGCAGTTAATGCACTCGCATGGACGCCCCATCTTGCCACGAAAGTCCCATTTAATTTAATTAACAAATTCCAGTTAATTGCAGTTTGAAAAGCGCGCTATTTCAATTTGATATACAAGTTACAAAATAATTATTCTTCTATAACGGATGGTAATTATTTCTCCCGGCAACTCATCAACATGAAACAAATTGCTAAAAATTATGCCTGCACCACTCGCGCCAAAACCCTCTAAAACACTGGCATTTACATACTTACATCGCGCACCTCAAAAAAGCAAGACTAATTAGCAGAAATGAATGCTCAACACCGTTTGCATATACAACGCGTATTTAAAACCAGCAGCCGCAACGGTCGAGCCGTACATCTCGTCGGAAGCACAAAGAAGAAGAAGCACTCGAGAAGGCACAGCAAAAGCAGAGGAAAAAGAAAGAAAATCCGACCTGGGCGGCATGACAATGTATAACAAGGGCGAGAACTCGTGTGTGCAGAGGCGGTCGGGGAGTAGGCAACGATCCGCATAAGGAGGCTCATTAAACGCAGGAATTCCATTTTCACTCACCATTTAAAACGTGTACGTGCACGGTGGCCGGCTGCTCCGGCATCGTCGTCAGGACACACGTGTAGTTGCCGCTGTCCGCCGGTCCGACCCTCGCTATGCTCAGGGTGGAGTTCGCCCCCTCTTCCATTAGGTTCGTTTTGACGCTGAGGGCATAAAAACAGAATGGATGTGTCCGTGAGAGAGAGAGAGGAGAGCAAAGTGATATTCCGGAGGCCGCCCCTTGCATTTAGCTAACGGAAAATCCTGGCGGCCGGGCCTCAATTGTTTTCGCGTGCGTTGTGTGTCCTTTTATGGTTTACGCGCCATTACTCGGAGTGTTATTTTTATTACCGAGTGCGGCTAATCAGGGATTTCACTTTTCACGCTGCTGCTCCACGGCCATTGTGCGCTTTAAAATATTGCGCGAATTAAGCGGATAGGAGCCGTGCAATATTGTCAAAAAAGAGAGAGGGACCATTACGTTGATGGGAATCGGACCCTTTTTTCTCGAGTGGGTGAGAATTTTTATGCACGATAACTAACTTTTTTCTATTGAAAAAGTTTGAATAGGTCGGCTGGTAAGTAGCTATTAATCGGGCGAGAAACTGCTAGATAGATAACATTTGTTTGGAGGATTATTTTTATAAAGGGAATAAACTTTTTATGATTCTCTCTTGCTATTTCAATATACATTGTTTGGTAACAGATTGAGGGGATAAGAATTCAATAATAAAAATCGACCTTTACAACGGAGAAGCTGCAAACTTTCGAAAACAGTCGTATAAAGTACGAGATGAACTTTCAATTGACTTAATTTGTAACTTAAGATGGGAAAGTCGAAATTGCAGACTCGCTGCACGGCTTTGCTTTTCTTGAGAAATCTCTTAGCAAATAGGTTTCATCAAAGCCACAATCGGTCCCCATTAAAAGCTATGAAATCTTAATTTACAGGAGCAGAATGTACTAAGCTTGTTCGTACCGAATTGCTCCACACAAAGTAGAAATAAAGGACAATTTTTGCAGAGCCAAAAAATAATAATTTACAAACAAACATAATTCAAGAGAAGCAAAATTTATTCATTAACGCAAAACATTCTTCCAGAAACGAAATGAACAAGAAGAAACAAAGCCAAAACGCAAGCTTTTCTTCCCCGCAATAGTCGGGAGGCAAAGATTGGCCGCGTTGACCTTTTTCTATTCACAAAGCGTCTCCTCTGCCTCTTTCACTTTCTCGGAAAGTTTAATTGAAAAAGTTCGCTTTGCAATTCGCCTCGTTCATTATCTCTCTCCCTCTTTCTCCGCAAGCGGTTCAAGATAGGCCAAGGTGTTACTTATTGCGCGACTGCTCTCTTCTTCCCGAGCTTCCGAGCTTTCCTTTCTCTTTCTACAGGCAGGGCCGAGGGCATATAATGCCTGCCCCCTCTCCCCGCCGCTTGTTTATCTACTCGACTTGAGTGCCAGCTAATTAAGTTGAGATGCCCATGTCGCGATAAACGTTACATTTACATACGCTTGGCGCAAATGGCCCCGAGCGTCTGCGCCGAGTCCCTATCCCCGCGCTCTCGGCCATTGAAATAATTCAAGGCCCGGTAAGTGGCCTGCAATTATAGTTTTATATATGGAAATTGTCGAGTGTCGAGAGCTTTATTTACGATTTTTAATTATGCATGCTCGCAAGACTCTACTTCACTTTGCGGACCCTCCCAGCCGCCAGGAGTGTATACGCGTCGCGCGGACTGAATTTATTAAACGCTTTTTCAGAGGCTCCGGAGAGAGATAGAGAGAGAGAGAGAGAGAGAGAGGGAGAGATAGAGAGAAACAGCGAGAGAGCGAGAGAGAGAGAGAGAGAGAGAGGAAGGAAGAAACAAGAACGCGGCCTGGGCGTGATTGCGAATTATGCGGTTGTATGGCTTTATTGTCCACGTAATTCGTTCAATTAGTTTCCGCGGCAAGGATGCTTGTGTTTTTTATGGAGAAAGTAACGCAGGGATTTCTTTTTAAAGAGAAGTATAAAACAAACGAGAAAATTACTTTTTTTATGAAATATTGGTATCTTTTTGAAAATTGAATGGTTTTTTCGAATCATTTATTTTAATTTTTTGGTATTTCAACTGCCAAAAGATATTCTTGATCATTTGCACCTTGTTTGAAATTAAATTTAAATTTAACCAAAATTACTTTTCAAGCACAACCACGCCCAGCCCCAAACAGGATGCCTCGAGCTCCTGCATGTTTAAAGAGGACCATCGATGCGCCGTTTACGCCAAACACAGAAGCACCAGTCGAGGCCTCTGCAGCGGCGATGAATTTTCCTTCCATTACTGCAGAGCAAATGTTGTCCCGCGGCCCGCGAGTGCATTTCGAATTCTTACCGTCGGTGTGCGGCTTGACGTACACGACCGAGGCGCACATAAAGATACACACGACTCTCGCGCGCAAAAGGCCTCGCTGCTGCCCGCTAAAAATGCTGAGGATGAAGAGAAAGGGGACGGGCGGAAAGGGCGAGACAGTTTTTATTGGAGAAATGATGATTATGGCGTTAGTTAAAAAACGCGCTCTTCCGCGGATTAGTGTAAATCTTGTTTGTTTTACAGCGCATTTAGGCTGCCTTTGTTCGCGGACTTTAATTTATCGGCTTTCATGGTAATTTATGATTTTTTAGATAAAATATAATTTACTGTTGCTATTACTTGTAGTGCTGTAGTTTATCAAGATAAGCCCAGCGAAGGTAAGATTTTTTTTTTCATTTTGCCGTTTTAAAGGCAGTATTTCACTTACTTTGAAAAAATTAAGAAATCTCTTTTAATAATAAAAAATTTATTAGATGCATAAACTCTTGTTACTTAACCAAAACATCCCTTTTCGCGCCGCGAGCTTATTCAAAAAATCGTTAACAAGAAGATAAACCGTCTACTTAAGAACAATCTTCATAGTTAATGAGTCTAAAAATTTCTCTGAAATTCTCTCAGCAGCAGCAAGAGCGAGGGAGAGAGAGAGGGAGAGTATGAAAGATAAAGCGATAGGAAAGCAACGGGAAGTCTTGTACGAAAACATGCGTGCAAGAGAAAGAGAGAGAGAGAGAGAGAGAGAGAGAGAGAAGCAGAGTCGTGAAGGAGGTGAGTGTACATAGCGTTGTACATACACTAATCCTACTTACCGTCATTACCGTCTCTCTACCGCTAACTTTACTCTTAAACACACTTACTACTTCCTTTCCCAACTCCCCCACTTCTTTTCTCCCCTCCTCCCTCTTATGACTAGGTTAAAGTCACTTTCCGTAGACTCGCGACTAGATTTGTTGACACTGGATTATAACTTTGCGACGGCGACCATGACTTGATCGCATTTCGTTAACTCCCCCCCTTTCTCTCTCTCTCTCTCTCTCTCTCTCTCTCTTTGCGAGCAAGCGAGCGAGATACTCGCGAATTTACCGCGTATGTAACCGAGCAAACTCTTAGGCCGAGAAATTACTTTAGCATGTAGTTTCCCTGCAAGCTCGCTGCAGCCCCGACACCGACTCGCATCGACTTTGTCCGTTTACCCGCGCGCCACGTTTTGTGCCAGTCAATTTCGCCTCCACCTCCGGTGATACCCGCCCGCAATGGCCGAGACATGCACTCGGGCGGAGCATTTTGCAGCGACTCTGTTAGCTTGTTTTGCCCGAGTTTATCAGAGATGCCTTGCTCTGATAATTTGTGAAAACATTATCTTCTAGCGGGGCCACTCGCATGTTAAAGTAGCGATTGTTTTTAAGTAGAAATGTCAAGGTTTAGTCAGCCATGCATAATAAACGATGTAACTTTGAGAAATATTACGTCAACATAAGACATTCGCAACCATGTTGGATTAGATAATGATATCGTCTGACGTCGGATTCGGTAATTATAATCCGTGTGTAAACGCGCTTGGGTAATTTGAACCAAATCCTATAAGCGTTAATGTATGCCGCTATAGTTGATGACCGATGCACTCAAGATCATGTCAGCATCTGCTTCGATTATTAGACATCCTATCGATGTATTGAAGATGATAATTATCAGGGCAAAGTGCATATTTACCTCTATATTCAAGACGAATACCATGATTTTAATCTTATCTTTCGTTAAAAATTTGGCAAAAAATGATTTTTTTGACATTCAATATAGTTTTAGTAAAATTTAGTAAAAAAAAACTTTAATGAATTTATTACTCTGTTCGTCTACTCCAATAACAGCTAATTTTTTCCGCAGTCTCCCGCAACTGTCAGAAAAGTTCACAGACTCCTTATTCAGCAGCCTCGCGTTTATCGCGTTTATCGGGTCTCGTGTGTGTGGGCTCTGCGTTTAATTGCGTTTATCGGGCTCCGGCTGCAGGCCGTGGCGAAACAAGGCCGATGCGAAAATTTATTCCCCGTTTACCTAATTCCTCCTCTGGTGGTGTCGTAATTCAGCGTCCGGTTTCCATGGAGCCACTGGACGACGCTGTACTGCATTTGCATTGCTATATGACGCACGACGCACAGGAGCTCTATGGTGCTGTCGGCCTCGTAGTACTTGTCCCTCAATGGCTCCCCCACGGCGTCTATTATCCTCACCGAGGGCGCTGCAAGCAGGATGAATTTTTCATTTTAGTCAAGCCCCTTTCTCCCTTTGTCCGCGGGACTTTTATTAAGCGAGCCCGCGAGGTGCCGGCAGTCCTCCGCGAGGCGCCGAGAAATTTAATTAAATAAATGTTTCGGAGCTACCGGGCGGTTCGAGCGTGCCGCTCGCGCGAACTAAATGAGTTTATCGTCATTTATTGTTTCCTGCCGCCGCGCGCAACCGAGTAAACTTTCTCACTTAACCTTATTCATATAGCTGCAAAAGTTTCGCGTTGTATGCCGTTATTTTGAGGTGTTTTGATTTTAAGTCGGCACTGGGCAGAAAAATGGAGGCGATGGAGAGAAGGGATAGGAACTTTTACGGCAGTATGCTTTACGCGATTTTACGTAAGAATTCTAATTAAGCATTTTTATTTTAAAAAAAAAAATGTTGCCGTAAAAAGTTAAAGAATTTTTATAACAGTTTTGTTAGAATTTATTAAATAATTTTTGAAATTCTTTTAAACTAATTACGTATTATATTTAAAATTGTAAATATCTATGAATATTATTTTTTTTTTCATCTTCCAGGAAAAGAAAAACATCTTAAAAATAAAATCCCTTTTTTATTAGAGTTTTTACGACCCACATTACGTGCTTTTCAGGATTCATGTATAAAACTGAAAGGAAATTTCAAAAGTAAGGATTGAAATATTTTTTGAAATTATTTTTTGAAGAACTCTTCAGATAGGTCTACTAAATGTATTGAAATATTTTAATTAAACGTCGACGGTACATAAACTACCTCAAAATTGATTTTCAATATGATTATATATATCATTTTGAAAATTGAGCGACTAATATAACCTTTCAAAAACGCTTATCTAAAGAATCAAGTAATTAAATTTTCCCCTTAAATATTTCATAATTGATCTCGATAAATAAATTACTCGTTTCCGAGCAAGTCAGAATCTGGGAGCAAAAACATTTTAAAAGTAAATCCATCAAGTCAAGTTCTAATCTGCAAAAGAACGCACGAACATATCCCGTAACAGACCGTTGCAGACAAGAAGTTTGAAATCCATTCGCGCTGAAAACTTGGTAAATCGGCCGGTACTTCCATACCCCCTCCACCCGAACCCAGAACATTGCGAATTCTTGTTGACTTTTGCAACTGTTCCGCTTTCACCTGCTTTCCATTCGATCCCCGGCGGAGTACCAGCCCGCGTACATATCTCCTCTGCCTCCGAGCCTTCGGCTTTAAACTGCCGCCTGACAAGTTCGCGAATTTCTTTTGGGCATAAAAACTTTTTCCATCCCCGATCGCCCTCCCCTAAACGACCAGTGGATTTCCACGAGTTAACGCGGGCATGTTATACGGTAATTGATTTTCCGTATGGGCAAGACAGGGTTTATTATCGATTCGGTTATGGCTTTGTCTTGTGACAGCTTTGTTTCTTAAATAATGATATTTTTGTAAGTTATTTAAATCTTGATGCATTGTAACTAAAATATAAAGTATGCTAAGTAGGCATATTATTGATTTTCCTTTTTGTAAGAAAATATTTCTGTTAAGGGGGTTCTATACCCATCGTTGCCATGGTTCTAAATGACCTCTAAAATAGAAATTTAAATTAATAATAGTTTATACTATCTATATATTAAAAATATAGCTCATT
>JAWWEM010000010.1:18768753-18785676 GCA_035582935.1 Ormyrus thymus | reverse complement strand
TTTCTCTATGAGAAAGCAAAAGACTTGGCGAATCCTCGCGCTCGAAGCAGATATCCGTAAAACATAGAAAACAAGTCGGGAGTCTTTCGCTTCCAGCAATGGCTTATTATACGTGCTAAAAAAGCGAATGAAAAAGAGAAAATTTCCCGGCGCCGTCTGCAGGAAAAAAGCAACTCGGCGGAAATTTAACGAGCTTGACCGTTAGCACGACTGCTCGTACGTACGTTTCTAATTTTACATTTGGCCTTTTGTCGTTGATGCTTCCATTGCCGGACTACAAGCGGTAGGAAGAGGCTAGCATACTTTTCCGCGGACTGACTTCGGAACAGATGCAAACGAGTTGTTAGAAAATAACGCGTAGAGTGTAAAATTTAGAAGGTGTAAAAATTCAGAACTGCAGTTTTTGCTACTTTCTGTTCTATTTTTCTCCTGTTTAATTTTTTACTACGACACCGTTTCATGACTTTTCATCATTACACGAAATATTTATATTTTAATTTTTCGTAGTAGTCGTTTTAGGTTTTATTTTATTCGTTATTTTATTAAAAAAATGTTCTAGAAATAGTTCTACACAAAGAATAAAGATTTTATTACGAAAAAGAATTGTTTTATTAAAAGAGATACCAGAGGAATTTATTTTTTTATTATTTTTTTTCTCGTCCACTTTTTTCGTTAAATAATACAAAGTAATGACTATAAACTCTAAGCTCCGCTAAAACCTTATAAATTCGTTTGGCCCTTTTGCGAAATTCAAAATATTTATTACCCCGGCGTCAATAACGCCATTTCCACATACTCGCGAACAAATGACGCGGCGGTACAAATTTACGACTGCTCCGGCGCATAACGCACTTAACATTCGTACGTCGAACGAGCGATTTTCAATTTCGCTGCGACTCTCGTGTATTTTGCGCGTTAAATGGAGCGCAGCGCCACCGATAGGATAATGTTTTCCCCTCTTGATGCGCGCGGCAAAGTTTCGCGAGTGCGAGGAAGGAAGCTCGCGAGCTCGAAAACGAGATAGAGAGAGAGAGATTTTGCCCGTCGCTTCGAAAGTGAGATTAGCCCTGACTATATGTGTCTGCGAAAACTCTCTCGCGGTCTCCTCTCTCCCTCCTGTTGATTATTCTAATTTCCGAAATCCGAAGCTGAAGAGGCCCACTCGAAACGACTTGTTCAGCTCGGTGTGCGCTCCTAATTATCCCGCGTGTTTAAAGTTGATAACGAGATAATTAGACGCGATTCGTTTTATTTATTACAGGGCTTTTTTCACGTGCATAATTAGATTAGGCGAGAAATAGAGAAGGACCGTTACAGGGCTTACCTAACTTTAGCCTTGATATTTCGTTAATGAAATAGTTTAGCGGACGCGGATGGAGCTGAAATCAATTGTTTAGCAAAAGTAGGGCAGCCACTATCCGGCGAGGGAAGAGCAGCTAAAAAATTTAGCCGCTGCGCAGTAATGAAGCTTGAAGTGGACTTTCCGCTACGATTTTCTCATCGAGCGAGTCGACTTGGAGCGCGAGTCTCTAAGGAGCAAATACCTAAAAGTAATTTCTTACGGAAGATGAAGTCATTTTACCGTGTTTCCGTTACTCGGCGTCAATGATGAGGAAAGAAGTTTGCCGCCCTGGGAAAATGTTATTATTAAGTTCGATCGCACTACGGGCAGCGATGAAAGTTTCTTGCTCTGATAAACGACTATGCAGGAATAAAAATGAAAAATTCTGGTTGTCTCTCCTCGGCGGGCAGACTGTTACGACATTGGGTCAAAATATTGCTTTTAACTTGGGGCATTTACTTTATTGAACTACGAGAAAACTGAAACTATAAATATTATCACCGCGAATTCGATTCTTTAATAAACAATTATTGAGTAATTTAAACACTCTTCTTTATAAAACATTAATTTATTATTAGCGCCAATAAACGTAACGGCTAATAAACTTTGAAATTCTCGCAAGTGGTAATCGATCTTCCAGTAAAGGCTACACTTACCCGCGCATTACCCATTTCCCGATCAATTAAAACCCCGCCGATTCGCGGAACGAGTATGCTTGGCTCGGATGAAAGAACAACAGGAGGCGGGCATTCACCCGCGCAAAGTCGCAAACCCATCAGCGAAGAAAAGACTACGGGCGGGGAGCAGCCTCCACTCTGGGCTTAGGGGCGGGAAGAGTGGCGGAATCATCAAACACACTCGAACCCTACGTTTCCCGGCGGGCTTCACCTACGTGAATCCACTCGACAACGAGGCTCGCGAGGAACGAAGCCAACTGGGAGCAAAGTCTGCACGCGTGCATATATATATATACGTACACGGCCAGGAATCCGTTGCCGCGCCTTTTGTCTCGGGGCGTTGATTAACGCGGCCGATCGAGCTCAATTAAAGTAATCGGCCGCGAGCTCCGACATTTATTTTGCCGACTGCAGGGCTCGTCTCGTACGGGCGACTCTTATTTTTCCGCCCCCTCGGATGGATGAAGGTAATGAAAAATGCTATATTGCCACCTTGACGGCACAAGTGGCCGAGTGGCAGTCGCTGAAATGCAGCGGAGTCGACTGGGTGCAGCCGCGTTTTTGCGCGAGCAATTCAAGCTTTAATTAGAGCCCGATGCTCGAAGTTTATACGCCGATCTAATGTTTAGTGTAATTGGGATTTCTTTTTAATGTCGTTGAAACACTTGACTATGGCTCGTTGACATCGTTGAAGAAATATGGCTTCTGTTAATGGCGTTAGTGGTTTTGAAGGAAGTTAATAAAATCTTGATTTCATGATAAATTGTGATATATAAGTTGCAAGATACACTTTTTTTAATTGTGTTTTTAAATTCTCCCATAAATATCCGGATTTCTTTTGCAAAAAATAATTAATCCTTCCTTTCAAAAGCTTTCTTTGAAAATTACAAAAAAAAAAAATCCCGTGAAAAATCTGAATAGTCTTTCAGCTATAAAACATTTTATCGGACGTCGAAAAAAAAAAGCGAAGACAGGGCAATTATTGCGACATATTTCAATGTAAAATTAATCACCACCGTAAATTTTTTTAATAGATCATTGTCCCGGGGACACATCTCAGGTGATTAATCAATGTTTCACAATGGTTCATGATAAAAGGCAGAAAAAATTAATGAGAGATCGTCGTGCGGACTACAAAAAAAACAACAAAATCGTCACGCTAATCCATTTGCTTAATTAACGCGTGAGTTTAAACATTAAAGGAGCCGTACTAATCAAACAAAAGACGGACACCGTTTCATTACGTAAATATACATCCACGTAGCATGCGACATTTTTTGCAAGCTAAAAGCGCGGTTGCATAGCAGCCGCAATTACATCCATAATAATCCCTTTATAATCAAATCGATCCGTCCGCAAACGACGCGCCAAACGCGCCACATTAAAGCATAAATTCTTAATGAACCCCGCTAATAACCAGCGACCGATGACACATCGCCACCATAAATCCGACGATCTCGGCGTGCCTGCTCGAAAATGAAAAACAGCCCCGACAACGGCCAATTATCTCGATTAAATTAGAAGAAGCTCAGCGCGCCGCTTCAATTACGCGGAGAGCAACAAAAGTTCGCACGGCGCACGAGTCGCGCCGGCATAATTGAGCAGGCGAGTGTGCGCACGTCCGCGAGTTGTCACGCTCCGAAGTCGGGGGCTAATGGGCCAGCTGCAAATAACTCGCGCATCGGCCGGGGACAATGAATCGTAATCGGCTGGATGATTAGTCGCTGTGTTATGGAGTCTTGCGCGCCGATCGATAAACCCTCGGGTGCCCTTTCTTTCGTTTATTCCCGCCTCGTTTCTCGTTGGTATATTAATGTTTGTTTACTTGTTATTGTACTTATTTTGCACGTGATGTTGAACTTTATAAGTGTACTAATAGTCATTTTAAGAATTGATTTTCTAGTGATATTTTTATAATACAGTATACAATTAAAGTCAATTCAAAACGTAAACATTGTACTAAAATACGTATTATATTTTTTATTTGTACTATTTAATGCATGAAATTGAAATTACAAATAAATGAACATTAATCTTCTCATCTCTTCCGTTTACAGACTCATTGAGCTTTAACGTTAATATTCCACCGAAGTATCACTCCCTGCTGCTCCGCGGCTTTGTTTAATTCTGTGTGAGGGATCTCGTGATCGGAATGAATGATTTATTAAATGAATATTTCATCAGCATTGTAACGCTTTGTGCAAATCTATACATGCAGTAATCGATTATTTATAGAAGTTCAAAAATCAATTGTTTGTTGTGCATTATAATCGGATTATAAAATAATAAAATTGATTATTCGATTGTTAAATTCGAATAACAGAGCAGTGAGATTTAATGTCGTTATATACTTTCTGAAAAAGAGGCTGAACCAGTTCAATGAATGAATACAATAAACTAATTTAATTAAATGTTAATACGCTAATTTATATTAGTCAGAGTAAAATCACGATTAACGTAGCATGAAAATGCTATACTTGTATATAGTCACTGAGCGAAATACTTTTGCATACTATTACGTACAATCATTTCATAAGAAATTGAAAAATTTTTTTAATTTAATTCTTTTTTCGAAAGACCGTCTATATATTTTTGTAATAAAAAAATATTATAATTTATTTAATTACAGAAATTATCAAATACATACGATTAATAATAATTAGAGTAAAATCGGCGAATTTATGGCATGCAAGTACTATGCACTTATGCTATCATCGAGTGAACTTGTATTAAATTAATGCTATACTATTAATACTCTAAACATTCAAATAGCATATCATCACATTTATCGATAATTTTCGAAGCTAATGCAAAAGCAGCCTCCTCCAAACAAACACTCCAATAACGGACATCCTTCGAGCTCCGCTAAGCCGACCCTAAACCCTGGCCTACTTAAATCCGAAAAATCTGCGGCTCAGTATATCAGCGCGTAATACGAATGCCGATAAAACAGATCCAGCCTTTATCAGATAACCCATTTAAGTAAAAAGCCCTTGTCAGCGATTCGACGGCGGCGCGCGAGCGAGGGAGCTTTGCGACCTTATCAGCGAAATGCCTCGCGTGAATCACAAGCCCAAATAATATTAGAAGCGCGGCGGCGGCGGCGGCAACGTGCGAGCTTCGGGGGAAATGCACTTTCCGAAATTCGCGCACCGGGAGGGAGGAAAGAAACTCGCAGCCACGTTGATACATTCTGATGAACGTTCCACTTAAGGCAGCGAGACTTGCGGGGAGAACGAGAGGTAGGAAGTCTAGGGCAACGAGGATGCTTCAGTCGGAGGAAGGGAACGCCGAAAGAGATGCCGCTCGATTAGGAACTACTGCTCGGGATCTTACTGGAGATGCTGCGTGTACCTGACTATTATGCATTTTATTTTCGAATAGAAGGGAAAATTTGAAGAATGTTCCTAAATAATAACAGGAAAAGTTCTTTAACGAAAACATTTGCCATTACCATAGCCCTGATAATGGCTCATTTTATTATAAGTATATTTATTCATTTGTAATGCCGTTAAATTATAAAATTTATAATGTCGTTAAAATATATTTCAATAATATGTCTTTTACTTTAAAATTCCATGAATGTCCAGCCTATTGTTTTAACCTTACGCGTGTATTCTGACATACAACATGCGACTGAGTGCGTGACACGACGGAAAATAGAAAAGGAAAATCAAAAAGGCAGCAAGAGACGAAGAGGAGCGGACGGTGAAAGGGAGAAATGCAAGGGGATCAAGGATGGAAAGACTTTTAGGAAGTAGATGGAGACGTTGCATTGGTTGGCTCGCACGTGACTGGAATTCCGGACTGCCTGCAGATTTCTTTACTTCTCTTTCTCTCTTCCTTGCTCTGCCTTCCGTCCGTCCGCTCCCGCGTCTCCATTTCGCTCTTTTTACCTTTGCCGCTTTGCGCGGCTCTTTATTTCGCTCTTACACAGAGGGAAATCAGTACCTGCGGGAGATCTACTTTGAAAATTGAGCTGATTTGCTTTTCATTGTACGGTTCTCACTCTTTATCCGCTCTAGGTAATATCGGGGTATTACAAACCGCGTGCTTGGATGGTTACCTTTAATACTAGATATTGGAAAAAAGTGGCCGTTTTAAAGGAAGTGGAGAAAAACGAACCTATAAAAATTCTAAAGAGTTTACTGGGTTTATGAGCAACGTTTTCAACCACTGTTTTCCAATAATTTATTGGAGTTCAGGGAATGTTATCAGTTTTTTTTAAGAAACTGTTGCAAATTGAAAACAAGACTGTGGCTTCAAGCCTTAAATTAATTAAAGTAGTTTAGAGAACTATTGTACTTAAAAAATGAGAAAATTTGCACCCGTTTTATCAGGATTTCACTGTAAATTTATGAGCATTTACGGTTTCGTTTCAGTAGAGAAAAACCATTGTAAACTTCGCAGGATAAAAAAAATTACTCTTTCAATCATTACCTTCATCGCGAACGCGCGGTACCTGCTTGTCCGAAGCCGGAAAATACACAAACGAACTGGAGCAATTGAAATAAATTCCCGCCCCCGTGGCGTCGGCGTTTAAACGGCTGCGCAAGCACTTGCCTCACCTGCTACAAAAGCGATCAGGCGAAATCAAAGTGTGTACAGATTGTAAAGTAGATATTGCGCGGTGCGCCGCTAAGCCAAATCCTGAACGATTCCGAGCGAGGAGTCGCAATAGCGCATTTTCCCAACCTCTCGCCGCATAGACAAAGAGACAAAGCAATAGAAAGCGCTGGAAGGGGTTGGGCGTAGAACGCTGAAACGGATCGGGAGACAAAGACGCGCGGGAGAAAGAGAGAAAAGGGCCGCGAGACAAATAGAAATGGAGATGGCGAGCGTAAGAAGGGTCGAGGGAAGCGGAAGACAAAGGTAAAATCGACTTGGAACGACGCTTGGAATGACGGGGCTGAAGTTTTTTTACGCACGTTTTATGCGATTCGAAAAAGTATTTTTGTAATTTCGAATTTAATGTGTTTTATCGTAATTTTGCTGGATTGTGCTGTTTAAAAAAAAAAGGCATTGAGCGAAAAATTGAGAGCATCGCTAACGGGCTGTTTAACATTTCAAACGTCCCACTTAAAGGGGAATTTAAAGAGTTTAAACAGTTTCCTTTTAAATGTTTTATTCCAGGGAAACAAGGTTTCCGAGACAATGGCAGCACCCGATCCTTACATTTTCCCCAAATAAAAGAATCGGAAGAGAATACACCTATCTGCAAAATAAATATATTTTTTATTATGCATTCAGAGTTTTTGAAAATTTATTTTACAAGAAAATTTCGGCATAAGTAATAAACAATTTTATACCAGCAGTATCATACGAAATGGCGCAGAAAAGTCTGCAAAGGGCCTATTAAGAACGGATGAAAGCGTTTCATTCTAAATCCGAGCTTGCGTAGCTTGTAAAGAAAATAGTAAACTCCGAAATAAAATTCACTTCCGCGAGAAAAAAAATTGTTAACATTCAGGCGTGCGCGCAGTCTGCGTCGTATAAAAAAATTTGATAAAAATCCACTGGCTAAGCGAGCGAGCAAAATATCCCGAAGCTCGCGGGAAACAAAGAAAAAGCTCGAATAAACCGTCGAGGCGACGAGATTGAGCAATCTTCTCGAATCTCGTGGATCTCGCGCGCGAAAGTGTATTACAGCAATATTGCATTATTATTTGGCGGAATGTACGCGGGGGGGAGGGGGGCGCGTTAAAGCACAAGCCAGAGCGCGCGCGCGAGAGAGAGAGACATTGAAACCGAGAAAAAGAGGAGGAAAGAAGCGGCGAGGAGACAAACGCAGAGAGAACGCCGTGCAATCCTGGCCCTTGCACCGGCAGAGCGCAAAATTGCACGAGACTCGTATGACAATGCCGTGCAATCTGGCGTCGTCGACCAATCGGCCATTGAGACACTGACACAGTCGGCTGCGCTCACGTAGACAAGCTGCCGCCGCTTTTCCAAAGGCCATTCGGGGTGGGAGGAATCTCGCGCCAAGATGGCCGGATAATGCCGGCAGCCCGTTGGGGGATGAAAATCGCGACGATAAAATTATACGATCGATCCCGATCGCTTTTAGCTACACGCACAGAGTCACGTCTCGCGCCCTTTTCCGCCTCTGTCTTCCTCGTCCCGGGAGATTTCCCGAGTGATGGATTGCTCGATTTGTCTTGCTAATTTTACTGCGCGTTTCGTTTGCCTTTACAAATTCATTCCGCGAGGAGCACAGGAAGAGTTACTGTTTTACATTTGTAACGTTTTTTATTTAATTACGCTAACTTTGGGAAAATTTGTTTAAGCTTGAAACCAATTTTGTAAAAACGCGCATAAATAATTTGGTTCTGATTAGACAACCATAAAATTAATCACGACGGATAAAAACATATACCATGACGGTTATCGCAACGCATCGTTTAGCGCGAAGTTTAAAATATCTATTGCCTACTCACTACAAGCGAATTGCAAGTGAACAAAAAACTACACCCTCATTCGGCCAGAATTCTTTGTTAAAGAAAGACAAACATCCATATAAAGCCGTTCTTCGCGTTGAAATCAAATCTGTCTTGTTGAAAAAGGTTTCCGTCTGTTTGACGAGTGGGTGAACGAGGGTAGGAAAGAAGGGGGGGCGAATAGTCCCAGGCGTCACGGAGACTGTCAAGTGACGCTCGAACCTTCAAGATAAACATCAGAGCCCGAAACTTTAGACCTTCTCTTTTCTTACATGTAGTTTTTCTGCTTCCTGCCAGTTCAAAACCTAAAATCAGATAACCGGAAATTGCCTTACGCGTGTCATTCATTTCCTTCTGCTTGACTTCATCTCTTTTTGATTTATTGGCCGAACTTTCGGTAAGAAAAAATATAATAACGCCTCGTGCGTGTTTACTGAAAGAGAAAATTTCTTCCTTTTTAACCGCCGAGTAAAACTAAATAATGCATTCGTTAAAATTATAAAGCGAATAAACCTGTTGCCAATTAAATTTACAATGAGACTTCATTAAGTGAAATTAAGCATTAACTTTTAAGACAAACGCAATAAACATTTTTAATTGAAGAATAAAGAGCTTTGACCCATTTACAGTCATGGTATCAACATTAATTTGGTCTGCATCCCTTTACCGAGTAATTTAAAGTTTTTAAAGTTTTTCGAAAAACTAGTTAACCTAAGGCTTCGGTCCTCTACGCAGGTCCATAACTGTTGACATTGGCTTATTATATATACTTAATTAATTAAACTCAGCTTGCAATCTAAAAATTTTACGGCTAAAAATTAAAAGCTTTTGTATCAAATACTTCAAAGCAATGAAAACTTTTATTAGAAATCACGTTTCTTGAGAGTTAATAAAAAATTGAAATAATACCATAAATAAGCTAATATAAAATATTTATGTCCGTGGAACAAAAATAAAAACACACAAGTTTATGAGTTTAAAAAAGTAAAAGGGCGCGCCAAGTTTACACAAATTTTTATTATTAAATATAAATTCTCTTACCGTTTATGTAAATGCGTTATTGCAAGAAGAAGAATAAAGATTATTCCATCTTCTTAAAACCACAGATGCAGTAAATTTCGCAAAATTTACTACTTCAATACGAAATAGATTTCCTAAGTACTTAACCTATAATTTTTCATTACTCTTGTCGGAGAGAAAGAGATATAGAATAGCTCAACGTCAATGAGATAATAAAATCCGAAAAATAGGGGAGATATTTTTTCCTTAGCAAATGACTCGGCAAGAGCTCCAAGAGAGGCATTACGTCGACTGGGAAGAGTTTCAGCATTAGATTCTCCTGTTTTTACGGTTGGCTCGCTGCGGCGACTATTGAAAAATCGACGAATTTATGTACTCTCGAAACTTTATTATAGTCATGATTGTAAAAGAATCGAGGATGACAATCATATAGATGGTGATCATCTTTCGCGCACTTGTACTGAAAGATTGTAAGTCATGGATAGCTTAAGTTACATTATTTTACTTTCTTAATATGACAATAGTGATTATTTTACTAGAAACCGTTCCTTTGAGCATTAGAAAAATTAAAAAAGGAGCAAAAGCACGGCGAACAAAGTGTAAATTATACAACAAACAGAAGGAGCGAAAAAATTGCAAATGTAAAACTCGCGCGAAAGCGTTTAAAGCTAAAACACGATAGCCGTCAAAATTCAACTCGACTCAGAAACCGTCGGTCGGCAAACGGAGTATAGCAGGCGAAACAACAAGGCAGCAGGAGAGAGAGAGAGAGAGAGAGCGAAGAAAAAAAAAATTAGACGCGTAGACAGAGATGAAGAGGCTACAATAAAACCGAGGCAAAAGCCAGTCTCGTTCTCTCTCTCTCTCTGCTCTTTTAGTACTGCAGAGGGAGAGCTGCAAGGGCAAAAAGGGGGAAGAAAGCGAGCGAAAGAGAAAAAAAAAAAAATCTGGAGCGCAGTAAGAGTTTAGTCGAAAAATAATGGCCTGACTCGCGGGAAAGAAGCTCGACAAAAATTCGCGCTTCCACTCGTCACGCACGAACCTCGATAAATAGTTTTCTCCTTTTCGCGCGGGGATTTTCATTAATGTGACGATAAATCATTCGTATGCGCGGCGCGCCTTCGCGTAGCTCCGCGGAGCCGACGTGTCTCTGTATATTTAGATTTGAAGGTAAGGAAGAGGGAGAATTTTCGGCGAGTGCTGCCTTCGGGCGAGCAATATGAGAAAGAGATGAGGCAAGCAAAGTAGAGCGGAGAACTAAAATCGCGGCGCGGGCTTTATTTGACGCAGCGGAGGCACTTTTTTCTCCGGTTGATTTTATGAAAGACGTTTTAAAGAGTGCACTGAGATGTTCGACTTATTTCCCTGTTTTCGTCACGTTTGAATTGCACTCGATTGGAGCCTTATCGCGCGATCTTATTTCGGGAAAATATTCTTTTGCAATTTACCGGTGCGCTTGAAGGTAAATTTTCGATTTTTTTTTGTTCTTCAATGTTTTGAAAAATCTTCAAATGATGATTTTGGGTAGTTAAGCTGCTCCTTTTGGCAGAAAAATATCGACGAAGTGAAAAAGTGAATTCGAACGCCGGGTAAGTGGGGCAAAGCACTCTTCTGAATACGAATATTTTTACAGAGTGCTTTACTTTTTTAACAATTCTAACAAATGTTCAAATTCAAACTTATGTAGAGAATAATAATTATTTGACCAATTCAAAAAATACACATAGAATAGTATGAAGTTTTCTTAAAAAATGAATCCACTCCTTTAATGTGCAAAGACGCTTAATCTGCAAAAAATTTGACTTTCTTTCAGCAGGAGTAAAAGTTCAGAAAATAGCTGGAGCTACCGCAATAATCAGTTTAAAATCTTTTCACGAAAATCGCGTCAAGAAAACTTTAAAAGACTTTCCGACTTGCACCCTTAAGCCTATCAAATTTCAAGCGAAATGCTATTTTAATATTCAAATGTACTTTGAAATAATCATCACCCACAAATATTAATCTCTCGCAACTGCGTTTCCCAATCCGGCTATTTATTTTTAATCATTTCAGCGGATGCTTCCTCGACACGCGGTTATAAAAAGTCTAAGAGCGAAACAACGAAAATCGAGAGCGAGCACATCTTTATTCAGAATATGAGAAATCCAGCGAACGCCGAAGGCAATCGGTCCCGAGATAAATAAAGCAGCAGCGGGCGCCAAAATTGGAAATAAGTAGTTCCCATCATGCGGAATAGCTGGCGCTTTGAAAACTCGCGGCTCTTGGATAGCGATTTCTCGCGGGAATAGAGTTTTGCGCGCGGAGAAAGAGCTGGAGATTATTCATCCGAGACATTTTGCCTCTCGCGCCCGATACCTCCGCCTCGTGCATTCTTCCCTCGACATTACATTCCGAGCGATTACTCCGTTCAATATGACGAGGAAGCGAGCTGCTAGACAATGATGCCTTCCTGCTATTTCTCGTCTGAGCTGCGAATCCTTGCCGGGCGAGATGTACTTCGTCCGCTTTACAGCGCCGCTGCACAACCTCTTTGCGAGTGTGATACGCGGAATCGTTCCCCTTTTGCGCCGAGAATGATGAACTTTTTTGTACTTGTTCGTGGCGCATGTGTCGCCTCGTATCCCGAGGTATGTAGCAGTTGCAGGAAATACTCCGATTGAGTGTTGATTTCGCGGGAAGGTTTTTGTGGCGAGGCGATGAATGACGTATTCTTCGTAAAGTCTATTGGAATGGGGTATTCTTTGATTTCTTTAAATCTCGGTCTCTGTTTGTTTTATATTGTAACGTGCAATAATTATGCACTAGCTTTGAAACCTTATTCGCTAACGCTCGCTTGGTACAATGAACCTTTCATTTTAAAAATAAGATCGTATTTATATTAATTTATTAACTAAAAATTCCATAAATTGTCGAACATTGGAAGATGTGACGTCATTAAAATTAGTGACGTAATTAAGGGAAGAAATTTAATTTAATAGAGGTAACATATCTTTTTGAACCAAGACTCGACAAATTCAAAATTAGAAATTCATTTGTTCAGTAATATTCAGGAGAATGGATGACTACGTCAGCTAAAAGAGGAAAGAAAACGTCAAGACCGAGAATAATAGACCTAAAACCACAAGCTAAGCGGAAGCAGTAAACCAGAAGCTACCACTTCGCTCGCATTATCCGAATCTGTGGCAGCACTCGCGCACTTGCGCCTTGGGAGATGATAGTAATCGTTGTAATTCTAGCTCTATACGTTACGCCGGTGGCTGCAATTATTCGTATTATAACCAGTCGTTATCCCCGCGGCAAAATTCGACGTTAATGATGTCTAATGCCGCGGCGAACGACAATGTATAAACGGAACCATTATTCCCTATTTGATAGTAGAGAATTTCACACAAGTGACTAAACTTAATTATTTCCTTTAGTAAAAAATCAATCTAAACGCACGTTTTGTAATTACATTACATTTGCACCTCCGTCCCAAGCCCAAGTAGTTGTGACGCCACGACATGGCTTTTTGTCGGCTACAATCCGAGTAGATGCATTGTCAGGCCACTGAACTATTTACAGCCTCAGCACCCCCTATCTTATGCTTTCGCTGTCCCGCCTATGTCCAGCTTTTTACGAGAGTGCAAGCTCACGCTCTCGGCCTTATGAATATTATTTGGACGCGTCGAGCTGCCGGGGATCTTTTTTGCTCGCAGCCTCCTCACCGACGGCTCGTTGTCCTATCTACTTACAATGTATGTATTTCAAAGCCAGTCGTAGATGGGAATTTACATCGCATAATGGTGCTTTTTGTCTAGACTGGCTGCGTGACGAGAGCTGACTTTTTGATACTCGTGGGCTTAACAATTTTTTCGAACGATCACATTATTTTCGTATCGTCTGGACTTCGCTAATGTGAAAATAATCTAGTACAAAATTGAGCGACTTTGACTGCCGTGATTTTCTACTTACATTAATGGAAGCGAGAAAGGAAGGCAGATTTATCGTGCTTTCTTGCTGTAGAATAATTTCGCGAACATAAAAGAAGTACACTGGCGTTCTGGTTTAGGCAATATTAATCATCTTCCTTGATCTATTCAAAGGCTAAAGCTATTCAAAACTCATTAAAGTACGTCGATCTTTCGATAGGATCGCAAGTTCGTCCGGCAGCTCCTTAATGTCCATAAGTTGTGTTTATCACATATTTTTTTACCCTTTTAAGATTATTAACGACCTTCTTTTGGCCCAGGACGATGTTACCATCATTCACTTTAATTTACGTCAAGATTCCCTGGTAAAAACACGAATGTCAAGCTGGCTTTTAACGTTTACAAAAAGTTTATTATACTCCGCTAACACTTTCCGCTGCATGCCATCTTTTAATTAATTCAGATATTTTTCTATTCTTCAACAACTGTAAAAGGTATAAAGTCACAAACTCAGGGTACTTTGTGTAAGATTTTTACTTGGACAGAATACCGAATTAATCTTTGTCTGAGATATTTCAGACGTTAAATAAGAGTAAGCGAAGCGGTGACAGTGAAGATAGAATTATGCGTTATAAGAAAGAGGAAGAAGCTTTAAATTAATACAGAATGAAAACTTAACTGCAGCAGTAAATCTCCGTAATGTGTTAATTTCGTTATGGAGACGGGCAAATTTTAGTTTCTTTATTTAATCTCGCACTACATAAGAGAGACTTTCACTCCGTTTTTAACTTTCAACTTCATCCACTTTCGCGCGTACTTCTGAAATTTGTATTGTAAGAACGAGACGTAGTCGAGAGTGACGAAAAAGTTGCAAATGGAGCTTTGGAATGACTTTCGACTTTGAAATCGAGTTTCTTACCTGCAGTCTTGAAAGTATTACTTGTGATTTAAAGGTCTCCTAATCAAACGTTTTCTTATCGGTAAATATTTTCAACTGTTCTTGACGAGTTATCAATTACATGCCGGAAAACGTAGAAATATATAATCTACTGCGGACGCTCTAAATTCCAATTAGTTTTTATTATTTTTCAAAAAAATGATTCGAAAAGTATAAGAAATTAAATAATTTGCTGCGTCGAAGCAATTCTTCAGCGAGATACGTTTGTAATTAAAACCTTTTGGAATTAACTTAACAGAATGAGAATTCTTTAATCAGCTCTTCAAGCGGGAGCCCTCATTAACGATAAAATTTTTATTGCGCAATTTTATCCGAGTTGGCGATAAAAAATGAACTTAATTAAACCCCCGAAAATCAACACTTACAAGCCCGCACTAAAATTAGCATGCCTTGCGGAAAAAATTTTTAATTATTCTCGTTAAGAGCAGGCAATCCCGATGCAACGGATATACATCTTATTGTATAATTTGTTTCCAGGGCGCGTAAAGCTCCGTCATCTCGCCCCGCGGGAATGAGTTCAACGAAGACCAGCCTCGTTCCCGCCGTAAAAGCGCGCGCTTTATTCCGATTACACATTTTGCGCCTCTCTTATTGCGCGAAAGAAAATTTTCAAGGATACCGTTCGCGCAGCCGGCCGTTTCTCTTTAATTTTCCTCGCACGAACGAAGGACCGTGTAATTTGGCGTTCGCGCGCGAGAAAATTAAACGGCACGCGGAAAGGGGAGGGGGGAAGGGGAAGGGGAGGGGGAAAGGAGGCGGGCCGAGTTGCAAGCCGGGCGAAGGAAAAAACTTAGGAACTTAGGGCCAGTTTAATCATTATAATTTTAATTAGGCAGGAAAAAGCGCTCGAACGCAAATGAAGAGAGGAAAGGAGGCTGCAGAGTGGGAGAGGAGGAAGTGGAGCTCGAGTGTTCGAGGCGCTTTCTGCTTCCTTCCTTGGAAAACTGCCGTTAAAACCTGGCATTAAGGATTCTCGAGCGGGGCAATTACTAGAGACTGAAATTTTCATTTAGTCAAAACATCAACAAGGCCGTTTACGTTTCATGCCTGCTTAGTTAATTTTCTTTAAGTCTTAGAAAGTAATTAACTGGATTTTACTGTTTTTTCTTGCGCCGTTCGTCTTGCTTCTCTGTTCGCAAGCCCATTCCTATAGTTTACGCCCGCATTTTACGGATTTGAATAAAGATATCGCCACGTTTCATTGTCAGCTGAGGGGAAAATATCTTTGATTAGCTTTGGGAAAACATTTCAACAGGAAAGTAGTTTAAGACACAAAGGTAGCTTACGAGCTTTCGCGACGTGCGAGTAGCTGAAATTACTAAAAGAAAAATTAAAAAAAGTGGATCATCTCTTTTAACGTGATAACTCTGTATTAAAAATTGATCCTAAAGTTTAAAAGGCAGATTACACTTTTAGCGCAGAAAGTATGAATCTGGCAAATTTATTCATAGACTTTAAAAACGTCTTATAAGAGCTTCCGAAGATAACCTCGGAAAATTTTTTCAGATTTCCTCGCCTATTCACAAAAAAAAATGGAGGAATGCATAATATTAGTCTTCGACAACAGGAAAAAACGCCTAGTTTGAGCGCAATTGCCATCACTACTTTATTTCGGTTGCACACCGCAGTACGAGCCTTTCCAATTCCATTCCGTTCGATTCTACGGAAAAATATTCACTTCCCTGGTAACGTTCGCACATTCGGAACCTCCATGAAGCTAAAATACGATCCCAAAGAATCAATCTCAAAATGTGAATACAATCTTGCGGCGGGTCTACGCGCAGCTGCATATCCAATTCGTCCAGAATTAAAATTTCGCCATTCCGGATCAGGCGGCGCTTCTGGGGGCCAAAAAGAGACGCCCGGCGACACATAAAAGAAAGGTTCCGCATAGTAAGGCCACAGCTTTTTCGCTCTAAAAGAGAGTAAAGCCTTATATAGGAGGGAAAGGCGAGCGCGGAAACGGAAAGATCTTTCACGATGTCCGTCGTGCAGCGGAAGAGCAGAGCTTTGCGGGAGGGATGGAGAGAGATATCAGGGAAGCTAGGGGAGCGAGAGGGAGAGAAGAAAAGGAGGCCGCGGGAAAAAGAACTGGAGGGAATCTCGGGAGAAGAGGAGCGAGAGATCCTACTGGCCTTTTTAAGAAAAAGCGAATCGATTCCGCGGACGGCGGCTTTAGCCTCGTGCAATGAGCAAAGAGAATGGAACGAGTCGTCGCGCCTTAAAGGGGAGCTTGCGGAACGTGACGGGGGACTCCGCGAGCGGATAAACCGGCCCGAGCTAAGACGATAAGTGCGAAACGCCGCCGAAGATAAACAACGGAGGACTGCAATCGAACCATCAAAGGGCCGAAGCTGAATGGTCAGTCAAGAGCACTTTCAGTACAGAATGTGTATTCTTTATGTGTTGACGCTTAAGATGTTTTCTTTCGGAGGCATATTTTTTCGGATAAAAGCAGTTTGTTATTTCAGAGGCACATTTTTTCGGATAAAAGTTGTTTGCTGAAAGTTCTTTGTTATTCTGTTGAGGAGGATAATTACGATGTTTAAACTAACTGTAAAATTATCATCATGTCCTA
>JAWWEM010000010.1:18734589-18750484 GCA_035582935.1 Ormyrus thymus | reverse complement strand
CGCAAAGTCGCGGATCGTAATGAGATTGAGGAGACTTACCCCAATTGGGCCGGTGTTGCACTTGATTTTGCGTGGAGCCGAAATTAAGGCGTCCGAAGAGTTCGGTAGTCCAGCGCAAAGAGGGGGTCTCCTCAATCTAGCCGCGCTTTTACGGCTGATTCGCTCGACCGATAAGCGGCGATCGTAACCGAGCGCACCCGATCAGTCATCGATAATGACCAGTCGCAGAACGGTTCATTACACCTCTCAAAATCACGCAGCACAATTTTTCCAGCGCCGCTACGAACTGCAAACAGAGCCGCGACTGCCGGGCGCTAGAAATTGCATTTGCATTCGATTACCGTGACGCGGCAACGGCGATGTTCGCGGGCTTGTTTATATATGGAGGGGGAAGGGGATTATTAGCCCTGAAATTCTTCGAGCGGCCCGTTCAATTGGCCCGTTCGAGTGCATTACAGCCGCGACGTTGATGGGCTCCCGACGGTGGCGTTTTACGCGCCTGTCGTTGTTTTATTAAACGACAATAATGATACGCGAGCGGCGCGCAGCGCACCTGGATAAACGATAATATCCCGCTGAAAATTGCGGGCAGACTTAATCGCGCCAATTGCGCACTGACTCGTGCCGACGACTCGTCGCATTTGCAAGTATAATCGTTCTTTCACCCGAATTAGATTGCAGTACGAAGGGATGTTTGGTAGGTGTCGATACTTAAGAGCGGAATATGCGAGCTTTAACGGGGTTAATTAATTAATTAGTTTGTTTAATATTTATGAGCGAGCCGGCGCTGCCGGTCATTGAAATTTATTCATTCGCGTCGTTTTAATAACGAAATATTTTGCACTCTGTGCATTAAAGTTGGATTATTGAATTATCTTTAACGCATGGCTGCCGCGCATCGCCGCGAATCGTTATCAAAAAAAAAAAAATGCGGAGTCGCGCATTGTTTGAATATTTGTGTATCCTCTCGTTGCTCGCTCGCTCGTCGCTTTTTGCGCTCGCCGCCTGCCTGTTGCTGCGACGAAAAAATGACCATTTTTTTTTCTTCATATTTTAAAGGGCAGATAATAATTTTTTCGCGCTGCCCTTTGTCGCCAATCGCGACTCTAAATAATCCCGTTGTTCGCTGACGCGTAATTCCAAAAGCGACGCTTGTCGGATTATTAATTTATCTAGTACACGGATCTTTTGTGTAAAAAAACGTGTCGTTGGATTCGAGTGTGTAACTCGATTCTTCATTATTTTATTCAATTATCGTAATTTTATTTTGACATATTTTTCTAATATTTTACAGAGAACGAAGGACCTCCAAGCAAGGACCTAAACAATCTCTGCAAGGGAGAAAAAAGCAAAAGTAGATTATGTCTGAAGAGCCTTTGAAACCGCTGCCCTAAACAAAGAGAAGCCGACTAACCTCTCAAACGTCCTTTGTTTAGATGACGGACACAGGACAAAGCTTCTTAGACGTGTAATCCACTTTAAACGCTCTTGGACCTGTTGGTGGAATTTGAAGTTTAAAATTGTTATACGTCTTAAACAGTTAACAGTTAAGCGTTCTTGCGGGATTCTGAAGCCACATAAGTATCCTCAATTCCGCCCTAAGAAGATCTTCGCGGTTAGCTATCCGGAAAGAAAGAATTAACAAAATTATACGCTTGAAATAATCAAGCCTCTCCGTAAAATGTCTCCCGCCGTCATCATTTTGCTCTAGAACACCATATACTTTTTAATTGTAAGCTCGATAAAATTCCCTCTCGCCCGCGCGGCACGTTAGAAACAGCGGCTCGCAAACACCGCCTGCAAAGCAGCCCCTCCAGATTCTCAAGTTTGATGAGTTAGTAACTAGTTTTGGAATCGCGTGCCTGTCTATGATCTTAATTGAGCGTCAAGTCCTGCCCGCGCCCGATCATCATCATCGCGATCATGATCATACGCGTGGAGTCTTATCCCGTAACGTTTATTCCGCACGCTTCGCGAATCAGACACGTCCCTCGCGTGCGAATTTCGTTTTTCAATGGTGGCGAGCGCTCGAGATTGGATTTTCAAAATTGCGTTTCTGCTTCGCGCTATTTGTACAGTTTTATAGAAATTCAGTGATATTAAGTGTTTGTGATAGAAAGCCTCAAACTTATAAACGTTATAAAGATTTACTTTCGCCGTGACGATATTCCTGAGAACGAAAATAGTCGTATAGACGACATCCAATAGGACATTTACCTGCGCATCAAATTCCCTTCCCTTCCATTATCCCGCGTTCCAAGCAGCTACCACTGGTCATCATTTCGAAACGATACACCCCATTACCGAAAATCGTAATAACCAATATGATCCAGACTCGCAATATCCGCGCGTCTTCATGAAACTCATAACGAACTCGTCGCCCTCAAACTCCCCGCCATATAAAAAGCCCAACGCGACCATCCATCGACGATCTACATTATCCCCGTCTCTCTCTCTCTCTCTCTCTCTCAATCTTGAAGAGCGCAAGCTGAAGCGTTTACGATGAGAGAGAGAGAGAGAGAGAGAGTCGAAGCAGTCAAACGGCATCGGCGGTGCACCGTAAAACTCGCCTTAATTTCGAACGTAAAACTTTTCTCTTTCTCTCTCTCTCTCTCTCTCTCTCTCTCTCTCTCTCTCTCTCTCTTTCTTCTTCTGTATATATACAGCACGCGGCGAAAACGCACTCGTTCCCGTTTGAATTTTCTTCGCGGGAGAAAGAGGGAATACATGAAAGTTTCATGACGAACGCTACCCGCCCTCGTCTTCTCGTTCTTGCGCTCGGCACATAAATTGGCCGGCGAGAGGAGGCAGCGAGAGCTTCAGGTGTTCCTCGCTTCCTTTAGTTTCTCGGCGCGTCCTCGAGTTTTACTGTTCGTCGACCGGGTATATATACGTAGGAAGGGCGAGATTAAATGCAGGAATGCAGCGGCCAAAAGACTCTCGGCTGCGTGTTTATGTACTTCGGTATTCGGTTTCGGAAAAACGACGGCTTTTTTTTTGCGCTCGCTTACCTTTCGAATATTTTTCCTCGATGTTTGCGTGTTTGAATTCTGCTCCCCTGCATCCGCTTCCCCCGGCCGTGTTTTTACATCGTCGAGGGGCTTCATTTGAAATTCGCTAATTTTGTATACGTTCGATCGGCAGCTCTTATTTGAAATTCGATAATGCTTTTATAACTTTTAGAAACTGTTTCAATGTTGCAGCGCAGTTCATCAAGCTGCACGAAGCCATTATCTGGTACCTGGTTATATAATATTTACGGTACTTTTAGAATAACTCAACAACACGTGAACTAGAAGTTTCGCATAATGCGAGAATCATTTTTGGTCCGTCAGGATGCATTAATAATTCAAGAGGTTTCGAAGGGAACTTACTTTAATGCGTTTTTAATGTTTCGTATTTTTGTATGCTTTTCTTTAACTTATTATACTTAGTTTTAGTTTTTAAAGGTCGAATTTGCCGAACATTCGAATAATTTCTTGAAACACATTGTTCAAATTAATAATGATTCGTTTAGTATCTTCTTTCTTTATCTGTAATTAAAAGATAAAATAAATTTTATATCCAATTGTAAAAGGAGGAAAGAAAATAAAGGCGTACGTAAATATACGGTTATTGAAGAAACTTTTCAAGCTCAATAAAATAATTAAGGCCTATAAAATATAAGAATTTAATTTAGCAAAGAAAATAAACAGTTATAGTAATTTTACTGCTTGAATATATATTTACGATAATCAGCCAAACGATTAGCATAACTTTTAATTAAATCAGTAAATTTAAATTAAAGCGTTGCTTTAATCTGAAACAGTGTACTTTTAAAAGAAAATAAAAATATTTACGCTTAAATATCACCATTTACCTTTACTTTAAGAAAGTAAACGAAGTAGCATAATGGCAAAATATTTAAGCAGCATTAAAAATGATATCGAGTTTAGTGCCTATAAAATCAATTTTATGCTCAATCGACTGTAAAATTTTACCGTCCACTGCAATGGGTACAGTAGAACAGACTAAATTAAGTTCATCGGAATTAATTACAGCGTTATCTTACCTAATAATTTTGTTGATACAACCGCCTAATAAAGAATAATCAACAAACAGCTAACAACCCAAGTGAGCTTTTCACAAGTAAACTGATTAACTTCCGATAAAAAAATGACCATCGCGAAACGGATAAAAGTATATCGCACAGCGCGGAGGCTAGAATTGTCAAAGCTCCGGAACTTTCTCGAAACGGCGAACGGCATTTCTGCGTCGTCGTCGCTCTCGTTTTTCCGCTAGTTTTTCAGCTCGCAAACTCGGCGGGAGAAAGATCGGAAATCGCGCGCGTACGCTTGAATATTTATCGTACGGGGCCAACTTCTAAAGCTGGGGGAACAGGTAGCGCGTTCCCGAAAGTCAACTGCATTAACTTCAATAATGTATGTCGCGCTGCTTCCTGGAACGTCGCTGGCGGATTTAGCGGAATATACCGTGCGCTCCCCTCGCCCCCCCCTTCCCCCCTGGACGTGCATGCACATTTTTCGATCTCGAGGAATCGCGCCCGATTTGATAAGCGGGACAAATTTACTTAAAGCTCTGTTTAAGGAGGTTCCCCAGTAGCCAGTGGACTGGGGGAACCGCGGAGAAATCACGGGTTTTGACTCTCTTGTGCGAGAAGCGTAGCTGTAAAAACATTAGCTCGCGACGTGATCGCGCGGAAAATAAAAATTACTTTATTTTCAATCTGCCGGTATAAAGACTGGTATTAATCAAATAACTAGAAAAAATTTCACGACATTCATGAATACTTCTAGATAGATATACTATATAGGCACAATTTAATTAAACATTTTATTAAACTAAGAAAAAGTTAAAACAAAATAACTAACTTTTAATACAGAAAATTTTTTCTTTAATCGACAAAGGTCTGTTACAAATTCTCGAAATCATCAAACATTTGTCGACAACATTATACAATAGTATTAACAAAGGGCTGCGTGGAAACCGCGTCTCTCTAAACGCTATAGATAAAAAGTTATAAACAAATTTGTAGTCGCGAGTCGAGCAAGCTCAAGGACCACTCTTCTCGCGGCTTGCTTAATGCAGCTGCCTGTCTAGCATACGGCCGAGTGGTACTTGTACTTACCAACTTTCTTTGCGATTCGGTCTTGTTGCTCTAAAAATAACTGGTAATTTACACTTTTCAAACCGTCAATCAATTCGGCGTTAAATTCTCTTTTCTTCTCGTATGTTATTTGTTATCCTCCTATATTTTTAATTATGTTAAAATCATTATTTATCTCTACATTTTCTACTGATCCATAAGAGAAGAGCGCTCTCAATGTTAATGTTTCGTTTAATATTTCGAAAACGGCTTGGACAATTGGTCTGAAATTTTAACAGGTTACGTGTGATACATAAAGGAATGATAATCAATACTAAAAAAATAATTCTTATATATACGCTATCTCTGAGGAACCCCCTTAATCCCGTTGTTAAACTTATTTGCAAAACGCCAGAAAATTGCTTTAAATAAGAAAAGCCTTTCGTTACTCTAACTGCCTGCAATTATGCTTTATCTACAAACTCAGCGTATTTACCGAAGTAAATTAAAATCAGTCTCAACCCGTCCGCCTTAAAACTCCGAATCCCGACTGAATCCATGACCCTCTCCAGGTGATAAACTAACGAGACGTCATTAAAATTAAAACCCTCCTTCCCAAAAAGAAAAGCAAGCACTCCCGGGCTCTCAGCTCGGCAGCAAAATTTTTAATGCACCCCCGGCGTCGATCTGCAATTTTGATGACCACTCATTCGCCCCGGCCCGCCAGACAAATGCAAAGGCCAAGGAGGCGCAGCGTGCCCAAGAGCTTGCGGAGGGGGTGGGGGGGTGTCCGGACATCTACTCCCAAAGCGCGGTCGACGGGGCTTTTAGCGTGCACGCGCGCGCGCGCGGCTGCATCGTGCAGGCCGCGCGTACACCTACATAATGCACACTTAATGCGAAGTCGATATTAGGAGGACGCGACGCCGCCGCCGCCGTCGTCGTTCTCGAATATGATCTGGTTTGTCAGAGCGACGCTGCGCCGGGAAAGGGAGGAGGTGGGGGCAGGGAGAGCAAACGTTAATGCCGCGTAAGTGACAAGTTTGACGACGTATCCGACCTCGCTTTAGTGGGCCGGTGCATTTAGGGAATGTCCCGAATGTTGGCTGTGCCGAACGAAGATCGCAGTCTTGACGATCGGCGGCTACGGGAAGGGTTTTTTTAGGTATTGCTTTTTTTCAGTTGGATGCTTGGCGGGAAAAAAATGGTGTCCGATGATGGCGTTGTCAATAAAATAATGTGGTTGCTAGCGCTTGCATATTGATACTTTTAAGAAGACAGAAAAGAGGATGTTAAATATGTTTGACTAGTACATTATGCACCTAGGAAGCGAAAGTAAAGAATGTCCCGGATCGTATGTATTTATTGGGCGAGGCGAAGCCGAGGTCGATAAACACGCCATCTGAGACATTCTTTATTCACTCCGTAGGTACATATTTTATTTTTTTGTACGAGGACCGTGAAATGAAATCCTGTGCAGGACGCGAATTAGTCATTTCGCGGCCTAGGAGAAAAAAAAATATTTTTTAACAAAACAATAGAGTAAGTTATTGTTCCCAAGTATTGAAATTTTTTTCAAATTCAGAAAAATCAATATAAAATAAAATGATTTTATTCGATGGGCAGAAATCGGGTATATTTTAACACCCACATCTCTTTACGGCTACATACTTATCAATGCCAAAAGATTCCGCTTACCTATTAAGAAAGGCGCCAAAAATAAATAGTTTCACATCAACAGCGGCGTGACGTGCAGTAGTGCATGCAACTGTGACAAAGTACACTTAGAGAAACGTTCAGGCATGCAAATACATTTCATCAATATTTAACTTCTCTTGAAACGATGCTGTCAAAGTTTCCTTTTTACTATTTGTATATGAAATGGGTAAACGCAACGTCAGATAGATACACTTTCATGCTCTCCAGTCGTACGTTCGCGTAGCATAACGACACTTCGAACGCCGCAGTAAAGCGATTAATCGAAAAAAAATTTAAAAGGCGTAAAAGCAAAAGTTTATTTTAACAAAAAGTTTATGCCCTAATACGAAAATATTACGCTTTAAAATTCAATGATTTATCTCTTCTTCGCTAGAGCTTTTTTTTATTATAATTCTTGGTAGAAACAAACGTAAAACCACGAATTTTGAGTAACGCTTTTATGAACAAAACAACGACATGAATAATGCATCTCCGCGGCCGCCCCGAACGAAAAAAAAATAACAACCGCCCACGTAAGACACTTATCAGAGTCGGGCCACAATTCACGGCTGGGGGGGGGGGGAATAGAGAGACGCAGCGCCATCCGTCGGGCACCAAAAATGCATTTCGTAATATTCGGCCGGCGCAAAAAGAGGAGGGCGGGCCCATAAATTCCCTCGCAGCCAATGCGATTTATACCCGCGGCCACCTTCTGCAATTCAAAAAGCCCGCCGCCGCCGCGTGCCGGACGTGATAAAGCGCCTCGGCAGTTGGGAATACAATTTCGACGCTCCCTCGTTGTTTTATAACGAAACGAACGCGCGCCCGGCAAAGCGCTCGAAATATATGAATAAACGGTTATTGTCAGGCGGCGCGACGTATTAGCGGCCGGGCGCAATAATTTTTCCCACGCATATTGGCTATCCCTTCGGAGCCGTTCTGCCGTTTTATTTTTTCTCTCTCTCGCTCTTTTTTTTTCCCTACCCGCCGCGACGGAGGGCAAAAATTGAAAAGCCACATACGACGTCGCAAAAATTATTGCGCGATTGACAGCTAAAGCCTGCGGCTATCCTATCGATCAACCGGCGCGGAATATAAGTTTGATGCGGTGTTGTAATGCCGCGCGGAGCATGAATCAAAACGTCGAAAGAGCCGAGTTGCCAGGGGAGAGCGGACGATGATGGACTAGACGTTATTGGCGCGCTCGAAATTTCGCGGCCAGGAAATATATTGCCCGATTCTCTCGCGATCGAGAGCCGGAGAATTTTGGTTTCAACTTCTGACGCGCGTGATGGAAAACTTTTAGAAATTAGCTTTTTCATTGGAGGAGAGCTCTGAGTGCGTTTTAGGAAATGTATAGTGCATTGCCTGTCGAATTTTTAATCAAATCTGTCGGATCAAGGATCTCGATTAAATTCAAAAGTTTTTCCATTTATGTATATATAATAAAAAAATGTAGATTAATAAGAAAGTACAAAATTATCTAGGATTTTTAACCAACCTAAAATTGAATACCATCAATTTGCATAAGTTCAATTTGAATCTATTAACACGGTAAATGGTCATTTAATCTAACAAGGAGAGTCTCTCAACTTCGGGTCACCGCGAAATTAAGGGGGCCTGTTTCTTGGTCTTCTAGGGTTTTTGGAACTCACTAACGCTAAATGACCCAGCCTGGGTCAGTGGCAGCGCCTCGCAGGGGACCTGACTTTGGGAGGTCTTACAGCCCCTAGGAGAAGAACGATCCTATACTAAAATTAGAATAAAAACATTGACTCGTCGCTGACGCGCTCTCCTTGAAAGTTTCGGGGCTAAAATTGCTCCTACTAAATCCGGACCCAAGAGTACGGCGATTAGGTTGCGGCAGGAAGAAAATGTAAATTATTTTGTTCTGGTCTATGTTATTTGGAACTGAACACTCTTTTTTTATTCTAGAAACTAATTCTAAAGGAAAAATACATAAATATAAATTTGATTTGAATTAACCAGATCCCAAACTTTCCGAAGCCGAAAGTTCAAAAGAAAAGTAAACAAGAAAGAAAAGGATGTAGCAATTCGCATTTATTGACAAACTTAGAGTAATAATACAATAAGGCTGAGATTGAAATGACACTGAACTCAACTTGAAGATTTGAGATATTTTATTTTAATTTTATTTCCAATAAGGAACTAATATTCACATCTAAAGGGTTACGCAATTGAGTAAAAATATATTTTTTTAATAAAACAGTAGGCAGAGATAAGAAGTATAATAATATATTAAAACTTAATACAAACAGTACAAATTTCTACAAAAAAACGATAAATATCACAGGCTTCAAGTAATACACAATTACGCGCACAATTTTTCGGACTATTAATGCACGGAAAAGCCACGAGTCACTAATGTCTACTCATTACTATTACTCATTTCTTATTACTAAGAAAATTAATTACACAAAAAGCTGTTCGAATTTTTCCGTGTAAGACAATTTCGTCTTTTTTTTAGAATCATCTTTGCGTGTGGTTTCGTACATCATATCGTCGATGCAATTTGAAAACGCTGCGACAAGTGGTTCGCAGGCAATGCTGTTATCTTTACATTTTATTAAGCATGCTTGTACCTGGTATCGTTAAATATTTATATGACTTTTAATTATCGAATCGCTGCAGGATTGAATCGCAATTTTACTATTATTTTCTGGTTTTATGTAAAATGGAAAAATCAAAAATTAACGATAAAACAAATAAAATTTTCATTATTTTACTTAAAAAATCAAATTTTATGTAATTCGAAAAATATAATGTTATTAAAAAGAAATATTAGTACATATTCAAAAATAAAATTTAATGCTTCATACCAAGAAAAACTTTGTTTTCAATACAATAAAAATTTGTGTTAATGTTAAATTTCAGTAGCTTTAAAAGTTTCTTATAATTTTTAAAATTTGACGATTACATATACACTTTTAAATTTTCAATATGAGAGCTAAGAAAAAATTTCTTACTTTTCCTTTGATATCTACACACGGAGGCGGTTCAACATTTGCGAGAAAATCCTCTAAACGACTTACTAATCGATCTGCTTCTTTGATAGTGATTTTCTTTTTCCTGCTATGATCGCGAAGAATGCATTCAGTGTTTTTTATCATTTCCAGCTCGTAGTTTAACATACTATCACGATCCAAATTGCCTACCAAAGACAATGATCTTAAATTACTTACATTTTTAATGTAGTTTTAAACAAATTTTTATAAAATATATTATATTTATTACATATTGTATTATTTTTAAATAATTTTAAAGATTTCCTATTATTACCTGAAAGTTTTGCAGTAATATTATTTAAACATCGTTTTGCATAAAAACATTTTAACATATTTTTTCTAATTAATTAAATGTATAATATCCCTGGTGGAAATCGCCCATTTTTCTCCCATTTATGAAACGCTTTTTTCCACATGTTTTAACCATTTCCTAGCCATTTCGGTCAAATAGTCATAAAATGGTTAAAACATGTGAAAAAAAGCGTTTCATAAATGGGAGAAAAATGGGCCATTTCCACCAGGGATATAAATGACACATTAGATACGGATAGTAAAAAGTAAAACTTACCTTTTTTGAGCCTCGTTTTCATTTCTTTTCCTATCGAAATTCCTCTATCTTTAATTCGTGCGACGCAGGGATCGCATTCGTCATCGAGTAAATCAGATCGATCTATTATCTTGTCCATTTTGAAATTTTATTATACTAAATTTTAAAGTTACAAAAATTTTGTCAAGAATCGAGGGCACTTAACCTGATAACTAAATTTTACTGGCTAAGATCGAAAACGCAAAACAAAGTACAATCTAAATTCGATTAAAAGAAAATTTTAGGGAATATTTTGTCCTTCAACTGATTTTGTAAATCAAAATTATAAACAAAAAATTTAAATAAAAATTAGAATCATTTATTATTTATAATTACATAATATTAGTAAAAATGGGTATAAAATATGTATGAAAAATAATAATTTAATTTTAAATAATGAAATTTATTAAGCCTTATCCAGCGTGTCCTAAATCCCAATAATGTTCTCCGTAATCACCATTTTTGTTGCCCCATCTCATCTAGCAAATAATAAACGCGTAATATTATTATTACCTCTATAAAAAATGTGCGGCATATAATTATAGTCTAACATTCTATTATTTTATACCTTTCCTTGATAATGATTTTTGTTAAAATCTCTCTGTTCGTAGCGCTGCTCCCATTCATTCGGATTTTCACATACATGACCAAATTGAATTGTCATCGGATCGGGTTGTTCAGAAAATATGTCTCTAAAAATTTATTACTGGTAATTACTAATGCTAAAATAATCTCCTACATGGCAACGAAAACTTACTGGAAATATTGACTTTTTTGAAGAATTTTCACCAGATTTTCTCTCGAAAAATCAGGTAATTCGTCGCTTGCAACGACTTTCATATCTTCAACTTCTTTTGATTCTATAAAGTAAATTTTTCATAAAAAATTTTACTTTTATTATTATTCGTGCAAAAAATTCAATTCAGAATCATAAATTTTATTTAAAAAAAAAGATAAAACTAATACCAAAAATTATTTCGTAATACTTAATAGATTATTAAATCAACTCGTTTATAATTCTAACGAGAATAATCTATTTATAATTCAACATAATTTACAAGTCAATAAGATAAATTGAAATCAAGCGTACCTAAATCTTCATCTTTCAAAGCACTAGAATGAATGCTAGCTCCAGCAATAAAATTAACCAACTGACTTATGAAAATGGAATAAACTAAAACGGACTTAGAGTATGCCATGGTACCGAAGAAAGTCGACGCGTTTCTCTCTTCAACTACAGTGTACTACTAAACTACCTGAGACAAGTGGTAATGCCTTGACCAAGTCAAATGTTTTTACTTTAACCATGCTTCATTGATCACTCTCATGTGAAAGTGATTTGCCGCGACAAAAAACCCTTCGTCTGCGACCTCCTTTCATCAAACTGAGTATTTTTCTTAAAAATGGATGAATGGAACGACAATGTTATTTATTAAATGAGTTTTATTTTAATTATTTTCTAATAAGCGTACAGTCATGAAAGATTAATCTTAGAAAAATTATTTTGTGTACGAAATATATTATAAATAACCTAATTTAAGTACTCTATCTAAAAATATATTACAATATACGAAAATAAAATAAAATTAAGCTATTGTAACATCAGTTTAAACAAATTTGAGCATAAAGTTTCATAGGAAGACAAAAATAAATTATAGCCATTTAAATTTGTGAAGCATAATTGTTCCTAGCGCATTTCAGGATAGACTGTAAAAGTTTAACAAAGCCGGTATCTTTGGGTTTTTCCAAGCCTCGAAGAGCTCGATTTTTCATCACAGCAACGAACTCCCGGTTACTTAGCTGACCATCCACTGAAAATAAAATAGGACGTTTAACTTCCCAGTTTTTAATTGAATATAACATTTTTTTTACTTACTATTTTCGTCAAAGATGGTGTAAACTACTTTAATTATATGATCTGACAAATCAACATGTGCTACGGTTTTTGCAACATGTTTTAATGTTGCTGAAAAAGATAATAAGTTATATTTACAATACAATAGTATATCAAAATTTACTAGTGGAATTTATCTACCTGGGTCAATCGATGCTCCTGCTATGTGGTAAAAAGTTAAAGCAGTATCAACATCGCCAATATTGCTCAGAAAATGAAAGAATTTAAGATAGTCATCCTTGTATATGCCAATAGAGCTATCTTTAAACCTTAAAAATTAAATAAAAATTAAATAATAAGAAATATTTGGAATATAATATTGAATATTAAACTTGAATGATTGTTAGACGCCTACTTACGATTTTTTAACTCTTTTGAGTATGCACGTTTTTTTTTTCTCCGTGAAACCTGCGTACGCTAACAGGAGCTCGGTAAAAGCCACTTCAGTAATAAAACCATTTTCATTAGGCAGCTTGCGTTCAAACTATAAATATATTGCGTATTAAAAAATATCCAAATTTATGACAATTCATTAAACATTCGTGTGTTTACCTCAAGACTTAATATTTCTCGTTGCAATTGTTGCTGAAAATCTAAGAATTTTTCAATCTTCAACTTTTGTTTTAAATCTGGTCCGAAGAAGAAAGTCATTAGTGCTGAATTAACGCCCTGAAAAATGTTTAAACAGCAATTGAAATTACAATTGAATTAAATAATATTTAAAATTTTAAACAGATACAGTGATGAAAAACAATTTTTTTTTTGTTACTTTAAAAGTGTTTCCAGTATTTGCATGGTCTCTATGACGATTTCCTATGCTACTTTGCTGACGAATCAAATTGGAAACTTTGTTAAACTCTTCAAAATCTACATCTCCGTCGCCGTTGACATCAAACATTCTGAATGCTATCTCAAAGTGACGACGAGACGCTAAAAAAAATGTTTTCACAGATTACCTAATCACTTGTATTTGAATTTTTAACAAAAAGAAACAGTTACTTACTAGATAAAACGGTAAGTAAAAATATGTAGTCTGAAAATGTTATAAGTCCATAACTACCAAGTTTATAGAAGATACTATTTTCATTCAGTTCCAACTCTAATTTTGTTTGTACAGTCTATAAAGAAAATTTTATAAAACATCCATATTTTTTTGGAACTAAATATTAATTATTTACTTTAGTTTACCTTGGGATCATATCTTTTGTATTTATCTAATCCTAATCCTGTAAAATATTTTTACGAAAATAAAAGTAGAGAAACATTTAAATAAAATATGTAGATAAAAATTAATCTTACACAGTTATTGAACTAAATATATTTAAATTTTAGAATTTTTTATAGAAAACATGCACCAGACTATATTTCATTCCAAAGCAGTAATTAGCATCAGAAACTAATACTTTTCAGTCAGTAAATTGAAAACAAATTAAATTAACATGCTGTATCATGCAAAATAGCGTTTACTCAATGAGAAAAAATAATTTTTGTAAATTATTTTATTTATATATACTAAAAAATTCTTTTGTAAAAAATAGCTATCTTGAAAACCATCTACCAAAATTCATGACCAAAAATTACTAATTAATGCTTGAAAAATTACCCTCTGGCTGCAAGACACCAGGTGTCAGTGACCTTAAA
Source organism: Ormyrus thymus (assembly GCA_035582935.1). Classification (NCBI taxonomy): domain Eukaryota; kingdom Metazoa; phylum Arthropoda; class Insecta; order Hymenoptera; family Ormyridae; genus Ormyrus; species Ormyrus thymus. The sequence goes on along the minus strand of JAWWEM010000010.1, from coordinate 18,736,553 downwards.
AAATCATCTGGAGTCATCAACACCTCATGCGATCCATTGACTGGATTTATAACTTCAAGCGTTGCAAAATATCGAAACACTTTGTCTGGTGTTGAAAATTGCCTTATGCGGTTCTCATATTCGACTATCTGTATATGAACATTACCCATATTATCTCAAAAATTGAAATGAGTAACTAAATTTTGAAATAAAATATTTCCCATAAATTAAAATAATAACCATGCTAAATTTTATCCTTTATAAAATAAACTGTTTCAATAATAGGTAAAGTTTGAAATTTTGCAACAGGCTTGCATATTGGTGAATAGTTTTCATACAGAACTATTCAATTCAACATTATTAACTCAAATTCCCAAAAAAATAGATTACAACTTTCGCCCAAAAATGAAATACAAAATAATAAAAACTCAAAAATCAAACAGAATACTATTCTGAAATCTCTCATATTAAAAAAAATCAAAAAATTATCAATCTTGTATATCTATGCATAGGTTAAATTTCAGTTTAACATTCTCCTGTTAGTTTGAGAAAAGGAAAATTATTGTTAAGTTTTAGAGAAACCTATATAGAAAAGAGAAGAATAGAGTCTAGTAAACATAGATTGAAGACAATCCATGGTCACTACTCTTATCAATAAGTAGCACAATAGATCCTGTTATTCAAGGTGCAGTATTTGATTAAGCACAAGAGTGTAATGGTAAAAAAACTTTACCATCTGGCTGTTTCATGCCTGGGGTTATTGCTCTTAAAAAATCGTCAGGTGTCATATACGTCTCTGTAATTTCCTGACTAATGACTTTTACAGTAGCAAAATAACGAAAAATTTTATCTGGAGTTGAGTAAGCACGCATCCGATTTTCGTACTCTATTATCTGCAACAATGCTCCAAGATCTCTATTAAAGCTAATGATTAAAAATAAACTAATATTTGTTGCTTAAAAACTATATAAACTATTTTCAAATTAAGCCATCTTTTTATTGTAGATCAATAATTTTCATTGACAAACCTTAACAATTTTATCAAGTATTTTGAAAAATACATTTTAAGAAAAAATAAAATACACCTCAAAAATAATAATTATAAAGCATAAAAATAAAATCATCTATATAACATGCATCTATTTAACCTTTCTATCTCGGAATCCAACTTTTTCCTTCTTCCTTTTCTTTTTATGATTATCTTCTTCTAAATCTTCTACTACTTTTTCTTCCTCTTCTTCATTATGTTGGATTTTAGAAGCAGCTTCTACACTTGGGAAAAAGAATCCTTTGACCCTTAAATCATTTTAATCATTTTATTAACAAATTGAATGATCAATCTTATTTTATAATATGTAAAAACTTACTTGTTCCAATTGATAGCAGAAAGAATCACAGCACCAAGAATTGAAAATATATATACTGTTGTATATGGTGGTGCTTTTTCTCTTTTATGTGCAAAATCTTTGAAATTTCGTTGTTCAATTCGATAAACGCATACTTTTTTATCATTTTTATTGTACTGATTGTAACTACTTATAGATGCTATTTTAAAAGTATTAAAGTTTCTATTGTACAAAAAGGTACGTGCATATTTACTTAGCAACATCTTGACAAAGCCTGTAAAGTAAATTATTAATAATTAAAATATTGATTTATTTGTTTTATGAATAAGAACAGTTGAAAAAAGAATTTAAAAAAAAATTTAAATATGATTTAATTATGTAATATTTTACATATTTTTATATGATAAAGAAAATATTTACATAATGAAAGAAATTTTGTATATTTTTTTAAGGATAAGAATAAAATTCATAACCTAGCACTTCAATTCAATATTAGATGCGAATAATGTACTTACAAGAAATGCAAGTTGTTAATTCAAAACTTTTACATGAGATATTATTGTTCAAATCGCTTTAAATAAAAAATAGACATGGAACGAATTATTGCGTGACTTCGTTCAATGAAACTATGTCGTAGAT
>JAWWEM010000010.1:18723027-18734461 GCA_035582935.1 Ormyrus thymus | reverse complement strand
TTCAAATCGCTTTAAATAAAAAATAGACATGGAACGAATTATTGCGTGACTTCGTTCAATGAAACTATGTCGTAGATAAACACCTAACAAGCACCCGCGAAGCTCCGAGAGGCGAGAACAGTCCGAGAACACTGTCACTGCGCAGCGCTAATTGACTAAAGCGCCACATTCCTTTGACCTACCACCCAACCAAGTTCAAATTTTAGAGAAACTATAATCAAAAATAAAACAGGATATTTATAGAAATTTTATTCGCTCGTCCACTTGTAATTCGCATGCCGAGTAATCTGCGTTCTGCAATCATAATTTTGCATTCGAATTTTCGCAAATGTGACATACACTAAAAAAATGAAATTTTCCTAATGAAAATTTATAATGATATATCATTAATGTTGAACTTAAAAATATTGAATAAATATATTAATATTTATTCATACAAATGTTGAAAATTAATTATTATATTGAATAAAACTTTAACCTTTGATCTGTAAACAATTATTTTTAAGATATTAGTTTATATAACCTTGAAAAATTTGGCAAACAGTTTACTCATTATTCACTTGAATTTTTTTATTACAAAATTTATTAATACTAAGGGTCAGTCAATTTTTACAAAGGTACATGATTATTACAAACTTACATTTATATATTATTAAAGTAATAAAAAAATAATTGACAAATTTTAATACTATCTATCCCAATTTTCATCTGATTCCTGTCTTAAATTATCATTTGATTCATTTTCTTTTTCTACTGGAACCCAAAGACTATGTTTTATAAATCTATTTGCAGCATCTACATTTAATCGGGGTCCCCTTTCAGTGTTAGTATCAAACATTTGTTTTGCTCTAATCATAGATTGCTTTAATCTCTCATTTTCTGATTTAATTTGATGTTTTGTTGGATCAATTCCTGAAATCAAATATTTTATTGTAGGATATTTTATTAAAATAAATAATTGAATAAGTAAATTAATGTACCTTCTGCTCTCATGTACATCCAAAACAGACTGTTAAGACTGAAGGACATAAGATGATTGAACTTAATTTTTTCTTCATTAGAAAGTTGTTCATATAACTCTGGATCTTCGGCAAATTTCAAGACTTCTTGAATTTGATCAACTGCTTTTGTAAATTGAGTCAATCGAGAAACTATATCTGGATCACTTGAAAGTTCTTTAAAATTAATATCCATGATGGATCTAAAAATATACAAAAATTTTAAAACTTTAAAATATATATACATATAACACTATGTAAAAGAATACTGATAATAAATTACATGCATTTAACAAATATTTAAAATATTTTCTAAAGTTAGAAACAAATTGAAGAAATTTAAAATGCAATGCTGTTAATATGTTTGATAATAAATTTAATTTTTATACTAATATTTAGAAAAGTAACTAAAATAATAAACTAAAAAATATTCTAAAATTATAAAATAGATACCTCGAAATAATTTATGAATAAGCAAGAACAAAATAAATACTCAAAGTTTTAAAATGCCAGCAAAACACGCTGCTAACATCAACACGTGTTAGAAAATAAACAATTTGTTCTTTCTTGCACCCTAGTCCCTAACCTTCAAATTAGATTATTATACGTGCGCCTGCGCGTAAAGTGTATGACAAATTGACAAATGACGCTCTATCTATACCATATAGTATACTATAGTATACTCTACCTATAGTATATAGTGATGTGTAGAAGTGTGTGCAGAAACTGATATTGACATATATGTATATTCGTGCCACAGCCGTGCCGTACCACTCAGGCAGATTTGACATCAAAACAGACGATAATTTTTATACAAAGAAGCCGACATGTTTAGAAATGATCGTTTTGTAATAAAATTATTGTAATTAGTGTATTTTAAAGAGAATTTTGTATATAAACAATAGTCAAAATGAATATAATTACCGCTGTAAAATATTATGTAGAAAAAATGACGGAAGAGAGTGGTCCAGGAATGAAAGTTCTTTTAATGGATAAACAAACGGTATATTATCAAACTATTATCATCTAAATATTTGAATCTATTTTGTACTTGTGCAGAAAGTCATAACTTTAAAATAGACATAAATTAATTTTCCATTACAATATTGTAATTAATATTTTCTCAAAATCTTTTAAAAGTAAAAATTATTGGCCAACAATTATATGAAATGATATATATTATGTATATTATACTTTTAAAATTATGTATTTTGTTACATTCTTAAAAATATCAATAAACATTTTGTTTTTCAGACTAGCATTATCAGTTTAGTTTACAGTCAATCAGAAATATTAATGAAAGAAGTTTATTTATTTGATCGCATTGATGCTGCTGTGCGCAGTGAAGGATTAAAACATTTAAAATGTATTGTTTTCATAAGACCAACTGATGAAAACGTTACACTTCTATGCAATGAACTTAAATATCCAAAGTATGGAGTATATTATATTTGTAAGTGTATTATATTATATTTATTTGTAAATGTATTATATTTGTCAGTAATAATTAAGAATCTTTTTCAATTCTTTTTATTATAATAATTAATTCTCGTTCGTTAATTTTTTAGATTTTAGTAACATTATACCTAAGACAAACATAAAGCATCTAGCTGAAAATGATGAACAAGAAGTTGTTCGTGAAGTTCATGAATTCTATGCTGATTATTTAGCTATAAGCCCACATTTATTTTCACTTGGAATATCTGCATGTTCTCGAGGTAAATTTCTTCTTATAATAATTATAATAATCATTCAATAGATTAAAAGGAAATAATTATAATTGCAAAAATAAATATATTTTAAAGGCCTTAACTGGGATCCAATAGATCTGCAAAGAACTTCCCAGGGAATAACAGCTGTGTTATTATCTTTAAAAAAGTCTCCACTTGTACGTTATCAGAAGAGTTCTAATATGTGCAAACTTTTAGCTGACAAAATTCGTTGCATCCTCAATCAAGAATCAAATTCCTTTGAATTCAGACAAGAATCATGTCCTATTTTATTGATACTTGATAGAAGGGATGATCCAGTTACACCTTTGTTAAATCAATGGACTTATCAAGCAATGGTGCATGAATTATTAACTATAAATAATAATAGAGTAGATTTATCTAATGTAAAAGGTATATCCAAAGAATTAAAAGAAGTTGTGCTCAGTGCACAACATGATGAATTTTATGCTAATGTAAGTAATCTCTTGTTTTCTTATAGAGTTGACAGCAATATTTATTTACATTAAATGATAAATTATAAAGAATTTTATAATTAATAATAATCATTAAAATTAAAAATAATATTTTTAGAATCAATACCTTAATTTTGGAGAAATTGGACAAGTAATAAAGGATTTAATGGAAGACTTTCAAAAGAAAGCAAAAAAGCATCAAAAAGTTGAAAGTATTGCTGATATGAAAAATTTTGTTGAAACGTATCCTTTATTTAAAAAAATGTCTGGTACAGTTTCAAAACATGTAACAGTTGTCGGTGAACTTTCCAACATCGTAGGATCTTACAATTTATTAGAAGTATCAGAGCTAGAGCAGGAACTCAGCTGTCAAAATGAACATTCCACTCAAGTTAGAATACTTTTTTAGTGTATAAAAATACAGAGAATAAAAATAAATATTTAAATTTTCTTTATTTTTTCAGCTACAAAAAATAAAAAAATTAATCAACGATAGTCGAGTTCGAGATGTAGACGCCGTTCGTTTAGTTATGTTATATGCTTTACATTATGCAAAACATACTAACAATGACATTGCTGGTTTATGCTCAATGTTAAAAAAAAAAAATGTTCCAGAAAAGAGTATAAAAGTAATATTAAAAATAAATTATATTTATTATTTTTCTTTCAAATTAAGTTTAATAATAAAGATAAAATAATAAATTTCAATATGTTTTAGCTTGTATATAGTATATTAGACTATAGTGGGATTTCTACAAAACAAATAAACTTATTTGATCGAGAAGCCGTTGCAAAAATTACTAAAAAATTATTTAAGGGATTAAATGGTGTTGACAATATTTATACTCAACATACGCCTTTATTAGCTGAAACAATTGAAGATCTAATCAAAGGCAAATTAAACATTCAAACATTTCCTTACGTCGCAGAACCAGCAACAAAAAAGTATGATCTATTACATCTTTAATTTTACATTTTTACTATAACTATACCATAAATACATTTCACTTGCAGACCTCAAGACATAATTGTTTTTATGATCGGCGGTACGACATATGAAGAAAGTCTAGCAGTCTATAATTTAAACAAGCAAAACCCAGGAACAAAAATTATTTTAGGCGGCACAACTATTCATAACTTTGAAAGTTTTTGCGAGGAAATTCAGTCTGCAGTAGAGAATATCACTGCAAGGTACAGGCCGAGAAATATTAGAGATCGAAACGAGCGTGAACATGACTAAAATAAATAATTTATTGCTTTTTGTGTGTATGTACTAAAAAATAATTATTTTATCATTGTGCAATCATTCCAACCGCATATGTACATAAAATCTGCTCTTTCAGCGCATAAAAGTCACTATAATAAATGTTAAACAAAATTACATCCGCTATTTGGTGAAACAATTTTTTTATTTTTAATTTTATAAAACGAAACTTGTGCTTAAAGAAAATATTTTAATCATCCTCTTCATTCTCATAATAGTCCATAGCACTTGGATATTCAAAATCTTCATAATTCTCATCCTGAACCTGAAACAAAGAAACAGAAATATTAAAAATACTTAATGTAATAAATTTATGAAACATAATCATTGTCACAGTAATTAAAATTCATCAATTTTAGTCTCCACAAAATTATTAATACATTACTAATACCAAAATCTTATTAATAGAGACTTAAAAGTCTTTAAAACTTTTTAAGCTTTTTTCTTTTTAGTATGCACAAAGAATCAACTGAAGATCAAGTAAGTCATGGTTTTATCAGAATAGTGTCATACTTACGTTTTTTACGTTCCTTTTGAAATATAAGAAATTTTCTGCTTCTTATTAAATAGATTAATACCTATAATTATAAACTACTGTTTTTTAAGCATTTAATGACTTGTGATAAAAAAAAAATTTGAAATTATTTTTTGAATTTCATTTAAAAAAAATGATTATGTTCTAAAATCCCCTATCTCCTAGCAATAAATTGCTTTAATCTAATTATTAAGTAAGCTTAAATAAAGTTTTGAAAATTGTATCTATATTTTATCATAAATATTTTTAATTTATCAGAATCAAAGATTAAATTTTAGTTTATTTTACCTGTATAATTCCTGTTGATAGTGCATAACCCAACATAGCAACTACTGCAAATAAACCAGCAAAAACTTGGTTTCTTCTTTTATTTGGAAATTCGACATCTGTACTTTGCTGTGTTTTTTTCTCTTTGTTGTTTAACTTTGATTTTTCATATTCCTGATAATCATCTTCAAAATATTTTTGTAATATGCGAGTAATGAATTTGACAAGGTTTTCACAAGCCTTTAAGTGATTCTGAAGAGCACAATTAGGCAGTGGTATTTTTAAAATAGGTACAAGGTAAGAAAATACTAAAACATCAAAAGTAGAGGGAACAGTTCCAAAAAAGTAATCAGATTCTCCAAGTCTTGTTGATAATGTGGTGATACATTTTTGAGCTTTAGAATATACCTACATAAAAATGATTTTTAACAATTATATAAATTTAACATTTTATAATTAAAAATAATTAATGAATAAGGAAAAATTAATAAGAATAAACTTACAGAAGTTTCAGCAGCTTTATCTTCTTTGGTTGGATGCAATGCTTCCATCATGAATTTTGCTTGTTTTTCATATTTACCAGGATAATAAAAGTTTAATGGAAATGGTAGTACTTTACAAAACCATGGCCTTATAATTTGATTTAAATTTTGTTGATCAATCCACCTTAAAATATAATTTTATAATGTCAGTGTTACTTAACTGCTTGTATATTAATATAATTCTTACCACAGGTATTGTAATGCAGGATTTATACATTCTTCAAGCATAGTATTATAAGCAGCAATTTCTGCACTTTGTAATCGAGTTATCTTATTATCTGGGGTAAATTTATGTTGACGAAAGACTTCAAAGATTTGTTCTACTGTATAAAATGTGTTTTTCTTATATCTAAGTACTGGTAATTGTCCATTTGGTGATTTAAAAGGATTATTTGTCACCTTTATGCTCAGTGGAATATTACTAAACTTTGCGTATGTCTAAAATAAAAAAAATTCTTTAGTCATTTTAATTTGATTAGAAAAATCATAATGCACAATAATAAGAAAAAACATTTTATTTGTAATTTTCCAATAAATGATTTACTGCTGAAATAACATAAAAAATAAACTTAGAATATTAACAATCAATTTTAATATTTATGACTTTTTTAATGATGTAAAATCTAATTCAAAACATAGATTTTTAATTGAAGACCATTGACTTGTATGGCAAAACATTCATTTTTTGACTTAAAAAATCAATAAATAATATTTCAAAATTAATTTTACAGTTGTTTTTATACGTTTTTATAAAAATGAACGTCATTTTACTCTTTAAAATTAATTTAATAAAAAAATATCGCATAATCAATAACTAGAAACCTAACCTACAAACGAAAAGCAAAACTCACCAAAACTTTTAAACAATCAACATTAACGGAAGGCAACCCCCAATCGCCTTTCCACACTTCAACTTGGAAAGTGTCATTTAAGTTCATTTTGGCCAAATCGTATACTGCAATTTAGGACCAAAGAGATTTTTCGATTTCCAGTCATCGGTACACAATCATTATGGAATTTAAGTTCCACTGAACACGCGCATGTGGTTATATGAAAAACAGTTACACCGCGCACAATCGTAACAGTCAGACCGGCGATTTTTAAAAATAAAGTTGTAGATTCGCTATTTACAAAATAAACAGTTAAATAAACAGTTTCAATTAGATTAAAATCGTTTTTAACAACGTTGAACTCTGTTATTTGAATTTATTTATAATATGTATATATATATATATATATATATATATATATATATATACTATGCGCTGTACTGTGCCCGCGACTTTACCGGTGTTAAAAACAAATGACTATATCAGAAGATAGCTTTGGCAGAGAAAACAAAAAATTAGTAGCTGTTATGTTCTTTGTTATTATTTACCTAAGAATCTAAAAATTTATAAAATAAAATAAATTTATAAAATAAATTTTTAAGCTCAATTCAGGTAAATACAATGATAGATAAATTTTAATAAGTTATATTTTAAGGCAGTATGATTTATAAAATTGTATTTTGTTTTTATTTTTCATAGCAGTATGTCTCATTTAACACCAGAATCTTCTCATTTAGTGACATCAACATTGCATAAAAGCAAATCTATAATAGAACAAGATAAGATTTGTACAAAAAATGATTTTACAAATGGCATTGATCGTCATGCTGCTGACAAATTTGAAATTCATGATTTTGTTGACCTTACAGATGATTATAAATGCTTCATTTGTGATGAAATAATATCACACACATTTTATTCATTAGTTACAACTATGACAAATATTTCAAAGACTGATATGGCTAGAAAGCTTGGAGAAATCGTTGGTAAAAGGTAAAATTAATTGAATAATTACTTTTGTTAATTATAAATGATAATTAAATGCTAATAGGATTAAAATAAATTTAAATTCCTCTTAGTTCTAAGCATAATAAATAATTTATATAAGCATTTTTAATGAGTCTAATTAAAACTTTTTAGCTATTTATAAATTATTAATTGAATCTTGTAAATCATTTTCTAGTTGCATTGTGGTGCTTTCTGAAGATGATTATATTTGTCAAAACTGTGTAAATCTTTTTAATCAATTGGATAATTTAGAAAATCAATTGAAAAATGTTAAAAACAATATAATGAAACATCTAGAGCAGACATATTTTAATAAAGAGAAAAACTAATATAAATTACCAAGTCATGCTTACAAAGTTTTACAAATCTTAATAAATAAAGAAGAAAATGAGAATCAACCATCTAAGAAAATGAAACTTAGTGAAACTGAAGTGTTATTGAAAATTTAGTCATCAAATTGCTCTGTATAGCAAAAAAGAAGTAAAGCATAAAAAAATACAGCTCTGTACAGCATAAAAAAATAGACATTTGTTTTAAGCCGTGTGATCAAATTAATAATGGTATAAAAATATTTACACTGTACTACACTTGTATTATAATATTATAATATTTATAATATTTTTTTAGAGAATCGAAGTAGCAATTATTATGGAAAAATATAAACAATAATATAAATATTTCTAGATGCTGAAGGGAGTCTTACACCTAAAATTGAAAAAAAATCGTTTTTTTTATTTGATTTTTTCGTGCAATATATTATCTAAAAACTATACAAAAATTTGAAAATATAATTTTGTACAAATACTTAAATTTACGTTTACTAAAGAAATCACTTTCAAATTATTTTTTTAACGTTATCGAATCTTACGCTTTACCGATTTTGGATAATTTAATAGAATTTCAATTTTGAAATTTTGAATTATATTTTACGCTGATTGCGCTTCTGACGTGTCGCCGCAGACACGTGCGTTTTGTCAGCTGATCGCGTTTTATTATACATATTTTAAATTATAAATCAATCGTTTTTATTTTCAGATTAATTGAGTTCATTCCACTTCTTCTTCGCCATTTCCACCAATTCTTGACCCTTTGCTTGTACTTCTTCCCACTTATTTTTAAAAACATCTAGAACATCTTTGCCCTTTTGTTTTATATTTTCCCATTTCTTTGCTGCACTTGCAATAAATCTACTCCATTGCTGTTTCATTTGCTCCCACTTATTCTCCCACTTCTGCTTTTCTTTTTCCACATCATTTGGTTTGTTATTTTTATTAATGTTTCCTTTCTCAATGAGGTCATTCCAATTTTGTTTCATTCTTTCCCAATTATTTTGTAACTTTTCAACTTCTTTCTCAATTTTCTCTTCCTTATCATCTTTCCATTCGTCCAATTTATCAGACCATTTTTTCTTTTCCTCTTCAATGTCTTTCAATTTTTCCTCTTCTAAATCAGACCATTTTTGTTCTTCTTCGGTAATTATGTCATTATGATGTTCTTTTAATTCTTTTAACTCCGAGGTACACTTATTTTTATTGTCCTCAATAATTTGTTTAATCTTATCTTCAAGTTTATTCCATTTTTCTATAAGTTCATTAATTTGATCTTTTCCAGGTTTAATTGATTGCTGTTTTAACAATTTCCAAGCTTCCTTAACTTCATCTTTTCCGTTCTTAAATAGTTCTTTTACTTCTTTCTCAGTTTCCTTGAAGCAATTTTTCAACTTCTTTTTAAGATTCTTTATTTCCTACAAAATCAAAATTTATAAGGTATTAATATTATATTTTTATAATTTCCGTTTTACAAACAAGAAACGTATGTTATATGGATTTTTTTAAACGTTGAAATGTTTTTATTTCTATCGCCGAAATATGAAAGAAGCCACTTTTATCATAAAACTTTTCAAAAATCGATGTTTGTTAAATTACGTGAACTTTTATAACAAAAAGTTATAATAATGTATTTATATTTCCACTATTTGAAAGGTGAGATGAAACCCATATATTTAAAGAAATTTTACCAAATAAGTATTAAAAGGCTAATATGACTTAGTATTTTTGTCAATTTTTTTCATTTCACGCGACCTAATATAAATAATATTTACCAGAATTAAACTTAATGCAGCTTTGCCTTATTTGTAAACTGAATTATAATTTTTAAAACCATTTTTATACTGTCTTGCAGGCAGAAATTTTTAATTTATATATTTCGATTATTTTTATCTTTTGAAAACGACTTCTTCTAGAGTTGAAACGTATAGGTTGGAATAAAAAAATTACTCGAAAAACCATTAACATCTTACTTCTTATTAAGTAAAAATATACCTGTCTATATTAGTATCAATTATTATATTTAAACAAATATTATCCATGAAACTCCATTGGATTAAAAGTTATTGTAAATTAAAGATTTATTAGTAAAAGCTAAAATTTCATTTCGTAAATTCTTAATGCTACTTTATTTAAATCTGTTTTGCTATAACTTTGGAGTTAATTGAGCTTTTTCATTAATACTTGTTTTTAACGGTATCGATAGGATTTGATCTCACTTTTAAACTAGCGTAAATAGAAATACCCCTATAAATATATATTCTTGTCGTAAAGATATACGCGATACCAAACATCACTTTTTTTCAAGTATTATCTTAAAAATCCCATAACTTTTGAGAAATTAAGCAGTCTTAAGTCGAAAAATGCGGCTTAATTCTTTCATACTTCTATATGTTCCCCTTTTAATAGGTAAAAACTACAAAATTATAAGAAACTCTTCTTAAAGAGTAACTGTTTTCTTCTGGTCACAAAATTATCAATAAAAATAAATTAAATTATACAGATCATAGGGCATAACGATATGTAATACTAAAAATTTTGGCTTTGTCGTAATTTACAGGTCGAATCAAAATTTATATACATTTATAAAAGTATAATCATTTTAACAAAATTTTAAATACGGACATCTCTTGATAAAATGGCGCTAAGAGCTTCCATTTTGACCCCTTTCATTATAAATTGTAAATGCATTGAAGATATCTGTATCTTGATTGTATTTTTTTCAGACATTTTTGCATTCAGTACAGAATTTATGCAATACTCAATTAAACATATAATTAAAGATAATTAAAAACTTACCTTTTCAGAAAGTTTATCTTTTCCTAAGGAAGATCCGTTTTCTGTTGAAGAAGGCTGGAAATAAAATTTTAAAAATAACTGTAAATAAGTAATCAAAAAAATTTCCAATTTACATTTAAATTGCAGTATTGAATAACAATATATTGTGAACATGTTATAAACTACTCCTTTTTAAACAAATGAATGAAACTCAGCCATATGCATAATATATTATATTACTATACTCCAATATTAAAAAAAAATTTCGAAAATACCAATATCTTCATTGCAAATATGATTATCAAAAAAATATATCAAAAGTAATTCAGACTATATTAAGACAAAAAAATTTACTGTACCTGCTCACTCTTATTTGTCTCAGTACTAGAAGGAACATCTACCACCGGCGGCGCCGGAAGTTTTGGCTTCCGAGTCGGTTTCTCCGACGTGGAAGCATCTGTTACAGACGGTGTCGGTACCTCTGGCTTGGGTGTCGGCTCAGACTTTTTATTGTTTACCTCCGTCGAGGTGGGAGTATCTGTTACTGGTGGCGTTGGTTTCTCTTGCTTGGGTGTCGGCTCCGACTTTTTATTGTTTGCCTCCGTTGAGGTGGGACCATCTGTTACTGGTGGTGTCGGTTCCTCTTGCTTAGGAGTTGGCTCTTCTGGTTTAGGAGTTGGCTCTTCCTTTTTAGTATCTGC
>JAWWEM010000010.1:18710740-18722927 GCA_035582935.1 Ormyrus thymus | reverse complement strand
TTTAAGTGCATTTTGTGGACATAACTCTTTCTGTTCTTTGACTAACGTTATATATATATTCTAATATAAAATTGAAATCATAAGCCCTTTATTACATAATTTAGACCAGTAATTTAGGTTTTAAAAGATATGTCGACTATATATTATGATCGATTAATAATAATCAATTTTTCTGCACATCTACTAAATTAAATTTTCCATTGAATGATTTTGTAATTCTTTGTAAAAAAATCAGCTGGTAATGATATAGCGAACCTCAAAAAAAAAAGAAAAAAATTCGGCCGCCGAGTACTCTTTATATCACGACTTCGCACTCTGCATTATTTCAGCAGATAATTCAAAAACTGTCAGTGTAAGACATGTATTGTTTCAAAAAATACAGCTTCAATCTCAGCTCGCACCGCTAATCTCCGGCTTTTTTTTTTACGTATACTGGTATTAATCTTCGGGAAAAGCCTCGTGTATCAATTAATTAACCGTCGACTCACTGTAACTTTGTGTCTTTATGCGTCTCCGATATCGAACGGCTTCCTGTATACAAGCAATATCTATACAGCAGCTGAAAAGCTCTAATCTCCGGCGATAAAGTTTCTCGAGAGCAAATCAATGTCTCCGACGCTGAACCGACAATGGGCGGCTCTTGCTTTCCTCTCTCTTCTCTCTCTCTCTCTCTCTCTCTCTCGGTCTCGCTCTGCCAAAGGGAGTTGCACTCGGTATTAACGAATGCGAGAATGCGGCCTGGCGCCAACGCACACACGCGACGCGCCGGCACCGAGTGTGAGTCTAACGGAGAAAGACAGCCAGCTGGAGAGATAAGTGAATAGAGGGAAGTTGCAGGAGAAATCTTTCGCTTGAGCTGGGGTATACCGGGTGAGTCCTCCTCTCCTCGAGGGTGTAATCCACTTTCAAATGCTTTTACTTTTCCGTCTCAGCGTCGCAGTGCGATAGCTGCAGTTTCGAAAGATTTCAAAGTCTTTCTCTTGACCTTTAAAATTAGCGCTCGGAAAAGCTCGGATTACAACGATCCGCGATTCTTTTTTGAGCGTCGCTCGTCATGAGTCGTCGCGGATGCAGACACCTGCAGTTCCTTTATTCTCTCTCTCTCTCTCTCTCTCTCTGAAAGAAGCGCGATCGACGGAGAAAAACTCGGCGCTCCTCGCTCGCTCGCTATGCGTCGAAAAGAGAGCAAAGACGAGCGGAGCGGGAGAGACGCTCTAAGTATATACCTACGCCCCGAGTCGAGGCTAAATCCGGCTGGAGAATTATGCTGAAGCGCGGCTCGAGGCAACTTTTTTTAAGGGCCGCTCGGCCGCGAACTTAGTAAGCCGGAAAGGCGACATTTTCCGACGCGCCGCCGCGGCAACTGTTACGCAGTCGCCCCGCATGGGAAATCCTCGCGGCCGAGGGATTTTTGTTTTCGCGGCGCCGATTAGCATTCCGCGTGCGAGGGAAGTCTATTTTTAAAGATCGCCTATTTAGGCGTAATAAGAAGCGAAAAAGCGACGCGGTTTCCCGGCCGCGCCGACGAGAATAGCCCGTTTTACAGTGTGTTTTAATTGCGGTAATAAAAGGAAGAGATTCAAACAAAGAGTATGAATTTTAGCAGAAGGCTTTACGGGTCTGTAAAGGAAACGTAAGAAACATAAGCTTGCTGAATTAAATACTTGTTAAGTTAATTTTAATTTGGCACGCTTTTAGTAGCGATTAAAAGTTTTAGTTTTCGATAAATAGAATTAGTATTTACGATCGATTTTCAGCCAAAATATATTACTTCTATTACCCTGGCAGCAAGTTTTCGATAATATCGCTAGAATCTAGGTAGATTCTGACATTCTAGCTAGATTTCCACGCGAATTTTCATACAAAGAACATGAATTCTACCGATAATATCGGTAGAACCGGACTGTAAGTTTTAATAATTTTTTTAAATTGTCTGAAATAAATTTATTGAACAATAATTACATGCATTTATATTTTCTAGTTTTAATTTAAGTGAAATATTAACTAAAAAATTGTTAATCATAATAGTATTTAATATAATGATATAAAAAATAGAAATAAAGTGATAATTATTCAATAAATTTATTTCATACAATTTTAATAAAATTAAAAATCAGTCTAGAGTGCTGCTAAGTGTTGATTCACCTCGAGGATGCTGTCTCACGTTTTTTACTCTCCGACGATGATCTCCAGGTGGCACTCCGGAGTTTTCGGGGTCTAAGGGTCTCGAAAAGCAAGTGCCTTCAGACATCGTCTTCAAGATGAAACAACACCTAGACCCCGAGAATTACAGAGCCCAACACTGGACATGAACATCGAAGACCTGGTAGTTGCAGGATATATCCATCTTAAGATAAATTGACACCTATACCCCGAAAACTAAGAACCATCTGGACATCATTATCGGCGACCTGGTTATGATTTCGATCAAATATTGATACAGCAAAAGCAGCAGTATAAAAGAGTTTTTTTAAATTTTATCTAATGCGTGTATTGAATAATTATTGCATTATTTTAATAAAAAATTAAAAATTAAATAATTTAATTTGATATCGCAATGCATACGCAAAGGCTCTGCTATATTCTACTAATATTTATACTAGAATTCTTTCTTACAGTTCTAGATAGATTCTATCTAGCGGATCTATCTGGAATCTAGAATTCTAGCTAGAACTTATCGGAAACTTTCTACCAGGGTACGAATGACTAAAATGCCAATAAAATATTTTACAGAAGAAAGCTTAGCTAGCAATTTTTCACGTTTATTATCCACAATATTGTTCTTCGGCCAATTTTCGTGCATCGAGAAAAAGATATAAATTTTTCTCCAGCTGAATCCATCAATACTGTCCAAATGACAAATGCACCGTGCTTTTTCTCTCCCTTTTTTTTAACGTGGGCGCCAAGGCGCCACAAACCTATTGTCGATTCGACGAGCGGATAAACACTTCCTGCATGCGGAATCAGTCCTCGCACATATATGTATATATATATACGCCGAGGCTTTCCGCGGGATTCAGCACGCGGAATATGTGATGCCTTTCTTAAATGACGCGATAAATTAGGATATACTGGTTTCTTTGTCGAGAGCCTGAATGTATGATGGGTTTCGGGAGTCGGGAGAAATATATATTGAGAAAGTCACGTTTCTCCTTTCGATTTAATTTCGGTGTATTTTTAGAATCGCTTATCACCAGCGGGAACTTATACGACTTTTTTATGGATGCACGGGTGCGAATTTAAGCATTGAAGCAGCAGATCATAAATTAACAAGGAATTTTAAAATTGTTTTGGGAAAGGATGAAATTGGCTCAGCTCTGAGTAACGGATGATTTCAAAGATTTGGAATTTAAATATTGTTTTGGTTGGGCGGCGTTTACAACGTATGATTTGTTATGACAGTTTCAATGAGATAATCTTTTTTTTTGTTAAGGATTAATAGTCTTTTTTTATTGAAAACTTTTTTTTTATTTAAAACTCTATTTACAGAAACGATTGAAGTCATTTTTAATCTATACGTTTTGTAATAATATAAGTTCGAGAATTTTTATGAGAATTTTTATGATACGCTTATAAAGAAACATGTCCAGGAACATAGGAAAAATACTTTTTCATAACTGCCAAACCATTTTAAGATAAAATATAATCACTCACAAAATTTGCTGTAAAAATAAAAGTAAAATAGATCAAATAACCCTATGGGAAAGGTTCGATAAAATCTTATAAAGACCTGGTAAAATTGGTGCAAATGCCACATATAACCCGATACCTCGTATATTTTATCAGGTCTTTCCGACAGGAAAGAGAATAAACACATTAAAACGAACTCAGCTTTAATCACTACAATATTTAATACTTAATTAGAAAGTTTTTAAGTTGTTTTGCACATACAACATTTTTATAATGAAAAAATATGGTTTTAAAAATAAATAGGTTCTACAAGCACAACCGCCAAAAAATACTTGAGTAATATATATGCTAATATTATATATTTATTCTTTTTTTAACGTATACTTATAGGGAGTATATATTTATAAATATGATTTTTTTAACTTTATATAGTTTTTAATAAAAAAAAATGTTTACATACATATCAAGTACAGTTAATTAAATTAATTAAAATGTTTATTGCAAAAAGCGCAATTACAATTTGGTACCTCCAGTCGATAAAAAAGATCGCATACAATTTTTTATTCATAATAGTATATGTGTTGCACGTTGCAAAATTTTTGTAAAAAAAAAAGCAAAGTAGACACCATATTTGCACAAGCAGGGACGAGTTAACCGCTCCCTTTCCTAGACAACAAACTCTCGGATTGCAGGGAGTCCAAAATAGTCGCAAAAATTGCGCTGGCGCCTGACATTTTCTCTTCTCACTTTCTCAGTGTGCCTTCGTGTCTGCAATTACGCATATGTAGAATTCAGCTGCTCTCTTGGTTCTCCACATCAGAAAAATATGCACGCGCTTATAGGACGATAATTGCCGTGTGAGAGAGTAAATTTACTATTGCGAGATAATTTACATTCATTATTTTTTCGTGCGCCCATCGACTCGCACATACACCTAACCTTAAAAAGAAGTTTTTCCAAGAACAACTGCACACAATCGTGCTCATCGCATTATTTTTCCAAGTAGGCGTTCATACTTATATATTAGTGGCTAGTAACATAGACAGAGCGGAGAAGCTGAGAGTGCTTTTTCGAATTTCCAGATACGCGTGCGTCAGCACGTAGTACATTGCCAAATCTCTGCAAGGAGAGTCGTGGAGAAGCTGCTGCTACTACGTCGCAAAAATGCTTGAATTAACAGTCAAGACCTTGGATTCGCAGAATCACTCATTCTCGTGCGAGGACGATGTAAGTTTCACTACTGTTGCAATAGTTTTCAATTATTTAGATTTAAGTACTTGTTCTTATTATGGTATTTGATGGGACTCTGTTGCTTAGTTCAAGTTTCTAAATTAATATTTTTCTTTGATGCAGATCACAGTACGTGGCTTTAAAGAACACATAGCAGATACCGTTAATGTACCAGTGGAATCGCAAAGATTGATCTACTGCGGCAGGGTTTTGCAAGATGACAAAAAGCTCAATGATTATGGCAGTACGTTTTATATTGTTTGACTTTTGTTTGAATGTCTTTGCAATGTATTAACCTTGATTTTATATGAAATCATTAGGATACAAAAAGTTTGATCTATACTTAAATGTTTCAAGAGTTTATTACATTTGTATTGATTATTGGATTTAGTTATTTTTAAAGTTGTAGATTCATTTACAGTAATTAAATAAATCAAAATTATTACAATTGCAGACAAAATCTAAATTAATATCAAAATTTTAGATTTAAAAATTAAAATTATTTGACAGTTTTAGGTTAGAAATAGCATACAATGCACAAGTTGCTTTGATATAAGTTGTAAATATATTGATGATTTATTAAAATTTTTTTAGTTTTATTAAAAATAAAATTAAAAGCTTTTTATTGCATTTAACACTTTTATCAGTAATCAACTTTTGTATTTTTTTTATCAAGCCTATTTTAGTTGTTAGTATACATGTATGTTCAAATATAACATTAATATTTATAAATAATAATGAAGAATTTATATTTATTATACCATTTTATAATTAGCTATGCATAATATCACTAACTTTTTACCTATAAATTTTCATAAATATTGTAATGTATATAATTTGGAGAAAATTGAAACTTTTAGATATTAAGTAAGATCGTGAATCTAAATTTGACATACACAAATTCATTAGAAAATACATTTTAATTAAAATGAATCAAAAATAACAACTGTTTGGTCAAAAAACTTATAATAATAATTATTATATCTAATAATTACTGTATATTTGCTATTTAATTCAAATTATATTTTTAATAAAAAAAAACAAAATACTAATTAAAGATAAGATTTATAACATAATACATTTTTGTGCAGACGTTAATGGCAAAGTTATACACTTGGTACTACGTGCTCCACCACAACCTGAATCTCGCAATAATAGTAGTGACGCTCAAAGACAAAGCAATGAACAAGGTTGGCCTCTTGGTGGATCACGACTCCAATATCGTGGCCACCTCCACAGAAATGCTATGTACTTGGGCTCAATGTCTGTGCCTCCAGAGGTCGTTGAAGGTCAAAAGCAGAACAAAATTTTTATATTATTATATTTATTTTAAATTATTTATTTTGATAAAAAATGATTTTTTTTCTTCTTTTTTTGAAAACTTATTTTCTATTATCTATAAAACTAGTAAAACTAGTATTTTATAAAATAGATTTAATACTTATTCATACTAATTTACATTTAAATTTATATTTTTAAACTTCTAAAAGTTGAGGATTTATATGTCATTACAGGATTACCAGCTCCACAATTAAGTAACACATTATCTAACAGCCGCTTGATGGCTGCCAAACGAATGCTAACTAAAGCTAAGCATTTAATGGACCGAATGGATAATCCTTCAGTACCTCTTCATCCTAGTCCAACAGAAAATACTGTTCCACCACCCCAAGCTTCAGCTCCAGAGGAAGAATCAGAACAAAACAGGTAATACTTTAAAAAGTATTGTACAAAATGCTGTATGGTGCTTGTAATTTTTAATTTTATAAGAGTTAAGAATTTTGGTTTAATTTTATTAAAATCTCTGAATTTTTTAACTTCAGATTAATTAATTGACTTCATATAAAATAATCTTAATTTAATTTTTAATTCTACTATTATTTTTATTTATTTTAATGTTAATTTTAATTGTATTTTTAGCAATTTAAATAGTAATGAGAGCAGTACAAGAAGCAGAAACATATTGGTACAAGCTGCCTCAGAAGCAGCCTCAGTGGCTGCTGCATTTTCTGCAGCAGCTTTGATTAATATCAGATTATCACAAGGTATGTGCTTTAATCGTATTTAAAGATTTGTTATTTCTTATTGTTTATAATAAATTAAATTTTACTAGTTTAAATCTTAAAATGCAAATGTATACATGTAGAAGTGAAGCGGGATAACTATTTTATGAACAAATATGAATAACTTATTATTTTTATCAAACAGATCATTCAGAAAATGGAGGAAATGCATCAGGTTCTGTTACTGTAATTGATGCAAGTCGTTCAGAACCGACGGCTTCAGCTCAACCACAAGAATCAGGGGCAGGAAGGCCACAACCACAATCATCACAGGCAGGAAGATCAGAATCAGCTAGCGCGGAACCCGGCAGATCAGGAACAGAAAGACCAGAACAACCAAGATTAGATGCTTCCACTAGTAATAGTGATAACCAAAGTACAAGTCGACGATCGACCCCCCAGTAAGTTACAACAAAATGTCGTACTTATTTTAAAGAAATAAAATAATATTGAAAATTTATATTTAATTATGATTTGCAGAGTTCCTCGACCATCAGAAATGGCTAATGTATTAGGACAATTACTTAGCACTCAAAATCGACTTACACCATACCTTGAGCGATATCGCCTTTTAATGGAAACAGATCCGGCTCTTACGCCAGGGGTAAGAAAACTGTTATAAAAAAGCTTAAAGTTTTAAAAGTTTTAATGTTTTATTTAATTAGATTTCTGTTTTACTTTTTTTAAATTTTAACATGATTAAAAGTAAGACAATATTGTTTTAGAGTGGACCTGAAGGTGTTGCAGAAAATCAAAGGATAGTAGACGGTGTGAGTGAGACTTTGCACTTTTTGTCACATGCTTGCCACACACTGAGTGACATAATCGTAGACATGGGACAACAACCTCCACGAAACTTGCGATGTCGACCAATTGTGATACAGCATTCTGCAATATTACAAGCTGGAATCCCGATTCAAGTAGAGGTAATATTTTGTAGTAAATTTAAAAAAAAATTATATGATTGTTTTTAAAGTGTATTAAGTAATATTTTTCTTTATGACTTCCAGTCTCACATTAATTTAACGGGACGAAACACCGGTAACAATAATAATGCCACAGACGAAGGAAATGAAGCAACCCGGCCATCATCACCTACCTCAGGAACATCTGACCAAAGTACTAGCAGACCTGCAGTTAATATACGAACTATTAATCCGAATGCGAACGGTCAACAAAGCCAACCATCTTTATTAGGTATTTCATTTTGATATGTTATTATAGAGAATAACGGATCTTTATGTTTTAATAATTTTGTGAAAACTACGAGTTACCATGTAAAGAATTGCTCATTAATAGAAATAATAATAATAATAATAATAATAATGGTTTTTAACACGAAGGTACTCTGCTCAACCTGCCAACTAACGTTGAACTATCTATGGAGTTAAGTCCTCAAAGTGCGATGGACTTAAGTTCTCCTAGTCAAGCGGATGGTTCGGAAAACGAGCAGGGTCAAAGTAATAATAATAACAATAATAGCAATGGTACATTTTCATCTACCATTCAATAATGATACATGAACTTTATTTGACTTACATGAGGGTTAAAAATGCTTTTCTTCTTTAGCTGAAGGTGCTGGTAATTTTCATTGGATAAATCCATCAATGGCTTTGATTCGCGATGCATTGGAAAGTGCCCTAAGCGAAAGACACTCGCAAATGGATACCTCTACTGGTAGTGCTACAAATACACCTACAAATTTACCGTTTGTAACGATTGCGGGACAGCAAACGATGGACCTTGGCACACCTAACTCGGGTCAAAGTACACAAGCAAGGTATTTTTTCTTATTAAGCGTAAAAAATTTTGTTTTCATTTATCGAAACAATTTTTTTTATATTTTTTGAAGTTTAATTATTGTTTGAAAAGAAAACATTTAAAAAGTTTAATTTTAGACTTCCAATGACATTTTTTAGAAGCAATATCGGCACGCATCCGACCACGTCAACTCAAACCCGCAGTACAGCCCGACCGCATGTTCTTCATCCTCATACGCATCCGCTAAACGTTGGTGTAGGCATGGGTCAGAGCCTCGATTTTGATCCCTTCTTGCCCTGCAATTCACACCATATACGCAGAAATCCTCCGGTTACGGTGAACACCACATCTACCTCTCAGTCAAATCAAGCCAATCAATCTGCATCTTCGGAAAACTCCAACCGGTCTCAAACAGCTCCACGGTCAACTACATCTGCGAGAAACACATCTCCAGGTTCAACGCTGACCTTAACTCGTTTGGACAACGAACGAGCCTTAGCAAGTGGTAACTTGAATTATTTACGATTAATTAACTAAATAAGTTTGTTAATATAATTAATACTTTTCTAAAATATCCTTATTTAGGTATCGGATTGGCAATGACTTTTCGTGAACTGTTACAAGCTCCTTCTGGAGGAGATGTACATATTTCCCTCGTTGGAAGCGGGTAAGAAAAAAACTTTTAGCAGGCATGGGCAGATTTATTAACATTAATTAAATTTTTCAGGCCTAATTCTAATGAAATAGAACTGTCGCCAGACAGTGATCTACCACTGTCAGAATTATTGAGATCTATGAATCTTCGAGTGAACGAATTCGCAGGGCAAAATTTCTTAATCGATCTGTGGCTATTTTTGGTGAGATACAATTAAACAGAAAATAATAATGTATTTAATTAATAACCTTGATTTTAACTATTTTTTTAGTTAAGAAACTTTACACTTGGAAATTTAATGGAACTGACTCTTGGCGGTTCAACACCACTTATTAATCTTCGAAGGCCTCTTCGCGAATTCTTAGAACATTCCTTTCCTAACTTATCACGAGAGTCTCTTCAAGAACGTGTCGTCGAGGAAATCGTTTCTAACAGCCGCACGTATCTTGATTCCTCCTTAGTACCTGAAGCAGAAATTATCAGTAATAGAAGAGTTAATATACCTGCAACATTTGAAGCTATGTTGCGTAAATTTTGCAAAGAATTTTTACAGCTTCTCTTAAATAATGGTGCATACTTAATAAATAAGCTTAAAATAATAATTACAATTGTAAAATAAAAAAGTACACAACTTTTAATGATATTGAAATTATTTTTCAGATTTAAGTAACACAACTTTTGCACTAGAAGCTTTCGCATTAACGAAAAAGTTGGAAGAGCAAACTAGTGCAGTATTTCAGCATATACTACAAGGCGGACAAATAGCCCTTGAAACTATCACATCGCGCTTCGTGGTACTTTATAACGCAACTATATTTTGTGATAGATTTTATAACGTAATAAAAAATATTATTTTTTATTGCAGACTCAATTAACAGAGGGTATTAATGACCCATTTTTCCAACATACCTTGGTTGATGATCTCATTGCACGATTTAGGGCCTATGGAACAAGAACAACTCAAATGACTCTTGAAGAAATTAATGCTTTGTTAGTATATCAGGACGAGCCGAGCGCACCACCAGCAGAAACAGAGGATATGGAGAGTTCACCAGCCCCAAAATCAGAAGCTCAGCCTGAACCTCAAGAAGAAGAAGAAGAAGAAGCAGCGGCGGCGGCGGTGGCGGAGGAAGTTGATCAAGCCCAAGCTCTTCCTCTACAAGAGCAGAATCAAGTAAAAGCGGAACCACAAGAAGAAGAAACAAATACTGTACTCGAGGTAAGTTTTTAAAAAAATAATTTTTTAATAAATTTAATCAGCTGAATATATTCTAAAATATTTTCTTAATGCATAATAGCCAATGGAAACTGAACCATTACATGAAAAACCAGATGACCCTATGGATCTAGCTTTTGGTCAGGATATACCTGAAACATTTCCTGGTGCAGAGTATTTACCTCCTGTAAGTTACATTATCGGTATAATCGTTTTGTTGTTAAAGTTAAAAAATTTACAGTTTTCAAAATTCTTTAACTTCTTCTAAGCCATAATGATATATCCTTAGATTGTAAGCTTGTAACTAGCTTTGAAGACGTTAAAGTTTTGACTTTTTTATAACAATATATGGATTAAGTTCCTTTTACGTAGATTCGCAAATTAAGTTTGTGAGACGGTACAAACGCAGACGCAATATATCGAGGTTGGTTTATTATGCTCCAGTGTTGATATTCACTAGTTAATCACTTTGCTTTTTTAGTAACAATTTTTTAGTAATAAATGGCAGGTATAAATATCATTTAGTTCATGATTAGTTAGTAAAAAGTGGATAACAGAAACATGCGGTGCCAGCAAGAGTAACAAATATATAGCATTTTGAAAATTTACAATTATTTCTGGAATAAAATTTAAAAATATTTCATCTGTGAAAACTTGATATCGTCTTGCGATGCTTCATGTATTTAGCTTTAATATATTAAAACTTATAACTAAAATTATTAAGAGATGAATAAAAATGTGCTCTTGTATTTTATTTATGAACTTTAGTTAAGAAGTAATAAGGTTAAGGGGGCCATACACTGAAAATAGTGCTCCTTTTAACTTTGTCTGTAACATAAAATTGAATTAATAATCCATTGATACGATATTTTCATAATAATAATATTTCATTTTTATCAAAAGAGCTAAGATTTAGCTCTTGGTCTTTTCAATGCCTAATCTACAGATTTAAGAAATTCATGGATTTCCATTCTCCAAAACTTAAAATTTTTGTATATTAAAAAAGTAATGGATATCGAAAATATTTTTTTCAATAAATTAACTTTTATCCGATTTTAAAAATTTAAAAATATCAAATTGTAGTCATGCAAATATTTTCAGATCAAAAATTTTAAAATTGGTATTTTTCTTCATTGAAACGATAAAAGAGTTAAATCTTGCTCTTTTGATAAAAAGTTGAATATATTCCATTATAAATAAAAATATTATATCAATATACTGTTGAGACAGGTGATTTAAAGTACATTTTTCTCTCAGTGTATTGCCCTCTTAAATTAATAAAAATGAACATAAACTTAATGAAGTATGGCTCTTTTGATAGACGTAAAAACCAAATTTTATTATATTATTTTTATAGATACAGGTGTTTGGATTTATATAGAAAAGCTTTTCCACAGTTCACTCTTTAAAGAATCAAACTATTTTCACTAAAAAATTTCAGCATGGTTAATAATAACACAATAACATTTTGTTCAAATTTTAAAGCTGTTTTAAACAATTTATTCAACAATTAGGTATAGTTAGGCATGGTATCTGAAGAAAATCTTGATACGTTAAATTACAAAATACAACAACATCCATCATTTTCTGTAATTTAAATTTGCTTTTGGCAAAATATTAATCCAAAGATTT
>JAWWEM010000010.1:18700329-18710640 GCA_035582935.1 Ormyrus thymus | reverse complement strand
AAATTACAAAATACAACAACATCCATCATTTTCTGTAATTTAAATTTGCTTTTGGCAAAATATTAATCCAAAGATTTCTGCTATTCTACAAATAGCTACATTTGATTTAAAGTTTTTTTTTTATTAATATGCAAGCAGCACATTATTATTAATCATGGTAACAAATTTTAGCTTTTTTTATTAATTAATAATTAACCAGATAGCACAATTTTCCAATTGCAAAGTGTCACTACTTTTGAGCAAAAACCATATTTTATCCCTCTACAGGAATGGGTTCCGATAATAGCACGAGATACAGTACGCCAACGTCGTCAATCAGAACTAGAGAAACTGCAAGGTGGGCCAATTCCCTTCAGTGATGCCTACCTCAGCTGCATGCCCTCGAAGCGGCGTAAGCTGATCGAGCAGCAAAAACCTCAGATCTTGACGAGTCCAACACCGGCGAATACGATGCCGATTCCTGCCTCGGTAGAGCGTTTGGTTCGTGAAGGGATTGCTCATTCGCAGTTGGAGGAAGCCGAGGGTGCGGCCAGTGCTGTAGCAGCTACACCCGCAGTCAGGAACGCCTTCGGTCAGGCGATTAAAGACTGTCTGCATCCTGGCAAGCTAAAGACCCCAGACTTCCCGAATGGCCGTAGATTCCCTAACGCCAGCAGATTATTCTCTGGCGATGGTGATAGTAAGGATAAGGAAGCAGCGACGACAACGAAGAAATCAGCTGCCTCGATGTCGCCGTCTGCCGCAAGCACGACACAGACGAGCAAATAGTACCATCTGCGAGCGAGGAGACATGCAGAGGAAATAGCGACGATGATGGTCCTGGTTACATGGAGACTTGTGGTCGCCATCGTTTTTGTTTTTTGTTTTTTCGCCCTCATTGTCTTTTCTATGGTGATTCCTTGATAACAAGGAGAGTGCTGCGTTTTCCTAATGACTCAACAGTTTAGTGCGTAACAAAAGAGATAACAGTGATGGTCATACTTGCACAGTGCTGTAAAGTAGCTTTTTGAGCATAAGTTCCTGCATTTTCTCTGAGTTTACTGTTTAAATAACAGGGTATATAAATTCTGTAGTATATAAATGTTCTTTAGACATTTAAATTACTATTTAGTAGTTGCAGCTAAAAAACTAGAGTCGTTCGTCTTTGAGGTTAAAAATTATTTTTAAAGTAAATACAAACCCGAGCGTTTTCGAAAATAAAAACTTATATAATTTTTTACTACAATATTTTAAAGAAGTTTAGTCTACTAACTAGTCGAGTGGTAGATGAATCTTTTTTTACTAAACTACTAATTTTGTATCTTATTAACTGACACGCAAATTTTTAAAGTGAATCTTTTTAGTGTTCTAAAAAGACTAATTTGCAGCAAATTGAGAGCGCAGGTCACTATTTCGTACTTTACCATAGATTATTAATAAAACAAAAGTCGAAGCATTCTAAAAAAAATACTGCGAAATAAAAATTTTATAATAACTTGATTACCATTTGTTAACATTTTTTAGAGTGCTTCGGTATTGAATGCTGAATGGTAAAAACTCTGCAATTATATTTTCTCTTTGTATACAAATTCAAGCAAAGAAAAAAATGTTCAGTCGATGATGACTATTTAATTTATTCTTTATTCAAACAGCTTATTAGTTTTTTTTTCACATATTAATATACGTTAACACAGGATGCAAAGAATTTTCAATAAAAGATACAAATTAGCAGAATTAATACAAATAATAGTTTGTGGTAATTGATTGCCCGTACGTGTCGACACTTCTCAGACGTTATCGTAGAATATGTCGAATAATAAACGGCACAATTATTTTGTGCTTTATTACATTTAATTTAATACTTCTGTAATGATAATATTAATAATGATATTAAGAATTATAATATAATAAATGTAATAACTAATTCGTTTCAAAATATTTTGCTGTATTTATGCAAGCAGCAAGTACCCAAGTAAAAAAATATAAAAAAAGATATGTCTTAAACAGATATCATCTAATGTACATGTACGCTCGTCGCTTATAAAGATTATCGAATGGTGATAGTTTGTACTTGGAAGGATTTTTGATTTTGTTCCCAAATTAATATTAATTATTTAAGGATTTTATGGATGTAAAAATTGGAAATCATCTTTATGTTATTTTCACCATATTTATCACTTAATAAAATATCAATTTTTTAGAATAATTAGCTCTTCTTTTCTTAGTGAAAAATTTCACTCCAAACACCATATCTTCCTTCTACTAAATTATTTACGTTAAAAAGAAAAATTTCTTTATTCTAATTAATTATTTATATCTTAGTTATTAATTATAAATACTTTCTAAAGTTTTCATTAAACAGTTATACGACAGATACATAAAATTGTTTTCTTAGACCACGAAATACTTTACGAAGTAAATCACTGCCATCAGTACTTCCTTCCAAAATTTATTCATGCTCGAATCCATTCATTAAGTAATTTAAAAACACGTAATTATAATGCAAATTGCGATAATAAGCAAATCACCCGAATACTCGGCGCGAAACCTCAAATAAGAAGTTCATAACCGAGCGAGATAATAGAGAGCCCCGAGCAGGCGATTCGAGTAAACGGGGTTCAATTATATTATCATTGGCACGACGTCTCGGGCAGCTCGCTTTGAATATTTCAGCGCGAAGTCGAGGAGAATGAGAATGAGAATGTCTTCGTGACGACGTCGCCAAAGTCGCTGCAAAAGCGAGATTCAGCGCGTACTTAAGCGTGAATTATTAGGCGCTGCGACTTGCACTTGGATTTTGGCAGTCGGCCAACGCCGCTCTCCTTTCTTCCTCCGCCTCTCTCTCTCTCTCTCTCTTTCTCTGCAGCTGCACGTCTGTGTTTCGAGAGCCCGCGCATATTCGTGACATATATACGTATAACATGCCCTGCCGCAAGGTAAATACCGTCAGCGGCGCATAGCAGTCGTGCCTTCTGCAAAGGAAAAAAGAAAGAGGCGCCGCGAGAGTCACGAATACGTCGGCTGCGACGGAATAATTGATGTGTTACCTTCGAGCTTTTGCTTCTTTTGCTTCTCCCCGAAGAGATGAAGTGATTCCGAATTCATTTTCAGGATTGCACAACGGCCCGAAAGAAATAGTCGCGCTCGTGAATTAGCAAACAAACTTTTCGAGCTCTCGCAAGAAGCACAAATGGCAAAGGACTTTTTGCGCGAGGCATGAAATAAATCAATATTTGTCGAAGCTGCAGCGGCGGCAGCCGAGTTCTCTTGCGTTTTTTCTCGGGCTGCTCGCAGCCTTTTTCTCCCGTTTAATTAATAATTGCACTTGATTTATGCCGTCGGCGCTAAATTCGATACGCGGCTGATACCTTCCAAACTGTCGGATCATTGCGAGAGACATCCGCGCTCCTCCTAATAAATTGACTTTTCCTCGTTTGTCAAATCGACGGGAAAAAAATTCTGCCGCTAACGATCCTCTCTCGCGGGGCGATTCGTAACATCCCAAGTTCGCGAGTATGCTTTGCGGTTACGCAAAGTCAATGATTGCCAGGCACGTCTACATCTTGCTGACAATGTGTACGTCCATCAGGCGCGCAATAACTCTGCAATCCCGTCCAAATTAGCGACCTCACTTGCCGGGGAGATTCGCAAGACAGATTGTTTACAAGTTCATTTTTACGTAAAGAAGACGCGTTACGTATACACGCGAGTGCTAATTCGACGCTCGAGAACTTTAATCCGGAATGTTCGCGAGTGTTGCTTTGAGAGAAAAAAAAAGAAAAAAAAAGAATTGTCGACCGACGCGTACAAAGTTTGAGTAATTTCGAAGGCGCACCGAGATAATAACTCGAGCTAAGGCAATTACTTTTTACGTAATGATGTTTAAATGCATGATCATTTCTTGCGTCGTTAAATAATAAAAGACTCCCGGGCGATTGCTTCTTCGCGTGCCCATTCGCGCGCCGTGTAAAAAACATCTCTTCCAAACGGGCGTCAATAATTCGTCGATTCGAAAAGAAGCCTCTTACGTCGCCGATAAATTTCTAACGCAGCGAGAGAGCCTCGCCAACGAGGCGAGCGTCCGAAAGTGCCTGTAATCCACTCCCACGCGCCTCGCGTGCCGGAGCCGCGACAAAACGCTCTCGGCGCCTACGCTCGTTCTCTCTCTCCCTCGAAATCTCGAATTTCAATCGCTCGGCCGCGCGCCGGCATATCGAGCGGATACGCGAATCGAGGACTCGCTCTTTAGCCCCGCGCGATGTTTATTGAAGGTTTACGCGCCGCACGCAGCCGGGCGGCGACGGCGGTCCGCGGTCATTAGCGGCAATGAGTGGCAATTCAGGAGCATTCTTAGAAATTGCAGGCGCGCGCACGCATGCCGGGCAATTTCTAAATAGAAACGTGCAATTGGCGACAATTGAGGCCGCCCCGGGAGCCGGCCGGAGTGCAATAGCTGCCGCACTGCATAAATCGAATGCAGCGTCGGGCGAGGTATGCGCGCGCGGCGGCAGTCGCCCGCTCTCGCGTGTCCGCCCGACAGACCTGCTCCGTCGTAATTCGCGATGCCTAATGGCGTGCGGAGCGAGACCGACCGACGCGCGGCGCAGCCGCGGGTCGGGGCACTTTCTGCCAGAGGGCGCGCCGCGTCCGAAACTTTG
Source organism: Ormyrus thymus (assembly GCA_035582935.1). Classification (NCBI taxonomy): domain Eukaryota; kingdom Metazoa; phylum Arthropoda; class Insecta; order Hymenoptera; family Ormyridae; genus Ormyrus; species Ormyrus thymus. Next base: position 18,706,003 of record JAWWEM010000010.1, on the reverse strand, counting down.
GGCTTCGGGGGGGCTCTTGCGTTCGGAATATTTTTACACGTGTTCCGTATGTAATTTATCGCGTTCTGGCTACGTGGCTTTCGTTGATGCCAGTGAAGAATGTAGCTTTGATAATAAATAATAAAAGGGCTCCGAGGCGCGACGCCGCGGGAATTGTGCCACGTGTTTTTGGCCGGTTTTCGATATCGGGGCGACTTTTCGAGAGCGTTTCGTTTAGCGAGAAGTGGAACGGTTTCATTTACCAAAGTTCTCTCTGCGAGTGTATATCGATTCTACCAATCAGATACGAATAATAGAATAAAAGTTACAATCGAGCGCCGTTGTTGATTAATACTTTATCGCTCTAGAAGTTATCGATCTATTTTTCGAGTTAAGCTCTTGATTTGAAAAATAGATCAATTGTAAAGACCCGTGATCGATCGTCAAAGATCGACCGATACGGACAAGTGCTATTGTAAAATACCCGGCGGCGTGTTTTGAATGGCCATTTAAAAGAAACGGCGCTGGGCTTTAAAAAAGATTTCACATCATTAAAGAACGAAGGAGTTTCCGAGCTCCAGCATTCCGGTAAATAAAGCATGCATTACGCATGAATTCGTAAGGAATAACAGTAATAAAGGCGCAGGAACACTTTACACGTGTACTAATTTATCTCACGCAACGTAATAGAAAGGCACTTTTTTTTTTCTTCACGACGGAATAATTCATCGGCGCAACGGCGGCGGCGGCGGCGGTATGCACAATAATTTTTTCCTTCCTCCTCTCCGCCGCGGTAATCCTCCGCGCGCCGCGCGATATTAATTTTATCGCTTGTAAACGGAGAAAGTTTTTCCTCGGCGATTCGCCTCGAAAATTATCGAGACAGGCCGTTTTGCGCGAGGGGTGGGGGGGGAGGGAACGTTTTCCGCTCGGAAAAACGAGGCGAATATCCCACGAGCTCCGAGTGTACGCCGGCGTATAAGCCGATTCTCGAAATTGTCGATTAATAATATAAAAGGCGCGCGATCGTTACGCCAGACTAAACTCCGGATTGTAACAATTACATTACGCTCCTTTTCCCAGGAGCTCGCGGAAAAATGGAAAAAGGTATATAAGGTCGAAATTAAAGCGAGACAATGAAGAGCTGCCCGAGAGAGAGAGAGAGAGAGAAGTCTCGGGAAAGAAAGAAGATTCGAAAGATAAGAAGCGAAGGAACTCATTTCCTTGGCCTGGCTATACGAGCTTCTTTCCTCCTTTTCTCGGCGGGCGCATTTTCCTGTTTTCCAGGATTTCGCCCCATTATTGCGTTTAGACCAATTTCGCGCTCCTCTGCAGCGGCCTCCTCGAAAATCTAGTAGTCGGGCGCAGCTGCGGTTCTCTCTCTCTGTCTCTCTCTCTCTCCCTCTCTCGCTTACTTACTTCCGAATGCGAAAAAATAGATTGGACGGATTAATCCGTCCTTTTTTCCGTACCTCCCGGAGCGGAGAGCGATGCCTCCTCTCTTCCCGACGCGACCGCAAGGAGTCGCATAATAATTCGAGATTATCTCGTTGGGCCTTTTCTCTCTTTCTCCCTCTCTCTCTCTCCCTCCGCGACGCGACGGAGTATCAGTCGCTTCGCTAAAATGTAGTTATTTGAGCTCGGCGGAGATTCGGATTCGGCGGCGAAATTAACGCCTCGCTCGCGCATTTTTGCGCGCCCGTAAAAGAGAGCCTCGAACAAAAGCACCGGGCTTCTCTTTGGCGGCTGTACCTGAGCGAAGCGCAGCGTGGAATCGACGCGGTAAAGAGGATAGAGCGAGTAAAGCAAGAGAGAGAGAGAGGCGCCGCGTGTTTCGTTATAGCTATACGGCCGAGGCTCTGTCGGGGTATTAATTGGCTCTGCCGCCCAGCCGTCCCTCTCCTCTACTACCGCGAAAACCTTTTTCTCCGTCTCTCATCTCCCGAAAAATTCTGTTCTCTCCTCTCTCCGTCTTGTATTCCTCGTCGTCATCCAGGCCTGCCTCTTTCTCTCTCTCTCTCTCTCTCTCCCTCCGTCCGCCGGCCAAGAAAGAGAAAGAAAACGAGGTTGAGCCCGCGAGTCTGTGTAGGTATAAAGCATATAATAAAGGTCAGGCCGCGGCGCGCCGGTGGCAGAGCGGTAGCGTCGACTCCGCGCGGACTCGACGCGCGGCTGCCTCGTCCGGGCCGCCTCGATTGGCCGCCGCCTCGTCGGGCGCTCTTTTCATTGGAGTTTTTCGCGGCGCGGGGGGCGTCGCCGGGATTTTTACCGGGCGGCGGCGTTGGTCGGCTCTCGCGGCTCCGGCCTTTTCATAGGCCGGCGGCCGCTTCTTGGCGTCTTCGTCGAGTCCGCGCGGAGTTCCTCGTCGGGCCGGGGGAAGAGCGACGGGGGAGAGGCGGCGACGGGGTTAAGATGCCTTGGCAATCAAGTAGAACCTTCGGCCGACGTAAGGGGCGGTTATGGGTGGTTACGAACAGGCCCGCGAGCTATTTCGCCGAGGAAGTATACTTGCCGAGAGGCGCGGAGGCGAGGCAGGCAGCTCGACAGAGAGAGAGAGAGAGAGAGCGAGAGAGAGAGCTCTGGCGCGCAGGAAAGACTAGGACGAGGCCGCCTCTTGTAAGTGAATATATTTACGCGTGTGCGAAGCCGAGCGCGAGGCCTTTATGACCGAATAAATGCGCCGAATACGTATCTATTTGTAAAAGCGGCTGGATAGCCGTTAACGATCCCTCTTGCGCTTCCTTTTTCCACGGGCGGCTCTGCGCGAAATTTCGTGGGTGCGGTCCGGCTGCATGCGAGAGTGAGAGAGAGAGAGAGAGAGAGAGGGGAAATCAAGCCCGTAAAAAGATATAGTGGCTTTCGTCGCGGTTTTAACGCTGCGCCGCCGGGAATTAATGATTTTCCCCCGGACCGGCTCTCTTTTTACCCGGCGGCCGGGAGAGGGGAGGGAGGAAGCGCCGGGAGGGCGATATCGGCGCGCGCTTAGCCAAGATTCGCCGGGGGTTTTCAGTTAATTAGGATGTTCGCCCGGCGTAATTGAGAGTTCTTTAGCGAGCGAGAGACCGCCGGAATTATTAGCATACGAGCCGCTGTAGTGCCAAGTTTTCTACGCAGTTGCTCGAGAGCTCTCTCTTTCTCTCTCCCTCTCTCTCTCTCCTTCCCCCTTTCTTTCCTTCCTTCCTCTCTGCGGCTTTGCGCTTTCGCCTCCCGGATATCTGGAGGTATTCAATGTAAACGTGTGGCTTTCTTCCTTTTGCGCGATTTGAATTTTTGGCGAAAGTTTTTTAATATATATCGCGTGGGCGGTTGCATTGGTTTATCGACGTTTTCGGATTTTTTTCTGCTCAGGCTCTCTCTCTCACGTGTACAGCGTACTTACATTGTAAGTTGCGCGAAATCCAATTTGCTCGTCACTAAGATAATCCAATTGTAACCCCACGCAGCTTTCCCGGTACCTCAACTCAAGTCCAGCCGTAAAGAATAGGATTAGCGTAAGGCTGAAGACAGCTATCTGCGTTTAAAAAACTTGCAAAATTGTACAGCTTCTCTGAAACTTAAAAGCTGAAATTTAAATTTTTAATCAGAAAATCCGCATCTTTTAAGTAATCAATATAATTATATACTTCATGAGCTACATGTTTCAATACAGCACTTTCGAGAAGTCAATAAAATTTTAAATTCAAATCTATTTCTCGCGCGATCTATGGAAAGGAGACGATAACTGTCACTAAACTCTAGGGAGTATATTAGATGTCGAATATGCTACTAAATAGAAGTATGGTTTTATAGCTGAAATATTTTGTGGTCGCCATAATCTAGACGAGGTCGTAATATATAACGTTCGTACTTGGAGAACAGCCAGCGCTGCATCTGGAAAATGTTTTCGTCAGTTGTAACGGAACGGCAACTTTGTGCCTCGGCATACTTGATTCGCATCTCAAAATCGGCGGTCGCGGAAAAATATTTTTCACCGAAGCGCGCAGTTTCTCGATAAAAAAAACGCGTAATTAATAAAAACTTTTCCCGCATTTCGCGGAATGAAAAAAAAAAGCCGATTTTTCCTCGATGTATTCGCAGCGGCTAAATAACGTTATTTCCTTCTTTGACGAGCCGCCGCGGGATTTGAAAAGCTCTTCGACTCTCGGTCCGCCTTACACATTCAAACATTTTCAATACACCCCCGGGCTCGCGCGCACTCTAATTTTCAAAGCAGCCAAGCTCCGAGAGCTAAAACCGCGATCTTTGCGAAAAAAAAAAAAAGAAAAAGAGAAGGGGGCAAAAAGAGAAGCCAGGCCTCAAAACATAATTTAATATACACATACGCGCTCGGCGCGGGGGCAGAAAGAGCCGAGGCGCGGAGCGGCGTCGACACAGTCACTTCACATTCGCTCAAAAGCTTCCTCCGCTTGTTTTGTCTTATATTTCGCTCTTGAAAAAAAAAAGCGCTCGCTGCAGGCAGGAGGGGTGGCGGCTGCCGCCGCCGCCGCCGCTGCTGCTGCTGCAAAAAAAGGAGAGCACACAGACACACGGCAGCGCGGAGAGACACCGACAGACGGGGTCGAGTGCAAAAGCTTTTCGGGCGCAGAGTGAGAGAGAGAGAGAGAGAGAGAGGGAGGCAGAGAGTACGCGGAGGTACGTACGGACTTTTTTCTTTTTTTCATCATCCCTCGTCGCTCGAAGCGAGCAGCGCCGCCGCCGCCGCCGACTCTCGAGAGCTTTTTTCTGCATCGCGCCTTCGCGCGGCGCGGCGGCTCTCTCCGCGCCGAGCGCTATATAATATAACGTCGTTTCGCGCCACCTCCTCTCTTCCGCCAGCCAGCGTCCTATGTGCTTTTGCATTCGCGCGCATTTTCGCGCGCGCACGCACACACACATACGCAGAGAGCACCCGCAAGCGCAAGTTAGAAGCCGGCTTTGTTTAATATGCACAGCGCGCCGTTCGAAGAGCTTTTCCCGAGGCTTTTTTGCGATATGTGCCGGGCGAGCTTTCGGTTAGACTGTGGAATTAGGTGTGCCTCGCTTTCGCTCTCGCCGGGCTGACAGAGGGAGGGAGGACACACCCCTCTGAGAATTAAATTTTAAAAAGCTGCACCCTTTGCGCTGAATTAATAAGTTTCTTTTTCGGGCGGCCCGGTCATTTTATGGCTCCTCTGCGCTCAAACAAATGTCAAAATCAGGATTTCTACACGGAATACTTAAAAAGCAAACATTTATTAAGCGAGCGCGGGCCAAGTTTTAATGTCGTCTCGTCGTACAATTCGATCCCGTGCACGCTTTTCGCCTCGGCACATCGATATCCCCGCGCGGAGGGCGCGAGCCGTCCCTTTTGTCGAGCGAGTAAACACAGAGCGCGCTTTTGCAAAATCTCCCCATTTTCACGAGAGGGCAGATTGTCCGCGCGCTGACAAAGGAAGCGAGCCGGGCTCGAAAGCGAATTAAAGAACGGCGCGGCGCGATTTAACGATTAACGAGTCGTAAACAATAGGCCGCCGCGCGCACGAATCGCGGCGCCGGAAAAAAGCCCCTTCGCGCGCACGCACACACAGAGAGAGAGAGAGAGAGCTGCGTCGTCGCTCGTCGAAAATCGCTGATTTGCACTAATGAAACTCGTTTACGCGATAAGGCGCGCGAGGCGGGAGGCTTGAAAAACAAACGCCCCCCCCCCCCCCCCCCCCCCCCCCGGGGGGGGGGGGCG
>JAWWEM010000010.1:18683606-18694911 GCA_035582935.1 Ormyrus thymus | reverse complement strand
GGGCGGAGGGGCGAGGGAAAAAAATCACTTTCGAAAATTGCAACGTAACGACAGGCCGGCGCGAGAGAGAGAGAGAGCCGCCTCCTTACATTCCCATTCATCGTCCGGCGTTCATTCACAACGCATTCGTTTCGAAACAACAGCTCCGAGCGCGGCGGCGGCGGTGATCATTAGTCAGCGCGGCTGCATCGGGCGGCTGTAATTACAGCACTCGATGTTTGGTTAAACGCTCGGTATCTCGCAAACTTGCTTATTGTGCCGAGACAGCGTCGCCGCCGCCGCCGCCGACGACGACGACGGCGACGATGATGTTATAATCAACAATCCCGAGATTCGCCTTTTCTCCTCCTCCCCCTCTCTCTCTCTCTCTCTCCCTCTCTGCATCCGGTGTAAAATAAACCGCCGGCTCGTAAATACTCCCGGCTGATTGAAGTCGCGAGAGCTGTAACGTTGCTTTATGCAAAGTCGCTGCTTTACGGGCCTAGACGAGTGTATAGATAATAATCTGGCCTATAGTCGGCTCTCGACTGGCAATTTTACTGGCGACGGTAAAATTAATACTTTACAGCGAAACTCAATGACAGTTGTAAAGTTACCGGCCGTTACGTAAACACGCGAGCGAGAGAGAGAGGGGGGGGGGGAGATTTTCTGTGAAACGTCAGGTGTAGGATTACGACCGGTGAAAAGGATTGCATCCTCTAACGGCAATGTTCCTCGAGGAACGATGACCTTGAGAGCGTATAGGATAGTTCGGAGCGAACCAGATCGACGAGTCGGCGACTGATTGATTACGAAAACAAAAGCTTAATTACTTCGGGGGGCTTTAAATGATAATATTACTTGGTTGGAAACAAAATAAACTAAACGCAGGTCAATTTGAAGCGCGCCGATTTGTTCAGCAACGGCGATACAAATTAATGTTTTCGATTCATCAAAAAAAGAAGAAGAAAAAAATCATCAATAAGCGTTTTATTCAGACACACGGAATATTTAAAACATTCGGCTTCGCTCGCCGCGCTGCGAAGCAGCACGAAAAAAAAAAACAACATTTCCCAATTGGAATTTAAAAATACGAAATGCGTGTACGCCGGCAAAAAGGAAGAAAAAAAAAAAGAGAACATTTCAAACAGCCGATGCAAACGAGTATGACATTTAAAAAGCGGCATTAAAATATTACAAGACCGGTAGGCGGTGTGTTTGCTCAGCCAACAGCTAACATTACGTGTCGAGGAAAAATAAGCCCCGAGAGAGAGAGGACAAAATAATTCCACCGGTGTCGGCTAAATATTTTTAATCGCGTTAAAGTTTGTCCGAGAGCGAATCGAAACAATAATGGCGCTGGAAGCAATTTAAAGGTGGCCGAGATAAAAGCTTACACAAATTTCAATCCCGCGAGTCGCTTCATTAAAGCGATACTTATCGGACGTCTAATTTCGTTATTTCGTAACCTCGAATTTTGATTGCGTGATACACCGGCGACCGAACGACGATGTACATAACGCGCCGTGAATGAAATCGTATCTCGAGGCAGTAAAAAGATAACGAGAGAGAGAGAGAGAGAAGGAACGAAAGCCATAATTTAAACGGGCCTCCGAGCGTTCAGTCACGCGAGCCTCGATCGCCGAGGAAATTAATATCGAAATGCAGGGGAATCTGCCCGCCTAATTTTTCCTGCCGATCGACTCGAGAAGGCTGCGTGCGCGCCGGGGTGCGTTCTTGCGCGACGTCGCGAAATTGTTTCCGTTTACCGTTGAACTAGGCGAGCGCGCGAGAAATCTATTCAATGCCTTTCTACGGCCGTCGCTTCCGAGAGACTTTCGACGCGCTTCTTTGTACTCTTTTCGGTTGGCTGTTTTTTTTTCTTTTTTTTTTCTTTTTTCATGAGCTGCAGGAGGAGTATTGTTGACTCGGGCATTAACATTTTCTCTGCTTCTCGAGTTTTCTCTCCTCGGCGCATTTTCACCGGCGAGCTCAAATATTTGAAGCGCTGCCTCGTACCATCTTACCGTCCGACGGGACGCAGACGAGGTTTGCTTTTGTCCGTTTTAAACAGACCACTTTCGGCTGGCGTTTTTATTATTTATACGCAGAGCGATAAAATATCCCTCGCACGCCTGAAATAATCCGCGCGAACCCACCGCAGTCGCACGGGAAATTGAGCGTAAAAGAGCACTTGCGAAGCATTTTGAAAAGGAGAAAAGAAACCCGCCGATTCGAAAGGCAGCGGCCGATCGTGCGCGAGCTGCTCACGTGCCTGCAAATTGTTAGTAGCCGTAATGCGCCGTGCGCGACTTACCGGATGCCGAGCGGCAGCTGCCGCCGCGACAGCTGCCGGATTGATGCCGCTGCTTGGGTACATCCTCTTGGCGAGGTCCGAGCCGGATCCGGAACCGCTGCTGCTGCCCGCTGAGGCTGGCTGCTGGTGAGCGTAGGGCCTCGGCGACGGCGACGCGCTCACGCTAGACGAGGCCGACGATGCGGAGGAGACGCGCGGCTGCCCCGACGGCTGCTCCTCGCGCTGCAGATCCCTCCGTAGCGCCGGAATAGTTGCGCCGGAGAGCCTGCCCGGTCCCAGATTGATTCCGAGCTGCTGTCTTATAGCCACGGCTGCACACTCAACTCCGAACGAACTCGGGGCGTAGCGCACGACGCAACACGACCTCCCCTTACTCGCCCGTCATCGCGGCAATCCTCCGAGTCGACGCAGGCACTCGCTCGAAGGGAAACACAACAGAACACAGACAGGTGGACGCACACTTTTTCTTCCTCCTAGCGGCACATTTGAAAGCACAACGACGAACGCGGCGGCGACGGCGGCACTGGGGCGCTTTCCTGTTTTCTGCGGGGAGGGGAAGCACTACTGGAGCGCAGAAACGACCTCCGCGACGATCGGATGTCAACTAATCAGCCGCGCGAGAACGAGCCGAGCGGAGCAGGCCGAGAGAGCGGCGGCGGCGTCGGCTGCTCCCCTCCACCAGGGATTCCCCCACTTGGCGGGAAGGGGGGGGAGGGGGGCAGACCACGTGGTCTCTCTACCGCCAAGAGCCAGGCACTCTTCGCCGAGGAGAGAGAGAGAGAGAGAGAGGCCTTTACCTGCACCTGCAAACGTGCACACTTTATACGTATATACTATATATATATATATATGTATACATAGATATACCTGAGGACTCCCAAGCTGTAGATGCCGCTTCTACTCTGAGCGATCGATGCGCTCCTCAGCGTCTTCTTTCTCTCTGCACGCCGCCTGCGTCTGGCCGCTCTGAAATTCGGAATTCTTTATTGTGCGCTCCTCGCAGCCGTTTTCAGGACGAAACAATATGTCTGTATAACTTCGAGGAAAAACATAAAAAGGCTCTGGGTATGGGCTCGAAGGTAATTATTGCTAATTAGAAAAGCGGAAAGTCTTGGGAGCGTTTTACAACATTAAGTTTTGCTCGATGAGCAAAGAAGAAAGTTTCGGCTTTGATACTTTGAAAATAAACTGCCGAGAAATTGTTCATTTTTTGCCTCGTAAACAAAGGGGAGGAGTTAATCAATTTACAAAAGCGATTGAAATGAAATTCAGAGAACGGACAGAAAGGCAGGGAAATCATAAATTATAATGGTCAAATAAATTGAAATTGTTAGAATGACGAGGTAAAAAATTCCTCGACTTAATTTACGGTAAGCTGCTGTCTTATGAAATGAATGCGATCCACGATAAAAAAAAATTTTCTCTTTGTAATTGTAGCTGATTAGGTACTATAGCATTAGATGCAGTAAGGTCTGAATTAAAAATATAAAACGACAAACAAGCAGTTGAAGTTAAAAGAAACAAAATACACGCTGTTAACTATAGAAATTGAAGTAATTGCAAAATGTGATACGAGAAGTAGAGTAATTTACATATTAAATTTCTACAAAAAAAATCAGTAATATCACATTACTGAATATTAATATTCTGGCTTTTAATCGATAAGATAAAACGAAATTGTAATTCAACGGTAAATAATAAATTTTTTTTATATAAAAACAATCGCAATCACAGAAATTGTTATAAATTATTACTAATGAGAGAATGCATTTATAATTTTATAAATTTAAATAGTATTCAAACATTAATAATTTTACATTTGTAAAATAACAAAAAAGCTAAACTGAATTAATTATATGTTAATTCGTGTACGCATTTCAATTGTAATTATATAAATTTTAATTTAGACAATGTATAAAGAATGAATAACCAAACGATTTCAATAGATTACAATTATTTATTAATAATAATATTTATTGCACGCCGAGTAAAATGAAATTCGTTTAAATCAGATAAATACGTAATAGCAGGAAAATAAACTGGGTGAAAAAATTTTAATTTTAATTCGCGGCAAAGTTTAATTTTTGTAATTTTGGTATAAAAATGGTTTCGTCGTAATTACAGGCTTGCATTTCGACTCTTTAATACTTACGAACTTTGTTTAAAACATTTTCCAGAAAAGTTCTCGCTAATTTTAACCTGAAATTTTTTTCACGAGTTACATAACAAGTGCGTTCATGTAATATTGTACACGTTTAAAGCTTGAAAAGCAGCACGCTGAATAATATTTTAATTTAAATAGAAATGTTTTGTCTCTCGCGCAGAAAACCCCTTCCTAAACTAATTTAATGCTTGAAAACTACCGTCGCTACAACCGATTTATGCAGCAAAGTTGTATTAATCCGCTGAAAGGAAATGCATGCAAATTGGTTAAAAATCTGAATAATTGTTTAAATATAGATTAAAACAAAGCTGATTTGCATAACATTACTCGGCTCCCCGCCTCAAACAACCCAGACAATTACCCCCGGAACCTCGTCAAGCGCAACAATATTCGCGGGGCAAGACCCAACTTCATTCGCGTAATACCTTCGGCCAATAAAAAAACTCTATACATCACCCTCCTCGTTACATAAACTTTGCAATCGCTTCCTTACACGCTCGGCGAAACTTCTCGCAACGCTTTCCAGCCCGGCGCCGAGCGGCCGCTCAAATTTTGATAAACTTCGGGATTTAATTACGGAAGGGCGAGAAGAGGGGGGGAGGGGGCTTATACACGCGCAATTTGCATAAGCAAATTGACGCGCGCAAAAATAAAAGCTAGCCGCGACGGCGGCGGCGGTGCGTGCCGTACGGCAGATTTTGCGCTCTCGGCGCGCGCGGACAGGCGAGAGGAGAAAAGCCGCACGCGATTATTCATGCAAACGACTTTGTTTGGCGCGCACAAAGCGCGAGCGCAATCATTTAAATACCTGGCGCGCTCTTTTTCTTCATTCCCGGCTCTCCCTCTCGCTCCTCTTTTTATTTCCCTCCCCGGCATTGTTGGCCGCGCGCGCGCGCGGACGTGTCCGGAAGCTCCCCTCAGAAAATTAAAGGCCTCCGCGCGGCTTTTATTATTTTCCTCCCGCTTTTTTTTTAGTCCGACGACGACGACGAGCCAGCCCCCCTTTTTCTACTTCGCCGTTGTTTCTTGCCCGCGGGAGGAGCCGCGAGGCGAGGAGCGCCGCTCCTTTTCGTTTAGCACTTTCCTGCCGCGCGACCCTCTGCTTTCCACGGTGAAGGAATTTCTCCTTCCCGCCAGAGGGCCCTCGCGCATCGGGGCTACCTGCGGGCCTTTCCGCGCGAGACGCCCTTTTCCAAAATTTTTCTCAATTCTTACGGCTCGCTTACTTTGCACTCCTGGACGTTTTTACGTAAATGCGAAAATTTATAGCCGCTTGAATATTTACGAAGCAGCCATACGCAGCGCAGAGAGAAGCTAACGAATAAAAACAAGTAAAACCTTGGGGAATATTTTCAAAGTGTCCCAAAGTATACGTTTCATTGTACCATTTGAAACAAATCAGTACACTTTCCGTGCTGCCTCCCGCGCGGAATCTCCCCCGCTCATTTCCCTCCGTCCTCCACTCTCAGTCGGCACTAAGTTCGCCCCCCCCCCTTTGGAGCTGAAGGGAGAGGCAGACTCATTTTTTCCGCGCTCTCATCTCCTCGCCCTCGCTTTCTTCTTCCCGGGCTGGCTCTTTTTCACTCGCGCGCCGACCGCCGCTATCCATATAGAAGCTGCACACCTCGTCGCGCAATACACGCCGGAGCTTTGGGCTGTAACCCTCGTCGACAAACCGCTCGGCGGCGTTATCTCCCCGCAAGCCGCCGCCGCCTCTTCAAAGCTCATCTTCTGCGCCTTTTGTGCGCGTATCCGTCATTTTTTTTGTCCCCGGCGCGGCTCCTCTCTGAATTTCGGCTTTGTGCCCGTCCGCTTTTTTGTTCTCGCTCTGCTCGGCTCGGGAGGAATTGGGCTTGTTCCACGATACAGTTTGCCGCGCGCGCGCGCGCGTCGCTCGTCGGGAAATATCTCATTTATAGAGTAACGCGTCGCTCCATAAATTAGATTAGATCTAGATGTATGAATAAACAAGAGCCGTGTATAGCCGAAGCACTTGGCGATCGATTATTAACCCGCCGCGTCGGATCGATTGCCTCGTGTGTCCGTCTCTATAAATTCCAGTTAACCGCCGCGGTCTTTACGTACTGCCACTGCTCGCGGACAAAGAACTAGAATAGAAAAGAAGAAAGGAAGAAAACGAGTGCAGCGCATTTTGGAGGAATCCAATAAGACTCGGGGCCCTCGTCGCAGACGCCACTTAACCGCGCCGATTCCCTTTCACTCTTCCTCCGGGCTGAACGAGGCGACTCTTCTTCTTCCCTCGCTTATCTCGACTCTTTTCACTCCCGGTCCCCCCCCCCCCGCCCCTCGCGCACGACCCGCCTCGCTCCCGCGTACTTACGAATTTACGTCCTTCAGGCAGACGAGGTAGACATCTTTCGCTCTCGCCTCCATTACACTCGACGTATACACTCTCTCTCTCTCTCCCTATATACTTCCTCCTCTCCTCTTTTTTCTCTCTTCTCTTTTCGTGCTCCTCTCCCGGCGCTCTCTCGCTCGCGCGTTATCGAGTATAATGCGCGCCTCTCTTTATTTTTTTCTTCTTCCTCCCCCCCTCCCCGTGTACTCCCCCCGAGCTGGCTTTTCTTCCAGCGCGCGTGGGTGGCTGCAGTGTGCACGGAGCTTCGAACGAGCCGCGGCGCGCGAAATTAAAAGGGAATCTTTTTTCTTTTTCGAGGCGACGTAATCGCTCTCGGGGGTGGCGAGAGGCCCGGGAGTTTTTGCCTCGCTCGTTTCTCGACGAAGACGAGGGGGGATTAAAGTGCGAGGCTTTTCGGTAGCTATACGCAGCAGATAAGGGGCCGTAATGGCTTTGTTCCTGCGGCTCTCTTGTGCGGGAGTCGTTATTGAAAAATTGCTCCGACGAGGATGGCGCGAAGGTCCTTTAATTAGTGGCGAACGAGTCGCGCCGAAGCGAAAACGAGCCTCGGCTTTTCAGAGCCATTATCAGGCTTTTCCTGATAAATATTTGAAAAAGCTACATAGACCTCGGCACTCATTTATTTATTTGACTTGGATTATATATTACGCATTAAGCATATACTTTATCTCGGGTGAACGACCTCCGGTATTTGTATGAAACGGTTATTTCGTCACTCGAAACCGCATACTCCTTTTCTAAATAGTAGCGAGCAACGTTCAGCCGTTAGACGCCGCGGAAATTATTGAGGCCCAGTCTGTTATAAAGCGATTAAGCGGCCTAAAACTCGCGGAAAACAGCGCGCGTATTATATTCATACACTTGATAAATTGATAAAATAAAAAGCCCCGCGGTACATTGTGCGCGGGTACGCGCGGCTTTCCGGCTCGCGCCCCCCCCCCCTCCCGTTAATAAAATATTACTCAATATTTTGCGCGTAAACTGCGAGAGTTTACGGCAGTAAAGATTTCAACCGGCGCTTAAATCAGATTTATCAAATGAAAATGCCCGCGCGCGCGCGCTCCTCTCCCCGCATTGTTTGCCGGGCCGGCGATATAAATTTTCCGTTTTTGTGACTTGGCAAATGCGTTATCTGCTCGTATCCATCGGTTTATTCGGCCCAAATTCGATGCCCCCCGCCGCCGCGCGGCTCGGGCTGCAGTGTAAAAAATTACGCGTCGCGCGCCCGGCCGAGGTGGAAAATAATGCTGTTTTAACGCGGGCTAGTTAATGCGGTGCTATAATATTTTGAATCAATAATAATATCCGCGTCCGCGCAGGAATGCGGGAACGGAATATTGCATTTTAATAGTAGAGAATTATTGAAACGGATATAATAATAATTTTCGGAGGCGCGTTACTGCATGTCGCGCTTCGATTTTGATATTTTAATCGGGAATTTATATTATTATCTATAATTGTTACGAGTGTATTACAAAGGAAAATTAGTATTTGACAAATCCGTCGTTAAGGTGAAAACAAGAGCTGTTTTCCAGGATTTTATTATTAATAATTTTGCGCGGCCGCTGAACGACCGGCTCGAGTGCAATGCGCGTTTGTTTTCCAATGACGATCATTGGATAATAATTACGCAGCAATGAAATCCGGAGCGATAATGAATTTTTGTTTAATACGTTGTTGACGACCGCGAGCAGCCCCTCGCGCGCACATAAATTACAAGGCGGTGATAAGAAGCGTGTCGAAGCTACTACCTAGTGTCTTGTATTGCCATATTTACAGACAGCTCGTACTATAACATTAGTCCGCTCGGTAAGCGAAGCCGCTGAATTTTATTTCTCGCCGTAGGAAATTACGGCGTCAAATCAATTCGCGGGGCAGCAAGAGGCGGCGCTTTAACGGACCGTTCCCCCCCTTCGGAACATTAATTTAGCATTATGATAGATTACCCGCTGCTATCGGAATGAACAGGCAGTCGTCTTTGGAATCCTAGCAAACCGCAACAAGCGTCTCCCCTCGTGACTTTCCAATCTCTTCTGCACTCGAGCTCCTCTCTCTCTCTCTCTCTCTCATTATCCATCTTTGACGAGTAGCGTTGCGAGGCACTTTCCACCCTCTTTCGCTTTTTGTGGCTGCGCATCGCCGGCGGAACGAGTCGAGATTAAGTGTCACCCAGGCAGGCAGGCAGGCACTCTAACGTATATATATATATATATATGTATATACATATACGAGAAGGGGGAGCGCGGTGCAGGAAAGGGCAAAGTGATAATAACCGCTTGGGGGTGCAGCGGCCGGAAAGCCGCTTGAAAACGAAGAGCCCCGGAGATGAGAGAGATATTCCCGCCCGCAGTACTCGTATTACCCCCCCTGCCGTATACGCAAGCGCATAACCTTTACCCGGCAGCCAGCTCTCTGTTATACGACCGAGTCCGTCTGCCTGCCTGAGCAACTCGCACCAATTTCTGCTGCGCCGATGGGCTTTTATTAGTTGCTGCCGTTGCCGCCGCCGCCGCTGCTCTCTGCCTTTTTTCACCCCGCTCGAGTCGATCGCCATGCCGTTGCTCGAGCAAACTTCTGCCGAGGCTCTTTTCGTTCGGCCCTTTTTTTTTGCAGAAAAATCGATGCGTCTTTGAAGCTCCCCCGGAGGATTCGTCCGTCTTTTGAGCAAGTGTTTTCAACGAAACGAGGATTCGGTTCAAAAGAGGATGTACTAGTTGGAGTGAATCGTGGAATATTTGGCCACTACAAAGCTACAGAAACTTACATTTCGCTTAATCACTACTCAATTTCCGTAAAAACGGTCGAAGGCCAATGGAACGCTCATCAGCCGAGCAGTAAATTACAGCGTACCCCGGCATTCCGAGCAGGCAATTTTCATTCAAAAAGGCGCCCGGAAATTCGGAAGGCATACATAACCTCGCGACACGACGAATGGATAAACGGCCGTCGGGCGGGGAGCTGCCAAAAAGTATTATGCACACGAGCGCGTTACGTACGGCGCTAATGCCTCGCCTCGAAGCCACGGCCTTGATCAGATAAGCGGCCTGGCGAATACGGCCGCGAATAAATATGCGGAGGCAGACTTTCGAAGCCGAGTGGCGACTCTTGTCTACATTCGCCGCGGGCGTGAGCGGGGACGGCTCTATTTTTAGAGCGCCGCGTGAACCTTTACAAAAGAATTTTATCTCTCGGAAATGAGAAGTAAGCACCGCGCGACCCGCGAGCGGGCGTCGCGCAATCTTTTGAATTTGAATGCCGGGACAAGTAGCTCGAAGCCGTGATTTTCTTCGTTTAAGCGAGGCGCGCGTGCGTCAGGCTTTAATTGTCGAGACGAGGCGCGTTGAAAAGTCAGCCTCGCGCGCCGAGGCGGACGTCAATTTTTTCGAAAAATCCGTGCCGCACCGAGGCGCCACGAAGCTATAAAGCGCACTTTCGACAGCCCCCGGAAATCTGTCCGACGGCGTTTGACGTCCAATTAACGCAACACTTCGTAAGCCCCCCTCCCCCCTCGAAAAGAACTGCCCCGAGCTCACCCCGGAGCGCGCGGGGCAGATTCGTAACGAGGCGCGGAGAGCGCGAGGGGAGCTCAGCCGTGGCAAAGCCGGCGAAATTCGCGGCTCGAGTATCTCGGCGGAGAGTCTCCCTCGACGGAGAGAGGGAGGGAGCGCCGTATATAAGTAAGACGAGTGGGTGGCGCGGAGCTTCCGTCGGCAAGTCGTGTGCGCTCGGGCTTTATAGCGCTTTAAGTGGCACCGAAGTGGAACGCTCGATATGACGCCTCGGCAAAGAGAGCGCTCGCGCCGCGGCGCGGGATCTATCTTTCATCCGGGGCGGAGGGAGAGGAGAGCAGCTCGCTCGGCTCTGATATCTCGGCGGCTTATCGCGCTAAAGGCGGGCGCCTCGCGCGAGGCATCGATCAGCGGATATTTGTAAGGGCGGGGACGCCACCCGCGCCGGGGGAGCGCTCTCTCGTGTGTACGGAGGCATGACGCGTGTATGACTTATCGGCCGAGACGATCTCGCTCTCTCTCTCTCTCTCTCTCTCAATCTCGACACCGAGTCTTTTCGGCTGCCGCCTTTTCGCTTTTCGGGATCGGAGCCGCTCGGCTGTGAAATCCGAGGATCGGGGTGTAGTATTGTTTCATTGGTTTGGGGGAAGATTTCTTTTTTTTTGGGGGGGGGGGGGCTTTTTTGGTAAAGGATTTTTGACGATTCGAGAGGGTTGGTTATTTTGAGTTAGCTTACTAAATTTCATTTATGTTATTTGTGAAAGGTAAACATCTGCAATTGAACGAAATTTTTAAATATGCGAAAACAAGTTTTCAGTTTAAGGGGATCTCGGACAGGTTCGTCACAATACGTGTAACTTTACAGCACGGCCCATCTGCCTTATGTTTATCTTCCGTCAAACTTCGTCACCCGCCTCGCGTCGTATTTCACAACTTTTAGCTCGAATTTTTGTTTT
>JAWWEM010000010.1:18667814-18683506 GCA_035582935.1 Ormyrus thymus | reverse complement strand
GAATTTTTGTTTTTTATAAATTATTATCTTACCTTTCCTTATTTTATAATGGCAGCTACCTCGCTAACCTAGCATTCCGCGGTCGAAAATGCCTTAAAATTCTTTTAATCGCAAAAAATAAACATTGTGCTGTGACCGTCAATTTTTAGTCCGACATCCCCTTAAGTAAATAATAGGGGTTTTCATAAAAGCTCTCATTCATCACTTTTATAAATAACTCATATTTTGTGCATGTTTCCATAGATTATAACGGGAAAAGCGACCGCAGTTTTATTAATGTTTGAAACTTTACTCAAACTTTTATTAAATAATAAATTTTGAATTTCAAATCAAAGCAGATAATATATGAAACATTAAAATGCTAAAGCTTACTTTGAAAAACATTATGAACATGATTATTCCACTTTAGCATTTCCTGGAATACCCAATAATGTCAGATATCACGCAAATACGTTTATAAGCTTTTATTAACACGCATTTAGTGCCGAAAAATTTTGCCTGGATCACCGAAGACTAACAAGCAAATAGTTATTGTTTAAAAAATCGTATTGTTAATCTGATATAAATATTTTCATACGACTTTTATGAAAATTAATGCTACAGTAACATAAATTCTTTTGTGAAAGAGTCAAACGAACTCATTTGAAATCAATGAAAGCTAATATTCTTATTATAAAACATTTATACTTCCTTTATACTTCCTAAACAAAAGACGGCTTCTGCATCAAATAAAACCCAAAATCAAGCGACAGCAAATTCCATCTTCAGGACATGCAACATAAATACGCATTTAGCACAAAGGCCTGAAAATAAGCCTCCCCGGTAAATCACGCGCCGCGTTCTAAAACGCTCCGCCCTCGGAAAAAGATTTCCTCCTTCCGACAAAAATCCCGCTCGCGATATTCCCGTCAAAAATCCCTGGCAATATTTCGCCTTGCTCTCTCTCTCTCTCTCTCTCTCTCTCTCTCTCTCTCAACTGTCCCATCGATTGCTCGACACGTACAAAAGGCGCCTGCCTGCAAAGAAAGCAAGAAGCAGCCACTCCACCAGCTGCGAAAAAGCCGTACTCTTTCTCTCTCTCTCTCTCTCTTGCGCGCGCGCGCGCGCACGATGAAATAATGGAGTTTACGAGCTGGAGATCGGACTGGCCGATATTGGCCCTCCCTTTTTCCCTCGTATTTATCGCCGGTGCTCGCTCACTTTGCAGCTTCGGGAGCTTGTTTGCGGGCCGAGGGATCTCCGCTTGTGTCAAACGCTGCGCTCGAGGTGCCGATTGGATTTCTTTCCGACAGAAAACAGATAATACCGCGAGTCGATAGGATTCCTTTGTGCGGACAATGCGATCGCTCGCGCCCGCTGCGAGACTCCGGGACTGAGAAAAAGCTCGCAGTGTGGCCCTCGGTTGGAGAGAAACGTTTCTTTCGTTCCAAGACCCCCTCTATACCCCTGCGAAACGAGAAAAATGTCGGGATCGAGAACTCCTTCGGTGAGAAATCATTGTTTTAGCGGCTCTGTAACACGAACGGCCTGATTTTTTATTTATCGCGCATCAACCAGACCGTAAACACTAACAAGCTCCCATCAGCGTCGCGTGGCATTAAGCAAAACAGGCGATCCATCGTTAACCCTCGGGGCGAACGACCCTCCTTCAAGGGCCGCAACCTGAAATTTGAAAAACGCCCGGCTCTTAAGGCACTGAAATATTAAAAGCCGCTGATAAGCGACTCCGGCGCTCCTCGACGAGTATAGTGTCTCTAGCCCGTATCAATTACGCTCTGCTCCCTCTCCCTTTTCGACGCAGCTGCCATAGACTCATCGATATATATATATACGAGGCGGCGCTCTCGCATAATGCGCCTGCGATACATAATAGAAGAGCGCCGCTGCATGCGGGATCGCGAAGGCTCGAGAGACGAGAATAGAAGCGGAAATTGTGTGTCTCGAAAGGGGGGCGAGAGCGCATGCACGGAATCGTGTCAAGTCTTATTACCGCTAATTGTGATTTTTATGCAGAGGCGAGGGAAGGGAGGAGGTTTAGCGGCCTGTTTGCTCATTAAGGCGAAACTGGGCTTTATTTACATTTTTTAGAAGGTCGCGCGTATAATTTTTCGGGGAGGCTGTACGGCTCGCGTGGAGGGAACGGTTTATTGTGGGGAAGGAGCCGGGGAGGCTTTAAAAGTAAATTACGACTGGCGCGATGTGGCTTGTTGAAAATTTTTCGGTGAAAATGGCCGGGAGATCTGGAGTTTTATTCGGAGGACGTTCGGGAAGGAAAGTTGAAGAATTTGAATTTTAAATGTCGCCTCTCGACTGTACAAGCATATTTCACGTTTCGCTATCGGTGAGCAATTTTGTAGACTGTTACATCATTGGCTAAAATATTAAAAACTTGTTAAACGCAGCTAATTGTTGTTATACAACCGACATCAAAATTACATTAAGATTAAGAAGATTGACTGTTGGATAAACAAACTAGGATAAGAGCAGACGAAAATCAATATCAGAAATCAAAATGTGCTTCAGATAAGAGATGAATTACTCCCATTAATTACTCGTGAGTCTCACAAGCATTTCGGATGCGACGAAAACAGACTAATGGTTTTGTTTTCGACTCGTCGAATTTCGAAGTCTTTCATAAACCTCAATCCGACGGGCTCGAGGCGTCGTCTCTTTATTGACCCACTTAATATTTATTGTTCAGATGCCCAGGCAAACCCCCATCGACATTTAAAATCAATATTTACTTACATCGAGATATGTCACGTGCGTAATTTAATCAATAATACGTATAATCCGCATTTGGATTGCCGGCCTTTATTGCTTTAAAATGCAAATTATTGAGAATATAACATACTTTTAGTTAATATTCATATATTAACTTGTATTTCGCAGTATTAATTAATGAGTACTCTGCGACGTTAATTGCAGAAAATTACGGGGAGATTAACGAATGCGCACTTTTAAAATCTATACATGTAATCATATACTAAAATTACCTAACGATCGATCGGGTGTTCTTTTAATTCGAGGGAAAAATTTTAGAAGCGCTTATTATATGTACAAGATATAGAAAATTTAATTCCAGTCGGGTATAGATTGCAGAGGCAGATAGGCGAAACTGTATCTTTCGAGCGAAGTTCGAGAGAGAGAGAGAGAGAGAGAGAGAGAGGAAGAAAAAAAGGGGCATCGCATCACGGCGTAGAGATAAAGTACGAAAATATGTATAATGCATTTCGCGGAGATGGTCGATAGTGTATGAAATATATTCAGGTCTCAATACGTTCCGTGGCTGAAACTTACAGGGAGCATTATAAAACCATTGTATTATGCTCGGATGAACGGCCGCCGATCTATATCTGTGTGTATATTCTGTATTTCTAACCTGCGCGCAGAGAGAGAGAGAGAGAGAGAGAGCTCTTTCTCCCTCCAGACGCAGCGAATACCAAAGACGCGCGCGGCTCTCGATTTATGCGATTTCCTTTCCGTACTGCTACACATATATAATATACGTATAAGCAGCCGAGCGGCTCTTCGTGCAAGCCGAAGTATACATATACAGATATATTTTTCCGGTATGCAAAGCGGAGAAGTGCACCGCGCGCGGACGGGTATATAGAATCATCGGGAAAACGTTGTTTCGCCGACCTTCCGTTTTTATGCTAACGAGCATAACCGAACCTTCGTTACTCGCTGATCAACAGCCCAGCGCGCTCGCTGGGTAGATTTTCGTACGCGAAAGCCTCGCGTAAAGCCCCGTTTGTCAGGCGACAAAGTAGCTTCCCCGCCGCGCTCCTTGCAATCGAGCGACATTGAAGCGCAATGGAAAGTATATTATATATCCCCGAGCCGGCGCTTAATAATCCATTCGGTGCGCAGCTCCTTTCTCTCATTCCCGCGCTCGCAGCTCGCTCTATTACCGTCGTCGCGACGACGAGGACGCTCCTCCCCTGCCGGCGGGGAAGAACCGGAAAACTCGCAGCTTCTCCGCGCTAAATATTTCATCGGGATTCGCGAACAAGCGGCGGCGACGCGCTCGGCGGGGGAGGGGGAGAAAAAAGCAGGAGCCCGCGCGAGGAGACAAGGACTCGCGACGGAACTCGCAATTACCCGATAACGGGCCGGCGTTTTATTGATTCCAGCGGAAAAAGGAGTAGGGGCGCCGAGGGGGGAGGGCTCGAATCGATTCCGCTTGGCGCCGCGCGCGCATTTTTCCTCTCTGCCGCGCGTAGCCGCGAATATTTATGCGCGCGCGCGCTGCTTATGCATACTTATCTGGTGTAATGTACTCCTATAACGCGGAGAGCGCGAACGCCGCTATTACCGGGGCGAAGGAAATTTACGAGGAGCTCGGAGGCGAGCCGCGGACGTATAAACGTGAGCAGGGAGCAGCGGGCGGCGATACGGCCCAGGATATTCGTTATTTGTCGGTTCGCTGCGCCGAGGGAGAAGCTTTTTTCTTTTCGCGACGCCGAATCCGGGGCCCCGAAGCTTGTACTTTTAGCGCCGCGCGATCGCGAGGCTCCTTTTGTCCCTTCGAGCGATTGTTATTTCTGTCGAAACTCGTGAAACATTATATACATACTCCCGTTCGGCAGCGAGGCGTTCTATTACTTAACGCACTAATAACTTCGGGTCAATAACGAGCTCCGAGCGCGCGATTCCTCGGCGCGGCGTTATATTATAACACTTCAAAGCAAAAATAATCCCATCGCGGTCGCGTTGTGCGCGTCTCCCTCCCCGTCTGCGAAAGAAGTAATGGCCCCTAATCAAGCTCAGCTCGGGCACAATCGATAATCAGCATCGCGCCCATTACGGGCTAAGCAGCGGCTCGGCCGTAGATAATGCATCGCTCGTTACTTACGCCCCGGCGCGCACTTGCGCAAAACGAGCGCTCTCCTTTTAATTTTCCGCACTTGGCGGCCGCGGCGGCGGCTATCGATGCGCCGGTATAAATTGCACTCGGTCTCTCTTATCAATGCGCGTCCTTATCGGCTAATATCGGCGACGGGGCTATTGAATTGCGCGTTTGTTTCGTTACGCGAGCGGGCCCACTTGATTTATAATGTAATCAATTTCGTTTCGGGGCTCCGCTGCCCGCGCCCCCCTCCCCCAAACCTGTGTGGCGGAGCGATAACGTATGATTTCGAGGGCTTTTTATCGGCGATAATTAACTTATGATGCGCGCAAACTCTCTCTCTCTCTCTCTATCGCTCTCTGTAATTGTGAAATTTCGGGAGGGGAATAAATTTTGAGAGTCAGACGCACCAGGGGCGTGACGCAACGCCGCGGGATTTTTGTTTGCTAATGGAATTATCGTTTCCGCGGCCGGCCGGCGGAGGTTCTCTTTTTTGTCGAGCTTTTGTTAAGATAATAGTTGTACCAGCGGAGCTGTTGCGAGATGCGGCGTTTCGCAAGATTAAATCTCCTTGTTTACGCGCTTAAGTTTTTTCATGCGTTCGAGCTAGTCGGGTGATAAGATTTCTGGTATTTTCATGGCTCTTGCCAGGTACCGTTCATTAGGCGATTCGCGTACACGGTCGGCTTGCGAAATCTATTGTAATAATTGTAATTTACCTAGTCGATAAAAGCTGCTTATTAGGTCTGCGTTCCGTGCAGGCAGAGCTCGCCGAGATCCGTTAGCCGAGGAAGTTCGCTTCGAGCATTACAGAGCAATGCTTTATACTTATCATTATATTTTGAGCGTTAACTTTTACGGCGCGAGTTCGCTCGAATTTATGTAATTTTGATTTTATCTATTCGCTTTCGTGAAAAGCTTTTAAAGCGTGATTGATTGCTGATTTATGTACGGAATATAATGAGGCTAATGAATATACGAGATTCGCTTTATATATCTCTGAATTTAATCGCGAAGCAAACAAATGTTATTTACCCTCCATTTTGTGTGAAAATTCTGAAACACGTCGGTAAGGGCATCCAGGTGATATTTTTGGAAACGTCGATATTAATTTGCAAAGCGATCTAATTAACAGGTTCGAAATTCCCGAAATATCACTCACCCTCGTCTCCCAATCCAATCTGAAAAGATTAGAAAACTTCGCAAGCCAAGCTCTATAATTATACCGAAAGAAGCGGTCGTTAATCACGGGGAGCGCGAAAAACACGCTCGATCCCTAATTCCACAAAATATTTCGCACCGAGCATCGAAGGCAATAAAGGCATCGGCGCGCGGGAGTCGCGAGGCGGAACGGAAAAAAAGAGAGCGGAGAAAAATACATTTCACAGCCGGTGAAACACGACGCGAAGCGTATTTTACGGGCCGATCCCCGGCGCGCGAATGAAAGCCCGAGGATGACCTTGATGATCCGAGCGGGAAAACGTGTTTATTGGTTAATTGCATTATTCTTGCCAAGTGGCGGCGGTGGCGGAGCCCTGCCAATTGGCCCGGCCATCAATCGCGCCGATCTGTGCCCCGTTCGACAAAGGCCCTCTCTCTCTCTCTCTCTCTCTGTCTCTGTCCGCCGCGCCGGATAGGTATTACAAACATTCGCGTTTGCATTTAACGTACTCTCGGCCGCTCTTTTTTTCCCTCCGACCCTCCCCGCGGCTCGTCTGTCTTTTTGCGAGACGCTTTTTTTTTTGTTGGCTCGACGAACGCGCCGGAAAATCGTTCGCTCGCAGTTTCGGGGATCGCTGCTGCCTTTTTTCGTCTGGCACTCTAATTAACGTATTTGGAACGAGTGCCGATGCGAGAGTTCGAGGGCAGCGGCGCCATTGTTCGAGCTGTGATTTTGGTTAAAAATATTTCGGGGAGCGCCGCCGTTTTTTTTACTTACGCTTTTAGGGCGGCAAAAGTTTTCGAGGCTCTTTTTTTGATGAAAAAGTTTTTTTTCAGGTGTCTATGGGCGAATGGTTTGCGAGGGAATAATTAATTTTCCCTTTTCCACGGGGAACAATAACAATGTACTGAAGCTGCTGCCACAAATTTTTAATTAAACCCTTCAACCCAAAAATATTCATAAAATCTGTCTTACGCACTTTATTTACACGCATCATTCGATAAAATAAAACAGTATTTACAGATCGTTTAATTTTGACGAACTCCCCCTGTGACGTCGCTCTCGTAATCGATAAACGCTCGTTCGGAATTCCGAACCGTCGGGCCAAGGGGGCACGAAAAATTAATCGGCGCAAATGATTTTAAACCCCCCCCTCCCCCGGCCGGCGCAGTCGACCCGTCCTCCCCCGCGCTCGTCGCCGTGTAACTCGCGCAGCTTTTGTTGCGTCCGCGTACACGTAAGCCCGGCTCCTCCTCTCCGCGTCCGATAGATCAATCCCTCTTTTCGCTCTTGTCCGGCGCGCTTTTTCATGCGGCGATTTTTCCCGTCCTTCCCCTCTCTGCTCCGCCGTAGCGATCGAGCGAGGCAGGCTGCTCCCCCGCCCCCTTTGTTCGGGGGGGGGGGGGGCGATGCTGTAAAAACTCCGCTGGTTATTCAATTGAATTATATGCTGCCGGGAGCGTTAAGTTACTCGTGAAAAAGGGCTTTGTGCGCGTGAAATTTTCCAAAATCAGCTGTTTTGCAATGTTTTACATTTTGTCTGTACAAACGCAGACAAATATATGAATATTAATTTTAAAAAAATATTAATTTTGTAATGAGATTAAAGCTTGGGAAAAATATTTTATGAGCATTAAAAATGAAGTTGGGTGAATTAGCTATTAACCAGTCGGAAAATGTTTTTAATAAGACAGCCAATGCACGTTTGTTAATTTAAAATTATCTTCTCAGGTGTAAAAAGTCCCTAAAGTAACTTTCCTTGAGAAAATTATTCACAAAACTTCTGGTCACAACCTTGCCTGTAGTGAAACTTGTAATTCATTCCAACTTTTCCCAGTTAAAATTGGTACATATTAATTGACGCTATGACGAAAGTTTAGAAAACTACGATAAAGATGGAGTTCATTCGTCTTAATTCTCACATATTAAACCAAGTTCATTTGCCTAAGTAAGATAAATGCTATTAGATGACGAAAGTCAGGCTGAAATAATTTTCAATTGTAACTCTGACAGATTCCAGAATAATTTTTTAAGCGGCTGCAGAAATCACGGACTAACTATTCGGAGTCTTAATGGTAAATAATAAAAACAATTACGTTTTTTTACAGAACACATTTAAATTTTATTTCACGCTGAAAATAGTTATTGCAGTGGAGAATTTCATCGTCGCTCGTAATAGAATTTTGCGGTTTCTTCATTACACACTTCACAGCTCTGCTCGTAACGCGAAATCGAAAAAAGTCTGTAAGTAAGCAAAAAAACTATCGCAAAAATACAAATTAAATATGCAAAAAAGATTCACTTTATATCAGTTGATCAACGTGCTCAATAACCGACAAAAGGAGATAAAAAACGGAGCAAAAAACTTGATATGCCACAATAAAAATTTAATACAAGCAACAATTACGTCAGTTTAATTAATTTCACGATGTAAGCGGGTTTTTAATCAAACTCTTATATTATGGAAAAGTTATTGTAACAAAATTCAGCTGGTTATCTCACTAACCTAATTTCTTTGAATCTAAGCTCACTTTCAAATAGGAACTGCACTTGAGTTGAAACTATTTAACGAAGCTTCAATCGTTGATTTTCAGCAACAAAAATTGCCGCACAATTACATTTTCCATAAGACAGCAGAAAATTAATCTCAATCCAAAGTCGCACACTATAGATTTCAGCCGAATGTTCAAGCGGCAAGCGAACAACATTGAGAAAGGGCTAACTTTAAATCACAGCCTGCAAAAATACCGCTGCAAATCGAGCCGCAAAAAGCGCTCTATAAACCCAGCCGCGCGTTCCCTTAAAAACCCGTATCACATACGTTACAAACATACCCGAAGGCTGTCCCGCCCCTCTCCTCTTCCCCCTCCCTTCCCCCCCTCGCGGCCAGGCGTATAATATACAATAATGAAATAATAATAAACGATAATAACGACGATGGCATTACGAGATTGGCTTCTTACGGCCGCGCGGCTCCTCGAAAAAGTAATCACCGGCGCGCCGCCTCTGCGCACGCGCTACATTATATTCCGCAACCTCAGTGTAAATAATTTGAAACGAGAAACTCCCCATTACCCCCGTCTCGCAGAAAAAAAAAGAAAAAGAAAGAGACGCACTCGCTTCTTTTAATGCGAGCGCGCATCGAGAGCGAGAGTGGAGGCAGGCTTTCGATCGGAGGAGACTTATACGAAGGCAAGAAGGCGAGATAAGAAAAGAGGCCCGAGAGAGAGAAAGAGGGAGAGTGAGGGGAGGGGGAAGTGGTAATACCGGTCTGACGCGTCTCGCTGCGTAATTCAGCGCGTATACCTACGCGCAGGTAGTCGTGCAGCTTTATATTTATCGCCGTCAAACTGCAGA
The DNA here is from genome assembly GCA_035582935.1 of Ormyrus thymus. Lineage (NCBI taxonomy): Eukaryota > Metazoa > Arthropoda > Insecta > Hymenoptera > Ormyridae > Ormyrus > Ormyrus thymus. The sequence goes on along the minus strand of JAWWEM010000010.1, from coordinate 18,674,132 downwards.
GCGGCGGAGGGGAGGAGGAAACTTCGGACTCGCGAGTGGCTGCCGCGAGAGAGAAAAATATGACGGAATAAAAGTTTCGCGCGTCATTCCGCCCGATAAAATACAAGTGGGGGCCCGCGGAGCGTGAATTTTCCTGCCAGCCAGCTTCCTTTGTCCCCGGGATAAATTCTAAACAGGCCCGCGAGATGCGCGAGCTGCAATTACCGGCCTCGGGAGCGAGATTTGATTTGCCGCCCGGGCCTTCGAGGAGACAGCTGAACATTTTTCGATGAGGCGAGGGAATACCGCGAGTTTCGTCTTGTGCGAGCTGGGATTATTACGTCGCGGTCGGACAAGTGCTCTCGCCGGTTTGCCAGCGATCGTAGTTGTCGAACGGATAGGTCCGGAAGCGTTGATTGACCAAAGTATTGTAGATGGTTGGAAAAGTTACTGAGCCAGAATTTTGCGAATTCGCGTCGCTGAAAATGAGAACGTCACGGAAAACAATTAGCCGAAAAATCATGCCTTTGCCGAGTATTTGCGCGAAACAAAGAAAAGCGTTTATCGCTAACGAACTTGGCGCGGGTTTATTTACCCGGATGATTTCGCGCAGAGAAACGACTCGGCGAGTCTCGACCCGGTAAACAGCTGCTTGTTAAATAAAACCCCATGAAAACTGCGAGCAAAAAGCGCAAATAAGGAGGAAAAATATCAAAGTCCACGGGACGCACTTCTCCCTGTTGACAATTAAAATCAGCTCGAGCTCTCTCCTCGTCACTTTGGGCTCACCTTTTGCGAGCTACAAGTGGAAATCCACTCTAAATGCGAGCGGGGATAGGTGGAGTGTTGACGGCTTGAAGTAATTTTATCAAAACTTTATTTGCACAGGGGGGTTAATTAAATATTTAGAAATAAAGAAAGGTGGATGATAAAGGTAACTAAAAATTTAATGTTACTTAAAATTTAGTGAGCGAAATTAAAGTTCGCGTATTTAACTGGAAAAAATGAGGTTGAAAGTTCAAAGGGAGTTCAAATTAGTAGTTTTTAATAATTTTTATATCATTGTATTGCTTATTCTTTTATCAGCAAGGATACCAATAATCCATCAGAAGAAAATAGCGAAACAATTTGAAGTATTCATCATTCTCAACAAAAAGTAAGAAATTGTAAGTTAAATTGTCACTTGTATTAAAAAAAAGTCTAATTAAGAAAATGTTTAACAAAAAGCTGATCTCTCCCCCAACTCTGATTAACTTTTTAAGTAAAAAGCGGTATCCATCAGCGAGCCCTGACTTTTTGAATGCACCGCTGCCGGAGGGATAACGAATTTATCGCCAAAGTCGTCAAAAGCGAAGAAAACTCTCACAACTGTCGCTCCCACTTCTTTAACCCGCGGAGCGCAACGAATTAATCGCAACATCCGCAGCTCTCGGAATTTAATCACGTCGCGCGCATAAACCTCGCCAGCTCGCGCGCGTGTTTTCTTGCTTGTGTACGACGCGGAGGAAGTTGAGCAACGACTCCCCAAACGGCGCTAAGAATAATTATGCCTACCGGCCATCGTTTCCAATTCACTAAACTGTTTGGGAATCGGAACTAAACTCGTTGACGCTCCGAGGAGTTTCCGCGCCGCGCTGCTCTGCCTCGCATTAAGCCGGCAAGCAAGCGAATCCCCCGGAGCCTCCGCAAGGCGTCATTTTCTATTAGCCGCCACTGTTTTATATGGAAAGGTTGGGATTAGCGTTAGGCAAGAGCAAGCTTAGCGTCCGGGGCATTTTCAGAGCCGATGCTATCGATGAATTATGAAGCTGAGCCACAGCTCGAATCAGTCATCCGAGTACGAAGCTGCCGCGTATTTCAGTGGACTCGCGAACCGTTTGCCTGCAAATAAATTAGAACACGGAATTATTAAGCGTTTTCATAATTTCTGGCCTCCCGGCAAAAAGCAAGTATCGGGATGATAATTAAGGAGGCAATAACACTTAAGAACTTTATAAATTCCGCTCTCGAGATCAGGCATTTTCCTTTCCGAATTCGTTAGCAACTGATGATTCTATTAATTCAGATTTAGATAACCCTGCAGTTCAAGGCAAACGCGGACTGTCAGAACAAATGAACCACGTCAAAAACGTAAACCCCTTGTCAAACTTCAGCTAACGTTTCCCCTCGCGTTTCCCCTCCATTATTTCGTAATGCGATATCGCACTGACACTCTCCCCGCGAACGGAGAGCGAGAGTTTAGCAGTCTTTTGTTTATCTCCGAAGTCATCCGCAGACGCCGCTCGAAGACAGTCGGCAAATTGCACGTTTGCTAAATCAATAATCAGCAATTACCGGAACCCTCCCCCCAAAGCCGCGCTCCGCGTTAGCACCTGACCAGCTTACCAGCCCACCCATTGGTCCGCGGAAGGCAGAACGGTGTCCCGAGAAAAAAAGAAGAAGAGCGCTTTGTATTCCGGCGAGAAGGCATCCTTTCCAACCGAGCCAATAATAACGGCCTGGGGGAGGCCCTCGCGATCCAGTCTCACCCTCCGCGCGCATCCCCGAGAGCCACGCGGCGGCGGCGGCATCAGCCTCCTCGCGCAATCCGTCGTCAAACAAATAACAAAATACCGGCGGGCTCGGGGCTCGAATTCACTCCCCGCCGGCGGCAGACGGCTGCATCGACACGTGAGTCACGTATGGGACGCGTATACAGATATAGCCTCGAGCCGACGGGGCGCCGCTACGTGGCAAAGTCCTCGCTCTGTGCATTAATCCACGTAGGTAATTGAGTGCCGCGCCTCGCTCTCGCATCCGCCCCCTTCGGACGCGGAAGACGAATCTCGCGCGCGAAATCCGCCGGAGCCGTGAGGGAACTCGATTCCCCCGTCCCCCGAGCGGGCGACGTTTGCCCTTTATATATCGCCTCGCTTTCTCGCCCGGGGAATTAAGGCGTAATGAGGGGCGAAAGGGCGAGCCGGCACGCCGGCGCGTTATGTATTTTAAACAGTCGGAGATGAGAACTGGGCGTAGCCCCGCTCTCCGCGCGGCCCTTTCTGCCCCGGTCTTAGCGCCGAACGGACTGACGAGACGAGCGCGTCGAGTTGTTGCTTGTGCGGGCTTTTTGCGAGGGATCGAATAGCAACGGATTTCATTAGAAACTTTGCGAAGCAGGTTGCTTGCTGCTGATGAAGAGTCGAAACCTGTAACTGCAGGATGGTGTCTTTGTGAATTGGATTACAAACGCAGTTCTATTGTAATTGCGCCATTTTTAACTGCGAAGAGAAGGGCTCGGATTTAAGGAGTACAATACACGGAGAAAAAATTTTCTTATTTTTTACAAATATTTCCTGAAAATTTACGAGAAAGTATAGTAATTTGGTAACAGACTGAGAGTTTTGGAAATTTTACAGAACAGTCTAGTAATATTTCGATTCATTATAATAAATCGAAATATTATGAAAAAAATGTATTAACTCAATTCTACGAAACGAGATACAAGCAGACCTAAACAAACAACCGAGAATTTAAATTTGAAAAAATTTTGAAACTGTGAAAAAATCGAACTTATTGGTCCTCCGGATTGACAGCCGACCGCCTTACCGCCTGAGCTAAATAAGAATATTTATATTTGATGATTTGAATCGCCGTAATATATTATATAACTCATACACAATTGATTTAAATTTTAAAAATTATGTATGATAATAATTTGATAATATTTTACAAGATTTTGATGCGTGGATCTCAGTTTTCTAATCTGTTACCACATTACCAAACTTTCTACTAAAATTTCTGGAAATATTTGTAAATGCTCTAAAATGATTTTCTCCGCGTATGATTTCCAACAAACAAACGGCAAGAAATTCTCCCGAAGTCCAATTCAAATTTAACCAAACATCTCCCGTCCTAAAAATCAATTCGCTTAATTCTCCCTTCGCGCGCGAATAAATTAATAAATTATCGCGCGCTCGCGGCGAGCGCAGTCAAAGCCCGCGGCTCGTCGCCTCACTTTCTTCAAAGACACCTCCGGCGCGAGGGACGAGCTTAGCCGCGAGAGAGCGCCTACGCCGCAATCAGCGACAGACTCGCGGAGAAAAACAAGACGCGTTCAATATTCATGCGCCGGATTTTTCGCGAACAATAGCACACGCGGGAATATCGCGGGCTCGCGCGGATTCCCGGTAATCAATTTAAACGGGGGAAACTCGGTATGCGCGCATCCTCCTCTCTCACCCCTCGAGCATAATCAATCCCAATTACGCGAAACGTCCGAGCGACTCTCCGCGCGCGCGGCGCGCGCATGCATATTACATGCCCCGCACACACGACTCCGCGACGACGTTCTCGCGAAAGAGCGGCTGCGATAATCCCGGCTGCACATCGCCGTTTCAGGCTGTCGGTGCGTTATGGCGCCGCGATTGAATTTCTTCCCTTTTTTCTTTTTTTTCTTTCTTTTTTTTTTATGCCAAGACTGGGAGCGCGGAATGGATGCGTCGCGAATTTCTGCTCTGTTTGCAGCGGCACTGATTTCCATTATCATGGAAATTCGACGCGGATTCTCGGCGCTGTTATTGTTTTTTGCTGAAGTTGAATAATTGATGAGGATTTGAAAAATAGGGGATTGAAAGCTTCGGAAAGCTGGATGCCGGTAAAACTTCGAAGACCGAATTAAAAATGGCTTTTTGACCCATTATTGCAAATGGAATTAAAAGTAATTTCCTCAATAATTAAAAGTTTAAAATTTTGAATAATTAGTTCATGTTTTTAATTATAAACTTTCTTAGTTACGCTAATCAAAAAGTAATAATATGATACAAACTCAAATGGAAAATTAAAATGAACGTTTAATGTTTGATACTCATTACCATTTTCTTGGTAATAAAAAAAATAAAATAAAATAAAAAAGGAGTTAAAATACTTTTAATTTTTATTGTCAAGCTCGCCATGGCAATGTCCGAAAAAACAGTTGGAGAAGTACTTTCAATATTATATTTTCAAAATTCCAAAATGTTGCGAGCTAATTTTCAACTATTAATTCCAATTCACCTCTTCGTATAAACTTACGTTAAATTGAAAAAATGAAGACGTTCTCTCTTCAATTTTTTTCCACGTATAATCTCGCCAACAAGCAATCAAAATTCAATTACCTCCTCGAACTTCTCTCTTTCCCCGGAACTAATTTTTTCTGTCGTTCCGAGTCGCGGATGAAAAGGTATAGAAAAATAGAAAGAAAGCCGAGACGCGACACATTTCCCGCGTACAAACGCGGTTTTCGCGGCTCGTCGTCGCGAGAGGTTTCCAGGACGAGACGACGGAAGGGGAGGAAGGAGCGAAACGACGCCGACGATTTTGTTAAGCGAACCGCGAGGCTGCGGCATATTCCCATGCAAATAAGCCTCCTCGGGAATAGAACTTGCTCGCGGATTTTCAACTTAGCGCGGAGGAAACTCGCGCTCTGTGCTGCCGATCGCTATCTCAGTTTGTACGTCTTTTCCTTTGCTTACCTTCTTCTGCGATTTTTCAAGGATTTGCCGAAGCCTACTGTACTTATTCTCGTTTATTACGTTGCCAGGCATTGTCGTTGTCGCGCCATAGTCTTTCAAAGCGTTCGAGGCGACAAAATGCTGCTTAGCGAGGTTTAGCAAAAAAATCCGAGCTGCAAACGGAAGACTGAAATTGCATTTTACACGTAATATGGGTGTGCTGTAAAGTTACATCTACTCCGCCGACTAATTGGCTCGCAAATTATGCAAGTTTCTAGGTGTAATTAATTATTATTCTACAGGCGAAGAAGAGTACACGCGGTAAATCCGTAAACGTTCAAAAGAACGTTTTAAAAATCTCCATTCCTGCGCGCGCGCGCTAATTCCGCAGAAAAAGTTCATAAATTTAAACCGACCGTCCTCGAGTAAAAGTGAAGCGCGTCGCGAGCAAATTCAACGAAACGAATTAACGGGCCGGCGAAAAATAAAGAACAACAGGGCGACCGAAAATTTTCTCGTTTCGCGCAAAACGAAATATTAAAAAATAAAGATGAAAAAAAAAAAAAAAAAAAAACAAGGGGGATAGAAAGTCTGGTGAGCGTACTTTATCATCGAGTCACCCCTATCATTTTCGCCGTCTATCGCAAGTTTCGCGCGCTGCAAGAAAATTTCGCTAACTAAAAGTTACAGCGACGCCCGCTCGGGATCATCCAAAGTCGGCCCTTGGCTTTATTAACGTCGCTCAACTAGCATCTAACTTCATGAGCGTAAAAAGAGGGAGGCGATGAGAGAGACGGGGATGAGGAGAAAAAGAGCGCGAGAGAGATGAAGAGCCAAAGCACTGAATTAATTGCCTGCGTGCGGCAACTTG
>JAWWEM010000010.1:18626296-18637835 GCA_035582935.1 Ormyrus thymus | reverse complement strand
CCCTGCGTTACTATAAAATATAGTAATTTTTATTATATGATATATTAAATTTTCTTACGACATTTTTCTCAGTGTAGGCAAAGCCCGTTTCCGAGTTATTATCCTCGAGCAAAGAGAGAGAGAGAGAGGGGGGGAGTAATTGCACAATGAGCCGGCAGCCTGATGATCTAACTGTACGCGCCGTCGTAAAACCACGCCGACCGACCGATTCAATCGGCGCTTTTTATCGCCGGTAGTGAAAAGACCTGGTAGTTTCGCGCGCCGCTCGCTCGCTCGCCTTTTGCGTTTTCCCTTTGTCTTTGCTGCCGCTGCTGCTGCTGCTGCTGCTGCGCGAGAAATTTTACGGTTGCGGTTCCCTACTCTCGCTCTCCCAGTCGGTGCGGCGTGCAGGTGTGTGTCCGCGCGCGTGCGTGCGTGCGTGCGCGCGCTCGCTCTTAGCGCCGGGAAAACGTAATACGCTTGTTTTTACGCGGGAATTATGGCGGGCTTTTTAGCGCGGCGCGCAATGTGAGGTATATCTATTAAAAATTTACGGCCGGTACGCTGCTTTCGTTTTTATGAAGTACGGCCGCCGCGCGTATATACGTATTAGATTTTTTTTTGTTTTTGTTTTCGATTTTAAGCGCCTTTCCATGTTAAATTTAGCCCGAATTATTAAATTTTTCGGTGCGCGCCACGAGTTTATTTAGCGCGGCGTATCGGCGTGATTAAATGATAAAAGAAACGCGCTGCTATTCGCGCGCGGCCGAAACTTTTTTAAACAGAGGCCCGTAACGGCAGTTGTGTCGGTTTAATGCAGAACGCGTTTTATAGACCTTCGCAAACATTCGACCATTCTACGAATACATTCGCGATCAATCCTATTAATATGCGGCAGATATAAAATGTCGCTTGTAAACAGTAAGAGGGAATTTTTCGCTCCGCGAACAATGGCGAAACCGCGCGGCGCGAAAATTACACGCCGCGCGCTCTCCTCGACAGGCTACGTATACCCGCGCCAAATCGATACATATCGCCTCGCGAATTATCCCGCACGAACGGCAAGTCGGACGTCAAACACAATTACCGCGCGATCGGCGCGGGTGTTCTCCCCGAGCGGCTAATCTCATAATCGACTACCCGGAGCCGAAACAAAGCGCCTTAAAATCGCGCGTCGAGCTTTCTCGTCCGCGACGAGAGACAATCAATCCTCGACGGGGGAGAGAGCCGCGCGGTCTCGCGAGCGAGTCGATTCGCTCCTCGCTCCGGGCTCTCTTTTCGGACTGGATTTTTTCGATTCGAAATGTGGCTTCGAAATGTACGGCGCGACGCGCTCGAGTTGAAATGGCGAGCGAAATTTCGAATTAAATCGAGCGCTCGATCGAAGAATCCGAGCTTCCTCGTCGCGACGCTTCGCACCTGGCCGTTTTTTAACAGCCCCCGGGAGCGTAATTCACCGCGAACGGCGCGCCGAGAAGTCATAAGCGCGCGCGAGAAATTCCCAGACGGCAGGCGCGAGGAAGAAAGAATACAGCCCCGGCTTGTGTAACAGGCCGACTGACAGATTAAGATAGAAATTCCAGGGAGCTGCAGCGGCAGCGGCTCAATAACGCAGGAACGTCTCAGTCCCTCTGTTAAAATTCCGCCGGGAAGCAGGGCGATACGCCGCCGCCGCTGCTGTTCCTCTTCCTCGGCTCGGCGCTCGCGCGCGACACACTTTAATTGACGCCGAGGCGACTAGTTTAAACGCGATTAATCACGATGCCGCAGAGGGAGTGAGGGAGAGAGGGGGGGGGAGGGGGGGAGTCACCGAGTCGAAGATTTATCGAGCCCGAGCTACCAGCAGATTAAACTTGATTGCTTCCCCTCTTCTCCTCCTTTCTCTCCGCTCCGGATCAGTCTTCGTCTCGCGGTCGAGTCTCTCTCTCTCGCTCTTTCTAGCGGCGGCTCTTAATGCACGCGACGTAATGAATTATTACCGGTGCCACTCGAGGGGAAGCCGGCCGGTGTAGATGTTTCAGCTTCTCGCGTGTTCATTTTTACGGGCTCTCGTGTGCTGCCTCGGATTATTGAGAGCTCCGTCGTGTATGCTTGTTTTCTCGGGGAATTTCTGGAGTTATTGTTGGCAATTAGTTAAAATTCTGATCGAGCGTCCTCTCGTTTTGTAGATTCCGCTGATATATATTTCTTATTTATTAATACCCTAAGAAGAAAGAAAGCACGTCGATCGATAAAAAATAAAATTGTCGCCCTTTCGAATTGGCAAGCCAGTCGTCGCTCGGCGAAAGAATTTACCCGATTACTCGAAAAAAGAAAAAAAAACGCCTCTCGACCACCGCGGCGCAAACCGATCCATTAGCGATAAAGTAAAGCCGGCTCTCTCCGTGTTTACGCCGAGCGTCCAATCCATTTCGTCGAATAAGGAATACCGCCGCCCGAGAGCCGTCGTTAAAGATGTTTACCAATGTAAAAACAAGCCGAAATTGAATGCCTCCCACCGCCGCGCCGCGTCGAGCTTCCTCCGAAATTCCGGCCCTCGTTAATTTCAATTCTTTCGGGCGCTCCTTGCTGTGTTCCTTCGCTTCTCTCTCCCTCTCTCTCTTTTGCGTGCAGAATTGTAACTTACTTACGGCTCGCAATCAATTCGGGTTATTACCGGACTAATGGCCCGTAAAATTAAGAACCCGCTTTAACTTGCCGAGAGAGGAGGGGTTTTAGCCTCACGCTATATTCCTGTTCCTTATACCTCTTGCCGGCCGATAGCTTTCCTTCCTTCACAATATAACCGATCCCCTATTCATAAGCGCGATTCCGATAAGGTTTATTAGTCCCGGGGTAACGAGCCAAGTCAGTTTCGACTCGCCTGCCGCCGCCGCCGCCGCCGCTGCTGGCCCCTTTTTAGTGCGAACGAGCCTGGATACGTTGCACGTTATGCGCCGGCATGCCGAGGCTGTCTGTTATACCTCTCGCGGAATTACTCGCCGCCCGAGGAATTTCTTTTTCAAACGACTTCTTCTCTTTTTTTTTTTATGCGCAACGCCCGCCTCTCCCGGGAAGATAAATTTTACTATTCGTTAAAGTCGAATGAAAAGCAAGTTAAACATCAGCGCCCGCTAGAACAATCGTAATAAACGACGAGGAGGCGGCGCACTTTTTACGAGAGAGCTGCGCTCTGCCGATCGACCGAAAATCCCCCGAAGACTCGCTCTTGTTTTACCCTGAAAATCTTCTCTGTTTCAGTACTACGAGATGTCCTACGGATTGAACGTCGAGATGCACAAACAGGTAAGCCGCATCACTCGTACCTCCTTCTTATCTCACATTTCAAAGCGGAATATAAAAATGAAAAATCGCACCGGTGCGCGCGCAAAAGCGGGCATCGAGCTTCCGCCTCGGCTTCTTCCTTCCTCGCGAGTCGCGCTCGCCTGGCCGCTCGGGCGCAATTGCGATAAGAACGGCGCGCGCGCAGCCTCCTCGATTATGCCGGACGCTCTCCCGGCGTCTCGCATCGCCGCTCGCGCGTCCGAGGCTCGATTTAATAGCGTTTCTTGGCACGTAAATACTCGGCGGCTTCGCTATTTGCGAGTAGCGTTTTGACGATCGCTTTTCTAAAATTGGTTCGGGCTGTTTTTCGAGAGGGGCGCGTAATTGATGGGATTTAAAACAGGAGAGTGACGATGTCGCTTCGGCGAGTAAATATTGTACAAATTATCGGGGGAATATAATAATTTTAATTTTAAAAAAAAAGACAGCGGTCGAAATTTTTTCGACCGCCAGTCCAAACAAAACACGGCATTATTTATTTAGAGCTACGTCGCGTGCAAAAAGTAAATAAATATCGGGACGCGTCAATTTATAAATAAATATGTCCCCCGGCGTTTCGGTGAAAATCCACTAAAATACGGAGTCCATTAAGATACTCAATCAAGAGATTATCTCCTCTCCGACTTCGACTAAAGCATACAAACGATACATCGAAAAATAAAAGGCGACAAGGCCGGCGCGGGGAAAAACTCACATAAATAAGAGCGAAATGAGCGTTCCGACAAATTCCGTCGAGGAGGAGAAAAAAGAGAGAGAGAGAGAGGGAGAGAGAGAGAAAACAGACGAGGCGACCGAAGAAAAAGGAAGAGAGCAGACTCGGGGAATCACTCTCCCCTCGCCGTCGACTAAAGATTATTCTCGGAGTTACAAGCTAAGTGGATTCCCTCTTACCTCGCAGCTGCCAAATCTTTGAATCTCTCCCTGCCCATTTCTTCTCCTCTCCTCCGAGCCGATATCCGAGCTGCGAAAATCGGTAGCGTTTACACATTTCTCGCAAGCCCCGCGGATTAAAAAACAAGAAAGAACGACGCGATCGCCGCAGGAAAAGCACACAAATTAGCGGCTCGGCAATCGATAGCTATACATACAAGCCTCGACATTCTTTACGGAGTGCAGCCGGGAAGTTAATGGCTCTGCACTCGTCGGGTCTCGATTAATTAACGCTCGAACGGGCCGCTGCTCCTTTCACCTCGACGACGACGACGACGGCGACTTACCGGGCGGAGAAGTCGGGGGGCGGCCGCGCGCGAGATCTCCCGATGGTTTTACTCGGCTCTCCGGGCGCCGATAAATTAATCGCTACAAGCGTTAAGAAAGCGCGCCGAGCCAATTCTAGGTGGCTGTTAAACGAGAGAGGGAAGCCCGATTCTTGAGGCGCGCGAGAGAGGGCAATGTTATTGAGGGTTCGCGGTTGCGTTTTCACTCGGGGGATATTTATTTCGTTTAGTCGGGCTTGATATTTTCCTGGCACTCGCCTCAAAATCATCTGTTTGTATATTAAATTAGATTTTACGCGACCGACGAGCGTTTTAATTGCCTCTGCATCGCTCACTTTTCACTAGCTCAAAGTGCACTATTTGCAAAGCAGCTCGCGCAATAATTAATATTACCTTCAAGCTCAAAAGACCGCCGGTAAAGCGAAGTCGGAAGCTGTCGCTGCGATCCCGCGACTTTTTTGCCAGAACAAAGCTCAAACGTACCAAAAGGTGAAAGATTCTTGCCGATTATTTCCCCTCTCACTTCCGCAGCGGCAAGCCCGAGAACTGCCTCTCGACGAGCGTGTTTATCCTGGCGCCTCGTCACCTCTCCCCGGCACACACGTCCCCGCAGCTACCGGCTATAAAAGAACCGAGTAATAAATCGGCCGCGGCGTGTCGTTATATTTTCGTTCGGTTTGTGCTTTTTTTTTCCTTCGCTCTCTCTCTCCCCTCGCTCCCGCGTCGTCGAGAGAGAGAGAGAGAGAGAGAGAGAGCGGGAGCGGGATCTATTATTACGCCCGAGATTCAGGCGTCTCCGCCTTCTCCGCCGCCGCGCATGGGGCCGCAAAAAAGCACGCGCCCGAACGTCGTAAAAAGAGCCGAGAAAAATGTGTGCGCGCGGCGCGCACGTGGAGAGTGAGAGAGAGAGAGAGAGAACAACGGCCGCGCTTGTACAGGCAGCGATTTTCGACGCGCCGTAAGCAAATGTCTCGTAAAGTGTACAACCAGAAGAGAGAGAACCCGTTGAGAGTCGGAATTTAAATTTATGCTTTTTCGGGGGGGAGGGGGAAGCAAGTGCCGGTCGAACGAGGGGAAGGGGGGGGGGTGTATACCCATAGAAAAAAGCTTCGCCTGCGGAATGAGTGTAGTACCGATACGCATTAAAGCATCGCGACGCGCGGCAGCGAGGAAGGCGCTTGGCAATCGGTGCTTTCGCAAGGAAACAGCTTATTTCCGGCGCAAGGCCACGTGATCCATCGCGGAGCGAGGTGCAGTCGAGCGCGTTTTTGCCCCCTCCCGAAGCCCTGCGTCGAGAGCAAATACCCGAGAGACTCGGTCTGTCGCGATTGTCGGGAGGGCCGTCGCTTTTGATAAATCAGCGCGAACGAGCAGCTTCGCCTTAACGATGTTTGCCCGAGATCGCTTCAGACGCTCAGCGTCGCCGCGCAAACAGACGCCGCGCTGCGTCCTCAGACGCCCGAGGCGACGATCGCGAGCTAATGAGCGGGAGATCAAACCGAGCGAATCTGGGCTTAGGCGGAAATTTAGAAATTACGGGAATGCCGAGCTGGCTTTTTTTTGGTCGATCGGGATGGAGGCGAGTGTCGAGAACGATTTGCGCGAAATGAGGTGCTGAGCAAGCGGGTCTTGAAGTGCGTATGTCGCTTGTGTTATTATGGAATAGAAAATACGATTGAATAATGGAACGTTAAATATTAACTCGGCGAGATAAAATTATCACAGTCAATAAGCAGAAAAACGAGGAATTGATATTTAGGTAATTTTTAGGCGGTGGCAATGAGTTGCGGCGTAAAAATGCTTCGTTTATTTAAAGTGATTTAATATTATTTAATGAAGCGTAAAAGATGACAGATTTTTCGCTGCATAATAATGAAGGAATTTACGTAATGCAGAAGTTGCAATACTGCAACATTACTTTCGCTTCGTATAATTCGACTTCTTGGAAGCTATCAAGATTTAATTAACTCCGCCAGCAGTGCAAATAGAAATTGAAAAAATGTCGTGTTTTAAGAAGTACACTCGAAAGAACAGAGCCGCTTTGTTCAATTGCACGAAAATGATGTTTCCTCGTCAAAGGGATCGCAATTAAAAAATCCGCTAGACTTTGCAATTTTTCGACGAGTTATCCAAACATTTAATCAACTGGCAAGCTTGCATCTATATATTTCTTCGATCGAAATTCGAAAAAGGAGTTTATTTGAAGCGAAGCCGAGAGGAATTTATGTACATTAGTTTTCTTAAACGACGTTCAAATATACTCCTCAAGAACTTCTGCAAACAAGCTCTCTTATCGGGCAAAAAAATACCGTTATAAAAGCGGCGAATATTCCGAGTCCCTCTCCAAACACCGAAAATCGGCGCTTTCAAAACTGTTTTTCTCCTAAGTCACGTCTGTCGGCTCTCTCATTATCCGGCCGAGCTCCTCCGCGCGCCGCGTATCTAAAACCGCGAATAAAAAGCCGATAGCGCACGCCTCCGAAATCCCCGAGCAAATACAACCTGCGCGGCTTCGACGCGAAAAATGAAGAAGAGAGCGCTCCGGCGACTGGTGCGCGACCGAAATTACCTATCCGCAAAATCCTCCGCTCTTGCACTACTTTTCGGCGGGGTTGCATCAGGCGCGCACACCCACCCACACGCGAGCGCGCGCGCGCGTACGCGAACCGATAAAGATCGGGCGAAAAGAAGCATCGGCGTGTTGACACTCGGCTTTAGCGGCTCTCCTCGCCCAAAATAAATGGGTCGAGCGCGCGCGCGCACATCCTTTTGCGCCTCTTGCGAAACGGCGCTCTCGTTACAGGGAGGAGGCGGAGTAGGAGGAGACGCCCGCCGATGAAACGCTTCTTTGTTCGACCGATAAGCGAGAGAGGCAGCCTCGAGTTAAAAGCGTTATCCGGTCGGGGCATCGAGCGGTGCGCGCGCGCGCGGTTTTCGCCAATAATCGCACTTAACGAGGCCACTCTAACGAGGGGAAATTGGCCGCGGGGCTTATCTACCCGACCGAGAGAGAGAGAGAGGCCTTCGCGAGGATGTATACTCCACTGCCACCTGCGGACTTGGCTCCGTCAGCTGGCCGCTGCTTTCAAAAGCAACGGGGTAAATTGCGCAACGCCGCGCGTTTATCGGAATTCTTTCGACTCCTCGACAGACGTTTCTTTCTCTCGGCGCTGCCGCTCAGTGTATTCGATAATACCGCCTAGCCGGCTGCGGCTCCGATACAATGTTTTCTTAACTCTCGCGAAAAAGCCGAGTTACGAAAAGGCAAACAGCGCGGCGAACGGTTATGCTAATGCCAGGTGTCCGGCCGGCGCGTAAAAAATTCCACATTACCCAACGGCGGGCCAATTATAAGGCCGGTAGAAAAATTCCTCGAGAGAGAGAGAGAGAGAGAGAATCTCTCTTTGGCACCCGGGTGAAAACGATCGCGCGCGCGCGCGTAAAATCGTTGAATAAACGTCGCGTAAGCGCGCGCGCGCGCGCTCGTTTTCTTCTGGCCTCTTCCGCGCGGGGTTTTTCTTCGTCCCGCCGCGCGCGCGCCGACGCCCGTATATAAAAGAGATTTCCGCACTTCGTTACGGCGTCTCTCTCGGGTGTATTTTCGCCGCGGGCGCGTTTATGCCGTCGGTTCGTTTACGTACGCCGGCCGGGAGAGGAGGGGGGGCGTTAACGCGCCGCGACGAAAATAGAAAATTGCCTCGTTGACGGGAGATTTGCGGCTCGCCGGCGGACGAACGACCGACGGGGATCCCTCGCTCGCTCGGCGAGCTGCTTTCTTCTATTAAACTGTCACGCGCCCGCCGAGCCGAGCGACGGCTCCGTCGGACGTCGCGTGCGTCGATCGCCCGGACGATCGGGCCGGAAGTGCCTTGACGTCAGGGAGAGCGGTGCGTCGCTGCCCGTATAATACTTGGAGGCGAGGAGCAGCTCGTGTAAAGAATCGCTTACGGGGGGGAAGCGGCTTTTATAATTGCGTCTTTGTCTGCGGCGGGCAGCGCCGATGTTTGATCGATCGCGGTGCTTCTTTCTGTCTGAATCTGGAGGAAAGCACGAGCTTGGCGGAGCGGGGCTCTCTCTCTCTCTCTCTCTCTGTTTTCGTAGAAAGATAGACCGGCCGTCAATCAGCGTCGCGTCGGGGAGATATTCTAGCTTTACACAGCGCTTAAATGATAAGGCAATTATTCAAGGGGGATGTAATTTACGAGCATTAGACGTCGTTAATTACCGGTGGCTGGTAGCTTTTTCAGTCGCAACAAAAGTTTTCGACCCGCAAGCGGTCCGCGTGCGAGAGCAGCGCCGTTTATTTATCGAGATGTTGCGTGCCCGCGGAGAGGGATCGTTTGTTTTCCTACGGAGGATATAAAGGTCGGTTAACGTCTCGGAGCGCTTCTATTTCGGTGACGGGGCTTTGAAAAGTGTGTGCGTTCGCCGGCGCGATGCGCTCAATCCCGGAATTCCCGTCTCTCGAGCGAGCGATCGGAAAGCAGCGCTCGCGAGAGAGCCGCCGCCGCTGCGTATTTGCTCTCTCTCTCTCGTGTATTTGCTCAGCCGTTTGTTTTTGCTTTCCAGACGGAAATATCTAAAAGACTCAACACCATCATCGCACAGATACTGCCTTACCTGTCCCAGGAGCACCAGCAGCAAGTGGCCTCCGCCGTCGACAGGGCCAAGCAGGTCACCATGGCGGAGCTCAATTCCATTGTGGGGGTAAGTTACGCATTGTTCTCTTGCACGATCAGTAATTTTTGTTTTCAAATGATTTTGCCTTTGAGAGAAGAGCTACTTTAACCGATGTTTCTGTCTGTTTTTTTAAGGCCAAGTAGTGTTTAGTGAAAAAGGACAGCCGCATTTATTTTAAGACGAGACGAAAAGCGATTGAATTTATTATAATATTTAAATTAAGCGATCTATATAGATATATATTATTATTATTATAAAATATGGATTTCAATAAAAATGTTACACGCAAGCAGTTCTCTCTCTTTTTTTTTTTTTATATATAAAGACTGAATAATGTTTACACTTTGTATTCAATTTCCAACCAAATCTTGCTTAGCTATCTAAACCGGTAGCACGCGTATTATCCGCGAAATAAAAGCCGTTCCAACATTCGCAGCCGCATGATTACACAGCGAGCGGCGGCTCGAAAAGAAAAAAAAAAAAAGAAAAAAAAACCAGGCTCGACCGCAGGGCCCTCGAAAAGGAAGCCGGAGGAAAATATCGACGGCTCTCCGGCCGTCGACGTCGGCATTAAGCCCCGGCGCGCGACCGCTTCATGAAACATTCATTTATTCAAATGCGCGCGCCGTCTATGCGCCGTACATATACGTATATACATGTATAATACGCGCTCTTTTAACGAGCGAAAAAAATAGCCGCCAGGAGGGAAGAACGGAGGGAGGGGGGCTACGTCGCGGGGCGCACGCGCTAACGCGATCAGTCGGCCGCGGGTTAATTTATATTATAATGCGGCTCCGCGGCAATCGTCCGAGGCGATTGATCCCCCGGCCGTGCCGCTCGTTCGCTTCCGGGCGCGCCTTTCGTTCGCGCGCAGCTGTAACTTCCTTGGGAGGCAGAGTTCAAAGCGGCTCGGGCTCGAGGAAAGTTGTACGTAAACAGCAAGGGCGGCGAGAAATGATTGATTCATCGGGGCGGACTGTACTCGCTCGCTCGCTCGTCCTCTCCTCATCGACAGTCCTCGGGCGAATTAGACCCCGCGCCTGAGCGCGATAAACAGGAAAATTGGCATTCGGCCGTCGCCCGCGCATAATTGAGTTCCGAGTTGCTTCTCCACGGACACGCCTGGAATAATTCCGGCGCGCGCGAGAGCGCTTCCTCTTCCATCCTATCCTGCCTGCAACGGGGGGGGGGGGAGGCTTTATTAGACGCCGAGTCGCGGTATAATGCGCCGCCGTCGCCGCCGCCACTGCCCGGGTATCGACGGGGCTCTCCGTACACGTGTGCGCGCTGCCTGCCGCGCGAGAGCTGGCTTTCTTTCCGTGAGCCGCATATCTTAAGCGAGCGCGGTCCCCGCCGCGGCGGGAATCCAAATTTAACTGCGATTGAATTTCCGAGGCCCCGTGAGAAGAGAGCCCGGGCTCTCTCGAGGCGGAATTTTTTCGGGGTCAAGGATGGGGGTTTCGTATAATCGTTGCTGAAATGTTCATTCGTCGACAGACTCGTTCGTCGGTCATTAGACCTCCGACGCCGCGGTAAATTAAAAAAAATCTTAATTACACTTGTAAATAAAGCGCGTGCAAGTTTTAGGAAGTAAGCTTCGTTATTTTCTAAATAATAATCACTTAACAATTTAACTGCAATTTATAATAACGAAGCTGGCAGCGGAGGAGCTATTTGACAATAATAGGTTTCTGAGCATACTACAAACTCTTATTAGGTTAAGTGCTGACATCTAAATGTAACATAACTCAGTGTCGTATACTATAGTCCATCCTATTTTTGTCGAAAAGCCCCTCCACCGCCGGCGGACGCTCGATTTTCTAGCCGCCTCGCTAATTCCCTCTTAATTAAATACAACGAACGCTCTCGCGAGTTCAATCGCCCAAACGAGCGAGACGCCAATTGACGAGAAAAATATCCAAAGCGATATCCGCGCGAGCGAGTCGCCCGTCCGACGCGCAACTCCGCGCCCCGCTCTCGCCTCTCCTACGGCTTTATAAAGGGGAGAGCGCGCGCCAAGTGCCGGCTCAAATTGACGCCCACGCGCTTAGGAATATGAAGACTCGCGCCCGAGTGAAAACGAGCAGGACGCTTTTCGCTGCAGCCCGGGGGGGGGGGGGAGAGTCATTGTCGCGGAAATTTGTGTCGTTGAGCGATCGAGAAGCTCTTTCCTCTCGGTGTCGGAGCCTTTGCTGACGTTGATCTGAAAATGAGAACGATTTCGACGATTCTTGTTACAAAAGGACATAAAATCAAAATGCCACATTCTAATTTTTAAATTGAAAATTACAATTCCCGCCGCTCGACAAAATCTCTCTCCCGCTCGTTCGCCGACATCC
>JAWWEM010000010.1:18612191-18626196 GCA_035582935.1 Ormyrus thymus | reverse complement strand
ACATTCTAATTTTTAAATTGAAAATTACAATTCCCGCCGCTCGACAAAATCTCTCTCCCGCTCGTTCGCCGACATCCGCGAAAGTACACTCTCCCGCCGACATCCCCGCTCGAACAAACTTAGCCCGCAGACCGAAAAAATGTAAAACGCGCGCACAGTTTGCCGTGCATGGCCTCCTACGGCTCGAGAGCGCACACGCGCGCACAGGCAGAGAGAGAGAGAGGCGCGTACACGAGCGCGCTTACCTACACGCGGGTAAGACGGAAGCGCTGTCGGCATTCCGCGAACACGCGCCCCGTATTATAGCCCCGGGATTACGCGCTGCTGCTACACGTGTCGGACTCTGCATTATCGTAGCTAAAGGCCAAGTGTCACCGGAGCCGCCCGCATCGCTGCGGTCGCCGGACCTGTGGGACGCTGCTGCTGCTGCTGCTGCTGCTCTGTTGCCAGGCACGATTCGCTCTCGGAACGATTGATCGCCTCTGCGATTTCGAGAGAACGGCGTTTTTCTTTTCTTTTCTTTTTTTTGTCGATTGGACCGACACTGCGGATGAGGAGAATTTTAAAGCGGAATCGATTGCGAGGATTGAGCGGGCATTGCGTTCTGGAAGGAGCTTCGACAGATCTAGTAATTTTGTGTTATGGGGGACACTTTTTGTCCTCCTGTTATGAAAGAATCTTTGTACTGAATTGGAATTTAACAGAAAATACCTAAGACAAGGAAAAGGGAGGACGAAGGCAACGTCTCTGGCAAAGGTTGCAGTGTGCAAATGTTCGTTGAATATTGTACAAGAATCAAAGAAGGAATAAGCTTTGATTATTTTTAAATGTATAGTAAATATTTTAACGCAACGTGCAACTTACTATTGGCTGCCTCGCTATATTAGTTTTGAGTGCCCGAACTGAAGAGAAAGAGAATGAACTCGTTGAGCTGTCTGAGTGCAGCTAGCTAATTCAGGTCGACACGTCGGTTATTTTGACTTTGAAGAAAGTAGAGGATGGGACGCATCCTGGCTTCTGAAAGGAACCTAATTGGTTCCTTTTTTCCTAAAGAGCCGGACCCAAGAAAATGCATTGAATGAGGAATTATTTTATTGTTTTATTGCTTTGCGCAGCTGTCTGAAATGTGTCCCAAGCCAATGAGTTTGTCCTGTTTCTTTTTTGTTTTTTGTAATTTTCGAAAATTTATAATACCTCATATTTCTATTAATAAAATTCATAAAAGGTGAAATTACTGTAACTAAAATTGAATAAATTCAGAGTTTTCTTTTGAGATTTTAATCACCCCATCAATAATTTATAACTGTGATTTTGATTTTTTTTTTCCCCCCAAGGCAGAAACGTTCAATATAAGCACTCAATTTTTATTTTCCAATTAGCAAAAGTATAAAAACGAAGGAGAACAAACGCGCGAAGGCGCATTAAAACCAAATGAATTATACCATCGGCATAAATAAGAAAAAGGGTCTCCGAGCGAGAAAAAATGCTCTGAGTCTCGGCGCTGCCCGGAAAACACAACGTAGAGGAGAAACAAGAGCCAGCCAGGTGAAGAGAGAGAGAGAGAGAGAATTGTGAAGGGAGAGCGAGAAGCAAGCCGGGCGCCAAGCCCATGAATATGCATTACTCGGTAAACAGGGCTTGAATCAATATTTCGTTTAATAACACCGCGCTCACCGCGACCGAGAGAGAGACCGTATAGTTTCCACGCTGAGCTTTCCCCCGTCTCTCCTCTCCGCGCCCATATATATATATATATATATATCTGCTCGTCTCCGGCTTTTCTCTCCTTCTCCTCTGTGTAACTTTCCTCCGTCACCTGCCGCCGCCTCTGCTTGTCTCTTCGGGGCTGCTTTCCATTCGCGCATACATACCGATCGTACATATCGGCGCGCTTGGGAATTTTACGAGCTTACGTACGTTTTGCCGGGTAATTAGCGCGCTTGTCGGTTTGATTGATTCGCGTCCGCGGCGCGATCGAGCCGATGAATAATTATAACCTCAAGTACAATTAATAAATACGCCGCGCGCCCGACAAACGCGCAGTAATTGGGCCACTAACTTTTCGCCCGACGAACAGCCAAGCCTGAATAATTCACGACCGCCTAATCTATACATCCATCCGGCCGAGTTTTCCCCCCCTCGGCCGATACGTCGGCATTAGTAATAATAAAAGCCACTTTGTTTTTCGCGCCGTATCGTTCGAAAGTACGGCCCTCCCCCGGCTTCTTTCCTCCCGACTCGCGCGACTCGGCACCTCGCCGCCTACGTTATTCACGGCGCGTTAAGCCTCGTTTGGGACTATTACGTTTTCCCTTCGTGAACACGAGGCGCGCCCCGCGAATACCAATGGAATCTATACGTACGGCGCTCTGCTTTCGATATATCCGTCGCTTGTTTTCTCCTTCGGGGACTGCCCGCGCTCTCTCTCTCTCCCTCTCGCTTTGTCGCGTCGCTCCCGGTGATGGACGAGCGTTCCGTTCCGCAGGAGCGGGCGTCTTTCTCGGGGCGAGCGGTCACGCGGGTTTTTGCGACGCTCGGGGAGGCCTGCCGATGACTGTCGGGGACGAGGAACAGATGCGGCTGACTTGGACGTCGGGAAGGGTCGGCGCGTTAATAACCGAGGATTAAATAATTGCTAATACGCTTTCGAATACTCGTTAAGGAACAAAGAGTTGTCTGGAATCCGAAGATATCGAGGGGCCGGAGACGCGGAACAATCCTCGTCGGTGATGTAATTTCAATTTCGCCAGCGCGACTGCCGTTACGATAAAAGAGTAAAAACCCGCGCGTCCTGAGGCAATATTGATCTCCGCTCGGCATACGAAAAAGATCATCTACTCGGTGCGAGGGTCGGTGCGTGCTGTGCAGCCATCAGGCCTTTCTCTCTCTCTCTCTCTCTCAGGGGTGCCCGAATAAAGCCCCGGCGACTTCCGTGCGCCAGCTCGCACGCCGAACCCCCCGCCGGCGGCGGGGCGAATTACGGCTACACGTGTACCGCACACGCACGCACAAGCCCGACTGCTGCGGCTATTCGACTCAAAGGCCACTTACGGGCTCTCCCTCTCTCTCTCTCTCTCTCTCTTTTTCCCGGCGAGTTTCAAAGGAGCGAAAATTCAGAGGCCGAGAATAGATCCGAAATTCGCAGCTTCTTCCGAGAGAGCGGATAGGACGTTTATTGGCCGGTTTGCTGGTTTTCATTTGCAGCGCCAGCCGCGCGAATCACTTGAATCGGGGGCCCGCGCCTTTTCAGACTTTCAAATGAAGGCATTACGTGGCCTGAAAATTTAAGCGGGAATTCGAGCGCGCAAGAGGCGTATAAAAATGCTTTAGCTGCATTAATTGGAAGGCCCCGGCGAGCAAAACGCCGCGTCTCGGCCCGCTTGAAAGGCAGAAAAATTATGCAGCACTTGCCGCGTTAATAGAAACGCCGCCGAGCGCGGAGCGGCCGCGTGGCCCTTGATTTTTCCACTGAAATAACAGAACGAGCGGCCGCGCGCACAATGCGCCTCGAATAACCGGGAGGCAAAGCAAAGCAAGGCAGCGGCCTCTCCGCGCGCTCGCATTTATATCCGCGCACAAAGCAGGCCCTAATCCGAGCACTTAGAGCGCACAAAGCGTCACCCTCTCGAGCGGCTCGATACCGATAATCCGTTCTTGATTCACTGCATCAGCGGCGCGGGGCCGAATTTTTCTCGCTACCCAAACACGCTCTCTCGCTCTCTCTCTCTCTCGGCTAACCCCCCTTTATGCAGGCCAGTTACACGCTTGCGTGCTCGCAAAAAGGGGACCCTCTCCCCCTTCAGCCCCATATGCGAATTCGCCTAAACGCCTAAGTGAAATCCCTGATAAGCGGGATACGCGCTCGTGAACCTGGACGCGTAACGAGTTTATCGTTTGTCACGCGCACGCACACGCACACACACACACATATATATATATATATATATTTTACAAAGCCTGCAGTCGGAACACCCGCCGAGCAGGGCTTCACGCCTCGCCGAGCCGAGATCGCGCGCGTGCGCGCGGCTTTTATTTTGCTTTTTACCGACCGGGGGAGTCTGAGCTCGTTCGCAACAGATTAGGCGAGAGCGTATAGATAATTTACGAGCGCCGCTGCCTCCCTCCCTCCCACCCTCTCTCTCTCTCTCTCTCTCTCTCTTTTTCGCCATTCTTTTTTTCTAGTCCGCCGACTGGAACGTATTTTATGTCTATTTTTATGACGGGGGAGAGAAGCCGCGCCGGGCGATGCGTCACTCCTCGAGCGTGATACTTTATGACGATTTGTTCCTAGCCGTGCCGGAGAGGCCCCTCCGTTAAATGCTGGCCAGTTTGCCCCCGCGACGTATAAAGCGGATCATTTCGCGGAGATAAATTAGCGCGGAACGGCAGGCGGGCCGGAAGCGCCAAGTGAATTCGCTCGCGATGCAGACGCGGCGACGACGACTCGTCCGCGCCTCTTACCGCGGTGTATACGTACATACGCTCGGCATTCCGGGCGTTTTTCGCGAGCGGGATTGTCGAAAAGAAAAGGTCGGCCGCCGCGAACAATGCTCGTTTGCATGCGGCGCGGTAACAAAAAGCCCGTAATCTCCATGAAAATACTCGCGGCAGAATTTCGGAAGGAGCGGGGAAAAAAAAAGGAGAGAGAGGAGAACCGCGCATAATTTCCAGGAGCGGCGAGCGGGAGCAAAAAAAGGCCCGGGAGGAGGTACCGCGGGGCGTTAAAAGAGACGCTGAAAGAGCAGCGCATGTATAATTAGCTTAGGCGAGAGCGGCTCTCGGCTTTAAATCAACAGTAGCTCTCAATTTACACCTTGAAATATGTTGCGCTCTCTCGCTCGCTCACGAGAGAGAGAGAGAGAGAGAGAAAGAGGGAAACTTCCTGCTTTAAGTGATTGCGCGCGAGCATCGCCGTCACGCGCCGCTGGAACTTTCTGCCCGCGTACACCTCCGTCTTAGTCATGCCCCTTTATTACGTATTCCGCGCGCGGCACCAGGCCTGTGGAACGATTTGTAAACTCCCGCGTACGTGGAAGAAGCCGCGGTGCTTTTTGCCGCCCGAGAGAGAGAGAGAGACACTGCCCGCTTCCTTTCGGAGTGGACGAGCCGGAAAATCTGGCCTGCTCCGGAGAACGGCGACCCATTGGACTTTCTAGGAAGCCCCGAGACTCTTTGAATGCTGCCGGGCGACTTTTTGCCTCGCGCGGCGGCTTGCAAATCTTCCACGCGACTGGACAATGTCGCAGATCTCGAATCGCGTGTATACGATTA
Organism: Ormyrus thymus; assembly: GCA_035582935.1. Classification (NCBI taxonomy): domain Eukaryota; kingdom Metazoa; phylum Arthropoda; class Insecta; order Hymenoptera; family Ormyridae; genus Ormyrus; species Ormyrus thymus. The sequence goes on along the minus strand of JAWWEM010000010.1, from coordinate 18,620,925 downwards.
ACTCGTACTTGCGTCACCGAAACACTCGGCGACAGGCACAGAAACGGCGTGGTTTTATTAAGTAGCTCTTCCTCCAGCCCCCGCCGCAAGAGCCCGCCGTCGAGCGAGTGTCTAATCCTGAAACTCTTTTTGTCAGCAACAGCGTCCGGACATACCGCGATTGCTCCAACAGATGCAAGTGCAGCAGCTCCCGCCGGGCACGGCGATCGCGCCCCACCCGGGCATGGCGGGCCTGCCGGGCATCGGGCCCGCGGGCGGCCTGCCCGTCCCGACCTCCGCCTCGGCGGCTCTGCTCGGCCTCGGCCTCACCCCCGGAGCTCCGCCCACGCCGGGCAGCGCCAGCTCCCACCCGCTCTCGATGCTGAGCAAGCCCGAGCTGCACCGCAACAGCCAGCCCGACGACGTCAAGAGCAACGGAGGTAAGGATCTCTGTCATTTGATGAAACTGCACGAGGACGCCTCGAATTCTCTCGTCTCTCGGCCCCGACGATTCGCGCGAGCGGGGCGAAAGCGGCTCTCTTTTCCATTCCATTCGCGATGCAAACTGCTCCCTTGATTTCGCCGTCCCCCGAAAAATGCAAATTCTCATCGTACATAAAGAACGAGCAATAATCCCCCATTTGCAATTTCGCATTTTACAGGCGGACAAGCCGGGACGGGGAAAAAAACACGCGAGCAGACGCATAAAAATAATTGAGATAGCTTTGTGCGCCCCTCGCAGTCGGGGGGTGGGGGGGTCAATGCGGCGCGTTACCCCCGTAATCTCGTTGCGTCGATCTCGCTGCATTTACGCGCGCTTTTTACCCGGGAAAATCGCATTCCCCCCCCCCCCCCCCCGACGCGTTACACGCTCTTTTTTAATACCCCGACGCACACGCCAAGCTTTATAACCCATATCATCCGGGCCGCGAAAAAAGAGAGAGGCTCCGCGAGAGCCAGCCGACGCGCGGAGCGGCGAGATGAAATTTTCAAATAGGTGCGCCGGAGGGCAGCTGCGCGCGGCGTTTTTCCCCCGAGCCCGTTTTTCCCGCTAATTAATTGGGACTTGGAAACTGCGCAAATATCAAATGCGGATTCTCCCTCGTTTCCCGGCTCGTCGGCGCGCTTTGCCCTTTTTCTCGCACCTGCCCGCGAGTCGAGAGCCTTTCCGCCCCGATTCCTTTTTATCGCGACTCGAGCTTTTTTCAGGAGCGTGTCATAGCTTCGCGTGCTCGGCTGCCGCTTTTTCCGACTGAGATCCGAGCGCCTAAACGGTTCCGGCGAAGATTAAAAGCCTCACCGAGCGGAGACGCGCGATCGTCAGCGAGATTCGCTAAAGACACAATCGGCGAGAGAGCTTTTCAATTCGACACACTTTCGCGCGAATCCTCGGCGCGAGGAAACGCTCCCGGAGCTGAAACTTTCAGTCGCGCTGAAAGAGGAAAAAACGGTTCAAAGTCTCGCTCCGAGCGTTTGATCCCCGTGGCCTCTCCGCCCTCCCCGACGGGGAAGAAGGCCGCGTCGTCAAACGCAAAAGCCGCGGCGGTCCGGGAAAAAGCGGGAGGCGGATATACACACGCGCGGGGAATTTTCAAAGCGCGCCGCGCCGCTGCATATCCGCTTTCACGGACTCGTGTTTGCGTCAGCGGCGCGTGTTAGCGGCTCGGTTTTGAGGGAAAAGCGCGCATAAATATGCATGAAGATCATTTATACGCGGCTTCCCTCTCTCTCTCTCTCTCTCTTTCGCGTACACGCGCGCGACGTTATTAACATTCCATCGGCGCGCACTTTCGTCCCCGTTCTTTTTTTGCCCCCGAGCTTTTTCCTCCGCGCTTTTTTTTCTCTTTTTTTTGCGTCCGACGGGGAGGAGAGGGCCTTTTTTCGACGGGGAGGGAGAGGGTGGCGGCTAAATCAACGTGTGCGGGAATTTTCTCGAGCGCGAATGGAAAAGAGCGCTTTTTTCGCGTCGCGGCGCGTGTTTTTATTTGGCGACTATGTGCATGGCTCTGCCGCTGGTTGGAAGCGGCTAATTTTCACGAACGTGTGTTCTTTTTTTCTGTGTTGCAGGACTCAGCTCGACCGAGGAGAGACACGTGAGTAAATAAATACAATTTTCATGCAATTTTTCGCGGCCGCCGGTCGCCGTCGTTTGCAAGCGAAGCCGCCTGATCCATCTGCTGATGTTTGCGAGGCGGTACTTTGGCTCAAATGGCGCTGTTGAAAAATGCCGTTTTGCGATTTCATATTCGATGAAAGCTAAAGCTGTGTTTATTGCTGTTCGCGATAAAAACCGGTTTAGTAACGATTGCCCAGAGACCATTATAGAAATGGCAGCTATTTTTGCTCGATGCCATACGAGATATTCGGCTATCCCATTTGCTTTAAGATTAGTTACGCTTCGTTAATCTGCTGGTTGCTGCACTTTACTGGTAGCAAGTTCGAATTGTTTATGCGGACATTGCATACTCGTCGACAGGATAATTCAATCAAAAAACAATATTTTATTTTTATTTATTGAAAGAATTTTAATACCGGTTCTATTGAGTAGCCAATGTCAAAATCATAAAATCCAGCCGTCCTGAATGTCCTAACTTCTATGATAAATTATCATGTTTCATACAGAGATGCACCTAAAGCTGTTTGACTATACCACCTTTTACCAAGCACCCAAAAAAAGAAAAAAAAAAACTAGTAACAGGCTAATCACTCACTACAAAACGCAGCTGATAACACACACTTAAACCCCAGAAATAAGAATAAAACTTTTTCCCTCGCACCCAACCGAGACGGCATCCTGAAAAACCCGAAGCTTGTCATCGCTCCATTACCCGGGAAAATCTCCCAGGCTCTCGTGGCAGCTCTCGCGCCTCTTCGCACCTACAGCCGCGTGGCTAATCATCCGAAAAGGAGCAAAGCAAAGTCCCCCCCCTCCCTCCTCTTTTCCACGCGGCAGGATCCTCGCGCGCTGCGGCGACTCGCTCGATAATTAGCGCGAGAGCCGGCTCGCCGGGCGTTCCGTTTCCGCGCCGCGAGGCCGCGATTTTCCGCGAAAGAAAAGAACAAAGCCCCCGGAGCGGGCGAAGGGGGCGAAGCGGGGAGGACGGGAAGGTTAAAAGGAGGAAGACGAGATGTGGCGCGCGCGCGCGCGCGCTCGCTCACGTAAAGATGGAAGAGAGAAAGAGAGAGAGAGAGAGTATTATAGGTTTGCGCCGAGCCTGTAATCATCGCGGACCGCGAAACGCCCATCGACGCCCTCTCATTCCCTCTCTCGCTCCTCTCTCTGCCCAAAGGCATTCTGTTTTTCTTCTCTTTTTCGGCCTCTCTGCTTTTGTGCACCTCTTTATTCTCATCTGCGGCTGCCTCCTACGAGCGCGGCTCGCTCTCCCTATATATCTCTCCTCTGTAATCATTACCCCTCCGGCGCTCTTTGCTTTCGGTTATTGTCCCATTCTTCCTCTCCCTCTCTCTCCCGCCAAGCCTTTGCCCGCGAGTTCTCCTCCTTCGTCTACTTTGCCCTGCGTCCGCTCGAGGCTGCCTCCCGTTTGCTTCTCCTTTTAGAGGCCTTCCATCTCCCGAGAGAGCCTGCGGATGCTCTCCTCTCCTTTTTCCCGCTCGAGATCGTATTTTTGCACGTTTATTACACGTTTAGATAAATTTATCGAAAGCGCCCTTCGCTTCCTTCATTGATTGGAAGCGCCCCCCTCCCCTTTCTCGGCCCGCAATTCCGACTCGCCTTGTGGATTTTCTCGACGAGCCTCTCCGCCGGAGTCGTAACGAGCGAGCCGCTGCATATTCAACCGCGAAATTCCATCTCGCGATCCGAAAAATGTTTCCTCCCCCCCCCCCGCAACGACACGCGTTCGTACAGCCGGCCGGGTAACCAAAATAAAAAGAAAAAAAACGAGCGAGAACGTTCCTTACTTCGTTTCGGCAGCCCGCCGCCTATAAATTCGAAATTTGCGGCCGGCCATAAAAATCCGACGCAGCGCCGCGACTACCATACTAGTTCGCATAACGCCGCGATATAAATCTAGCATTGTTCGGCAGCGGCGCGCGCAAAAAAAAAAGAGAGGAGCGGCCCTCTCTCTCTCTCTCTCTCGCGTACGCTCGCACCTCCGGCGCTCCGCCCACCTTCCTTTCGGCCCTCTCCGAATTCCATTATGCCCCATTAAGCGCGAACGCGCGCCGCCGACTCCCCCACCCTCCCCTCCTCCTCTGGGCCCTTGTCCTCCTCCTCCTTCTCCTCCTGGCTTTGTTTATACTCGAATACTGTTGGCCGGTCGATTTTTTGCGCGGCGCTCTTTCCAGAAATTTCGGCTCCTGACACGAGCTCTCCCTCCCTCTCGCTTGCCAAATTGGAGGCGCGTAAAAAGGACTTTGCTCTCTGCCACGCCGGTTTTTCTGATTTGTTCCCGGGCCTCTCTTCTTTTTTTTTTTTTTTTTTTTCTTAGTCGCCTTCTCGGAACGCGCTGTTTATTGTAGGACGAGGCCGAGGCGCGTTAAACAGGTTTTTTCAATTTCGTTTTTGAGCTTCTCGGATGAATGGCGAGGAGCGCTGCTCGGAGGGGCGATTAATTTTTCGAGTGTCGGTGTGCGTCCGCGGGGAGAGGGAGTCGAGGGCGTTCTTTCAGAGATAAAGTTTTATCGCGAGCTCCGCGCCGATTAGGACGATTGTTTTGTTCTTTTGCGAAAGCTCGCAACACTCGGCGCAATCGGATGAAATTAAATAGTCGGCATATCTACTTTATCGCCGATTAACGCAGTGCATTTCTCCCCCCCGACGCGAAAGCTGCAAAGAAAGAACCGAGGCTAAACCGCAATTTTCTTAATCAAATCCATTTGCCGAATGAAATACGCTCGGTCCGCCTGCAGTTTCATTCTTCCTTTATCTCGGCTCCTCGCCGTCAGGAAAGCAGAGAGCGCCGCACAATGAAAAGGATTCGAAAAAAGGGGAGCGGAGAAAAAGAGTAGCGAAAACCTGAATGGAGCACGAAACCGAAATGTATCTCGGCTGCTGGCGATCAGGGAGCAAAGCGTTCTTGCCCCGCTTTTCCTTCTTTCTTCTCTTTTTCTCTCCCTCCCTCCGCTGAATGTTCTCACGGAGCTTGCCATTTGTTTTTTCGCCTCCTAAATGGAGACTTCAGACCCGAGTACAAATTACCTCTTGCTTATGCACCTTGGGCGCAATCAGTACCCCCTTTTACCCGTTGATTTGCAGCGGTTTCACTTGCTCGCACTTTCTAACTAAATTGTTTTATATGCATATATACCCGGCCTTCTCATTCCGACGGCCCATTAAACTGTTTGCCCGGCAAGACTCGCAAATGAGAATTTACCGCTATCGTCCGCATTTTTTCATAATTAACCAAGCCCGATTTACGGCCGTCGTAAAGGCCGCCTCTCGCATTTACGCGCATTGTCTCGCCGAGAGAGTTTATCTAATCGGCGGGGCCGATAATCGGGCTCGAATCTCGGATTTAAAAGCCCGAATATCCCGTTAGGAAACACCTTGCCGCGCGGCGGTCAATTACGAGCTCGTCCCCCGGCTCGTAAACACGCGAATTCCAGTCGTCCGCATTCCTCGCGGGCTCGGGAGATTAGATTCGATCGCGTCTCGAGTCTCATCGATCGGACGTGTGTCTTCCTTTTTTTCTCCCAGCCGCGTCGCGTCGCGGCCACGCGATGCGCTCGTCGACGGGCCCGATTTATCAGCCTCGGGAGATCGCCACTTGACACGACGGGCGCGCGCCGCACTTTATAGAGCGGCGGCGCTTCGTTACGTCCGATTAAGCTTAAAGCTCGGGCGCGTATTATAGGGAGGCTTGGGCACGAATAGAAATACCGTTGATTGGATTGCTTTCGGCGGCTCTGTATACCGGGAGGGAGGGACGTTTTCGAGCGGCGGCGGCACAACGAGTGTCGTGCGTGCGTCGGCGATAATTAGCGGAGGTGCTCGAGAGTGGATTTTGCGCCCGATCGAATTTGCCCTCGGCGAAATTACGTTTTAATGCGGCAAGAACTGTTTTCGTTCTATCGCTTTTTCGCTCTGTTTTTAAGCCCCTCCCCGCCCCCCTCGACGGGCATTGAATGGGCGATTAATTTCAACGTCATCATTGCTCCCGGGACTCGGTGTTTACGCGTTTTCTGCTTCTCGCTTCGCATTACTGCGCGGCTCTGTCCGAAGCAGACTTTGCGCCGCGATTCGATTCGATCGAGTCTGCCGCGGCGACTATAGTGTCGCTTCATTCAAGTCGCGTCGAGCGCGCGGATTTACGCGCATTCTTTCGCAACGCAGCGGCCGCAATTTCTGAAAGCAGATCAGACCGCCGGCGGAACAATCGAGTCCCTCGATAATTTCCCACCGCCCGGCCTCGCAACGAAAGCAAAACTCGGCGATTCGCCTCGCAAACGGCGGCAGCCCCGTTTATCGCTCATCCGTGCCGAACGCGGCGAGAGGTATAATCTTGCCTCTCTCCCTCGGTGTCGGTTTCAGCTCGCTCGCGATTTTCAGCGCGAAACTTTAGCGATAAGTGCGAGGGGCCCCCGCGCACGCATGACGAAAGTGTAAAACGGTGTCTGCTTACAGAGGAGCTCGATATCGCCCGGGGATAAGTATATCAGACCGCGCTCGCCGCAGGAGTCGCATCACGGACACCACACGCAGAACCACCACGATCACCCCATTCACATCAAGAAGCTCAAGAAGGAGCAGGACAAGGACCTCGGACACGTAAGTTGCTTCGTTACGTTTGTTTACTTGGCTTTTCTTTCAGTGCCGGCGTACGTGCGCAAAGGTGCCTCGGGCACGTCTCTCTGCCGGTTTCTTCTTTTACGGCGGAGGCAATTGAAACGTTAATTATTGCTTAGTCAAACATTGTTGCCAGGAAGTTATTTCACCGGTAGATTTTCCGGAAAGTAAAACGTGGCCCGACTCGTGAACTGAAGGGTGATCAGCCGTGTCTCGCTCCGAAACGAATAACCGAAAAGAAAGCTTCCTACAATGTATCCGAAATTGCGGTACCGTTCATTAAAAGATTTTTCCATTAGCGCTTCCGGCTTTCAGTCCTCGCGAAAAGCCGGTAGAACTCGAAACTCTCTCGCCTCATCGTGCCTCTCGGCCAAGTTGATACATCCACTCGGTGGAAAATTCGCCGGGTGCAGTAATAACGTCTCTCCTCTCTCGCCAGAAATGAATTAAAATCCTTAAGAGCACCGGCTCCGCTTCCTGGCCCATCTAATTCTAATCAGCGAGATTGTAAGGCGCCCGAGAGAGATAGAGAGAGAGAGAGAGAGAAGAGGCGCGGAAAGCAATTTGGATAATGAAGCTCGCGCCGGAGATGTTCGCCTACGTGTAACTCCCTGAATGCGTTGTCAAGTTCTTCCAGCCAGCCGTGAAAGTTCGCCGAAAGAGGCTTCGCGCTCGCGAGAGGAAAGGCCTTTGAAGTTCCGCGGACTTTATTCAAACGGAGCCGAGAGCGAGAGATAACCACAAAGAGGCCCACATCGTCGTTGCCGTTGTGTTTAACTCTCGTTGCCGAGCCGGCTCTATACGGATCTCCTTTTTTTCCCCAACGCACCCCACGGATATGTTCGAGGAGAGCCCCTGCCAAGTTTTACTGCTGTCTTAATCATCGGAATTGTCCTTTCTTTTCCCCGTAGAGGAAGCTTTTATTTTTAGGAAAGAAAGTGGCTGGTTACTCGCCCTCGGCGTAACACCAAGTCAAATATCGCACTTAAATCAAGTGCTTTTCCGTCCCCATAAAACCCTTGACAATACGAAAGGACGGTTCAAGTGCCTTCGATCGTACAGCAGCTTTCAGCTTCAGCAGAAAATTGACCCTTGCTCTTGCACTTCCCCCAACAGAGCGACGGCGAGAAAAGCGACCAAGACCTGGTAGTGGACGACGCGAGCGACTGCCCGACGAGTCCGGTGGTGAACGGCACCTCGTCCCCCCGCGAGAACGGCATCGACAAGCTAGGCGTCGGCGGCCTGGGCGGCGCAGGCGGCAACAGCACCAGCAACGGCAACAACGGCGCCCCGAAGAAGGAGCTGCCCCCTCACTCGCCGCGCAGCAGCACCAGCAGCAACGCCAGCACCCCCTCCGCCAAGAAGATGGAGGAGCGCGAGAAGGCCACCACGCCGATCTCGAAGCCCATGACGCCGACCAACGCCTCGGCCCTCAAGCCCTCCGCCTCCAGCAAGAGCAGCGCCCTGCAGGGGCCGCCGCCCCCGGGCAGCGTGCCCGGAGCCTACCCCGCCTACTACCCGCCGGGACCGCCGCACCACCTGGCGCCCGGCGGCCAGAACCCGGCCCACGTCGAGCTGATGGCCTACAACGGGTACGCCGCGCCCAGGGCGCCGCCCAGCCTGCCCCAGCAGCTCTACGACCCGCACGGAACCATGAGGGTGCCGCCCGTGCCCGTCGGCTCCGTGCCCGGTGGAAAGCCGTAAGTTTTTTCACGAGCTTTCAAAATGTTTAGAAAATTCAAAGGTGATCAAGCCTTCTTTCGCCCATAATTTCAGAGCCTACAGCTTTCACGTGTCGAACGACAACGTAATGGTCCCGGTGCCCTTTCCGCCCGATGCGTTGATCGGCACCGGCATCCCTCGCCACGCCCGCCAGATCAACACTCTCACCCACGGCGAGGTAGTCTGCGCAGTAACCATCTCCAACCCCACCAAGTACGTCTACACCGGCGGCAAGGGCTGCGTCAAGGTCTGGGACATCAGCCAGGGCGGCAGCAGCAGCGCCAA
>JAWWEM010000010.1:18586540-18611912 GCA_035582935.1 Ormyrus thymus | reverse complement strand
TGCTACGCCCTCGCCATCTCGCCCGACTCCAAGGTCTGCTTCAGCTGCTGCAGCGACGGCAACATCGCCGTCTGGGACCTCCAGAGCCAGACGCTCGTCAGGCAGTTCCAGGGCCACACGGACGGCGCCTCCTGCATCGACATATCCGCCGACGGCTCGAAGCTCTGGACCGGCGGCCTCGACAACACCGTCAGGTCGTGGGACCTGAGGGAGGGCAGGCAGCTGCAGCAGCACGACTTCAGCTCCCAGATCTTCTCCCTCGGCTACTGCCCGACCGGCGAGTGGCTCGCCGTCGGCATGGAGAACTCGAACGTGGAGGTGCTGCACGCCTCGAAGCCGGACAAGTACCAGCTGCACCTGCACGAGTCCTGCGTCCTGTCGCTGAGATTCGCCTCGTGCGGCAAGTGGTTCGTCTCGACCGGCAAGGACAACCTGCTCAACGCCTGGCGCACGCCTTACGGAGCCTCGATATTCCAGGTGAGTTTACGACGCCACCTCATACGTACACGTACACGTGTGCGCGTACGCTCGCGGGAGAGCTTTACGAGTCGGCGGGATTGCGCCGCCAAGGCCGCCGCGAGCGCTGGAAGCCGCCGCATTTTCTTCCTTTTAGTTTTCGCTGAGCCGTCGAGCAGCTCGCTTTCGTCGCTTTATTACGACGCGCGCGCGCGCGCGCCTTTTATTGCCCCGGCCGTTTGCATCCATTGTAAGCGACTTGCCCTTTTTGCCCGCTGCCTGCGCCGACGATCATACCGGGGAGTTTATCTCGTGTACGCGTCGTTTTTCTCTTGTCAATTTTAAAGCCCCGCGCTTACTGCGTCGATTAACCTCAGCTCTTGCTCCTTTTTTGCCCGAGACGTCCGTTTAAGGCCGCCTCTGCGGCCCCGAAATGGTTGTTTAAGGATAATTAACGCTTGCTCCGGTATCCGATGCTTACATTCTCGAACGGGGCTCTCTCCCGCCCGTTTCCCACGGAAAATAAAGGATCGAATAAAAGCTCGGCAAATAAAAAGCCTAAAGAAATCCGCGCGCACTCTCCGCCGGGGGATCCTCGACAGTCGCGTAAAACAGCACTAAAAGATTTCAGGAGTCTAGCCTTCGGATCCCCTTAAAAGGCTCGCCTTAGAAAGTTTAAAAGCGCCGTATCATCGATCTCGGAATGGCCTTATCGATTGCCAGAGTCCCCCCACCCCTCCCCCTCCCCTCGAAATCGCTTTATCGGCCGTGTCTTTAACGCCCATTACGCCCTGCGGGGTGCTTTTGCAGTCGAAGGAGTCGTCCTCGGTGCTCAGCTGCGACATCTCGGCGGACGACAAGTACATCGTTACTGGCTCCGGCGACAAGAAGGCCACCGTCTACGAGGTCATATACTGAAGAGGTCAGTCGGTCTTGGAGTAGCCGTCTCGAGCTCTCGAGCCGCAAAGGAGAGAGAACACAGAGAGACAAGAACGGGACATCTCATCCAACAACGCCACCGCCACGAACCAACGCCACCAGCACCACCATACACACACCCACCCTATATTGTAAATAACGTGTCGTTGATATTATTCCATTAAGAGACGTTTTAAAAATGCAACGCGAGAAGGCGCGGTTATGCTTAGCGATCGGTTGCGAGTGCGAGCGGAGAGACTGAACGAGTGAGTGAGCGAGCGAGCGAGCGAGGAGATTTTATTATTATTATTGTTGTTATTCTTCTTGGCGACGATTTTTGGTCTTTCGGACGATTGTACAGGCCGAGCTCGAAGATTCAGACTTTGGAGGATTGATCGATCCGCGCGCCGGGAAAGTCCGCCGGACGAATCGACAATCTTCGCGCTCGTCTTCTCGGAGATCGCAGACGCACGGAAGAAAGTTTTACTTACGTAGTCGAAAAATGTTATCTAATTTACGCTTAATCTAGATGAATATATATAGATATATATTATATTCTACTTTAATAATGCAGCCGTGTAATGCCAGGTAGGAAAGACTTTTTGCAATGCAAATACACACCTACACGCAAACACCGAGATTCGCAGACACACACACACAGACACATACACACCCAGCATTCGATCACTTTCAGGATAAAGGACAGACACACCGGCTGGCTGCAGCTCTTATGTCCACTCTACTTGTATGTACATTTTGTATATAGCTTTTAACGTGTTAGGTACATACCGTCATATTTTTCTACGTGCTCTCCCCCCCTCCTATCTATGTGGCCGCCCCTCCAGTGATGAAAAGAGTGCGTGGGTGTAGATAAGCGCGAGGAGAGCAACAAAGTGGTGTTCGCTCAAGAGGAAAGCGCGAATTCGCGCGCAAAGTGTGTGTGTGAGAGAGAGAGAGAGAGAACCGGCGGTTGGACATTGAAAGAGGACTATGTAAGACAGAATCTTTGTAAATATTATGTCGTCGAATCATATATGTCACGCAAACACGTACACTTTCACACCCAGACTCGAACGTAGTGCGTCATACGTGCCGCTAGACAGAGAAAACAGACATACATACCTACACACACATACACACACACATACACGCCGACAGCAAATCGAATCTATTATAAATAAAGAATAAAATAAACGAATTGAAAATAATAAAAGCGTGTGTGCACGAGTGTTTTATTAATTGATCCCCACGAACCAGAAGATCAAGTCGCTGCAGGAGGGAATCGCGAGCTCGATCCCCATTATACGAGCGGCGAGATCTCCATGCCGCCGCGAGAGGAGGCGAGTGCCGAGCGTAAGTACATACGCGCGATGCGGCTCGATAAAATACTTAATAAGCCGCGAGGAGAGGGACGCGTCGGCTGCTGCCGGGCTGACGAGCCGGCCGCCTATTGCGCACACACACCGGGAAAAAGAAAGCCGCGAGGGAGAGAGAGAGAGAGAGAGAGACGGGAGCGAGTCGAACAATTCCGTTGAATGTTTCATGAAAGTACGCGAGAGCTGCCGGTCGCGCGAGCGATCGAGCGCCTGAAACCCGAGTCGACATTGATTTTGCCTTGATAGCGGCGAGAAGAGGCTTTTTCTCTGCCGCAAACGCGATCGCCTACTCGCGCTCCGAAGATCCCTGCTTTTTCGCCCGCTCGGGGAATAAGTGCGTCGCTAATTCGCGAAGCGACAAAAAACTGGAAGCTCTTGCCGTCGGTAATGCGGTTTATAAAAGAAAACCGCGGGCACCCTCGGCCTCGGTCGCGGGCGCAGAACCCTAAACCGATCGAAAAGCACTCGATAGACGCGCGGATATAATGGCGCGAAATCCGCGACGCGCTGCAATTGAATCCAGAGGTGGGGGGGGGGGGGGCGAGCCTCCTGTTTCTTTACCCCGGGAGGCTCGGAGCCCGCGTGTGAATGGGCGTTTAAACGAGGGCGCACGCACGCATTAGTAGCTTTCGACGCCCGGCTATGTAATTAGCGATGCCGCCGCCGCCGCCGCGCACGCACGCCGCACCGTACACCGGCCGGCCCGTTCAATGGCAGGTTCATCGGCGGGCCGTAATGTCATTATAATAGCGCCTATGCAAATGCGATTCCCAGCCTCCCGCTGCTGGCTGGCCGGCTCTGTCAATGCTGCCGGCCTGCGACGATTGTTTGCCTTTGTTTTATTGCGCTGCCTGGTTAATGTCGAGATACGGCGCGGCTGGATTGTATTTTGCGATGGGATTTCGGGGTTTGCTTGTTCGCGCGTCGGTTGAGAAGCGTTTTTTTTTTTTTAGGTGCGAAAGGATATTTAGATTGTGATAAAAGAGGCGATAAACAACGTTTTCAATTCTGATTGACGCTGCTTTCGAAAATTTTCACGACCGAGCTGAAGTTTGCTAAACGCGTTGTATATTTTACTGCACAAAATGAACACCTGCGTTTATGTATAAATTATAACTGCATCCTCGTGATAAGCAATTCTCGAGTCCTACACAAATAGTTGTATTTTAAAGATTTCATCCATAATTCAAATCTGTTTGCAGTTAAATAACACGATCCTTTTGAATAATGTTGCGTTACGTATCTCGAATAAAATTACAATTAAAATTTAGTCTGAACGTCGCTGCTACATGACCCATAAATGTCAGTTTGATTCATTATGTTCATTAAAAACGTAATAAAGTTACTAGTTATGGATGCAAAAATTGCGCAAACCAAAAAATTTAAGAAATATTCAAAGTGATATATTATTAATAAATCATAACATTAATCGCAAATTAAAAAACTCGCTGCGGCACGAAAGAAAATCGTACAAAAGTTATTGCCTGTTAAAACTTTATTTTGACATTATACTATACAGATAACTTTCATATGTACTAACCTCGTGTATGTATAAATAATTATTCAAAAGCGTCACGCTTTTTAAATATTTATACGCGTCCTTAAAATTGTTTGAATAATAAAAACTTCGTTCCACCTATAAATTTATCAACATTTCAAAGCACGAGAGCTGTCTTCGATATATTTGAAAACCGTTTGATCCACAAACCCAAAAATTGACGCGAGCGTCTTAAGAAAATCAATACCACGTTCCACTTGCACTTTACAACTAACTCGAAATATCCCAAAGAATCTAGCGGCGTCCCATTTACAAAAATAACAACAGCTCCCTCTCGCTTACGAGCGCGTTCCCAGTCACATAATATTTAACGTCGCAAAGAGAGAGAGAGAGAAAAAAAGCGCAGCCGCGCCGATGGAATCGAAGCCTCGGCGGAAAAAAAAGCAAAAAAAATAACGATAAAAAAGAGAATCGAGCCTCGCATGATCAGGCACGAAACGGCGCGTTTGCTCCGCCGTCGCGCAGCCGTACGTGGCGACCGAGAGCGGATTGATTCGAAATGGAACGTCCGGCGCGCATGCAAGCTCATACGTGCGCTCGCATGCATAATATCCGCATACGTAACGAACTCAGCCGGGGAGACAGACGGCCGCGCTCGGCGCCGCGATAATAAAGGCCCGGGCACCGACGATGATACTTTAGTCCTCCGGGCCGCTAAATGCATTAGTTATTACTGCTAATTCGGCGCGCACGCAGCGCGGCGCGGCGGCCCTCCCGCCGCTTATTAATTTATTCGCTTATGTTTGCTCGCCCGGCCGAATGTTTAAAGGCCCCGCGGAAAATCGAGCCGCGCGCCGGCGCTTTTGTGCGCGATACGGCGTAATTAACCGGCATTACCGGCGGCGGGGCGGCCGCCGCGCGGTTTTACAACGGGAGAGCCGCGGGAGAGAGAGGTGTCGCGCGGTCTCCACTTTTATGCCGGCTCCATTGTTTTTACGCGCGCGGATGCGGATTATTATGCGCGGCCGTGTTTACCTTCGGGGGGGAATTAGCATTTTCGAGGGCGGCTTTGTGCGGGACGCCCAGCCCCGATGAAATTCGATGCGAAAGAGCGGAAAAGGGCTCCCGCTGATTTTATGCGCGAGAGAGGGATTATTAGTTTTTGGGATATGCGTTATTTCGAGTGGTATAATAATTACGTCGTTAAGTGCCGCCGCGAATTTCGATTTCGTTTCGACGAACGGGTCGGACAAGTGAGCCAAAGCAAATAGTAATCAATAATAATGAATTTATAAACGCGTAGGCTAAGTAATTTTCAGTATTTGCGTTTACAGCGCCGTAAATAGGAAAAAGAATACGCGCTCGGATATACACGTGTAGTGTTGCTTGCACATTTCATAATTTATCGAAGCTAAAGCCAATAATATAGACATAAATTAAAAATGTATTTGCGATGTATTCTGCTCATTGAATAAGCGTAAAATTTATACATTAAGGCGGCGCAAGCAGAGAATTTATTATTCACCGAATTATAAGCGATTTTAAATACAACAATAATTATTTAACATAAATTACTTCATTATTTACACCGAGTCGAAGCAGATAAATTGTGCGTTATCAAAAATTCAAATTACATTTACAAGCTTATTCACTCCGTCTCAAAAAGTAGCAAAACGCGTCCCTCGCGATTTACGAAAATAAAAGTTCCGCCCTCTTCTCGCGTCGAAGCTCCTCTCGGCAACAGTAATTAAATTAAAAATATCGCGCAAAAAACTAATCCCGGGGAGAGGGCCTAAGCCGCGCGATTCATTATACAAAGGTTGAAATCTCGCGGGGCAAAAAAGGGCCGTCGGGGCAAAAAATTGAAAGCCTCTCCTCTCCCCCTTCCCCCTCCGTAATTGATCGAGCAAGCATTATACGCCCGGAGAGATGACTTGTGCCGAGGAGAGCTAAAGGGTGTAAGCAAGAGGGTTAGCTGTATGTACACATGTCGGGGGCAACGGGAGAGAGAAGCCCAGCCGGCCGTTTCGTACAGCGCACCGCGCGACTGTAATTACGCGCGGCTGAACCCCTTGTTTCGCCGCCGCCGCCGTCGCAGCCGAGTTGCTTTTAAAATTTTATTTAATTACTTTGGGAGATGTAGCCTCCATTAGCCCTCGCAGATTGATTGCGCATCCGTTGGGGGGGGGGGGGAGGGCGCCGGGTAGCTGCGAAGTAATTTAACGCGGCGTGAAAAGCTTCGTAAGCGCGCGAAAGGGTTCGGAGTGTCGTTTACGCTTTCTCTCGGGTTGAATTAATCGGATTACTTTGAGAACTGAAAGAAAGAAAAATCTAACATGTCTTGATACGCGATTGTGTGCGTGTGCGTGGCTTCCTTTTTATTACAAAAATACACAGAAAAGGCGCTAAATTAATTTCGAACGCCGCCCCATCGGAAGCATTGCGCAAGAGCCTGGAAAAAAGCCGCTCGTTCGCCGCGCTTTACCGCGGAAAAAGAGGTCTCGAGCTCGGCGCGCAGCTCCCCTTTTTCTTCCTCTCTCATTCTCAGCGGCTCACCTTCAACCTTCCCCGGGCGGCAGAACGCAAAGAATGCCGCGGCTCTCCCACAGCTCGCATACCTTCCTCGAGCCTCCGCGCTACGCGGCGCGCTGCACGCGGGCGTATATATATATATATATATATATATATACGGGCAAAGCGCTAATTTCCTCCCCGGCGCATACCTCCGCGGTCCGCCGGGTCGCGGCGCGCGAACGCGGCCGGCAGCGCGAAATTAACAGGCGCGCAAATGAGCGAGAGAGTCCCGACCGGGCCGGCTCGGCTCCTCGCAATTGCGACACTGAGCGCGCCCCCGCGAGAAGCGCTTCGTTAACGCGCGCGGGGGCCCCGATGGGAAAAGTCGCGCGGCGCGGCGCTCTTTTGCACGGCCGAGCGCGAGCGCGGCTGGTTTACCGGAACGATGATTTAATGCGCCGGAGGAGGGAGCCGCGTGGATGCAGGCACGCGGAGGAGTGTATAATGAGCACGTGTACATTTTTCAGGGGGCGGGGGGGGGATGCATGTACTTGCCTCGCAACGGAGGGCCTGATTTTCGTTTTGTTTGCCGAGGATATAGTTGTCTTGATGCTAAAGGGGGACTGCTGGAGAGGCTCCGGGATGAGTACTAATTTCCGCTGGACGGGGGGATATGTAATGGCTTTGGAAACATCGGTTCTTCCTCGAGAGCTCGAATAAATCTTATTAGCCGCGGCTGAGCTGAAGTTTATTCAAACAAAATGTACAGATCCATCGATGAATTTGCGCAGAAAACAATATTTCCGACTGTAACGTTCACCGCGCACACGGCGCGTCGAGCAAATACATCGAAATTCGAAAGTAGCCGGCACCCAATCACCGAATCCATCATTCACATCTCCGCGGGGCTCGCGTCGAAACCCGGCCCGGCCGCGGAAATTCGAAAACTCGAAATTTCCGGGCGCGGCTCGGCGCGCCTCGTCGCCGGAAAAATGATCCGGCGTTTGCGCGCGCGATGATCCCCCGGCCCGTCCGCGTCCGCAAATTGATTGCCGCTCGCGCGGAGCGATACACCCCCGTCGCTAATCGGGCGGCATTAGGACGGGGACGACGGCTTTATCGATTCGAAAAACGCCGCGAGAGCGCGAGGGGGGACGTTAAAGAGATGGCGCGGATAATATTCATTGTTCCGGGTAATCGCGCGCGAAACGACGCGCCTCTGTCGCTTTTACGATCAAGGGAGAGAGAGGGAGAGGAGAGAGGTTTTCGCTGCGGAGCAGGAGAGAGAGAATTAGTTAATACGTGATTTCCGCGCGCGCATAAGTGGCGGCGGGCCCGCGCTGTAGGCGGCGCTTTATCGCGTTTCGCGTAATCAGATGATTACGTGCTCTTGATAAGTATGAAAATTGCGCCCGCCGTCGAAGCGCAACTTGCTGTATGCATAAATACTTTAATGAATCTGTATACGTCCGGGGGAAGCTGCGTTGGATACAAGCGGCCGAGGAGAGAGAGAGAGAACGCTCTGCTTTTCCTGCCTGCGCTGCCTTGGAGTAATGTTTGTTGTCAATGCGATATAGAGAGGCTGCGTGTTTTTGTTGTTGCATCCTCATTATTCCGGGTTTTGCGTCATTTTTGCAGCCTTATCCGCAATATTGCAGCTGATTTATGCTTGAGTATGGTAATATTTCGCGATGCATTATGGATTCTAATTAATTCTTTGGAGTGTTTAATTGCAAAACATTTAGAAAGTGCTATTAATAACGTCGGCGGTGATAAATTACTCTAAACCGTCAGCTAATCTGATTAACGCACTCGGTGGAAAATAAAAAAACGCTAAATATAGGACACGCTCGCGTGAAAATCTTCCTCGATCGACGCAACAAAAAGAAAAGCCTCGCAATCCCAGTGCTTAAAATCACACAGCAGCAGCGAACAATCGGCATCCCGACCAGACAAACAAATCCCCGCCCAGCCTTCCACGTCCTTCGGCAACAAAGCAATCATCGGCGCGAGCTCGACGGTCAAGAGCGACCGTCCGCCTCGCAGGCAGCCCTGCCTTCGCCCTGCTCGTCTCCGTCTCCGCGGATTTGCATTGGCTCCCTTCTCGCTCGGCGCGGCGGCCCCCGTCGAGTGTACGCGCACTCGTCCCTCGATTGCGAAATCGGCGCGGATCGCGCAAACAGAGATAGGCGGCTCGGCTCGCTCGAAATTCCGCCCGAGCCGAGATCTTTATCAAAACTCGTTAACCGAGTGTCAGTTCGCGCGAGCTTCTATCTGTTACGCGCAGATAGGCCGGGTACGGTTTTTTTTTTTGTTTTTTTTTGTTTTTTCAAAGCCCGCCGGCCGGCCTGACGAGCTTGCCGATAATTTTCGATTGTTTGTCGGTATAGTCGGAGGGAATCCGGTTTTCGATGGCGTACGAAAGATTCGCGATTTTTTTTCCTGGGGTTTGCTCGATAGCGTGATTGAAAAAAATTGAAATGCCTCCAGAGTAATTGTTCCGGAGTTTGTTAGCGATAGCAGAGAATCGCTGTTATAAGTAAAAAGATTTATTAATTCAAAAACTCGACATGCGTCTCTTGTTACTTGGATAAACCTTCCCGCAGTGAAACAGAAGTTGAACGCTGCCTCGCCTCGAGAGCGAACGAAAAACAGACGCCCGCTTAGCAGTTCCATTCGAAATTTCTCCGCCGCTTACTTCCTTTCCCGCGATTATTACTCGTCCCGAAGTTTCATCACATTTCACGGCAGCTCGGCGTCTCGCGCCGACTCGGTAGGTGTAACGCGCTCGCTCTCGAGGCAGCAGCCGGCCGAGAGGTCGTCGTGTTTTCCGCGGAAAGCGCATAAAAACAATAATGGCATTAAAACAAATCGCGGAAAGAGATCGGCCTCGCAAAAGTTTCGACATGTAAATGCGAGCGCAGGAAAGGAAGACTGCAACTTTCTCTCCCCGCGGATCCTTTTTCCGATCTCCATCTCCGTTCCCCCCCCTCCCCCTCTCGCGAGCTCGGGTACCGGCGCGCGGCACTTATTCCTTTACGATTTGCACCGCCGGTACGTAATGGAGAGATTGACTTGTGATCCCTCCGCGATCGCGGAGGTCGAAGTGCACTCTCGCTTTTTCCCAGGCGCTGTATTGTCGACGAAAATTCTGCCTTCCTCTCTGTCTCTCTCCGGCTGTAAATTTCAGAGATAAAATTACGAGTCGCGCGTTTACCTTCCTTTTACGCGTGTGATCTCCTCGGGAAATAGGCGGGCAAAACTGAGGAAGGAATAAAAAGAGAAAGTCGCGGGCCCCGAGCGCAACGAGTCGGGGATATTGCGGGGCATGGAAATCGCTCGCTCTCGGCGGGAAGCGCGCCTCCCGTCTGAAATCCGCGCGTGCACGAGCTTTCCGATAAGAGCTCCGCGAGCGTCTTCCTCGCGTCTCCTCCGAGGCAATCTTATCTGCCGCGGAGCTTGCTGACGAGCCGGCAGTATAACCCGCATGCCCGCCTCGTGAACACTAAAAATCGCGCTGGAATATGAATTTTTTATGAGCCGCGCCGTCGTGCCGCAGCTGCGCGAAAATAGACGGCAGCTGCGCCGCGCCTCGCGACGAGACGTTAAAACGGATAATGAGCGAGGAACGGGAGAGAGAGAGAGAGAGAGAGCGCCGAGCGACAAAGTGCGAATCTCGATTTTCACGCCGCGTCGTATAGTTCGCCGGTCGCCGAGCGTTGCGCGCCGCTTGCTTTTATGTCTTTCCTTCTGCGGACTCGGCGTTGATGGCAGGTATAAGTGACGTTTCGCAAAGGGAGCCCGGAGTATTTAGAGCGTAAGTGTTGCTGCGTAATGTAGCTCGCTTTTATGAATCTACCTCTCTTTTACCGCTTTTTACCTCGGCGATGGATAATTTTCTCATTAAAACAGTATAAATAGATACGGGATTATCTTATTTAAAGACCGTAAAGATTGCACAGCAAATAGCTGTCTCCGCGATCTGGCGCGGTGTATCCAGCACGAGTTTCCGTGCTTAAAATCCATCTAAACAGCCTCTGCAGAATATCGCGGGAACAATATCTTATAAATTGAACCATCAACTTTCGACTCGTCACTTCAAAGAGACTCGTCGTCTCTCCAATGATTGATTCGTCAATTCCTGGCCGCAACAGCTATTAATTAGACGACGCTCCCGATCAGCCGTAACATCCGCCGATCCTCTGACGCGGAGTCGCAAAACGAGAAGGCGATAGAGAGACACAGAGAGAGAGACATAGAGAGCAGAACAGAGGCTCCGATAGGCTGCACCGAGTTCAAAGGTCGCTTGATCAAAGATCGGGCAGAGGCAGCAGCAGCGGCAGCGGGAGCCGGTCGATGCGGCTCGCGGCTTTCGGGAGTCGTAAACCTAATTATAGTTATCGCGCGGCCGAACGGCAATAATTGAGCGATATCATTTTCTGGCACGCTCGAGCCGCGGCGTTATCTGGCGGCGCGCGTGCGCGCGGAGAAAGGCAGACAGTGCCAGGCTCTCTCTCTCTCTGTACTGTATCGTAATGAATTTCAGCGTGGCGCCGAACCTCGCGCCGATCTCAAGAGCCGATAACGCCGTGCGCGCGCGTTCAGCCCCGACCAGAGAGGGAGAGAGAGATGTGGGGCCCGAGTGTGGGAGCGGGCTGGAGATTTCCATCGATTGACCGGCGAGATTTTCCAGTCCTCTCTGCCGGCGCAGGAAGAGGGCCGGCTTTTTTTCGAGCGCCACGATCGCCGGGCACGAAGTGTTTCGAAAGCGAAAGATTCTGCGGCCGAAGTGACGAGTCACTGTTTATTATTGGAAGTGGACTAGAGCGGAATGCGAAAATAACTCTGATTGCCGATAAGCGGCGATACAAAGTATTTTCAGAGACGGGCCTGAGAGACGGGGTTGCGTGCCGATAAAGCGAGAGAGAGAGAGAGCCGATTACATTGTTATCGGTGGCGAAGACATGGGCGATGAGACATTTTTACGGATTTCTGCGCAATATTCCCCGAAGCGTTACGAAAGATGTTATTTTAGATGATAAAAAAAAAAGCGACGCCAAATTGGAGATGCGTTATCTCCCAGTCTTGTTATTCTTAGAGCACATATAAGCCCTAATCAAAATATTGACACAGCTCGAATCGAACAAGTCGGGGGAAAAAAGCTCGGATATCTGCCTCGCCGGTGTCGGCGAGCGGCGGGAATTATCTTCGACGTCGAAACGAGGCGGACGACCTTACAATCTCAATCCGCCGAGCTCCGGCGAAAGAGCGCCTACGTCCCCGTCGCCGTCGTCGTCGTCGTTCCAGCTGGCCAAACAGGCCGCCTCGACCGAATTCCCCGCTCGGCGCACATATCGCCGAGAGCAGCGCACTGTGTGCATTATTACCCGAAGCATCCAATCTAGCGCAAATGCCGGGGCCATCGGGCTGCCTCCCTCAGCACATCGCTAATAGAACGAAGACGATCGTCCGGCGGCTAACGAGGCCCTGCCTCCCACCCTCCTTTGGGAGATACAGTCCGGACAGACGGCGCGCCGTGCGCAGCAGCCGGTGTGTCCATCTTAACAATTAGCTGGAAATTAGCTCGATAAGCAGGGCGACATTGGCCATCGGCCGAGAGAGAGAGAGCCCGGAGTGCACGGCGAGCGGGGCGGGATAGGAAAGGGCTCGAAGAGGGAGGCGGTTATCCAGATAGCAGATAGCCGGGGCAGGCGCGCGGCGGTCTCGTTTGCGGTTCGAGCGGGCTTGCGGCGGCGGTGGTGCTGGCGGTGGTGCGCGCGCTGTCCCGACCGCCACCGCGCGCCTCTCTCCCTCTAACCGCCGCACCGCAGCCGCACGCTCTGCAGCAGCGGCAGCGGCAGCCTGCAGCCCGATAATGTCGCCCTCGCTGCGACCGCACCGAAGCTCTATCCGCGCCGAGCGGCTTTATGCGCCGGCGATATTTTTTTTTTTTTTTTTCCTTCCTCTTCTTGTTCTGCCCTTTTTTTCGGGGACAGATCGATGCGCTTTGGTTCCCTTTCAGGGATCGCGCGCTTTTCGCAGGCCGCAGACGGGACTTGCGAGTTTTTCTGCGACGGGGGATTATGTTTTGCGGGGAAGAAGGAATTTGGGATCGATTCAGCGGATCGGAGAAGGAGCGGATGTCGGAAATGCCGGGGGAGCAAATTCATTCGAGATAACTCTTTCGCATTCAAAAGAGCTCGAGCTGGGTCGATTATAATTTCTCACTGTCGGATACTTGCCTCTTTTCCGCTACGACGTGATATTCTTACTTAATCGTAGACGAAGCTTTTATTTGATTAAATTAATCAAGCTACTTCGGCCAGCTTCCTCCTTCGAAAACCGAGCAACCCATAATGCCCGAAGCAAAATATCTCCGAATCGAATCGGCAGGCATTGAATGGCGAGACAAGGCCAACATCTTCAAAATCCACATTCCTCGCCGCGCGCGGCGGCTCTCGTCGAAGCGTCGTTAAGCCGCCCCCCCGACGGCCGGGGGGGGGGCTGGAAGCACAGCAGTGCGGCGAGCGGTGTCTCCGCGATGTCTATCAGCTCGGCCGCGCGGAGCAATCCGTTTTTGAAGCGAATAATGGCTCTCTCTCTCTCTCTCTCTCTGTCCCTATCTCTCTCTCTAGCCGCGCGGGCAGCTCGGCCGGGGCTCTGAATGCACGCGTGTGGCGAACACGAGTATCCGCGCTGTCTGAAACTCCGGGCTGCAGCGGGACATTGTCCTATCGTTGTACACGAGAGCCGCGGGCGCCGAGCCGGAGATGCTACTGCTGGCTCTCTCTCTCCCTGTGGCGAGACGTGTATACGGAAAACTTCCCGGCGTGCCGGCGCTCTCGTTGTTGACTCGACGGTCGCGTTTCATAAATCTCGCGCTGCGGAGCTCGGTGTGCGGCCTTGCTAATGGACGGTCGGTAATGAGGAAATGGAAAATTAATCGGTGGTATGCAGATAAGGCGGGAGTTCGTTTCCAGCTTTTGACCGCGTCATCGGTTTTAGCGGTGACTTTTGCACTCGTTACTTTTGCTGGACACGTCGGATACGTCCGAGCGCATTAATTGCAGGGAATGGTTTTTAATTAACATTTTGTCGAAATCCATCCGCGTGTCTTGTTAATAAGAAGGTGCGCTCGTAAATTACTCGGCGCTGTTGCTAAGGCTAATAATTCGCGAGTCTAATGCAACTACCAATCTTGCACACACCTCGGGTGCGATTTAAAAAGCAACTGCCTTACGCAAATACTAGATGAATTATGAAAGTCCGGCCGTGTTGGCCCAACGTAATCCGTTTTTATAACGTTCTCGCTACATTTATGACGCAGTGGAACGGCTTAATTGCACGCTGTAACTCTAACTACTGCAACGAGTACACTCCAATTATTCATCAATCTTAACGTACATTTACCTCCCCCTGCGAGATCAAGGGCGACAAAAAAAAAAAGGAAAAACTTTAAACCGACCAGAGCTCCTCATCCTCAATTTCCTTCGGTGTAATTCGCGCGAAAACGAACTTGCAGCCGAATCCCGCCGATAAATATCATCCTCGAATTAGCAAAAAATAGTCTGGCCCGGCGCTAAAACCCAATTAGTCATCCCGGAGAGCACGCGCGGGGTTTCATCCGCGAAATCCGGCCGGAAAAAAATCTCTCTCTCACGCCGCGCATAGAAAAATCTCCCTCTCCCTCGCTCTACATATACATTTATCTATCCGCTCGTTACCACATCCAGATTTTCTCCGTACAAAGGGGCATTAAACGCGTGAGTCAGCTCGTATGTGCGATTGCCTAACGAACCGAAATCATAGCACACACGCGCGCGCGCGCACACACACGGGCGCGCGTCTCGGCTTTCGATCCGTTTAATACTTGCGCATTAACGCTAATTGACGGATGCTTTTAATGTTTAACGCCGGCCGCCGCCTCTTTTTTTCCCGCGGGGAAAACGCTCGCGGCGGAGTCTATTTTCTCGAGGGCTTTTGTCCGCGGCCGTGCAGCTTAATTAATAAAGAGAGCAGAGTTTCCTCGCGAGCGATTTATCAGCCTTCTTTCTTTCCTTTTTTTTTTTCTTCTCGTCGGGCGTAATGGACGCGATTACGCAGGTGTAAAAACGGAGGTGGGCCTGCGCGTGGGAAGAGGCCGCCGCTAATCTAATTCGACGATCGGGAAAGAGAAGAAAGCTCGTTCTCACAGCGGAGGAGGAAGTTAAGACGCGCTAAGTAAGCCTCTTTGAAATTCAAATCTGTCTCCTAAGGCCCCCGGAGAAGGACGGATATAAATTTACCCGCCTAATTCCGGCGTCATCGCGCCGCGGCTCCGCTCGAACGGCCGGGAGTGAGGCCTCGGCGTCCGCTCGAACGTCTGGCACGACGACGCTCGCGCGCATTCGAATTCCCCGGGCGTGTCAAAACATCAGGCCTCCCTTTGAAGAATTGGAAATCAGACACTTGTAACTTACGGACTGTACCTTGTAAGGACCGTGTAAGGCGGAGGTTTCTCGGTAGGAGGCGACGGGGGGATACATCGTGGTGCTTTTTGATGCTTTCATCATTTTAAATCATTCTCCGCCTGTTTTTATTGCCCCGGGCCGGATTCTTTACAAATTGCGCCTGAGAAAGCGCGGGGATAATAATTCATTTGGAATAGCCTGTGAAAACGTGCGGCTATTAACGCGCTTGATGAATAAAAATTTATATCTCATTTCGATCGAGCTGGAAATAATGCGTGCTATTTAATAATTGATTAGTCATTATGCATTTCGCAGGCTCTATTATACCGCTAATCGTAAAGATAATGTACTCGCAGTAACTTTCATCGTGTTTTAGCAATAAATTACATAAGTTAATTGCGATGTTACTCCACTGATAACACAACGAGAACAAGTTTCTAATCGTCCCGCGAGCGCGAGTACAAATTACTTATTCGCCTTCCCGAAAGCCAGAAATTGGCTTCTGCATCGACGAGCCGGGGCTAAAATCGAGCCCGACCAATGCGAAGGCAAAGTGCCGGCAGATCGGCGGGGACCGTCGACAAGCTCGTCGTTAATCCGACAAATCTGGCGATCCCGTCACCTCCCGGGCGCTGCGGCGCTACCATATGCAGAGGCTCGTATACGCATTTACGTATATAGATCCCCCCAAAGAAGCGAGCAAGCAGCGGCGGCGGCGGCGGCGGCGGCGGCAGCGTGCAGCCCGAGAGTCGAGAAAGGAAGAAGCCCCATGCTCGAGATTGCATCGCATCGCCGCCTCGGCTGACTTCATAATACATCCACGCGAGCGGCTCGGGCAAAGCGAAATTGCACGAGGAAGAGATACACGAATCCACTAACACGCTCGATGTGCGCGCGCCAGCCTGCACAAAGACCACTCAGCAGTGTATAAGTAAAGGAGCGGAGAGGCGAGGCGAGGCGAGGCGAGCGAACGAACGAACGAACGAAGACTCGGGGCTGAAACAACACGCCAGGAGAAAAAAGGAGGGGCCTCCCTCTGCGGCCGCCGCCGCTGCTCGCTCCGACACATACGGTAGTCGCGCAGCCGAGAGAGAAAGATCGCCCAGGCCAGACAAGAGCGAAATGGAGGCCAGGCAAGCGTGGAATATAAAAGGAACGAGAGAGAATTCATATCTCGTACGGGAGATCGCGCTGCTGAGAGACTGTTTTCGAGCAGATAGCCAAGCAACGCCGAGAATGCCGCCGCGTGGGTGCCGGCGGAGCGAGTCCGCGCGGACTCGGGGCTCCCGGCCAATGGGGAGCCGAGCCCGGCGAATCCCGAGCCGAGCCGCCGCCGCCGAGCCGAGAGCCGAGCCACCCAAGGAGCGGAGCGACGCTTTTGTCTGGCCGCGTGATGCTGCGCAGCCTGCCCGCCTGCCTGCCTGCCTGCCTGCGCAGCTCTTACAAATGCCGAGCTGCAGGATGCTCGTTTGCGGCCGGCCGCTCTAAGGATGAGCGCACTTTTTCCTGGCTCCGTATTGAGAGATTTTCGGATGGAATTTCGAGATTTTTTTCCCCCGGGCCGACGGGAGAGCCGACCGGCCCCGATGGTCCGGGCTTAAATTATTCATTTTTCCTCTCCCGACCTGCGGGACGACGCGTGCGCTTTGCTTTCTTTTTCTGGCTATTAAAATATCCCCCCCTTCCCCCCTGCGTACGTACTCTTTTACTTCCCCTCGATTGCAGCTACAACGTGCAGGAGATAACGAGAAAAAAAGAGGCAAGGCCGGCTCGTCACCATAACGAAAGCCAGCTGGCAAAAAAGCCCGTCCGGCAATCTTCCCGAGTCGAAATAGGCATGCTCTCTCTCTCTCTCTCTCGCGCGCGCGCAGCGGCAGGTAAACGTGTTCGGGGCGATAAAAGTCTGCGCCGCCGGCACGTGGAAAAATGCGTACGGAAGAATATCGGCCGCTCGCGCACAGCAGGTGGAAGCAGAGAGAGAGAGAGAAGAGACTCGCAGCGACGGGGGAACGAATTCTATCGCCAGCCGTCAAACGTCAAATTGGAAAAATTCTCGGCGGAGCGGTAAGGGCCTGTTTAAGGCGTGGTTTCGCGGAGCTGCTGGACGCCGAGGATCGCTGTCGGCGCGGGCAGCTCCAACTTCGGAGACTGCTGCGGGGAGCTGCGAGCAGGCCTCCGAGTTTTAACTTTGGCCGACGCTGAATGGAAAAGAATCGGTGGGAGCAGAAGCGGGGCGGGAGTTTGTACTTGTTGTGATGTTTTGATATTTTTGAAACGCGCCAATCTCGGCGTCGAAATACACGCACATACACAGCGCGAGAAACGTACGAAAATGTATTTATAAGCCTTTCGCAAAAGTACGCGACTGAATCGATCGCGAGGCGCGCGCGAAACTGGAGCGCCAAGGCGCGGGCACAATGTTAAGGACGTCGCGCGCCGCGCGGAGGGAATCGATTCCGAGCGGAGCTTTCTCGGGCTTCTTTTCCCCAGTCGTCGGCGACCGCTCTCGCACCCGGCTGATTGGAAAACCCGCAACTGGCGCGCGTCCTTGCGCTCCCATTATCGGGCTTCGCTCCGCAAGCTCGGCCGGGGGGGGGGGCGACTTGCTCTTTTTGCGTTTCGATGATTTATCGCGAGCGGCGAGCGGCGGAACTCGATTTCGCGGATTGTTAATTTTACGAAGCGCGCGGCTCTCGCGCCGCGCCCTCGTTGTGCACCTTCGAGGGTTTTTTCTTTTTCACCGATCGCCGCAAGCTGGACTTTCGGCGCGGGGGGCACGGGGTAATAAAGCTAATGGAAAGATTAAATTCAGGATAAGCGGCTTTATTATCGAGTAATAGAATGTAAAAATTTAAGACGGCAGATTTAATAAAGATTTATAACTTTATTATAGGTGGACGGCGGACCCGATTTGTACAAATATACATTTAAAATCGAACGGGTTTGAGCATCTTGCTTTATTTCTTGGACAGACGGATAGTTTCGATAATTCAATAACTGACGTACAATTTCGAATATACATGTCAGGGAAACTTCAGTTTTATGCAATTATCGTACGAATAATTTATCTTGTAAAGTTTCTTATTCAGCAGTACTCCGAAAATATGCTGATATCGAGTGACCCATATAAGCTGCCGTTACTAAAAACGTCTGATAAAGTATAGGATAAGGTATATGGTCTGACATCTTTCGAAAATAAAATTATCACTCGCTCCTGCCCTCGTTCCAATCTAACATTCATATTTTTAAATAAGAAACTGCGCTTTATAATAGTACCACGCTCGAATCTTATCCGTCCAATTCGTCGAAAGCAAACGAAATTATTGTACATTCGTTTCAGCGCTGCCTCGCTCGCGCAAATATAAACTAATCGAATGAGTGCGCCATATTCCGATTTGAAAAATTATCAATAATTATTCCGTGGAAAATGGCTGTATTTTAATATAATTTTCGCAGATTAACAATGTTGCTACGAGACTATACGTAATCGAGTTTCATGCCGATAGTCAGTTACTGAGCCGTTCACGACGAGCTGCTTTACCAGCACGTTAATCCACTTTACCCTCATAGTCAATGCTGACTTCCGTGCTTAATAGTCATTTTATACTTGTTAAATTAACCAACGAGAGCTGCTCTCTCTCTCTCTCTCCCAAAGTGAATTCATAGGCACGGATATATTTACAAAATTCATGCGCTTATCCTCGCCGAGCGACGAACATACGCTTTTTGAGCGGACCGCAGGTAAAATTCGTTTATCTCTTCGAGGGAATCGCGCGCGTCTTGGGACCACTGGGCAGGTGGGCAGCTAATGAGCCGCCCGGCCGAGGGCATCCCTTCGGATCGCGCACAAAAGCCTCGGCGATCGCGCGGCCCGGGCTGCGTACGGTCGATCGTCGGGCAATTTGTCGAGCCGTCGCCGACGCCCCGTTTCTACGCTTTTCAAATGCGGACCTTAGTTTTATTAATATATATACGCGGCGCGACGGCCGTTTCGAATTCGATATTGCTTTTCAACTTTTTTAATATTATATCGAATTCTTTTCGGGGATAAAAGTTGTTATTAAATTCGAGCGGTGGACTTTTTTTTTTTTTTTTATCGCCTTTGACGGTAAATTATTTTTATACTTAAAATTCATAAAAACTTTATCGCTTGACGCGAGAATAAATTCTGCTCCGCAGCCATCAACTTATAGGTCATTTTTCTCGCCCAGTCATACGATATTAAAAGGCTACATGCGTATACATATTGCAGTAAAATGAAGTAACAACCGTAATACGCAGCGACTTACGAAATCCAAGCTAATAGTCTTGTAGCGTCCGCGCACCAACGAAATAACATCCCGCGAAAACAAAAAAAAAAAAGAAAACAGGAAAAAAAAACGCAATAAGGCTCACCCTCCAGAAACATCAATAGGCCCCACACACATCCTCGGCCCCTTCGGTAAAAAGAAGCATCGAGACCCGCGCCGCCATACACGTGTTCCCTCCGCATGAATAATCCAGCAGGAATCGTTAGCTCGTACAGCCGCGCGGCGCTCGATATCTGCCTCCGTCACGCAATCGCAGACGCGTATATAGCCCGGCCTCTTTAACCTCAGCCCTTTGCCGCGAGATAAGGAAGAGCGAGCAGTGCCAGCGACGTCAAAGAGCGCGCCCGGCTAATTATTAATCTCCGAGACTTGACCCCTTTCGGGAGCGGGGTGGGGGGGAGGGGAGACTGCCTCTTAATCCCCGGCTGCCGGAGAGGGAGCGCAGCTCGGCGAACAAAGCCGGGGGAATAGACGTGCTTGCTTAGAAGGAGATGCCGAGCCGAGATCGTGAGCTTAGCAACTTTTTTCGGGGTCGCCGTTTGTTGCAAACTGTCGCCTCTCTCTCTCTCTCTCTCTCTCTCCGCACGTGACGTTCCGAGAGGGACTCATATTGTGGAGAGAAAGAGAGGGTGAGGATGAATTTTCGGACGAGATTGCGGCGGGATTTTATTTTTCGGGGGAGGGGATGTGCCGGGAATTGCCATTTGCCGCGGCGATAATCTTTGCTGGAATGCCGACTGGCTTTTGATCTCGGAGGGGCGGGTAGGAAGTTGGCTAAGAGTTTCTTAAAATAAGCCAGGTATTAAGCTATTGAATTATAACGTTCGTTTGGTATAATTCGAGCTTTTCTTTATTTGGCAATCTCCTCTTACTCATTAACAGTAGTTTTTAATCAGGCTATATAATCTCGCAAGAGATTGAGAAGCCGTTAAATAAAAATAAAATACAGCTTTTAATTTACACCTTAAACTCTTGTAAAAGAAAAACCGTCAAGGCTTATACATTTCAAAATCCTCACCAGAATCAAAATAAATTTATCGACAGCGCATTCAGCACCCGTCCTTGTATCCCTGAAACCGAGGCTCCCAGGCGTCGTCGCCTCTTCCCGTCCCTCAGTCAAAGCCCCTCGTTTCTCGCCGGAAAATTCGACAAATCCCGACTAAAAGATTCTCTCTCTCCCTCGTTCCCCCCGCAGCCGGAGCTTCCTCGAGTATGTGCAAAAGAGGCCGTCGTCGGTGCAGCGGCTCGAGAAAAGAGAGCTGCTCTGATCTTCTCGGTCTCTCATTATTCTCGGCTCTGCAGAGCGTTCCGCTAAAGTGTCGCAAGATCGCTCGGCGGCGCGGCGCTCGCTCCGTCTAATCGGCCGAATGCATCTTTCGCCCGCCGGGGGAAGAGATCAGAGAGAGAGAGAGAGAGAGAGAGAAACACAATGTGCGACGCGCAGACACGTGTGAGATATTTTATTTGCCGCGTCGACGGAGACCTTTTTACCCGCATATATACGACGTCGACGACGGGCGCTATTATCGTTTTGATGCCTTTGAAATTCTGCCAGAGACGACTAGAGAACGAGTTAAGTCGGTCCTGAGCTTTCTTGTTTCGAGTTTTTTTCTCGCGCTGCTTTCTTTTCGGCCCGGGAGGTAAGTTTATTTCGTTGGCGAGGGAAGTGTCAGGGGGGTGAGGACTGCTTTTGGGGAGAGCGAGGCGGTTTAATTATAGAAAAATTCACCTTGTTTCGTAACTCGAGAAAAATGAAAATAAACAAACTTTTTGGGACGTCGCGGTTGAGCGAGCGAAGAATTCATCATGCTGAAAATTTGCTTTGATACTAAATTAATGGCGTAATTAAATGTTGAAGTGATTTAAAGCACAGTTTAAAAAATTATTTTTAAAACAAAAAAACGGTCTATTTTGTTTAAAACTTTTTAAAAATTTAACGAGCTCATTTGAAAGATTAAACAACTGTTCAATTATTGAAAATTTATTTTAACCTCTGGTCTGGCGTTCAATTAAAGCACTTTTTAAAAGTTTATTCAGCCACAAAAATCCAGATTTCAAAGTGTATTAGCGAAAAATCATCATTTTCAATAGCCAGGAAGAAAACTGTATATTTCAGCTTAAAACATTCTAACGAACAATATAAAATAAAACACTGACCGAAAATTTATCCAAAGCACGAGAGGTGAGTCTGCACAAAAGCAGACTTCTTACGAACAGCAGGTAGTTCTAACTTAGTACGAAAGGATGCACTTAACCCAGCAGGCACGTAAAGTCCTACTTCCGGGTCGAATTACCCGGCGCGTTGGCCACCAGCCGGGGATTAAGCGCGACGGGCGGTCCCGCTAGCAAATCTCGAGGCAATAATCCGCTTGTTATTGACCTTTTCCCGCGGCATTTCTTTAAAGCCCTACCGGCTCGCCGATCTCCGGCCGATAAACGGGCTGCATTACTAATCCGGCGGACGGACCGGCAGCTGTTTTTCCGTCGCGGGCGCGGATTTCGGGACGGGGAATCGCGCAGGTGACGCGGCCGCTTCTCCGCGGGGTTTTGCGTTTTATGCGAGGAGGGACGCGCGGCCCGGGTTTATTGTACCGTTCCCCCGAGTTAATTACGATCGTTTAGTCGTACGTGAGATTTCGGAAAGCCACGGGTTTAGCCGGAACGGGCAGAGCTGCTCGCTCGTAAAATTCTCGAATTTTCGCTTTTTATTTTAAGCTCGGCTCAGGAATTTTTATTATACCGGAGGAAAGACCGAGAGGGGGAGAGAGAGAGGAGAAATTCCGCTTTACTGCGTTTTAGAACGGCCGAGTTTGCGGTCTTTTTCCGCGAGTATCCTAAGCACGAGCAACAATTTTAACGGCCCATTATTAAGAAAACAGTAAATTGTAATAATATTGTTTGCTTTTCAGTTTTGCTTTAATACGCGATAAAGGTCCGCGCTCCAGATCTCCGCGCGGAAACAAAGATCGGGACGTTCAAATTTCATTGCCGAGCAAGCACTTTTCCATAAGCGCGCCGAGCCGATATTCGGCGTATACATATAATACGCGAAATCCCACTTTGCCTTTTGCCTCGGCAGCCTTACGTTCGCGCACGCGAAATATTCAAATAATTCCACGGGCCGTTTATCTGCGCCGATATTCTATTATCCCCCGCGTGACCCACATAAATACGTACTCGCCGCTCGTCTGGTTGAGCAACTCGAGCGCAGCTAATCGGTTATTTTTAAATACTCATACGCGTCGCCCCGCTATCGCGCGCTCTGCGAGAGCGCTTCCAACAAATTCGCATACATTGTTAAAAATAGCGCAGATTAGATAACGATTTGCCAAGCGACTCGGCCGAGGCGGGAGGCAGCCGCGAGAAAAAGCGGAAACGGATAAATCCGCGCGCGCGGGGCAATTTAAGAACGTGCGCGCGACGACGCGGCTCCCTGTTTATAAATAGGGCGATGTATATCGGCGCTCGTAAACAGAGCTATTTGTCCCCGAGAGTGCAAAGAGTCAATCGCGGAAAAGCCCTCGCTATTTTCGGGCATAAGGCGACTCGAAACGACTCCGCACCAGCTGGCCCCCGGGCCGAAATAGAACGCGATCGGCGTCGGAGAGAGAGAGAGATCCCGCAGCTGCGCGGCCGCGCGAAATTACGCGCCGATTACGATAATTGCGCCGATGAAACTCGCGCGCGCGCGCGAGAGAGAGCGCCGGCCGGGGCTTGCGCGAAGCGAGCGGAGCCGTTTATGGACAGCCGGAGCCGAGGAGCTGTAAAGAAGACGTGATTTACGAGGGGGTTCGAGGGGTCTCTCTCTCTCTCGAAGCCGGGATTTCTCGAAATACGGTAGTCGATCATTTTTTCCGAGCCTCGTAAATCTCGGCTTAATCATTCGGCCGGACGCCGATACTCGCGCGGCGCGTCGGGCCGAGCGAGTCACTCGGAGGTGTTGCGGACTTCCGCCGGGGAGTCGAGTAAACACGTTGCGTTTTGCATTTTTAAAAGCGAGCTCTTCCGAGAAGGCAATGTCTCTCCGGGTGCTTATTGAATTCAAAGAAGTGTTTTCACTCCAATGCATTTTTAGTAATGCAAATTGCCACGGGGAGATAAATGCCCCGAGTCGGAAAGTGTTTTTCAGCTCGGAATAAGCATCGCCTTTTCTTCGACGGGGAACGCATTCACGAGGTGTGCGCTGTAAACTGATTGTTGATTATCTCGAATTTCAAAGGTGCATTTTAAACGTAGGCTCTCGGTCAGGTGCAGCCTATTAAAATCAGATCCGTATTAAGGAAAAAAGCTTCTGCCTTCATTTAGAACATTTTTAGACATGATAATTAGGAACTTTTTATGCTAAATAATTTGTATTAAGCTGTCGAAATTGACGAAGGTATAAACTGCGTTATTTAACTTTTTAAAACCTTCAATAATTGATGTAAAAAAGTCACTGAAATACCCTAGAATTAATTTTTTCCTCGTCTATCAAAAGGAAAAAAATTCGAAATAATAACCTAATTAAAGTAACTTGGAGTTTTCTCAACAATCGGCCGTAAGATAAAAGTGTAAATTGCCTCCTATTACCTCAACGACACTAAGACAGCTTCGACCCGGCTGGAATTATTGTTCTCGTGGTCAAACAGCACTTCGTTCGAAAGTGTACATATTCTTAACGACCGTTATGTAGAAAGCGCAGTTTTCTTGGAAGCTAATGCCGGGGCTCAATTTTATAATCGCTCCTTACAGAAACAATAAATTTATACGTAAAGAGGCCCATTAGAGCGATCTCCGAGTCATCGCCGCCAAGACTGCGCCCGAATACCGGCGAACGAAGGCTCTCTCGTGTCGTTCAATGAAAATTGATACCCCGGCCGAGATTAATCTCCTTTTTTGCGTGATTCATCGCGGAGTCGATCTCGAAGTCGTCGCGCTAATTTCCTTGAGCTCTGGAAAGTTCAAGCATTACTCGACGCTTCTTCCTAAATCTCAAAATATTTCAGGCTTTAAGATTTTTTATTAAAAAAATTCGCGATCCTAATAATCTCTGGTTAATGAAAACTCCAGCCACCGAAGAGCTTTAAAGTCTCGAGAGCAGCGTCTCCCGTGAAAAAAAGCGAAACCAAGCAACAACAGAAGCCCCGATCAACTTTGCGGAAATGAATTTTTCAATTAGGCACCGAGGCTCAGTGCAAATCCCACGAAAGTCCCGAGCACCGTTCTCTCTTTCTCTCTCTCGCAAAGAAAAGCTAATCGAGCTTTATACTCCCGGCGTTTCCAAGAAGCGTCGGAGAGAACGACCGCAAACAGGTGGCGACGCAGGTCCCTCTCTCTCCCTGCACCGTCGTTCCGATGAAATAGCAGAGGAGCCGCGCCGCGCGCTGAGTGCAGCACTCTAACCTGCGGAGGCAAGCAACGTCGCCGTTTATTAGCGTTAGTCCGCCAGCTCTGCGGCGGCGGCCGCGCGCGCGCGCACACAAAGTTGCACGACCGGCTGTCGGACGGATGCTAAACGCCGAGCGGGTCTCTTTAGCCAGGCGAGTTTACGGTCAAGGCCTTTTCCCGAATTTCGCGGGGCTCCGTCGCCGGAACAGCTGCGAGACGGGGAGACGCGGGGCTGCGCTCTGCCCGCGGTGAAAATCCACGGGGAAATTCGTGCTTTTTGCATAATTGAGAGCGCGGGCTGGCCTGCAATTGGAAGGCAAACCTCTTCGCCGGCGGCGACTGCTCGACCGACGCGAATAAAACACTTCTGCCTCGGCGGCCGGGAAATTCTGAATTCGACGCAGCGATACCCTGGTAGAAATCTTACGTAGTTTTTGACTAATGAATAGCCAGAAATGCGATTTCTGGTTTAGTTTTGGCTAG
>JAWWEM010000010.1:18571358-18586440 GCA_035582935.1 Ormyrus thymus | reverse complement strand
CTAATGATTAGCTTAAAAAAATTAGGTAGTGCTTAATATTTTAACCAGCGGGACTGCTTTATTTTCTACCAGGGTAAGGACGGGCTCGTTCCTCGAAAGCTCGCGCTAAACGCAAAATCGCGAAGATACGGCCGAGGGGGAAAAAAGGTCCTTAATACACGCAATAAACAAGAATTTAAAACGACACTCGAGCGCCGCGCTCGGCTCATATTCCGGCCCTTATCTCTCGCCAATCATCTCCCTCTCTCTGCGCGCGACAAGCAAAAAGTCCTTATACCGCCAGGCCGATAATGAAATTATATTCCGAACAGCAGATAGGAGTAAAAAAAAAGGGCGACTTGTCCGCGCGATAAACATATACGCGAGCGCGACCGCGGCGCGGCCAACTAATTCACCTGTCCCTCTCTCTCCGCGGCTCGTGCGATAAAACGGCGGCCGGGGCTATAAAAAGCCCGCGCGGGAGAGAAAGAAAGTTTCTTCGAGGCGGAAAAAAAGGCCAGGAGCGGGCCGCCCGAGAGTGATAAAAGTCCCGGCTCGCGCGCACGCGAACCCGAGTAGCCGCGGAGACAAGATCTCTCTCTCTCTCTCTCTCTCTCTCGAATGCAGCGGAGGCTGAGCGGCCACTAAACTCCGAATGGCTAACTCACTCGTTCGACGCGCCGCCGGGCATTCAATTCGACTCTGTGTGCGCGAGTGTGCGAGGGTCGGCCGCAAGTTCCACCGAGCCGCTTCCACTTATTCGACGGTAATACACCGGGAGATTCATGTCGGGCCGGTTTGTTTCTAACGCGCCTGTAAACCCTCTCTCTGAAAAGAGGAGGGGGGGGAGTGGAAAGAAAAAAAAGAATATTCCGCCGCTGGAAAAGGGGGCTTGTTAAGGCCGCACTTTGGCCGGCGAAGCGCCGAGCGGCCGCGCGCCTTTATTTTTTGACCCCTTCCGTTTATCCGAGCTTTTTTCAATTCGGCCAGCGGGCCGCGCGGCTTTCCGGCTCGCAAATAAAGTTTTTCATGAAAATCCGCTGTAATTAGGGTGGGCTTTTTTTCTCGGCGGGACCGGTAAGAGGTCACTTAATGGTATTTGTGGATAGCGCTCGCAAACAGTCCAGTCAGCAAACTTGGATAAATTAAAAAAGATATTTATGCTCCGCTCGTTATTTCGAGCCGTCATTTGCCGAGGGGCTGGCCGCTTGAAAATTTCAAAGCACACGAGCGAATTCGCTCGCCGTCGATTATTCATAAAAATTTATTCGAGCATTTAGTGGCCGTACATTGAAGTAGAAGCGTAAAGTCCGCAGCTTTTATTAGCATATAATAAGTATGTAAGTATATCCGACGCGCGCAATCGCCAAGGAAGACGCGCATTTTGGATTTCACGCAAGTCTATCGCGCGTTAATATTTGACTAGCTGCGGTTTTAATACCGGAGCCGGGAATATTCTTCCGTTCGTTATTAAAGCTCCCGCCGCAGCTAAAACTTTCCTCCGGCCATTGTGCACCCCCGTCTCTAACCTACGCTAAGCACACAATTAAATAATCTAGACAATAGCAGATCGGGATCGCGCTCCGAATACAACAACGAAACTGCGAAAAATCCTCCAGCCGATCGAGGGAGCCGCCTTTGAAAGCATCAACTGCACTATTATATTAACCCCGCTTGTCGTGTACACAGCGCCCGGGGGGAGGAGGGGGCGGAGGAGGCTTCGCTCCGGCGTTCGAGCCCGTGTAAATACGAATTACAGTGCGTATTTGTAATGCTCGCGGGCAGCTCATACACATAAGCAGGTGTAGGCGAATATGCAGCATCAATATATGTGTATACGCACGCACACCTGGAAGTAGGAAGGGAGTCGCCTCTCTCCGCACGTGCACATATATACGTGTATATACCCGGGCGTCCGCGGTAACGAGGAGATCGCGTGTACACGCGCCGGCGCACGAGATTAGGGTTAAGTCAGCGTTAAGCACGGAGAGAGAGAGAGAGAGAGAGAGAGAGAGAGCGGGGGAGCCCGCCTCTCTCTCTCTCTCCTCCGAGATTACAGTATCGTTTGCTATTAGCGCCGATATTGAAATCGTTGTCGGATACACCGACAAATTTCAACTAATGCCGGGGCTCTCTCCTCCTGCGCCCCGATCTGGGATTACGTGCGGACGTACGTTTTGGCGCATTATACCCGAAGCTCCGCTCGGACGAGAGAGAGAGAGAGAGAGAGCTGCCTTTCTTTTCGATATTTGCCCCGATGAGCGGCCGGGTAATTTGCCGAGGAGGAGCTTAGCGTGCCGTGTCTGGCTTCGATTCGAGATTGACGCTGTGCTTTGCCGGCCCAATTGACGGCTGCCCTTTTGGACTATTGGATTTGCTTAATTATGATTTGTTTTTCGCCCCGCCGCTGGATAATTAAGGTTTTCGATTGATTTTCAGGCGTTAAAAATGGCAATTCAGACGGAATTTCCATTCTGCTGGGTAACAGTAAAAAAACTCGGATTTCGTGGAAAACAAACAGGCTCGGCTTGGCAAAAACCGCGAGCTTTCGTTTGTAGAAAATAAAAGAGCGCTTTTTCCATCGCCTTCAGTGGCCCAGAAAACTGGCTGGGAGGAAAAAAAAAAGGAAACCCCGGGCGAGAGCATTTTTCCCGTTAGAAATTCAGCCTCGGCGGAAATTTCGCGCCGCCAAGTTTCCAAGTGGACGGGCTCGAGTTTAGCCGGCGCTCGGCGCGCGGGCAATTTCTCTATTGTAACAAACCAAAAGGTGTGCATAACCTCGCCGGGAGCGGGAGGGAAAAAGAGCGGAACCTTGGGCCAGAATCAACAAATCAGTTTTTGCCTCTCTCGGGCTGCAGCGGCGGCAGCAGCAGCAGCAGCGGGAGCTCCTCTCTTTTCGTTCGTTCGCTCGATTACGAGCGAGAGGAAATTGCCGTCGTAAAAAGTTCGTTTCTCGACTGGCGTTCGTTCGTTCGTTCGTTCGTTCGCGAGCGGAATTCTCGATGCGAACGACCAGCCTGTCGGTCAGAGGTCCGCAGCTTAAAATCGGCCCTTTTCTCTCTCTCTCCCTCCGCTCTTTTTCAGGCTGCGTGGGACGAGGGGCACGAGAGCGTCGGCAGCAGCGGCAGGTCCTTTCAAAACAGGAAGAAAAAAAAAAAAGAAAAAGAGCAGACGCGGAGGGAGGCTAATTTCTCGGAGATACGGTCGGTACCCCCCGAGGCTCCATGATTTAGGAGCCGACTTCTTCGCTTATTTTCGATCCCTCTAATGCGGCCCTCCCTCCTCCGAGCCCGAGAGGCTCCAGGTCCGGCTCGCGAGGCTGCTTGTGTTTACA
This sequence comes from Ormyrus thymus, assembly GCA_035582935.1. Classification (NCBI taxonomy): domain Eukaryota; kingdom Metazoa; phylum Arthropoda; class Insecta; order Hymenoptera; family Ormyridae; genus Ormyrus; species Ormyrus thymus. Next base: position 18,583,127 of record JAWWEM010000010.1, on the reverse strand, counting down.
AGGGATTTAGTATACTTATGTCGCGGATGATATGCGGGACTGACTCTTTCTCCGTGGGTAGTTCGGGCCCGTTCTAATCCCATTGCTTGCGGTCTGATTTCTTCTTTAGGGGAAGGAGCGCGTCGGGATGTTCATTCCGATGGGGATTCTCGCCGGGCCCGTTTGGGAATTTAATTATTGTCACTCAATCGAATGTAAATTAACGAGTAATTAAAAGACAGTTCTCCCTCGAAAAGAAGCAGCGGAAACATTTCCTTTACCTCCCGGCTCCGCAGTTCCACAATACCGGCGAGGTAAAAAAAAACATCGACGAGCTCGATTAACAGCCCGCCGAGGCGCATTCAGAAGCGGAGCGCGCACAATGCAGCCTCCGAAATAAAACCGCATCGTTATACTTCGCGCTCCCGAAGCGGCATTCGATCCCCGTTTAGAAAAGCACACGCGACCGCGCCGGACTGTATGAATTATATCCCCGCGCCGTCGCCGTCGTTCCCTCGGCCGCTCTTCTCCTCTCGTTTACACGTCCCGGACACAAGCGGTCCAATCGAAGGTCGCGCCGGGCTCTTGAGTTTCCTTTGTAACGGTCGCCGTCGGAAACTTCTTCTTCTTCTCTCTCTCTCTCTCTCCCCCGAGGAAAGAGAAAGAGAGCACGGGACCTTGGCAGGCGCGCAGGCATGCGAGACAATCGGGGGGCTTTCGTGGAAAGCGAGAGAGAAAAAGAGAGAGCGAGAGAGACAGCCACCCTTTCCTCGACCGGGGATCCTCCTTCGTTTTTGCCGCGGCCGGCTGCGTCTGACGTCTATTTGGGAAAGGGGGCGCGTCCCCCCCCCCCCTTCTTTCGCCTTTTTTCCCCGATGCCCGTTTGTTGGCTCTGCCGGTGGCTTGTTTTTCTCCGATACCCCGGCGATGCCGCTTTTGGCTCTCTTAATGTAATGAATGTTTGATTTGCAGTTTAATTAAATCCCTTTAGCGGCCGACGGGGTGATCCCGTTTTTTTTTTTAAGGGGACCGGACCGAATAATAACCGAGCTGTTGAATGTTTGCGCGATTATACCGTAGTCGACTGTTTCGAGGAGTTATACGGATTACGTAATTTTCTTTTTTTTTCGTCAAGTTGACGAGGCTAACTTTTTTGCTTTTGTATTCCTGATTGCGTTAAAGGACAATAATGTAGCTAGACAAATGTTTATGCTCGAGCCGTAAAAAGACGGTATTGAGGCCTTTTGTTCCGTCAAATTAAAATGTAAGTTCACAAGCCGAAAAAAAATGTTTACTCGCGGCGCTTCGATCGAATCGACGCAGACGTTATTTAGCACTTCTCAAATGGCTGAGCATCGATTCGAATTGAAAAGAAACACGCGCCGCGTCGGCGTTCGTCGCCTTCGCATTGACAAACGTCCGCAAGAAAAATATACGTCAGCGGGCTAAATAAAAGCCCCGCGGAGAGCAAATCAAAGAATACGACGTGTCCCGGCAAATAAAGCTCTCTCTTTCCCGTTGGCGCGCGCGCGCGAATGACAAAGGTGCCGGAGAAATATCATTTCCAGTCGTGACATATTCGCGCATTACGTCTTCATACAAGCGGCCTGAAAAAGAAGCATCGCCTCCCTCCCTCCCCCTCTCTCCCGGAGCGAGCCGAACTAGCTGAAAAAGGAGAGCACGGCGGCGCGAAAATAAGAGCAGAGAGAGAGAGCTCCGGCATAAATTCAACAATAAGCTCTTCGGTGGCTGCTCCGCGCGAGCGCATAGCAGGGGGAGAGAAGAAGATTTTTCAAAGTGCCATTCCGGAGAGGCCAGAATTCCGATTGATGGAGGTGTTGCGCTAAGTGGATTCCTTCTTTTTTCCCCTCCGCGGCAGCCGCCGCCGCCCCGCTCCCCGCCGTCGTCAAAGACGTTGAGAACGAGCAGACAGGCAGATCGCAGCTATACAGTCCTCCTTTTTCTCGCTCTTGAACACGAGTTAAAAACGAGGACTCCGGAGCGGCTCTGGCTATAAGCCATTACCGCGAGGCAGAGACTCCGTCTTCTTCTTCTTCTTCTTCTCCTTCTTCTTCTTCCTCTTCTTTTCTTCCTCCTCCTCCTCCTTCGCTTCTTCTGCTCTCCGCTCGTTCCTCGCTGTCTCGCTCAGGCTCGACTGGCGCTCTCCTCCGTCTCGCTTTCTCTCGTCTGGCCGGGGTGGCAGATAACATTGCTGCATGACACCAGGGCTCTCTTGCTAGGAAACTACTCGAGTACTGCCGTCGCTTCTGCCGCTGCGGAGTGCGGATAAAGAGCGACGGGGACGGAAGAGGGAGGGAGCGAGATAGAGATAGGAGGAGGACGTCTCTTAGCCTCCTTGTCGAGGCGCCTGTCTACCTCTCTCTCTCTCTCTCTCTCTCTTCCTCCTTATTCTCCTGCCTGCCTTACACGACTTTAAGGATGTATTGGCCGTGCAGACTCTGCTCCAAGTCCTTACGCTCGCGGAATACTCGCGCTGATTATTTTTTTTTAATGCTCAAACTTCATCTCGCTAAGTGAAGGCATTGACTATCTTTGTATTTTTTAAAAGCGTTTAGACAAGCAGTCTATGGATCGAGCAGCTATATTATCGAAGATTGCAAAGCAAGCCTCGCTGAAACATTTCCCGAACGAAGCAATTTTTCCCCGAAGCAATTATTCATACGACGTCCTAGCTGGGAGAGGGGGATGGGGGGATCTAAGCAACCAACAATATAAACTGCGCCGCGCTCATAAACACAGAAAACCCGGAGAGCCGTGAGAGCAACAATGGGAGGGAAAAAAAGAGCAGCCCACAATAAGCCGGAGCCAGGCAATTTATCTGGCCGCTCGCAGCTAAACGTTAATTTCGAGCCGAGACTGTAAAGCCAATACATCCTTAAGAGCGTCGGTGGCAGCCTCTAGCACGTCCATAACTGCAGCGAGACACAGAGCCCTACAACTACAAGAGCAAGCTCTACACCTTCCTCCCTCCCTCTCTCTCTCTTGTGCGGCTGAGCCACTGCATTAGAGGACTGGGTTACGACAGTAAATTTTCACTACCCGCCGAGCTAATGGCCGGAATGCAGCTGCTTTCACTGCTCTCTCCCTCTCTCTCTCTCTCTCTCTCTCTCTCTCTCTGTCTCTCTCCCTCTCCCGGACGCCTTTTTCGCGGAGGAGTAAGTTGTTCGTGGTTTTCGCGGCTGCGCGCCTTTAATATCGGCGCGAATTCGGGTCCAGCCGACGCGCGAGCAGCTGCCGAATCGCGAACTCTCGGGAGGGACGGCGAGGACTGCTTTGAATTTCGCGCCTAATTACGGGCGTCCAAGTTTTGTGCGCCGCCGGCGAACTTTTCGATGAATTTTTAACGGCCGCGCAAGAGCCGACGGGGGACGTCTGCTCTCTGCTTTCTTTCGGGAAAGTTCGAGGGACGCCGCGCCGCGGGGATTCACGGACCGCTGCGAAAATTCAGGCCGCTTCGTTGCGGAGATCGTTTTGTTTGCATCGCGACGCTTTGGCCGAACGTTTGAGAGGTCGTTAACGGGATAATTTACGAGTCGCTTCGCAAAAATGGCGAATTAATTCTCTCGCTCGATAACTGTCCGGGAGCGGCGAGCTAGTTTGAAGTCTGATAATAAATTTTATTAATAACTTTAATGCGCGGACGATATTTTAATGTAATTTGGATAGAATTACGCTGAAACGATGCCAAACAGGCTTGCAAAACTTCCCGCGAGTCGTGTGCGCGCCAATATATATATATCCGATTTGAAATTCTAAATTATTTTCTACTAATTAATGCCACTTCTCGCGCTCGAGCGTGCCGCAGACCGATTTTTCTTCCCGGAGTCGAAATTAATGTGGAAATGTGTTGGTGAATTTAAAACATTATCGAGGCACGCGGCATTAAAATTAGTGGGGACTTAAACGTACTTAAACTTTACATGCAGTGTAAAACCGACTGACGCAAAGTTCAAAAGTACTCGAGCGTCTCGGCGGTGTCGTTACTTCGTCTTGATTCATCTTGACCCTGTTTACAATTTGAAAACACGCACACCAAGTATGGAAATGCAGTATTAACAACCGACTGGAAGATGAAATTCGCCTGAATATTTAACGCGGAGCTTTCGGCTTTTTTAACCCGGCACATTTTTTTTAGCCAAGCGCGGCTCTCGGACTGGAAAAAATAACTTCCCGCAAGCGCATCGTAAAAAGCCAAGTTATTAAAAATTTTCCCTCCGACGGCCGCGTCGTTACTCCGCGGCGGGCGCGATTCGCCGGCAAAGTCATCGCTTTCGCGCAAATCCCGAATCATCCCGGCGAACTTGTTCCCCCCCCTCCCCCCGAAGTGGCTCGGTCCTCAGTCGGCGCGGCAGTCTCAAATTAGCCTGACACAGAGCGTATTCATTTCTCTTAGCTCTTTGCAGCGCTCTCGCTTCGAATGTAATCTCGGCGCGCCGGGGGAGGAGGGAGGGGGCGGGGGCCTTCGGAAAACTCACCTCCTCGGCGTCGGGAAAGTTTCGCGGCTTTGGAAACTTGCTGCATTATAGCTTACCCCGAGAGTCTTTTGTACTCGCGCGCGACTTGCCGAGTAGTTCCGGGCATGCGAGTCTGCGTCGCGGCCATTATGCACGTGCGAGAGAGAGAGAGAGAGCCGCGCGCTCTCTGTTTCCCAATCGTGCAAATCGAATTCCGCAGTCGAGCGTAGAGCCGAGCGCGCGTTTTGTGCCGAGGCGCAAGCGAGCGAGAGAGAGAGAGAGGGCCTGTACCTATACGTGCCGCGGAGAGAAACTTTAAGGAGGGTCTTTTCTCTGTAGGGACGTATTGTTCGAGGGCGCCTCGAGGGCCCGCCTGGAATGTTCGTCTGCATTTTTTACGAACGAGCGGGCTCCGCTTATTACGCGAGATTGAATAACGCGCGTTGGCGCTTCATTTTGGGGAAGTTCGCTACTTCGAAGCTCGTCGGCTTGGAGGTTTTTCGGTGGCAAAGGCGGCGAGAATGTATTAATGCGAGGCGAAAGGAACTGTTTTTTGTTGAATTTACGTATAAATTAAGTGTTTTAGAAACGTGGAAACGAATCCAGTTACATTTTCCAATGACTAGCCAAGAAACCGATGTTCACGAGGCAGAAAATCGATGCTTCCTCAAAGAAAGCCAAATCAACAGCGAGAGGGAGAGAGAGAGAGAGAGCAACTATTTAGCTTCCTCCCGCGGCATTCACACAAATCCGCCAGTCGAAGGCCTCGAGAAGCATTGTCCTTTATGAAAAAAAGACGTCGGCGGCGCAGGAAGAGGAGAGAGAAAAGGAAAACGTCGAGGAGGAAAAAAGTAATCGCGGTTAGAGGTGTGCAGGCTCGGCTTCTAAAGAGGACGAGGAGAGAAAAAAAGCTCGACGCGCCGAAGTCTCTCGCGATAATTGAAAGCCACTCTCTCTCTCTCTCTCTCTCTCCCTCGCTCTCTGTGCTCCGCGCAACAGCGAGAGAGGACCCTTCGCACTGAAAATTACTGGCACTTTATTTATACCGCGCGGCCGAGTAGTCTCTCTCTCCCTCGTTCGCAGCCTCGCTCTCGAAAAGTAGGAGGAACGCGAGTGCGCGGACAAGAGGCACTGCGACTTTTCTTTACTCCTTTTTACACACACACACACACACCAGCCGCTCGCGTACACGCGCGCAGCGTTCTTTGCCTCTTCCTCTATTCTGCCCACCTCATCTCCGCGTGTACAACATTTTTAAAGAAAGCCCGAGGAGCCGGCCCCGCGAAAACAATGGCCGCCTCTCGCTAAACAGAGAGAAAAAGAACGACGGCAGGACAAATAAAGAGAAACTGAACACCGTAATCAAAAGAAGAAGAGTGCTGCGCGCTCCCTCCCTCCCCCCCGAAGCTGCGCGCCGGTTCCGCTTTTTTTTGCTCGGCTCTCGCGTGAAAAAGCTGGGCACGAATTGATTTTTAGCGGTCGAACGAGCTGCGACGCACACACGCCGCACGCCGGATTGCGTTACGTTGTTTTGTAAGTTTAATTTTTTGCCGCTCGGCCCGGCCGCGCCAGTCGATATTCGCTCCCGATGAACGATGATGCGGTTTTTCGCGCTCGTGGAGCCGCGCCGCCGCTCTTTTTTTCTCTCCCCCTCGCTCTCTCTCTCCGGCCGCGCCGAATGATCGAAAATTAAAAAAGCGTTTGTTAACAATTCGCCGCGGCGGGCGGTTTTACAAAGCCGCGGATTACGGAATTCCGCGTTTCGCGCACAATTAGGATATAAGTCGCGGGGCTCGTTAAATCCTTTAGGAGCTAAAAATGTCGCTCTTTATATCCGGGGGAAGGCGCAGACCGACGTCGGCCGAGCGCTCGACTACTTCTATGAATAAATAAATAGCTCATTACGGCTTAGCCGAGGCAAAGGTTGAACGCGTTGCGCATAAATATTTCATCGGGCCAATAAAACTCGGCGGCCCCGCGCCCTGCGGAACGAAAAACGCGGCGTCATTACTCGTCGACGTGAAAATCACCCCCTCCTGCAATCATTCGGCAGGTAGCCCGCGCGGAAAAGCCGCGAGGAAAATCTTTGGCGGGCAGAAGGGTTCGGGGGGAGGGAAACAAAGCGCCCCCCCCTCGAAGGAAGCAGCAGAACGAAACAACAAGCTCCTCCGTCTCGCTCTTGCCCCGAGCTTTGTTTTTCCCCTCCCGTCGTCGTCGTCGTCGTCGTCGTCGCTGGCGTGGGTGGCCAATAGTTTCGCCCCGGGTCGCAGTGGCGGCAGCAGCGCTCCCTCTGCAGAGCACCGCTGTGTACGAGGCGACTGCAAAAGCGAACGAGCTGCGCACAGCCGCCGCGGCTGCCATGAGCCCGAGAGAGACAGCCGGCTTCCACACCTACGTGGGCGCGCACGCACACGCGCGCGTCCCCCGCGCGAGTCCGCGCGGACTCGACGAGCGGCAGTCGCTCCGAGCCGGCTGCGCTCCCATTCGCCGGAGCGGCGGCGCGGTTGGCTGCCGGCGCTGCTTCACCTCGGGAGGGGCGGTCGCTGCTTAAGCGCGCCGCCGCCAGTGGCCAAGTCGCGGGAGCGGACGCCGCCGTTGGCCGGGGGCAGCCGAGTCCGCGCGGACCGCCGACGAGAGCTGAGCGCGGAGGCCCCCATATTTACCCTATGCCGGGGGTATAGAGGTCGTCGGGGTGGAAAACGCTCAAATGGGGTGGTTTAACGCGAACCTCGCCTCGTCGTGCCAGAAGGACCTCCACACCCCTACTCACCGCCGCCGCCACTACTTCGACCATGCCGCCGCCGCTGCTGCTACTACGACGCCGCACCGCCGATCTCCGCAAAGCCGTGGGAGAGAGAGAGAGAGACGCGCTATCTCTCCCTCCTTTCTTAGTGTCACTTCCAGTGTCTCTGCATTACTCTCCGTCTCTGTCGGCTACACGTTCGAGATTTCTGATTCGGCCGCGCGCGGCGAGCGCCGCGAAACTTGGATTCCCACTGGCTCCCGGTGGGCATTAAAATCTTAAAACCGAGACCTGCGGGCTACCGATTTCCAAGCCGACGAGCAGCGTAGCTCGTCCTCGTCGAGTCGGCGTATTTAGGAGCGAGCGACGCCGCGAAAATCGATCATACGCGCGCGCGCGGCGTCGATTTCGCGCGACGCGCCGCGGCTAATGAGCGGCCCGCTCTTGTTTATCGATAGCTCCGATCGCCGCGCGGCGATCCTGCCCGTTCAATTATTTTATTACTCGGTGATTGTTTATTTTGCGCCCCGCGAAATCGTCCGGGGGGGTATACGGAAAGCGCGGAATAATAACGGGCCTATTACGGGATTCCTCGAAAATTGGTGCGAGCCCAAGATCCCCGCTGAAATTAGCAGCGAAGCGCCGGCGGGACAAAGAAATCGCGCTCGGCTCCATTGTCAGGAAAATTAGGCAATCGAGCGCGCCTAGTGCAATAATAATCCCGGCCTCGGCGACCGCCGCGCGGCATAACGAACCGGGCGCCGCGGCGAAATTAGGCGATCGAGCCTGCGCTCTCTTAACGCTCCGACCCGATTGTTCCTTCTCCCTCCTCCCCTCGGCATATACGCGAAAGGAATCCGAAAATTGCGCGAATAGTCCCCGCTCGGCGTCTCCCTCTCTCGGCCGTACGTCTTTCTCGGCTCGTTCGTTTTTGCATCGCCAGGGAGAGCGGAGTATATCTCAATGCTATATCGGCTCTCGGCGTTTTCTCTCTCTCTCTCTCTCTCCTTCTCGCCAAGAGGTCCGATGTCGTTTTATGACCGCGCGCTTTGATATCAAACTTTTCCGCAAGCTCTTCAATCTCTATCATTCCTTTCTTCCCTCCTTTTTTAACGCTCGTATATTTTTCCTCGCTCTCTTCGCCGATCCTTTCGGGCTTGTCGCGCGGGTATATACGTATATACGCGTGCGCTTTTTGCGAGGCGCGGCGGCGGAAAAATTTTTATGCCCGAGCGGCGTCAAACTTATAAACGCGAGTACGAGCCGGGATATATATTTCGCGAGGCGATTAGTCGGGGCTTTTTTACTTCGGAGATTCTAGAGCTTTACGAGCGACGGTTAATTGAGCAATTTGTTGATCGACCGCGCGCTTCTGCGCTCTCCGTGCGAGTCTTTGAGTTAGCTTTTCAAAGTGAACTGCTGCTTTTTTAAAGACGTTCGATTCCAGTGTCGGAGGTGGAGCTAAATATTTTTCGGGGAGAGAAACCGAATGGGGTAACGGGAACGTTCAATTTGCGGTTTACTGGAAGCCAGAAAACATTGAATAATGAAAAACTAGATTCAAAGTACAGTTTTCAGAGGCTTTTTATTCCAAGAATTAGCAATGTGTATAAAATTTCTTGAAATTGAATAATCTCCATTTGGTTTTGTTAGTTATTCTCGTATTTCAACATTTTCATAAATTTTATTCCAAGAAAAAACGTAACAACGAAATTAAATATCGCCTGGAAATGGAAGTGGATCTCTTTCAAAAAATTTTATACCGGCACAAAGTATTAATAAACGAATAGCAGCTGAAATTTTTATTACATATTCAAGAATTTTACTGAAATGCGATTAAACTTGCTTATAAAATTTCATTACTCAGATTTTTATGCTTGAATAATTGTTAAATATCGCATTAATTTACCCGCATAACTTTGTAATTTTAATGGAAATAAATGTCGGCTCGATATAATATTATTTCTGATTTACCGTCTAACTCTGCAGTAGGAAACTTAAGATTCTTAATGATCTGTGTAAACAGACTTAAGAGAGAGACGGGAAAGAAACATAATGTAAACTTTGGCTCGAAATTACAGTCCCGCTCAAGTACATTAAATATAAATTCTTATTTTCCCTCTACAAAAGAATGATAAATCAGGTTTCTGCCGCGGTAAATATTATCACTTCAGCTTTATTCTAAAAATTATTGCATCAGCAAAAAGAGTTCGACGTGTATATACATCGAGTTACGCCTCACAATCAAGCCTTCTCCTTTTACAAAATCGTTTAGGCGAATCAATAAAAGCAATCGCAAGTAATTTTCCCGGAGTTCCGCCGAGCGAGAGTGAAAAATAACAGCTTTGCCCGCGAAGTTACACACACACACACACACACACAACCGCCCAAGGCGGGCTTATTTACCATTGCGAAAGACATCCCGTCTGTCACAATAAGGCGCCACTTTCATAAAATCCTAATTACTCCGGTTACACCTCGGCGTTGTCGATCGGCGCCGAATTCCCCGTCGGAAAATAAATCGCCGAGCGATTCGCCCCCGTATAAAACGACATTTTTCGCCCGACTGCATTATATATGTTTGACTATCCATTTCTCCGAGTCTCTCACTCTCTCTCTCTCTCCCTGCTATTATCGACGATTCCCGCGAGTGGTTTTATCGATCGCTCTCTCTCTCGCTCTCTCGCTCCGATGACGTCGTTATAATGTATAAAGAGGACGTCGCCGGAGTAGCGCCACTATCTGGCGCAATAAGGTTATCGCGCGCGCCACTCTTAAGTCGATTAAAAACTGCCGCTCGGCTCGGCGCGACGCGACTGAGAAATTTGATGCTCCGCCTCGTGTACGGCTCGCTTTTTTTTTTTTTCCTTTCGAACGTTTACTCCTCGACGGCTGGAGGCTTTTTTTTCTAAAGAGTGCGCCCGGGTTTATCTGAAAAAGGGTATACTCGCGGGGTTTGGACGATTATATTGGCTGATAAGGATGAGTGAGCGTATAACAAATGTTTATTGAAATTGTAATCTTTTATTTTTGCGAGCTATGTGTTATGAATAAAAAATGTTTACATTAATTTTTGCAAATTTAAATTTTCCCGCAGATTTAATTGTTTTTGAAGTAATGAAAAATTAACTTCATTTATCATATTCAAATCAATAAATTATATACTGGCGCTATGATTTTTTTATACGTTCAATTCTAGACAGAGTTTACAATTTAATAAAGACTTTAACTCGAATCTTGGCATTTAAATCATTCGACAAAGAGTCTAGACTATTGAAAATGCTTAATTTAAACAAACAAAAAACCCACCACCACGAACCCCAAGTAATTAATCGAATACAGAAGCAAACAAGTCAACAGCCGAGCCACTCATCAAAAGCAATACTCGTTTCAGCCAGCACTTATAACTCCGCGTCGAACCACCCACCTCGAAGACACGCGGCGTAATACCTGCCGGATTTTCGGTCATGAGGAGTATCGCGCGCGATCGTATCGAGCCGGCGGGCGCGCAAGAGCTGTATCTCCGTCGATCTCGATCTCGCCGTGTTTCTCCGGGCCGATACAAATTGCCGCGCGTCGGCGCGGTCGATTGATACGCGCCGAAAGCGCGCCGATTGATACACGGGAATGTATCGGTGTGCTTTTGCGTCGGGTCTTGGGCGCCGCGAGTGGCTTTGATATTATACGCGTCGAGTTGATCGCGGAGCTCATTTGCGGGCCTCGTAAAAATGGACTGCGGAAGGGGCTGGGATGGGTTGTCGGGCGTTTAAAAATTATTTCGCTGCTTTCGAGCTCGCGGGGCTGGGTTGAATGTTGAAAGAAAGTCGGTGGGCGAGTGGGAAAGTGAATTGATTTTGGGACTCGTCGCGTTTAAGCGCTGTTTATATTAATTTTAAAATTGAGCCAATATTGGATCTTTAAAGAGATTAAGCTCATTGAATTGCCTGATGTAGAGTTTTGAAAGAAGGATCAGAATTTAAGTTTTTCGCATTCATATTAGATAAAATTTGCGAAAAATGATATTAATAAGTGCATTTGATTAACGAAAAAAACGATACGCCTATTTCGTGTCTAATTAGAATACATTCAAGAATAAATCAAGCAAATGGCTCGACGCTTTCAATTCGGCGATCTGGAAAAATTTAAACGCGTGCTATGTTTTCGGCAGTTTTGTATACCGCGAAAAAGTTATTCATTTCGACGTTGTGCGGGTTCGAAAGGATATTGAAAAAAAATAGCTTTCGATTAAGCTAAATCGAGAGTGTGAATCGCGACTCGAGTGATCCGATACTATTTTTTTTTTCTTTTTTATGATTCATTGACTCAGAATTTGAAATCGCACTCGCTTTTATAAATAATCACTCACGGCGGATTTATGACCTGTCGGCTAATCAACTTTCAGACTGCCGGCTCGGCAATAATTTCGATTCGCCATCCTTGAGAGATGTTTTTCGAGAACGATTATAAGAAGCGATACGTTAGACGGAGAGGCTTGCACGGAGAGAAATTTCCTATTAAAAATTACTAGAGTCTATTGTAATTTTCTGACAGACTGCCCAAAGTGGACTTTTT
>JAWWEM010000010.1:18476203-18521469 GCA_035582935.1 Ormyrus thymus | reverse complement strand
GAGAGAGAGAGAGAGAGAGAGAGAGAGAGAGAGAGAGAGAGAGAGAGAGAGAGAGAGAGAGAGAGAGAGAGAGTGAGGGAGGGAGATAAAGCCGGTTGTACTACGGCTTCCCGACCGCATGCTCGCCACCAGCACCATCCGAATCCACCCACGGCACTGCTCAAAACGCGCTTCCTACTATCTGTGTATACTGGTGTCGGCGTTTTGCCCATCACCTGGGTTACCGAGGGTTCTCTATCTTTCTCTCTCTCTCTCTCCCTCCCTCGCTTCCTCCTCTGCCTCTCTCCGCTGCTTAGCGCATTATCGTTGCGCCCAAAGTGCGCATCGAGCCGGATATTAGCAGCGACATGGATTATGGAGATCGCAAGGGGGGGGGGATTCGTTAGCGCGCGTCGAGTTTTATTGCGGCCGAGTCGATGCAAGTTTGTTGATGCGTGAACGGAGCCCGAGAGAGCTGGACGCGGCGCTGCAAACTTTTTCACCAGGGGGGCGGCGGAACGAGTGGCAACTTACTTTCATTTTGATGGAGTGCTCGTCAAAGTTTAATGGGACTTGGGAGACTGTATTGCTGGATGATTTCGCATCTGGCGAATGCGGGAAACGGGGGGAAATTTATATTTCATTGGAAATGATAAAAGTTTATTTAGCGTTAAAGCGATTATTATGAATGGCCAAAGGAAGAATACAGCTGGGAAGAAGTGAAAATATCAATCATACATCGTTTCTTCTACCCCGGGAAAGTCAAAGTAGCCATTGCAAGAAACACGCAAATAAACCATTAGCCCCGTCACGAAAACTCTGCCGCAAAAAAATGACCTCTCCGCTCCTCCAAATAAAGCTACTTAATTCAGCACTTAATCCCTATTTTTCGTCAGTTCCGCCAAGCCTGTTTACCCAACAGATATATCAGCCTCCCCAATTCATCCCGAGCGGCGTCGCGACTCGAGTTTAAATCAATGAGGCCATCAACAAAAATCCTCTCCGGCGCACTCGAGCTCTCCGGCGAGCCGCAAGCCCTCGGCCGAGAACTCGCCCCGCGCGTCATATCTCGAATATCCGAAAATCCCGCACCCCATTCCAGTCGGCCCCCTCCCCCCTCGCGTGTGGCCTTCGAGGCCGAGCTTTGATCGAATTAGCGATTATCGTCCTGGGGGCGCAGCATCGGCTACTCCGCGCGAAAAGATAGAGGCTCCCCGGGTGGTCCTCCCCTTTTTCTCCCGAGGGGGGGAGGCAGGCGGAAATTGGCGAGATTCGCGACACGCCGGCCGGCCGGCAGGGGGCGTCCGATGGGAACTCGCGAGCGGCCGGCTATTCAACTCTCTGCTCCTCCGCTGCTCGTGCGCGACGAATTAAGTAATGAGAAAGAGAGCCCAAGTGGCTCTACGGACGCGAATAAATCTTAATAAAGCCCTTCGCTGGCTCTCTCTCTCTCTCTCTCTCTGCTCTTTGGATATGAAGAGTAAGCCGTGCAGCCGTGTAATTGGATGTATGCGATCCTTTATCCGGTATTAATAATGACAAGTTGGAAAAGAGCGAGGGAAAGGGTTTGCTTCTTCTTTCTTTTTGGATATAAATATAATTATGAACTTGGGGTAGCCGCGAGGCGTTCCTTTTGATAAAGCTTCGAAACAAACTTCGTATGATGTGTAACGATGATTCATACTCTGCCGGGGTAATTATTGATTTACTTTCAGTACAATTTGCGATAAAATTACAATAATACTAAAACGTTAGACTCTGCTCTCAAGGCTTTAGAAATCTAATTTATTCGGAGAGACATTGAATAAAGTGGTATATTAATAAATTAAATACGAATTTAACGAGTGTTCTATTAGCAGAATTGTGTCAACAATAAAATCGCTCGTTTTTACGATTTAATAACAGTAGTCTCTTCTTCGTTGCAGTCTTCAAACTTCAAGGCTGTCTATTATCATTTATCTTTTATTTACCCTCGCACGTCGCCGCGACGCGTACCACTTTTTACTCAAACTTCTGTCTCCCCGCTTCAAATTCACAATCTATTTCGCGCCGGCAGTGCCGCAGACGTTACAATCAAGCGGCTCAAAGCCTGCGGCGGTATTTATTCGCTCTGCATCCTCGCGCGAAAGACAACGTCTCGCACATTGTCGGCTGCTCAGCAAATCGCGCGATAGCGCGAACAGCGTTCCCGAAGGGAGAGAGAGGCGTTTTTGCGCAAATATTTAACGACGCATTATCTCGTCGCTCCGACGGAGCGGAGGAGAAAAGAAGGCGCGTTTCGCGAATTTAATTACGCCGGGGGGAGAGCGGGTCCTTTCTCACCGGGGATAAAGAAGCCGCGACCGCCGGGCGATGTTCATAATTAAAAAAGCGAGCGCGCGGCGCTTACCCCGGCGCGTCTTTGTTAAATCGTAACGGGCAGACAGCCGCGGCGCGGGGACGAGTCGCCGGGTGGCGAAAAAGCCGGCGGGAGGACGGAGAGCGATAAAAAGATTTAATAGTATAAGTGCATTTAAGCTCGGACTTATTCCGACGACGACGACGTCGCCGTCGGCGAGTAACGAGGCGAGCGTCATTCCCGGCCGACGTTATACGACTCTTTCTTTTCCCTCGCGCGCTCTCGAGACCTAGACGACGAGGGAAGATCCGTAATACACGAGCACCTCATCCTTTTTACGATTCAACGAGGGGAGGAAAGAATAAAAGGAGGAGAGAAGAGAGAGAGAGAGAGAGAGGCGGGCGGAAAAATATAAAAGACATCCGCGCGCGAGCCGAGAGAGAGAGAGAGAGAATTCCGTGCAATCTCATAATATTCCCGGGCGCAGTAAAGTGCGATCCCCGAAATCCCCGGAGATTTTAGCGAAATAAAAGTCAGGACCGCAAAGGGAGTAAGGGAGGAGGGAGTGGGCGAAGCTGCCGCCGCAGGGTCGATTCATTCAAAAGAGAGGAGTCGCGCATGTGCGCACCAGCGCGGAACGGCGGGCTGTTTCATTTTTCCCTTTTTCTTTTTAACCCCCCCCGCGCCGTCCGCCCTCTCTGCATATCTCCCTCCTTTTCTCGGATGGAAACGTCGATTTTTCCTCTCCTCTCGCCGGGCCCGCGCGGCTGTGTTACAGGGCTTGTACGCCCCGAGCTCTTTATTTTCCCTCTCGCGCGCGCGCGCCCGTATTTTTCCTTTATCGCCCGGCCTTTTTTAGCGGATTATCGATTCGCGAGGGCCGCGGGGAGCCGAGCGGGGGGCGGGGAGCAATCGCGGTAATTATTTCGTATTATTTGACCGAAATCACCGCTTAAGCTGTCGAATGTCGCCGGAGAGATTTCGCTGGGAATTGCGAGCCGAGGGTGGAAATGTATGGTAATGTGATGAGAGCGTGACTAAAGTCTGCTTCTCTCTCTGTCTATCTGTCCCTCTGCCGTGTTATATTAGTTTTTGGGTATTAAATGAAACTGACCTCTTATTTATGCGCATGAATAACATTTATTTTGACCGGAAAGGGGGGGGGCGTCGAAATTCCTCGCATATCGAGATTTATCACCCGAGTCCGGGAATAATCTTCCTCGCGGTCGTTTGAATGATTCATCAGCTCTCGTTCGTCGACAAACAATTACTCGATCGATCGACGGCCACTCCGAGAACCGTCGGGGGGGGGGGGGCGTGTAAAAAACGATCTCGCGAGTAGGCCTCGTCGCCCGGCGCGCCGTTCGAGATGCGCCGGCAGAGTGAAGCCGCGACAAAAACAGCGGGCTAAATCCTTCCATTTCGTCGCAGCTAGCCCCGGCGGTGTAAAAAAAAGAAGAGAGAGAAGAAAAAGCCAGCGCGTTGTCATCCATAAGAATGTAAAAATGCGAGGTTGCGCGCCCCGCGCTCGGCGCAAAAAAGGTCGAAAAAGGAAATGCAAATAGAGCGTCTGATTGCGGGCAACGCGAGAAAAAGTGCGGAAAAAGCGAGAGGAAGCAAAAGGGAGAGAGAGAGAGAGAGAGAGCAAATTGGTGCGGGGGTTGCCAGCGCGCTGCCATGGCACCGCCGAGATAAAAAGTAAATGAGGAACAAAGGTCCCGCGCTAGAGAGAGAGAGAGAGGAGTGGAGCGCTCGAGAAATATAGGGGGAGGCTTCCAGTACCAGACGTGCCGAGAATAATGCAGCCGGAATAACGCGGTCGCCGCCGTGCGAAAGCGCTGAGCTTCGAGGAGCTAAAACGAGAACGAGGAGAGAGAGAGAGAGAGAGAGAGAGAGAGAGAGAGAGAGCCAGAGGGAGACAGAGAGAAATGGAGGGAAAATTGAGGAAAATTAATTAATGGAGCCTACACAGGTAATTAAGTTTTCAAAACGTCTGCCTTAATTTATACTCGACCCTCGACTCGCTCTCGCTCTCTCACTCTCTCGAGATTCTCGAGATCGACGAAAAAGGAAGGGGGGCTGAACTACTGCTCCCTCTCTTAGCGTTTTCACCCCTCGGTGTATAGACGTTCCTTCTCGCCTTCCTTTCTTTTCCTCCTTCCCGGCGACTCGGCGCGCTTTCTTTCTCCTCTCCCGTGTTTCCCAGTCGATTTTTGACGCCCCTCTGTCTGCCCTCGCCTTTTTCTCTGCATCCGACTTCTTTTTCGCAAACTCGGTAATCAGCCTCGCCCGGGGCTTCGTCGATAAGGAAGTCTGCTGTTTCTTCAAACGAATCTGCTCAACGCGAGTAAATCGCTATTCCGCCGGCAGAGGCGAGCATAACAATGGAGCGATAGAAAATGTGGGAGCTCGGTTGACAATGACGGACCGATTCGAGTAGCTGGAAATGTCTCCTCGAGCATTATTTTACAACTCGACGACGCCGCCAGACTACTTTTCCACGTTCGGGATGTGTAATACCGTTACTTAACGATCCCGAAGCGTGGCGTGGATAATTCGACACCCACCGCGGCGAACAATCGCTCGTAACACTCTAGTTTATAGAAATAAAAAGACAACAATTTGTTCGGCCTTATCTGCTCGAAGGTGATAAATATTTGCGCCGCTACTGCGTAATATTTTACTAGCTGCGCTGCGCATATATAAGCTTATTAAATACTACGGTTTAATGATTGTAGCGTTACACCTTATTGCTATTATTCGCGTTAACAAACAATTTGAACGATACATGTTTGAATACGCAATTCACGTCCAATGCCGACGCAAATATATTGTAATACGCCGCACAATGCAGCCCGGCCAATAACAATCTCCCAACGGAACTGCCGATGAAAAACGTCGAAACGACTGTTCAATCACCGCGCGCAGCCCCGCAAAGCTGCTTATAATTTCCCATCGTCGGCAAATATCTAGCCGGCCGCTCGATCCGAGGCATCGCTCGCAATCGGCGAGATCTCCCGGCGGCTTACCCGACGCGCCTTCCACACAATTAAATCAAAGCCCGCGGCGGCCGCGCGGGGCAAAAAACGCGCAAATCCCCCGGCCGAAACTTTTCGATAAATCAAACGGTTTTATCGCGTCCGCACGCAATCCGCGCAGCTCTCGGGAGCGCGAGCACGCGATCGCCGCGCCGAATCGACTTTGAAAAATTCATCGGCAAACACGAGCCGAGCATACGCTTAGACCGCTGCAAAAACTTATTTATGAAGCGAGCGAGAGAGAGAGAGCGGCAGCGGCGCTTGTAAAGCGAGCGATTATTTGCGCGAGAGAGCCGAGGAGTTAACGCGGCCGCGAGGAAAAGGCTTTTTATCGAGTGCGCGGCTTTTACTGCCCGGGGAATCTGCATGAGAATTGCAGCCGGCGCGAGAATGGAAATTTATCAATGTAAATGACGCTGTAACTGTAAACCGGGAGCGGTTATTTCTCGCTTACTTTATAATGAGCTTGACGTCTTAATTTAAATTTTATCGCTGTTTTACAGTTTCTCCCTCGCGGAACTTTGTTCCCGAGAATATATATATATACACACCTGCACTCGTTCGCGGAAGCATTCGATACTTTCTCCGCGCTCTTTTTTCATCAGACTACAGAGTACGCCGCTCTTCCGCGAGAAAATCAAGGTTTAATCGAATATCTATTACCCCGCGCCGACAAGCCAATTCCCCACTCATTAATACCGCTGCCGGCGTCCCCGGAATTCCAAGCGAGAAGAGAGCCTCCTTCCCCGACAACTCCCCCGCATCATCGTCGCCGCGCTCACGTCTGCACCTTTTCTCCGGAGACCTCGAAACCAACTAAATCTCCTCCGGCAATCAAGCGGCCGTCCGAGGAAAATCCCGGCGATGTCGGGCCGCCCGTCGGCGGCATTACCATCATAAAGAGCAATAACGCGTCTGCGTACCCGCTCCGACCGGGCGCGAGAACGAGTCGCGCGCGCCGATAATTGCCGCCCAGCTATGCTAATTCCCAATCAGCGGCCGACGCGAATCCGCGGAGAAAGCGAGCGGGCGAAAAAGGACCGGGAGGGAAAGAGATACACACCGGGATAATTGCACTCGTCGCTCGATCGGCCGCATTGATTTACGTCGCGCGGCTCGCGGCGCCGCGATAAATTAATCCGGCCGCCTTCTCGCGGGGACGCGGGACGCCTTGTTCTCCGAGCTCCCGGCTCTCGTTTTACGTATTAATTTAGAACAAAGGCCGCGCTCCGAAATTACAGGGGATTACGCGCGAAGCGTGCCCAGGCGCTCGCTCTCGAGGCTGATGATATGTGCCTGTGTACGCCGACGGTAATGCCGCAGCGATTTGCAAATGGACAGGGAACTTTACCGTTTAACCATTTATCACTATTTTCGGACTTGATAAACGGGGACGACTTGTAATCGGGATTTGAAAGTACGGGGGATTCCTGATTCAGCGACTGATGATTAATTCGGGCCTGATTTATTATCGTGTACACTTTCAATCGCGAGATATTAATTGGTTAATCCTAATGATTCAGTGAATATTTCAATCATTATCAGTAATTTCTATGATATTTGCGGATCGAGCAGCTAAAGCACCGAACTGCGAGAGTTTGAAAAATCTTTAATTTACACCAAAGGCAGCTCGTCAATAACAGCTTTGAAAAACTTGACCCACGCAGATTAATCTTTCCCGCCGAAGAGCAAATATAAATTTTCCGCCTGAAAATGTCAAAACAAGGGCTTACGCAACGCCGAGAACCCATTGTACCTAATGCCCGGTCTCGGGCTTTCGCAATATCAATAACAGAGGCATATATCTCTCACTGCGGCGCGGGGGGTATAAGAAAGACATTGAAATCGGCGCGCGCGCGCAACAACAATGGGCATTACCTCTCGCTCGGAGCGACAGATCCGCGGCGTCGGCAAAGTCAATCGAAATCGCTCGAGCAGCCAGCCTCCAAATCCGATCCACAGACGGAGCGAGAGAGAGGGGGAGACAGCCGAGCCGCATAAAGCCGCGCAGCCTTGCATATAAATATATATATATATATACATATCCTGGAAATTGAGGCGCCAAATCTATATACGCGCGAAGCCCTGACGCGTCTCTGCCCGAGGGGCGGGGGGGGGGGGAGTAAAGGCAACGTGTCAATTTCGAGGAAACAGGTGCTCGACGCTTTTGTGACAGCGTGTTCGAGGACCGATAGCCGGGAAATGGGAAGTCAGAGGGAGCGAGAGAGCGAGCCGACATCGAAAGCTCGTGTCTTCGTGTACACACGTATTAGGTACACAAAGCCCGGCGGAAGGGTCGCGTCCGTCCGCTACGTGTTATTCCGACGGGCGGCGCCGGTGTCCGCTCGCCGGCTCGGACCGCACGATCGACGGAATGAGACAGGCCCCTGTAGGGCTGGATTAGCAGGGAAGGCTCGTCGGGGGGCGATGGTCAGTCGGGGGTGCGGCGCCCCTCTTTTTTTCCTTTTGTCATTCGCGGCCGCCGAGCGTGAGATGTCGCCTTAGCCGCCCCGGGAGCGGGAGTTACGTACGACTGACTGTTATTTCATCGACTCGGATTTCGGGAGCAAAATATTGGAGGCGCAAAATGCCGAGAAGCTTGCAGCTCCTGAGTCGACGTAATAATGGAATATCGAGCACAAAGAGGAGAATAATGAGACTAATTTGGGAAATCTTATTGCGAGGCAGCGGAGGCAGAGCAAAGAGAAGCGCGAGAAGCAGCGGGAGCAGCGTCGGCAGCAAAGAGCATAGAGATATTCGGTACATCAGGAGGTGAGAGAGTGGTGTGAGGTTACACGGAATCGCTTGTTGAACATACACACAGTTAGCGGGAGAGGAGGGCCGGGAGGGAGGGGAAAGAGAGAGAGAGAGAGAGCGAGAGAACAAGAGAGAAAGTCAGACGGAGGAGGCATAGAAGTGGCAGCGGGTAATGCCGCCTCGCCGGATGTTGCCAAGGGTTGGTAATAGGCCATCCTCTGCACCTTCCATCTCTCTCTCTCTCTCTCTCGCTCTGGGTCTGCCTATCTCTACTGCTCTTTCATTCTCCCGCCGCTGTACGCTTCTTCCATTTTCTCCTCCCCGAGACTGCCTTTCTCACGCTGACATCAAATGTCTTCAAAGTCTCCTTAAGTTTAACAGACTCGGTGATTTCGGAGCGAGGCTGAATTCGCCTCTTGCGCACGGCGAATTTATATATAAAACGAAACGGCCAGAAATTCCGTCAAAGCAAATTAAAGCGAAATGAAAGAATCGACGGGGAGCGGGATATATATACGTACCCCTCGCCCTGCGAATTCGGGGCCCGCGCTCTCTTTTCGACGCGCGCCGACTCCTTCTGATTAATCGACCGGGAGCGGCCGTCGATCGTACAGTCGCGCGTAACGAGACTGCCGGCGGCAAAGCCCTCTGGGGGGGGGGAGTCAACCTCAAAATTGAATTTTTAATCGTCGTCATCCGCCGGGCTGGAGG
Source organism: Ormyrus thymus (assembly GCA_035582935.1). Lineage (NCBI taxonomy): Eukaryota > Metazoa > Arthropoda > Insecta > Hymenoptera > Ormyridae > Ormyrus > Ormyrus thymus. The sequence continues at coordinate 18,512,646 of JAWWEM010000010.1, read as the reverse complement.
CGGAGAGGGATAGCGAGAAGCTGCGCTCTCGAGGACGAGCGCCGGGGAAAGGGACGGCCGAATTGCACAGCGTGAAATTAATTAGGGACACTAATGGACCGCGTATGATGGATCGCATTTGGGATTCCACTTCGCTAGTCGCTCGCTCCCTCTCTCTCTCTCCTGGCTCAGCCTGACGTTGTCTCTGTCTTTCCTCGTTAGCGCGCGCGCTCTCTCTCTCTCTCTCTCTCTCTCGCTTACTCTCGCATCCAATACAGTGTAACCGACCGCCTGTCTCTGATTGCTACGTAATGAAGATAATAGTTCCTGTTGCTCGAGTTGTTTGCTCAGCAAACCCCGATGAATAAGCGAACGTTTCCGAGGCGCACTCGACGTTCTACGGAGGATTTGAGCATTATTTTTTACGCGTCATTGGGACTGTGGAGAAGCTCTCGCTTCTAGAACTTTGCTGTAAAATGATTTTGGAAATGCAATGGGCTTTGTGTTTATCGATGAATAGCGCAGAAAATTACTTTATGAATGGAGAAATTCTGCAAAGTGCAGGTGGTTAAATCTACGCACAGTTGTCCAAGAATAATAGTTTCGTGATTTGATCGACGGTGGCGCTTTCTTCGTCACTCGCAAGTATACTCTCTTCAATTGATTCTCATCAGCCGCTAACGCAAGTAACGAATATTTGTAATCTTCGACTATTATTCGAAGTAGTGAATTAATTATTTATATTGTTTTATATATTTAGATAAGAAAAAATCTCGTTTAGGCTGTAAGTAAATATACTACAATTTAGCTGTTGATAATAAATTCTAACAGCAGCCTTGGATAAACGAAGTACTCGTAGAAAATAAACAGAGGATACGAAGACGTTAATGGCATATAAACACTCATAATATCGTAAGTAACAGAAATTCTTACATTTATCTAGATATTACTAATGATAATTGTACAAGTAAATTATTGAAAACGTTTTGCTTCGCTTGAATTCTCTCTGATATTCCAATTACACGTACTTTTACTTCAAGTTTTCTGTGTCTATGTCGCCTACATTTTGATACGCAATTCGACGTATTAATTTCAGAGCCCACTAAACAATTTTTAGTTAAATCTCGTAGATAAGCTAAGATGGACCGACGTTTTCTGAGTACGCAACCCGAAGATGAGGAGGAGTCTTCTTCAAGCGCCTCGGAACTTGATGAGGAGGAGTCTTCTTCAAGCACCTCGGAACTTGAGCAGGAAGCAGAGCCAAAACCTTCTTCGAGTCAGCAAAGTGATGAGCCTAGTACGTCTGCTGCTCAGGCGCCTGCAATTGCTTTATCGACACATTTGTCTCCGACGCAAGAAATTCTCACTACAGAGTCTATTATTTCATCTGCGCTATCTGCCGTTGATTCTCCGAGTCGTAAAAGGCCCTCCCCGTTACAGACTGAAATACTAGCTCAAACGGCAACCGTTCAAACTCCCTGCTCCCCAAGAAAGCAGCGCAGACTTAATTTCGGAATTGGATTGATGGATGTGAATGATTATTGTCTCATCAAAATACTCAGCTATCTCAATATAAAAGAAAGAATTATAATGGAAATGGGTACGGAAGAAAAAACCTTTGTTTTAGTAAACAGCGGCAGAACTACAATTTTTTAACGTATTTTTTTTCAGTTTGCAAAAGGTGGCAAGCCATTGTAAACAGACAATGGACCGACATAAAACTGTTCAACAGAAATCCCAAACTTTGGGGTTGCGATATAAGCAACGAACCAGATGAGTTGCAAGCAAGTGCCGTGGCAAAAGTATTGCGCATCTGCGGGAAGCAGCTAACCTACGTTAATTTGAATCGCCTGGAAGCCTCAGAATGTACGATAAATAATATTGGAGCCCTTTGTCCCAATGTGAAACAGTTGCTATTGGGTGAGAATCTTTTCACGATAAAAGGGTTGGAAAGCATAGTCTGCAACTGCAACCATCTGTTATCCATTAAATTTACGAGTGACATTAACGAACTTCGAGATGACCATTTAATGGACTTATTTAATTACTGTCCAAAACTTAGGCGTTTTAAAATTTTTGAAAGTGCTAAATTCACTGGTGAATTTTTGGAACACTTGCCGTTCGACTTTAAATCAATTCATTTCCACAATTGTGATCTAGTTTCGACTCTGTTTGTAAAGCGGGTGAGTAACTTTGTAATTTGTAATACCAATAATTTTATTTTTATATTCGAACTTTAAATGCATTTTAAAAATTCTTTTACATAGGTTCTGAAAAGACTCCAGTTTTTGGAATGTGTTTATATAAATAATATAGGTAATTTGGACAAAAGTAATAGAAACCACATAGTAAGGAACATCTCATCTACTGTATGGTCATTAGAAATTCCTTTTTTTCATGTTAATTTCGACATGAATATTATATTTAATTTAAAAGCACTTCGAATATTGAACATTAATGGATCACATGTTGGAGATCCTTATATAAATGCATTAGTTTTTTACTGTAAAAATTTGTCACACTTGAGTATAGATCGTAAGAAAAATATCTTTTCTATGCAATTTTTAAATAGTTTTAATTCTACGTTCTTTTTTCAAAAAAATAATTTTTTTAGATTGTGATGCGATAACCAACACAGGTATGTTAGCACTTAGTAGATTACAACTTTTACAAGTTTTGTCGGTGGATCATTCAGCAGGGATAACTGATGCAACCTTCCCTAATTTTTTGACATTGACCGAATTATCCTGCTCCGGCAATCGTCAAATCAGAAATCAGGGCCTCATTGAACTCATAGATGTTAACCCAGGCCTAAGATATTTGAATGTCTCTAATTGTAGGCAACTTACCGGCGAACTAGTCAGGAGGGTTGCTGCAGCTCGAGCACATTGGAATACTCCTATTTCCATCAATATAACTGGTACATCAATTTTAGTTATGGAGCGATACGAACATGTCACCATCATTAACAACCAAGTTAGAATCACAAGACGCCAAAGCGACAATTTATTGTAGCTTAATTTTCTTTGAAATAATATTTTAAAAGAAAATTCTACATATATTATAAAAATAATACAAATATTAAATTATTAACCCTTAGTGAAGTTAATTTATCTTTTAAAAATAATGCATTGTAAATTTTTAATCATTTATTTTCAGGATTGTTATTGTATAAAAATAATGTAGATTATCATTAATTTAATTTAAAACTTTAAACTTATATATAAATCTGCTGTCTTTTTTAATATTTACCCTTAGATACTTATATAGTAAAATTAGCCAAAATTTGAGATGAATAATATAATGCATTTAATATGGCTATATAAAAAATTGAATACAATAAATATATTTGTCAAACAACCATATGAGATGTAATAAAATGTACATTCATTTAAACTAGTAATATATTAACTGTAGAACCGTTTATCATTTAGTTCTATTTAAGGAAAAATTGAATAACTACACTAATTTACATTTAAATATGATTATTGTGCGTAAAAATAATAAAGTTATATTAATTGAAATTAAATTTCTTTTCAAATTTTGAATATTTTTGTTTATTTCTAATACGACGCCAATCTCAGTCTTTACGTACACAAGCATGAAGGAGACATTTTTAATTCCTCCCCACTATACTCGATAGTTCTGTAATTGCTGTTCACCAGTGCAGACATAAACTGTGGTGTAATATATTTGTCAAATGAAAGTTTTTGGATAGAAACATTGTTTTTTGGTAAATACAAAGCATATTATTTAAAAAATTAATATTAATATAGGATAAAATATAAATTACCAACAAAAAAGCTATTTGTAAACTTACAATTTAGTGAGTATGGTAGTAAAACGATTTTTTCTATTTATCGTCATATTATATGAATATTTATGAATATAAATAATTTGTTTAAAAGTTCATATATTATTAGATGGTAGAAAATGGATCGTCCTAGTAAATATTTAAAAACTATCCACGAAGAATATACACATACAGAAAATGAAATAAATTATGGAACTTATGAACCACTGAATATTTTAAATTTGGACGATCACATCCTTTTCACTATATTTCAATATCTTCCCATTAAAGAAAGAGTTAGGGCAGAAAGAGGTATGTATATTAATATTTAAATCAAATTAAATTTTTATCTCTTACTTTTATCACTGTATTATTTTAGTATGCAAACGTTTTCAAAATATCATTTCGATGGTTTGGTATGACATAAACATTTTAAATGGAGAAGAACATCAGTGGGGATATAATTTTAAAAATGAAACAGCAGCGGTAAAGGCTTCTATTATGTCTAAAATAATGCCATTATGTGGTCGATATTTGGTTTATCTAGACTTGTACCACATAAATCTTCCAGAAAAAATGTTTCTTAATCTTGGATTTATATGTCCAAGAATGCAAGTATTAAGGCTTGGGCCAAATAATTTACTTTCATATCAAATAATAAGAAGTTTAGCAGCCTACTGTAAAAATCTTACAAGCATCAGTTTTCAATGCCATCCAACTAAATGCACTGATGAAGACCTAAGCCATTTGATGAGACATTGTCAAAAATTAAAACAAATTACAGTAATTGATAGCTGTGAAATTACCGGAGAATTTTTATTGAATTTACCAAGAACTTTGCGGTCATTGAAATTAAATAACTGTATGTCTCTTTTATGTGAAAACTTATCTAAAGTAAGCAAATATTTTTTTCGTTTTTAATAAACTTAAAAACCTTTTTAAGTGTTCATGTATATTAATGAGTTAATAATAATGAATTAGTAAACGGTTTTATTATTTAATTTTAGAGCCTGAGACGTTTAGTAAATCTGGAAACTTTGATTTTTAATGATTACATAGGTTTTCTGAACGAGAACCAAAATGATATTGCTGATGATAATTTCATAACTTTTGTATCACCAGATATAGAATATTTAGCTATTCCATTCTACAGACATGTTGAATTAAACTCTATACACACATTACATAAACTCAGTCACTTAAATATTGCTGGGGCTAATATCAATGATGGCTATTTGATTATATTATGTCAAAATTGTCCACATTTAGATTATCTAAACATAAACTGTAAGTTTTACATACACTTTTCGATTTTTAATTTCATTTATGTTATTTTCAAATAAGGAAGCTTGATTTTTTTAGATTGCAGTAATATTACAAATCATGGTATAAAAGCGCTTAGTATGTTATTCTGCTTAGAAATTTTACATTTGTCGCATTTACCAAATATAACAGATGATGAGCTGTACTTGTTACCCCTAGGATTAAGAGAATTATACTGCACGCACAACAATAAAATAAAAAACGATGGAATCATCAAGTTCGTAACTCCTAATATTTTTCTTGAAAAGTTGGATGTCTCTTATTGCCTTAGCATCAATAATCAGCTCATTAGAAAAATTGCGATGATCTTTCAACGACGTCTCAGAATTTTTAGTCAAATTCTTTTACTCAAACCATTTAAATTATGTATGAATGGCTTACCAATTTTATTTTCAAAAAAACATTTCAACAATTTAGAAATCATTACAGATTCGTTAGTAATTGAAAGACGTAATAGCGCGAGTCTATGATAGTTGCAAAATTATAAAATCAGGCTAAAGAAAAATTAACTAAATCAAAAAAATATTTGTTTAAGTAAGCACTAATATTATCTTGATTAAAAAAATATTCAAACAAATTTTTTTACATCAAGAAAATATTGCCTTATGTTATCAAAATATTTATTTGCAATCGAAAAAACCATTCACTTGATTTTAGAAATTTATATTTTTAGTTAATTTTTCTTAACGTGGATCTTTATATTTTAATGTAAAAGCCATGGAAAGAGATTATCACAGTGACTCTGTTTTTTAATCAAATTAGTTTGCGGTATTAGATTTTACAAAATAGATTTTTATACAATACATAGATGTAAATTAATACATCAAATATAGTGCTTGTTATTATATAACAAAATATTTTTGGACAAATTTTAATGTAAGTTAATAGATAGAAATATCTATATTTTGTATTATTTAATGACTTAATAAATAAAATATATTTTTAGAATTTAAAGAAGTATTTTATCTACCAAAAAAGGCTATTTTCAAAACATTTAACATCCTCAACACTTTCACATTAATGATAATTTTATTTTAATTTTGAAACTTTTCGTTAATTAACTGCTCCTTTCAAATTTTATTTGGGTTTGTTTACTTTTAAATAGACGTACGTCAACAACAGATCTGTACGTAGAAGGTATTACCAATTTCTCTCTGGCAGTTGCTCGCTGACATTTATTACGCAAGGGAAGAAGCTCGGTATGTTTTGCCATGAATATTAATTTACGCGTACATATTTATTAAGGAAACAGTTATTTTAAAACATTTTCAACCCCAATTTGATTGTCGTTTATTAGGTGCACAACATTATGAATCCAAAACAAGAGTATTTAACTTGTTCAGAGAAAGAAGTACACAAAACGAGTTTGGTAGATCTGAATGATCATTGTCTTCTCATTATTTTCAAATATCTCCCCATACGTGACAGACTGAGATTACGAGCAGGTACGGATTTTTGACACAACATACTTTAACAACGGAAAAACACAAATAATACTACTTATCGCTGCATACTTTCAGCATGCAAAAGGTTTCGAGCCGTTGCCGAGGCCTTGACGTGGACCGACATAAAGAAACTCGACGAGGAGCAAGTTTTAGGATTTGACCTTAAAACCAAAGCGGAGCCGATGCATACTTCCGTGATGAGAAAACTAATTCCATTTTTGGGAAAACACCTGATTGAGCTCGACTTATATCACACGTACGTTCCGGAGAAAAAGCTAAAAAAAATCGGATTTCTGTGTCCAAAAGTGCAAAAACTCAAATTTGGGTCTCAATCGCCGTTTAATGTACTGGCCCTGTCTAGTGTAGCAATTAATTGCAACGATCTTACAAGCCTAACTTTCCATTGCGACTATCCTGGAATTCCTGATCGTCGCTTAAAAGTGCTTGGAAATTGTACAAAACTTACGCATTTTTCAATGACTGCCAATCCTCTGACTATTGGAAAATTCTTGATGAGTTTTCCTAAAACGTTGTTATCGATAACAATAAAACATTGCAATAGACTTAGTGCTGCAATATTTAATCAGGTAAAGTATAAAGATCTTATAAAAGCAATTTCAACTGCGCCATTTTCAGACTGTTTTTATTATTCTATTACGTAAAAAAATATTTTGCTTAATTCACAGGCAGTGCAACAATTCGATAACCTGAACACCATCATTTTGGTTGATTCTTTGAGTATGTTCGATCGTGCATATTCTGCAAGTACAGTCAAGCTGCTGCCAAACACTATAAAGCATTTGGATATGCCCTTTTACAAACCTCTGAGTTTAAATGCTGCATGCCCTTTGACTGGACTTGTTCGTCTAAACCTTTCTGGATCTGATATCGACGATAAATTGTTGCGAGTGATAAGCAAAGGGTGCTTAGAATTATCTAATCTAAAATTGAGTTGTAAGTTTACCATATGTCAAAGTACTCGATAGCAATGATCCAAACTTTAAAACGCAGCTGCTTTAAAACATTGATTTTTCTTTTTGCACAGTTTGTCAAAATATAACCAATGCAGGTGTAAGAGCGCTAGGTTGCGCTAGGAACCTGAAAATTTTGAACTTGTCGCACGTGCCCATAACAGATGCTGCCTTCAAGTACTTACCACAGGGTATACACGAATTAATCTGCCCATATAACGACGAGATTAAAAACGGAGGAGTGGTAGAGTTTTTACTGACTCATACTGAAGTTAAGCTGCTGAACGTCTCCTATTGTTTCGGCATCATTAGCGAGGATCTGGCAAACGAAGCAAGACGTATAGAGACGCGGCGTCATTTATACTTGTCGAATCCTGTGCCCATCAGAATATTGATGAAAGGTTTATAAGTTAATTCAAAGGCAATACTTGTATGTATTTATTACATAAAAATTTAAATGTAAGTTGTAATGTTTTGTACAGCGGTTTTTAGAAACGCTTTTTAAGCAAGTGTTAAAAAAGATTTAGGTTTTAAAAATTATGCGATGGTAATTTTTTACGATGTATTTTGATATAAGATGGAATAGTACCTAACTTGATTCGATATGTACTTTAATAAATTTTTTTTATATTTAGTTTTTACAGTTTATAATTTTAGTATTCAGTGTAAGAGTCTTAATGAAATCAATAGGTACAATTAATATTGATATATTTTTAAAGTACGATTATCATGGTATATAAATTGTTTCGATATATTATTGTATATCGCTGCACGAACTTTAATCGTAATATAATATTATTTAATTAAATCTAAAAATGTGTAAATTCGCCTGTTTTTATAGCTTATAATTTCAAAAACTCCGGCACGAATATTATTTATTTGCCATTTATAAAATATCGACTTAAAAAATCTGATTGAAGCCATGAAAGTTTGTTATAAATATCCTATTCATTAAATACTCCATTCATTAAATCCCCTCTAAATAAATATGTATAAAAGCATCGCTAAAAAGGGCGGATTAAATCTAAATTTAAAAATTCAAATTCTCTTGTTTTATAAATATATTTCAGAAAAATTTTTCTATTTATAATCAATGACAATTTGATATTCAGTCCACCAGGTAGCAGAACAGTCGATGTAAACATAAAATAATTTATGTTCACAGCACTGAGCAATTCTACAGTAATAATCCAACACGTCCCTATTACTTTTAGTTCATCCAATGAATTTGTAAATATAATGGATTAACTTTAAAGAAAAATATGGGAAGCATAAAAATTCCCAATAATTTAATTGTACACGTTAAATTAAAATTGTAATATTTAATATTTGTATTATATGAAATAAAATAATTTGATCCTATCGTCTCTGTTGTGTGAATGAATGAAAAAAGTGGTTAAAAATATAACTTTAAGAAGTTATTAAATAATTTTTAGTAAATGGGTACAGTAGATTTTGAAGACGCAGTGCGTAAGTAATGATTTAATTATTTTATTGAAACCACATGAAACGAAATTTAATGTGCAAGATTATTTTTCAAATTTTACGTATAATTGAGAATACTAAGAGTCTTATTTATTTGAAAACACAAACCATCAGTGAACTTGACGAGTGACGTTAATTGTGTACATAAACAAATCCATATTTATTTAAGAAAGTTTCGAATTAAAGTGCTCGAGTATTATTAAAATACTTTATTAATTGTAAAATAAAGCACGCAAGTCGTTTCAATAAATTATACCGAATGTAAATTTTTTCTGTTCAAACAGGCAACCAACGGTTGTCACTGAACCAAAACGTGTTCTCGGTGAGTAAATTAATTGATAATCTAAAACACAAAACCAGTCTCCGGCTATCGGCAGACGATCTCCCGGGTACAAAAAAAGCCGGGCACCCTCGCGATTTTTCCGGCCTTTATTCAGCCCCTCCCGACGCCAGCTTTGACGCTCGCTCGCATTCGCATTATTTTTCCGGAGCGGGGCGAGAGAGAAAGAGAGAGAGAGAGAGAGAGCTTACGGAGGCTCTTGCGAATCTCGTTAGCGGCAAAAATAATTAAAGCTCAAGCGCCCTCAAGAGCCAAAGAGCAGTGACGTTGTCGTTCCCTCCCTCGGCCCCCTCCGCTATCAAGGCTAGTCCTTCCGCGCTCGGCGTCGACCTGACACTCGACCCTAACGCCGACGAATTTTCAGTGCGCGCCGAGCGTGAAAATGAAAAAAAGAGGAGTCGCACTGCAGCGCGCCACTTGAAACCTTTAGTGCGGGAGTTGGAGTGAGGGTCGCCACCGCCGCCCGAATTTTCTCGCGACGCTTCGCCGCGTGGCGCCGCGCGCAAATTTCATTTCGGCTCGCGTCTCCTCGTTTTTCAGGCGGACTCGCTTGAATTGCGGCCCGCGCCGCTCGATCGTTTGTTTGTCCCGCGTGGTTGAGATGGGCACGTTCTTTCACCCTACTGATAAATGACGGTACGAAATTATTTCAGTCGTTAAATTAGCAATTCGCTCTGCTCCCAGCAACATTGTTTTGTTCTGTAAACAGCCATCTTACGGTGTTATTTCTACAAAAAATTAGTAGAATAACCTAATTCAGTACACCAATCTACGGAAGGCAGACGAGAACGCGAGCAAGGTCAAGATCGATCTTCCAGCCGGTGCCGAGCCGTAAAGTTTGCTCGATCCGCCCTCAGACAGCGCGCCGATCACAATGAAAAAAAAAAAGGAGTCGAGGGCCGCGCGCCTCGGCGTCGAGAGATGGGAAATGAATTTTTTCCGAGCTAACGAATCGTCGAGTGCACGCCGTAACAACGCAAGAGGCCTCTTTACCGAGCGGCGCGAGAAGAGCGAGAGAGCCCTCGCGCAGAGGCGACAATGGGCGCCGCCTGCCGCGCCGAGACCCCGATAAGTGCCGCGCCGAGCGCGGCTAATTCTCCTCCGCGGATTTTTCGTCCCGCCGAAGTTTCCCCCTCGGGCTGAAAAAAGCCTTCCGCTTCCTCGAGCCCGGCTCGCCGGCGCTTTTCCGCGGGCCCCTCGAAGCTTCCTCTCCGCGGCGGGCGCGCGGGGCATTGTGCGCGCGTGGGTGCACGGCTCGAGGGAGGAGAACGAGTGCCGGCTCCTCGTGCGCGCGCGAGCCTCGACGGTACGCGTGTTATCGAGTGCGCTTTCGAGGGCCTCTTTCGCCGCGCGGCGCCACGCAGCAGCGGAGAGCTGCCGCTGCACCGCCTCTGCCGATCTCTGCGGCTCGATGGATTCGACGCGTGTCTTTATCGATGCTGGGAGCGGAGTTTTTCGTTTTCTTTTTGCTGCACTTGCGTGATTTTTTTAATGCGGGGCTGCGCCTGGTTTTTCGTTGGGTTGCTGGGTGGAGATGCTGGCTTGTTGGAGAATCTGGTTGCGGATTGTAAGTGCTCTTAATGAACGAGTGCATTCGGAAGCTTTTGATTTGGTTGTAAACTTTTGGATGGGACTGCCGAGATTTTTAATGTTTATAATATTAGAAAGTCTCTTTACACACTTTATTCACTGAAAAAACACTCCTCTTCTTACGGGAGGAACGTTGAAAGGCAGAATTTCAGCGAAATTTCCATTTATAATAAAAGGCGTACTGTTAATTGTCTCCTTGTTTCACCTCCTAAACGAACTGGCCATTAGAAAATCTTTACCCCGCAGTCCCTCGAACGCCGACGCGATCCAGCTTTTATCAATTTAAACGCTCCTTCCATGCTCGACTAAAATCTCCACGCGCGAGTTTACAGAGGCAGAAAGTCGTCCCTGTTATTACAGGGTGGATTTATGCGAAGGCAGTAATTGTAAGACAGCAGAGCCCGGGAAAGGGGCAGAGGATCTTAGCGGCGTAACGCCAACTCCCCGACGAATTATTATTTTAAGATTCGCGTCACGAGCTTGCGCCGGAAGCAGTATAACGCCCGGCGCTTGCGGCTGCAAGCAGCAGCGGCGTCGACGGCGGCGGCGGCAGCCTCGGCTCTTTCATTAGCATGCGAGCTTCGCCCTCTCGCCAAGGTGGCGGCGACAATTAAGCTGATTGCTTAAAGGGAGAGCACTTATTAGCTCTCGCTCTCGCGGCGCCGCCTCCTTCCCCCCCGGCGGGCTCTTTCGCTCCATTCGTCTTGCGAGCTGCGAGTATTACGTATATAGGCGCCAAGCGGGCCCCTCGTCTGACGATCGCGCTGCTACGCCATTGAGAGCCCGAGGAGGCGCTTTAAGATCTCTAATATGTGTCTCTTCAGGGGGCGCTGATGGATTTCCTCCATAGGTTTCGAGGAGACGCGCATGACGCCCCGCTGATGGCTTTATTTACAAGCGCGAGAGCTCTGCTCCAGAGGCGGGATCCTGTTAAGCTTCGCGAAGGTTTTAATTTTATTTATTCGTGCGAAGTCTAGACGAGCGCGAAACGACTCGATTCGAAGATGGTCAATAGCTTAATTTTAATACGCGTTCACGACTTCGGGGATTGATCTTCGCGGAACCGTTACGCTTTCAAAAGTCCGAGCCTTTCTCCGCCTAACAAGTGTAAGCTCGTAAAAAAGCCCGGCGACGGCTTGAAAATTGCCGATTAATTATACCGAGAGCTCGGCTCCGTCAGCGAGAGAAGGCAGCTCGTAAAAAGCTCCGACTTGAAAATTGCCGATTTAATTATGCGAGCTCGTCTCTCCTCGCGGAGGAGCCGGCCGAATAAATTACCGATTATTACGATTCCGCGCGATACATTCGGCCGAGCGGCGTAAATCAGCCCGGGCGAGTCGAGCCGTAAAGCTCGGCGACGCCATTAACGCGCCAATTATCGCGTTTTAATCGCGGCGGCAGCGCGAGGAGGAAGATGAATAGAAAGGATCTCGTCGGCGCGCGCGCGGGAATCGCTCGCAGGTGAAGGGGACATCCGTTTATTGCTGTTTTATTGGCCCGCTTCGCCGGCGGGCTCTTCCCGGGGCGGGAGGGGACATACAGCATTCGGGCTAATTAACGACCGCCGCGGACGAGTATGGAAAAAGGATCGTCGTCGCTGATTTTTCCGTCCTCCGAGAGCCGACGGCGGCGCAGCGCGCCTCAAGGGCACCGAGGCGACGAGTCGCTTTTACGGCCGCTGCTTGTAATGCTTTTAAGCTTTATCTATGTTGCGGCCTTTTATCTGCTTTTTTATAGCAGCGCCGTCCGCCTCTTTGAGCCCGACAGATTTAAGCAGTATTTATCGCGCGCCGTTTCATTCGTGAAGGAAATGCTGATGAGGAGCGCACGGGATGGCACCATTGACAATAGTGGCTTAGTCCCGTCGTAAATACTTAGATTGATGACAACGCCGAGTACGCTTATTCAATTCGACCACCGAGAAGGAGTACAAAAGTATAAAACTTTTGAAAAAAAAAACAAGAAACTCTGTACGTTGCAGTACAATCCTCCGCTAGCCCGCAGAAAAGTCGAAACAATCAAAAGCATCAGCTTCCCCGCGGAGATCCTCCAATGCAGAGCTCGAAGATCGATGCCCGGAAGCGCCGACTCCAAGATTCTCGCCGGCTTGCGCAGACGTCCAAAGAATAGTTTCGAGGCTCGCCCGCGGCTCCTCTGGAAATTGAAATATTCATACGCGCGCCGTGTGCGCCCGATGGCCTACGCGGGGGCGCGCGCGCTGCCTCGTTTTTGCAGACGCGCGCGCGGACGCGGCAGCTGGAGGCGACCTTTATATGAAGACGGCGAGCGCGCGAGGGAGCGAGCCGCCGGGAAAAACACGCCGGGCGCATAAATACGGAAGTGGAAAAGGAGGAGGCCGGGATTTACGAGTCGAGCATTCGGTCTTCTTCTGGCTTTTTATGCGCAGCCTTCGATTGGCGGAATTATTTTTTCTCGGTTTTTCGCGGGTGGCGGGCGAGTGAAGAATCCATAATCCGATGGGAGGGCGAGGGAAATTTGGCGAACGGTTGCGCTCCTCTCCTACTCGGCAGAAATGTTCGAGAGAATCGGAAAGCTGCAGCCGACGAGAGCGACGCGCAAGCCCGACCGGCCGGCAAAAGAGTGAAGGAATTCAGCGGGAAGCAAGGAGAAGAAGCGCAGAAAAGAATAGCTGCACCGAGCCGTATAGCTTGTCGTCGGTCCGGCGGATCTGCGTGTTATTCGATCGCGACAAAAGCCGGGGGCGCAGGGCCCGGGCATCGCTCGGGACTCGCGCGCCCGGAAAAGCCGGAGCCGCGGCTACTGCCCGATCCCTGCCCGGCGATACGCTCCGCGGCGTTTCTGCGCGCGATGCGCCAGCTGCGACGGGGGACCGGAGGCTCGAGGAGCCTCATGCAAATTCTGCGGGGGCGGATGGTGATTTGCGCGTGCTTACCTGGCGATCGACCGATGCGCTTTTTCGCTTTAGATTTATGAGACTGCGAGCGCGGAGTCGAGCCGAGGCGCAGTGGATCCGGGGTGCTGAGGGATCTTGGAATTTTCTTCAATGTCCGTATTTCGAGCTGTGGAGAGGAAAAAAGTTAAATCAATTACTTTAACATTATTTATTCTCCTTTGCATCCATTATAAACGTGCTTTTATCTTTATTTTCTTTCCCATTCCAATTGGACTCCAAGCACGACAATGAACGATATCTTCTTGTTGAAAAACTGTTACGTGCACCCTCGATAACCCCAAGCACAAGCCAGGCCAGCCGAAAAAGCCAGCGCAATCCTCGGAAGCATCTCGAAAACTTTTTAATCAAACGTCGGACCCTATAAATTACGCCCACATTAATCGTAGAAGGCAGGTCTAGGCGGCGCAAAAACTGCAAAGAATCGACGTTATTTCCCGCGGGCAAGTGCAAATGGAGCATTTCCTTATCGCCGCAGCTCATCCGTCATCGGATGAATATCGAGGGCGGGAGAGGGGGGGAGCCTCGCAACTGGTAAAAACCGATGCTCAGGTGCCTTATCGAGGCGCGCATCCGAAACAGAGAAAAGCGACGCGGAAAAATCGCGCCTGTATCTTCGCGCGCGCGCGAGAAGAAAAGTTTTACGATCGACTGTGCGGATAAGCCTCTCTCTCTCTCTCTCTCTCCCTCCCTCTCTTTCTCGGTGCGCCTCGTCGAGTGGCGTCTCTTTTTCGAGGGAGAGAGAGAGAGAGAGGGGCGAAAAACGGGAAGTCGCGGCTCCGCTCGCGCCAGATAATAAATCGCTCGACGAGTGTGTAAGCAATCCGGATGGAATCGCGGTGCAGAGAGCGAATGGACAGAAAATGGGATTCTGGGCTTCGAGGCGTTGCGTAAAGAAGTAATAAAGGTGGAATAACGGGGAAAGAGAAATATCCTTCCAAGAATAGGGACCGACAATTCACGTCCTTTTTCATCCTATTTTTTTTTTTGAGGCTGAGCATTCGCTTATATAATTCCTGATTTTTACTAGAGTGCAATATTGCGCGAAATATTACGCGAAAGAGATTCTTCAACAAGTGAGTTTAACAAGCGAGATTGTTAAACGCAAGGAAAGCCTCTTCTACCTTGAATCTGCGCTCGAATAAGAGAAACTAATTCCCCTCGAATCCCGTGAAAATCGTAAATAAATATGCACGCGTCAGGGGCTTACGAGATGCCCGCATAAAGCATCCGCCAGGAGCCGGGGGGAACGACGTGTTCGCACGCCCGAGGCGTATCGCGCGGGGCTCTCTTCTCGGGTAACCCCCGAATTTACGACGGAGATAATCCCATTAGCTCCCGCGTGATTCGTCCCCCTCCCCTGCGTGCCCTCTTAAGAAATTGACTTCTGCATCCGAGCTTTTATTTCCCTTAGCCAGCAGCTCCGCTCTCTCTCGCCTTTATCTTCCCCCTCCGCGAGAGAGAAAGAGAGAGGATCCATCCCCCGTTCCTCCTTAAGCTACTTGGCTATTTATCGTCTTAGTCCCGGTGGTGTTCCTTCGTCGGACCAGCTGCCCGGAGACCTTGGCTGCCTCGCCGATCGAAATGCGATCTGTTTACAAAGGCGATGCAGAACGGCGGGGGCCGGCCGGCTCCTCCGCCTTTATCTCCCCGCTCGTTCGCTCGCGGGGGACGAGCGTAAATTTTGCATTAATAATCGAGGCGCCGTAATTTTATTCATTAATTACACTCAGCCAGAGCCGCCTTCGCTCGTAACGAAATAAGTGTATGAGCATCCATCCGTCTGGGCAGAGCTCCTTTTTATTGTTCCTTGAGCCGGGGTCTCGGCCGGCTATATCGGCGGGTATGAAAGCTCGGTAAACGACTCGTAAATAACTGCGGTACGTTCCCGGATTATCTCTCTCTCTTTCTCTCCCTCTCCCTTCGGCGCGAAAAAAGGGCAGTTAACCCGAAGCCGTAGCGTATACAGCAACGATTTCGGTACTAAGAGGCGATAAGTCCGCATTTTTATCCCGGCAACCCCCCCTCCGATACTTTGTTCCCTCCTTTTATTTTCTATGCTCGAGCGCGGTTATGTATCGCGTAAAAAGAAAACTTTTTTCCCGCGGCCCTCGACGCCCGCCCTCCGACGCAGAAGCTCGTTACGCTACGGCATGCCGTCGAGCTTTTATCGACGACGCGGGGAGGATGAAGAAAAAAAGACGAAGAAAAGCGAGCCGCCGCGAGAGGAGCGCCGAGGCGTCAATAAATTAGCGGATAAATTTTATTATTTAATGGAAAAGCTGAGTTACGACGAGACTTGCGCTTCCAGCGGGAGAGCCCCGCTTTTCGTGGGATTGAAGGCGGCGGAGCTGTAATTGCTCGCTAAGCATTATTTCCGGGGAGATCGGAAAACTATATAAACCACAATCTTTTCAACTGAATCTCGAGCTTGCTTGTTATTTTATTTATTTATTTATTTACTTTTTTTTTAAGCGTATTCCCGTGTTTTCTGAGATATTGAGCGAGAAAGTTAAAAAGCATTTCGAGAAGACTTTTCACGTCGGCAAAACAGAGCGCCAAGGGCAAAGGATACCCCTCGGCTTTTATTCACCCCGATCATTTATTCAATCGTATTTTTTCCCCCGAAAGAAGGAAAAACAGTATTATTCAAATAATACGAAAAACTCATCTCAATTTACGCATCTCTTTCGCGCGAGCTCACTAAATCTTTCGGCCATTCGGGCGAAATGCTTTTTTGCGCCGTTATCCCCGCGCTGCTCTCGCAGCGCAGCCAGCCGCAGAGCGAGAGAGAGAGAGAGAGAGATAGAGAGAGCACGCGAGAGCTCTTCCCTCTTTAAGGGAGTAAAAAAATAATTCACTTCGACACGCTGGAACATTCCGCGGCGATAAAACACGGCGAAACGAGGGAAAATAGAAAAGCCCTCGCTTTTTTACGAACCCGCGCGTCGGGAAAGTACGGAAGCGAAAGAGGGAGAAGAGAGAGAGAGAGAGAGAGAAAGAGAGAGAGGGACGAATCCACGGTACAAATAAGGCGACTAGACAAAGTGGGCCGACGATGTCCCCGAGTGAACCTCTTCCTTTTTCCCGGCCGTATAGAGAGAGAGAGAGAGAGAGACGTATATATACGGGCGCACACAGCCGAGGGATCGCAAAGCCAATTGAAATCGGACAAAAGCTCTTCCGGCGACTCTTTGCTCCCGGGGGTAACACAAGAACGCTGCCGGAGTCCAGAGAGAGAGAGGGAGGGAGATAGAGAAACTTGTAATTTCGTATATAGGAATTACGGGGACAGCCGGTCGATCGATCGATCGATCGTTTGCGGTCGGTCTTTTATGCCGGCACTACGTCGTTTTTACACTCTCGCCCGCTTAATCTATTCAGCCCCGAGCAGAGCCGCACGCACGAATTTCAGTTCCCTCTCTCTGTCTCTCTCTCTCTCTCTTTCGCTTCTTTCATTCGAACCGATGCGCGATGCGCCTTTCATCTCCTCTCTCTCTCTCGTGTGCGTACACTTCTTTTCCATTTGCCCGGGCCGATCGTATTGATTCGCGGTCGTTCCTTTTTAAAGGCCGACCTCTCTAACGATTCGCTCGATCGAATCGTCACGACTCGATTCGTTTCCTCGAGCGGCGGGCGTATACGTACACTCTCCTCCCTTTGTTGATACAGGGCTTTAGCTCTCTCTCGAACGAACGAACGAACGAACGGAAAAAAAGGGCTCTCCGCAGGATGGGAATTGCGCAAGCGTGTCGCGCCGTATAACCTTAGAATCCTCGGCGAAATTTCCTCCTTCCGCGGGAGTTTTTAGTATTCCGCAGGCCGCCCCGAGCAATCATCCCCGCGAGAGAAGAGAGAGAGAGAGAGAGGAGAGAGTGATTTATCATGCCGGCGCGCGAAAAGGAGGGAAAGACAATTCCGTCGGTCTGTATATATCCGTCTTTCTCCACCCCCCCCCCCCGCCGCCGCGGTGCCGCGCTTCCCTCGCGGGACGACACTCCCGCGAGGCCACTAAGCGCGCTACGGAAGGGAGGCGAGCCGAGGAAATCTGTTATTCCCCTCCCTTTCGCGCCCGGGAGCTCGCCCGCTCCTCGTTCCCGCTCTCCTCCCGCCCTCCGGCGAGGATACGCGTATAACGAGAGTTTTGACGTGCGGCCCGCGCTGCTTATCGCCTGTAACGTCGCTCTTAATCAGGTTCCTCTTTTTCGCCGCCGCGCGACCCGCCGGCCTCGATGATTTGTTTGGGTTTTGTAAGAAGCAGAGGCCGTCGCTCGTTCGTTTCGTTGGATGCTGTGCGCATTGGTTTTATTTTTCATACATTGCCAAGTGCGGCTCTAATCCCAGAAATCTTCTGGCGGCGATTGAGGCGTGTACTCGGAGCCGTCGGGATCGTAGCACAATGCCCTGGTACATTCCATTTCGGGCTCCCACCTTCCGTCGGCGTGCTGCGTGTTGCCGGAACAGGAGCAGTGGTTGCATCCGTCAAAGTATCCTTTACCCAGCTTGCATTTTCGATTTACTTCTGAAAACGAAGTGATGATTTTATCGTTGGGCTGACGCGCGTCTTAATCGAATTAACTGATCGAATTCGCTTTTACGTTACCTGCTAAAAGATCATCAACTGTCACCGAAGTTGCCATCGTTGTTTAACGAAAAGCGTTGGGAATTTTTAAAAAACAGAAAATGTGTAAGTATTAAAAAAGCGTTATTGACTGAATACACGTTAGAAATAAAGAATTGACTCAACCTCCTTCCGCAGCACTGAGTTCGTGCACATAAAGAACAATCGATAGCAGCGCCAGCGAATAAATAATTTTAAAAGACATGATAAAAGTCTCACGGACGAGACGTCTGCAACACTTTACGTTTGAGAACCAACTAACTTATCGTAAATTTGCTTGTATTATATATGTTAGCTTTAAGCATAAAAATTTTACTTGTTAATCTGCATTAGAAATAGCGTAGTTTGCACAATAAACCGCGACTTTTCCTACTCCGCGAAAATAAAACATTTTGTATCGCAGATAACAATTTTAAATAACTCTTAGAAACAAGATGTGTCTGGTCAAGGTTCAAATGAAGCAATCGGAACTAGTGTGCTTTACATAAATACTTTATTTACAAGTGCGTAAGTACTCAAGAAAATTATTTCAGTACAAAACCAATTTCAATATACTTGCATAACTCGATGATTTTCACAGCGACCGAATACTTTTATTTGGAATTCTGTTGCCAAAAGCCTGCAGGTGCTGGCAGAGGGGTGTATGCTGATCCGTCTTCCTCGTAACACATTTTCATTGTGCAACGAATTAGGGGACGCCAAACTCCATTTTTTAGTTGATTGCCAGCGCAATTACAAATATTGCATCCATCATAATAAGTTTCGTGGACGATGCATTTTTTATTGAAATCTGTAAATGTTTAATACTGACAAATGTAAATTGACGTTTGAGATTTGCTTTGTGAAATTTTGAGTTATTTTAATAAACTTTGCATCATAATCCATTGAATAAAAATCGTCGTTGAAGGCAAAAAAAAACTGAAGAACATTTTTTTTCACTAACCTGCACTTGTTGCTGCATCTGCATGATAAATATGCAGTATTACAAATAAAAGTACCAATAAAAATGTAGACTTGGAAACCATTGCGGAAACGTACTCAGCACAATTTTGGTCTTTGTAGCGTTCTAACCTTGACAGTTGACTATAAGTAGCCATTCGTTCGACAGATGTATATATATGTATACGAGGATTTTATCATATCGGCCGATGTGATACGGTAATTTCGAGAAATTCTCGGCTTCATTACAATTTTTAAAAATTCGATAAACTGAGCATTATCATAATCAGCATACATAATAAGGCTTCATTTGTGTAATTAATTAAAACTCTAATTTAAAATTTTGATCGCGCTGAGGAAGTGACTTTTTCTGACAGTGTCAGACAAAATTTTATTCACCAAATCTTATTTGCGCACTTGAAATTAAGAATTGAATTACTTGAAATAGTACAGAAAAATAGAGAAAATATTGAAGGTCGAGAGTAATAATAAAAACATCTTTGGAATAAAGTACTTCTTGTAGTAGAAAATGAACACATACTGAGGTAGAAAAGTAATATTTTAATTAGTCGAAATAATATACAAATCATTATCTCTTTACGAATTAATTACATCAATCACTATAATTCATACGAAAACTAAAACAATTTTACATTTAATAAGGAAACATTTCTTTTTATCGTACCACATCTCTTCCACGCGGAAGCTTTTGAAAATCTCCGCGCTTATTTTTACAACTATCGATACAAATTACAAAGTGTGCTGCTTCGCCTTGGCAAACCATCTTTTAATATTAATAGTTAATTAGTATTCCCAGAAATCGCTAGGTGCATCTTGAGCGACGTACGGTTTTCCATCGGGAGTGTAGCACATCATCAGGGTGCAAGCAACCATTGGCTCCCAGGCTCCTTGGTCGTCCATCCTGTTGCCGGCGCAGGAGCACGAATTGCAACCGTCGCTGTAGTATTTGCCTTGGATACATTTTCTACCTTTGTCTGCGCGCGAAAAGCGTCGATTAATCGTTTGCTTAAAGCAGCATTTGTAATTCATGCGAACAAGCAGTACGGAGTTAACGAGCTACTAACCTGAGAGCGCTGCCCCGTCGGCTTGATAGAAATAAGCGGCCAACACCGCGAAGACGAGGAAGAAAGTGAATTTCGGAGACATAATGTTGAAGTTCGATGCAAGTAAAATTAACGTGCGCGATGCTGAACACTCGATTGTTGACTAAGAAAATACAAGTTTGCTTAGTTTATATATACACCGGAACCTTATCGCGTCAAGTGGTATTTGCGCGAACTTCATCAGGAAATCCCAAGCATCATCTTTAAAGCAAACGTTATGAAAAAAAACCAAGTCTATAATGATAAACATTATCATGGAAGACTTGCTTAGCATAATGTGACGTTGTAGCAGTATGAAATTCCTTGTCAGATAAGCGTTTCATAATCGTATTGCAAGGAAAAGCGTTGATCCGAGAAAATAGATTACGGAATAAACTAGAGGAGGTAAAATTGTTCACTCGTTCTACAAAAAAAAACATTGACAAACACACCCGCATTGCAATTCAAGAAATTCCCCATTAGCGTCGCAATTTCACGCGTGAAAATTTTTTTCCAGCCGCGCGCTCAATTAAGCACCAGCAGATGATGAAGTCATAATTTAAATATAGTCCCGAGCAGAGGCGCGTCGTCGGATCTCCCGGTAAAAAAAAAAAAAAACTCGAGCGAAACACTGCCAAAGGTAAAGGGACGCGACACGCTTTCGGATGCTCGGCTTTTCCCGGTGCGCGCTTCCCTCGTACTTGTTTCCCGTTCTCGAATGCGCGAGCAGCATCGCGCATCGCGACTTTCTCATCTCGATGGCCCGACGCGGGGAAACAAGGCCGACTGTGCGTCTCTCTCTCTCTCGCGCGCGCGGCAAGGCGTATCGGGTCCCTCTTTGTGCGTCATCCCTTTTCGATCCGCGCGTCCGACGTGCTTTCGAGCCAGCATGTAAATGCCGCGATACACACTTCGCCCCCCCTCCCTATCCCCTGCTCTTTGCATACGCGCTGCCTTTCAATCAGCTATCTCTCCGGGATCTATTGTGGTCGAGCCGAGCTCTCTCTCTCTCTCTCCCCGCTGGTGGTTTATAAGGGTGTGAATTTTCGCGCCGCTCGAGCGGAACCCTTAAGCGGCCCTAACCGGGTGTAATGGTCCTTCTTTGCCAGCTGAGGAAGGGGGGGTACAGGGGGATGCGCGGCTTTTCGGGGATGGGCTGCATGATTACGAGCTGCCTGCGAGAATTAAATCGTCAGCGCGACGACGCCGGCAACCGTCGAGCTTTGGATCTGCTCCTTTCGGCCGGGGAGCGCTGCGTCGCAGGCGGATCGGCGACGGCTTGCTGGCGTCGTTCTGCAGTCGGATGAAAACTGATTCTTGAACCAGCTCTATTGATACAAATGTGTTTTTTTTTTTCGAACGAATGCAGCTCTTATTTGAAAGGGTCGGTAGGCAAAAGGATTTTCTAATAAAGATGAAATAATATGTATATGTAATAACATGTTTAGGGCAAGTGCTTAAATAAAAGTAAGCTAGTTAATAATAACAAGGATTAACGGTAAATGCGCTTATAATGCGCGTTCTTCGAAGCAGCGAGCGCGCCGTATTTCATCCAAATCCTCTCAAGAAACGCTTACAAAGTTCTTTATCAAATCTTTTCTCATTCAAATCCGCGCTGCTCCGGTCCGGTCCACTTACCGCTCTGCATTATCTCCCCCCCCCCCCCTGCACAATAGGCTCAACACCCATAAAGTTTTCAAAACACACCTTCTCCTCGCTTACATTCAGCCGGAAGGCCTTAAGCTCTCTTTCTCTCCGCGCGCAGGTCAGCATTCAAGGGTGCAAGTTCACGCGTCTTTTGAATAAGAGGAGGCTCTCTCTCTCTCTTCCCTCAGTCCCTTTCTCCCCCTCCCGCATTAACCAGCCACCTCGTCGGCGATGTTTGTTTTTCAGAACGCTCGGGGGGGGCTACAGGAGGCAGAGCGCGCGCGCGGACAGGTTTTGACGGAACGAGGGGAGAGCGCGAAGCGCCTAAGTCGCGATTATACGAGCTGCGACCGCGCCCGTAATTACCCCTCTTACCGCGCTCTATTGGCTCTCTCGCTCTTCCGCGCGGTCTATATCCATTCGCTGCCGGCTCGTTCGAGTGGTAATAACGATCCCGGAGCTGCTAACCAGCAGAAATGACAGTTTACACGTCGTTGCCGCGGGAATGCATTTGCACCCGTAAACTTTACTTCCCCGGAAGACCGAAACCGGAGGCTCCCGATCGTTCGCGAGAGCTAATCAGTTCGGTTATTCAATATATATTCTATTTTATCTCGAGGATCGGAGACTTGCGAGTAATGACCGTTCGTATGAAAGCGCTGCTGCGCGGAGTGTGCAATCTTTTATTTCCAGTTAGCCCGCCTTCGTTACGTTTTGATGAGCATAAGCAGTATAATCGAAGCGTTACACAGCAGCTACCGCAGGATATATCATGTAAGTACATCGGCGGAAGGTGGCGCACTCGCGAGAGCGAGCCGGCGGGCATCCGATTCGAAAAGGGCACTTGACGTCGTATTATTTGCCGAGAGGGAGCAAAAGACGCGGAAAACCGGCGGACGGAATGGTATGTTTGGAGTAGTAGGATCTTCCGCTTAGCCGACATATATATACGCCGCAATCGCTTTTAATAAACGGTTGCGCACCCACGCGCACGTCCAACCGTGAATAACCGAGAGCGTCACGCACGCGAGTTACCATATTGCGCGGGCGCACTCGCCCGTGGGAGTGTGCGCGTGTATACGGGCGCGTAATGAATGAGCCGCGCGCGTATCGGTCATCCTCGTCGCGGCGTCCATTAAAGAAAACAATAGCCTTTCTTTCGGCGATATCCCCGCGGCGGATTCATGCTCGCGCGGGTCACGCTCTGCACGCTCGATGGCATAATAAATCATTTCGCGGAACCGCTCGACCGGAAACGTATTTCGCGTACGCGCCGAGAAAGATGCGCGCCGATCTCGTCTTGCGAGCGGCCGCCCCATCCGCTTGCGGGTTACGCGGCCGGGCGGCGCCCTCTGGCGGCGGCCCTCGCGACTACGGGGTCTTTGGGTGCAGATCGATTCGGCGATCGCTGTCGCGAGCGCAGAGGTGGGTGTAAGATAAACGCGCTTTTTCTGGCGAAGAATAATTAATAAGACTGCTGGAAGTCTATATCCGAGAGGTTGATGTATTCATGCGGGACTGTATAAGTTCGCTCTTATTGGTAGCTTTTTCTAGGGGGTAATTGCAGACACTTGAATTTTCCTCACCCCTGATCTATTACGAGAGAACTTGATTCTGAAACGCTCGACGTGTGCATATAGACACGGTGAATTATTCAGTGGCAGTTGTCTATGGATTTCAAGAAAAACTTCCCTTGATCCAATTGAAAATATCTTTATTACCGATTTTTCAAATAATTTTTTTGATAATTATTTACAAAAAATCAAAATAATGCAGCTGGAAATTTTATTTATTTACGTACATAGATTATATTCTTTACAAATTACTCGAAAAAAAAGCAGAATTTAAACACATTTAGAGGAATAACAGATTTTCGATGTTTATCTAAAAATAAAAAATATGTATGTTTAATTAATTATCTTCTAAATTACTAACTTATTATTTGAAATTTAAATACCTTCTATATTATCATGACAATTTTTTATGACGTATAATCCCAGAAATCAGAAGGGGGGTAACTAAATTTATGGGCTCCTGTTCCATCAAGATCAACACAAAGTGCAAAAGTGCAACCAATTTGTGGTTCCCAAACTCCATTTTCATCTTGTCTATTGCCGCCGCAAAAGCAAGTATTGCAATCTTTTTTGTAGGATTTGCCAACAACGCATTTCAGACCTTGGTCTAAATTTCAAAAAAAACAAGTCGCTAGTTAAAACTATGTAAAACTGTAACTTTTCACTGTCAAAATTTATATCAAATATCGTAAATAATGAAAATAAACACTTGTATTAACCTGCTGCCGCTGCTGATATATAAACAACCAACAATAAGAAGGCAAGTGAGCACGAAACTTTCAAAGACATTATCAAAAAGTATTATCGATAATGCTAACGTTCTTTGCGCTTTACTCCTGGGAGCTAACTAAGCAGTGTAAGAGTTGCCAAGAATTTAAATACTGCATTCTGATAAAAGTAAAATCTGAAACATCATTAAAATTTTCCAAAAAATTCAGAAAACAGAAAATTATATCATCCACCACTTGCATGATAAAATGCGTCATTGGCTGCACTGTCGCAGCATTTTTAACAGATAACAATTTTATCGGCAGAGTTTAATTTAGAACATCGCTCGAGGAAAATTATTCATACATTACAGCTACGTACAATTAAGATCGAAGTTTTCTTACTGAAATTAAAAACAATATAAACCCCGTAAAATAATTTTTAAGTTTAATCAAGGCAACTCAATACAAGATCCTGAGCAGCAATTAAAGAGGGATCCCTTTATCCCATCCGAGCCCAGTAGTTTCCTTTCGACATTTCGCCATCTAATTTCCCCCGCGCGCCGACGTTTATTGTTTTCTAATCAGCTTACCTCGGCAATTGTTGCGAACTGCTCGAGCATTACCCGCCGCTGATTTTTCTCTCCCTTTCCGCCTGGAATGAGCCTTTAATGGAGGCCTCCGACGAGCGAAGATTTCAATTTCGATGAGAATCGGAAAGCTCGCCGACTAATGCAACTTCCGTGTGCCGGACGCGGGGAGGGAGGGAGAGCCTTCCTCCGAGGTCGAAAAAACCAGCCAGAAGCGTATCACGAAGGCAATCCGTTATTCTATTAGTGCAAATAATACAGTCCCGGCCGCAATTGCCGGGAGAAGGAACCGATCGAAAGTTGTGCACATAGTTGAGAGGGTATATATAGGAAACTGGTGTGTGTTTCGAGCGCTAGAGACTCCTACGCTTGACCTGACGGTGTACCTCATTGCAAATGGGACCGCAGCTGTGAGCTGAACGTAAATTAAGAATTAATGTATAACTTTAGTTTTATTGAATTTTAATAAACGTTCATTTAACTTTTCAATAACACAGAACATTTTTTACTACTTATAGCTTCATAGTTTCAAACAAATTAGTATTAGATTGAACTGCGGTTACAACGAAGAAAATTAGACGCTAAGTAATTTTAACGAGTTCAATGAATCCTTTAATTTTCCCCGTAAATAGTTAATTCCATTATCCCGCGCACGTAAGCCAAGTGAAAAATCAACACGAACCGCAATTTGAAAATATCTCAATCAAGCTGAAACGTACTCCTATCCCCTTTTTCTTCCCCCCCCCCCCCCTTTGAATATTACAAGCCCGAACGCGCCGCGTCTGGCGCTTCATTACGAGCAGCGCGTGAGTACATTTAGCGCGAATACGCGCGCATTATATCGAGCGAGCGCGCGCCGAGAGTCGGCCAAGAAATCATATTCTCGCGATCTTTCTTCATACCCGACGCCTTTTTCTTTCTCTTTTGCGAGCTGCCTACTTTTTTTCTTCTTCTTTTTTTGTTCTTTACATAAGATCCAGCTTTTCCAGAGAAACGATTGAGATAAGCGCGTCGGGTGTTTCTTTTTTCTTTAGAAATTACGGCGCGGATGACGTCACCGGGTTGCAAAAGTATTTTTTTATGCAGAGGCTAATGACTGTGTAAATTATGTTACGAGGGTATTGTTTGAAAAAAAACTCCAATTGCAAACGAGTCAACGAAACCAAGAGTCCTGTTCGTCCGTGTAAGTGACTATATTTCGTTTTATTTTCATAAAATCAATTACACATCTTTTGTTTAGCGACGCACACATTTTTCACGTGCGCCTGGTATGAAAAAGCAATGCTTAAGCCTCTGCGGTGGTTGGACTTTCAGTAGAAGTAGAAGTAGTAGTATAACCGGCGGCGTACGGATTTTCATAAAAATCTGGAGGTGGAATTCTGAGATTGAAGGTCGGTCCACCGCCAGGGTTGTAGCACATCATCAAAGTGCAGCCCATTAGAGGTTGCCAAACGCCCTCCTCGTCCTGCTTATTGCCGCCGCAGAAGCATGTATTGCAGCCGTCGCTGAAGCTTTTGCCGACAATGCATTTTCTACCCAAGTAGGGTGGCTCTGCAAATCAAGATTTCATTTTCGATCGTAAGTTTTTGCGCGCGAAATAAAGACAAATAATTTCTAACCTGATATGGCAGCTGCGTTGGCTTGACAAACGTAAACGACTAAGAGTGAAAATGCAAGTAGGTACGTCGCTTTGAAAGACATTGTCGAGGGCGTTGTGTTATGAAGTACGGACGATGTCTTCGCTTCACTCGCTGCAGCTGACTGACAAGGCAGAGATTTGCCGCGATTATATACGACGATATTCTATCGTAAAATGTGTTGCTTCATGTAAATTTTTCATAAAATGGAAATCCCTCGTATCGTTGCGATTCCCGAAAAATTGAATAAACGGAAAACTTCGTCGGCTGCTAAGTTTACGTAATGAGCGCGTTGCAATTTGCATTGCATTTTTATTGCACGAGGATATCATGAACATGATTTTTTACTCGGAATATCCATCCAGAAGTAATTCGAGTATAACTCTAAAGTACGGCAAGTAAGAGATAAACAAGTCTTTTTTCATGGAATTATGAGTTGGGAAATTTGAATTATTTATACCTTAAGAAATTTTCAGAAGTATTTTTCAAGCGGGGAATAGGTTGGGATTAAAAAAATGATTCTGTGATGACTCTAAATGTTACGAGGAAATTTGTTTAAAAAATTCAATTCAAAACGAGTTTCAAAATAATCAAGAATCTTTGTATAGACGTCATGTGGGTACGTGAGTTATTTTTCAATTAATTTTTCTAAAATAGAAAATAATAAATTTGATATTGTAAAGTACAAAAATAAAAAGTTTAAGTCTGCATTTGCAACGTACTTTTCTAGATGAGTAGATTAAGTATGTGCAGCAAATTGTATGTAAAAATAATAGTATTAGTAAGCGGATTTTCCGAAAAATTTATTGGAATTCTGATATCGTATGTTGATTATTAACACAACTTCAAAGTGCAATTCATTAAAGGTTACCAAACTTCTTCCTAATCTTGGCCATTACCGTTAAAAAACTATTACCAATAGTATAATTGTCCAGGATAAAGGTTCGGATGTAAATAAAAAGATCAAAAAATCTCACACCTCAAATCAAGTGTAAAAACTGAACAGTTTATTTTATAACTATTCAAGCTTAAACCTAAAGACATTGATGACTTAACTACATAGATGAATAAAAAAACTAAGCTCGAAAACAACTTTTGATTTTTAGACGACCGTCTCGCGAGCCCGGCAAATGCAAAGCGATCCGCTTGCGCCTTTTAGCTCGCTGTTAACCACCGAATGCTGCCGCCGAATTGCGTCGAGCAGGCCCGAGGCGACGCGGTTTTTGTATACACTACGGCGCAATCTCTAACTCCTTATCGCCCAGTGCTCGAAGCGACTTTCATCTAATGCCCGAGACCCTCGTTACCAACAGAGGAACCTTGCGGCTCCTCCGCAGAGTCTGCGAAGGCTTAGCAACACCCAATGTTGGTCCCCAGCCTACGGCCTGACGCCACGGAGCTGCACTGCCAGCTGCGCGCGGAGACTCTGGCATTTACAAAAAATTCAACTTTGTATTTCCAAAATTTGAAAAACGCGCATTTGTCGCCTCGGCCCTTCTCTTGTCCAAGTTTATCCGCATTAATCATTTCTAGACAATTTTTTTTAACAATTTTTTACATAGCCTGATATTGAAGCTACTTTAGTATTGTCCCGCTAGATAAAAACTGATCATTATTAATCACAGTTTGTAATTCACGATTTCCTTATTTGTTTATAAAGAGATTAAAACAAGGAGGCAAAGAAAGAGAGAAAAGGTATTATATAGAAGGTTAGTGTCAAAGAGAGAAAGTGGAGAGGTTGCAACGAAGAGATAAAGAGGAGATAAAAAAGCAAAGGGAAAAGGGAGAGGTATAGATATGGTTCAAACACGGGAAGGAAAAGTCTGCATTCTGATTCTTTTCAAAAGTCGTTATAACAACGATTTACAGCAATAAGATAAAGGAAATCGTGAAACTAAGAAAATTCGTCACTGTTTGCAAAACTTTCGAGCACATAAGTTGTATAATTATATTCTTTAATAAATCGTTAAAATAAAGTTAAATTATAAAAGTTCATCTCCCATTTTCTGGAGCGCATCGATTGATACAAATTTACGTAAAACAAATATAAAAAGGCAAGCGAACACGACGTTCTGAATGACATTGTTGAACCAGCGAAAACTTTTGGCATTGCAAAAAATGAACTTTTTGACTGACAAGGTACAGATGATGCTACGTGCTATCAATATAATTCATACAAAAGTCAAAGACAAGAACCACCCGATCGCACCACGTTTCCTCAAAAGCTTCAATTGAAAATCTCCACGTTTATTTGTCCAACTACTGTAGTTGCAAAGTGTATTGCATCGACTTAGTAAATAGTATATTACGTATCTAGGCCAGTAAAATAAGAAATGTCTCAGATCACATGTAATTGTTGACCGAGGCGAAACCAAAGATGACAAACACGTGATCTGACGTTTTCTTTTTTACTGGCCAAGATGTGTATACTATTTTTCTGCTCGACGTCGCCGGAAAGTGGCAGCTTCGTTTCGCGCAGCGGCCAGAAAGTTGGCGCTTTCCGGCGGGCCGGAGGACAGGAAGTACCTTTTAACGTTAACGAGTTTATTTTTCCCGAAATCGTAGCTGCTTAGACCGTTTGGCAGGAGACCGGTCCCAGAAATCGGGAGGTGGACCTCGTCGAGTGAGCCTCGGACTTCCATCCTTGTGGTAGCACGGCTTCGAGGTACAGGCAGTCATTGTAGCCCCGTCCTGATTGATCGTGTTGCGAACGCAGCGACACACGTTGCAACCGTCGTAAAACGCTTTTCGCAGGACACAGTCTGTGCCGTCGTCTGTGAATAAAAAATATTGATTCAATCATTGTTTAAATAAGCATTTTACATATATATATATAGTATATACCAAGAAATATTATACGTATTAAAAATATTACTGTTTAAAATAAATCCATTAAAAACGTCAGTGCACAGGGAAGCTGCAGCACCACCGGCTTGACAAAAATAACCAGCCAGTATTACCAAGACGAGAACAAAATTAAATTTAGGAGACATAATACTGAAATGTACTGCGAGTAAAATTAACGCGCACAACGTTCGACGCTCGATACCTGACTGAAGGAACACGCGTCCGTTAAGCTTATATATATATCCGAAATCTTATCGCATTTAGCTATTTGTGAGACCTTTAAGGGAGCCCTAGCACGAGCTTAAATTTTCTAAATGAAAAAACAAGACTGTGATGATAAAAATTATCATGGGAAATTATGATATGAAATATCTTGACAGATAAGTATTCCATAATCATATTCTGGGAAAAAACCAACCAACAACCCTGGTGGAATCGTTAAGAAGTTTTAAGCTAATTTTAAGCCAGTTTTGTAGTTAAAAACAACAAAATCCTATTATTTATTATCATTATTAAATAATTAAACATATTTGTTCAGTTCTTAAAAGCCGGATCTGCGAACAGGAAATACCGTTTTCCTCTGCAGGATACAACGCTTAGTCTAAGGATATATTGAATATACACTCATACTGTAGCGGGTTGTATGTTATGTAAATTATGTAACTCTGGATTAATAAATAAATAAATAGAGCAGAAGACAAAATATGAATATTTTACTGCAATGACATTTCATCTGTTAAGATGATCTTCCAATAGTAGTAGCTCAGTGTAGTTAAAAACGTCTCGATTTAAAATACACGTTAAACAACTAAACTGTTTAATTTTCTATTAGGAAAGAGCTAGACTGTTATTGAAGCGACGTTTGCTTCAATACGCATAAAGAAACAAAAATAAAAAGGCGAGTGAACACGACGTTTTGACTGACACAGTTGAACTGGTGAAAACTTTGCGAAGAATGAACTTTTTAGTTTTACTTACTACAATAGCCTGACAAGATGCAGATGATAAAATGCGCGATCAATGTAATTCATGTAAAAAAAAAACAAAAGACAAGAACCACCTTATTGCACCAGGTCTCTTTAAAAACTTGGGTTAAAAATCTCCTCGCTTATTCAACTACCACAATAATTGCAAAGTGATTGCATCGACTTACCTTTTAACATTAATGAGTTAGGCCTCCCAGAAATCGGCGGATGGTTGTTGAAAGCAGTCCTTCGAAGCACAGGCAATCATTGGTTTCCAGGATACGTTTATCTGGTTAGGTACGCACTTGCACCAGTTGCAACCGTTGTAAAACACTTTTCCCAGGATACATTTTCTGTCCTTGTCTGTGAAAATAAATGTTGATTTTAAAAAAGCATTTTACACGCATTGAAAATATTACATGTGTTATAAGTACTAAAAATATTACCGTCTATTATAAATACATTGAAAATTTCATCAGAAGATGGGGATCCCGCACTGCACGGCGCTGCGGCACCGTCGGCTTGATAAAAATAAGCGGCCAGTATTACGGAGACGAGAACAAGCGCAAATTTAGGAGACATGATATTGATGTGTACTGCAAGTAAAATCAACGTGCACAACTTTCAACGCTCGATCTCTGACTGAAGGGACACACGTCTGCTTGGCTCATTTATACCGAAATCTTATCGCATCGAGGTATTTGTGAGCACTTTAGGGGAGCCCTAGTACGAGCTTAAATTTTCTAAAAACAACCAGGAATGCGGCGATAAAAATTGTCCTGGAAGATTGTGATTCGAAATATCTTGACAGATAAGTGTTCCATAATCATACTGTGGGAAAAACGTTGATCTAGAAAACTAAGATACAGAATAAGTTAAAAAATGGAAAATACACTTTTCATGGTAATTTTTTTTAACAATAAAATAAAGCTAAACAAGAACTAGACTGGCATTGAAGCCACTTTGTCTTTAGTATACTGTACACGAGGAAACAAAAATAAAAAGGCGAGTGAACACGACGTTTTGAATGGCACAGTTGAAGTGGTGAAAACTTTGCATTGCAAAGGATGAACATTTTAGTTTTACGTGCTGCAATAGACTGAGATGCAGATGTTATGTGCAATACATTTTTGTTAGATAATGGTGTCACCTGCATGGTGGTTTACCTGGAATATTCAGCGAGCAACACCTTCAAATTTATTCCAATTGCTTTGAAAACTTTAAAAATATTAATACTGCAAATGCTTTAAAATTTATTTCAAATCTTTTTTGTTCCATTTAAACGAGTGTGAATGAAAATGCGCCATAAGACATCTACATTATTGATGAAGTATTGACGTTTGATCAAAGCATTTCTCTTATACGCGGTGGCATCCCGAGATTTCCAAAGGTTAAGTACTCAAGATGCAGCAAGAGAATGTGAATGCCACAACCTCTTTTACTTGGAATAAGATTTTAAGTCTAAGAACTTTACTAAGTTGCTGTTACTCGTTATTAAATATCGCTGGTTAGAGAGAAAATATCTACTACTTGTACTGATTTATAGCTCGAATAATTAATAAAGCATCGCCTAGTTTGAAAAGATAGTAAAGAAAGAATAGATGCTGAGTCGTTTAAACATGTAAATGCTACAGTAAGATATGCATTTTATTCTTTGTTTGAAATAAACTTGGATATTTGTTGAAGATTGTTAATATGAGAATCCAGCGAATGTTCGTGTTGGGAAATTGAAAGTGTCCACTGGAAATAACTTCAAAATTTTTGATAATTTAATACGAAAAGATCTTTCCATAAAAATATTCAAATTTCCAAAAGTTTTGCAAGCTTCGTCGTGGATTACTTGCACGATAGGATACGTCTTCGGTTACAATTTTTATCACATACTTTTATTAGCACAGCTTCATTTAAAACGTCATTGGAAAGAAACAGCAAGCAAAAACATAATTAAAAAGTAATAGTCCCAATTCTAAAACTCTTTAACCTTAACAATTGTAAAACATGTTTCTAAATTTCATCAAGGTAACGCAATACAAGATCCCGATTACCAAATAAACTGCGACCCCTTTATCACATCCCCGCCGCTTATGCAGCTGCACAGCTGCAGTTATAAAAAAGTACACGCATTCCTCGAAGGCAAAAATTCTGCCTCACATTTAGATAAAGAATTGCGCAACTATACGCACTCTGCGCCTCGGGCAGGGGAGGGAAATCTTTCAAAATCGCGTCCGAAGAATCCCAAGGCTGAAACCTCTTCCACCGCATCTCTCTCCTCTCTCTCTCTCTCTCTCTCTCTCTCCAATAAAATCGAGTTTTATTGCCGTCCCGAAAAAAAAGGAGCGCCCCGGTAGGGAAATACATATATTGTTTTACGTTCATTTTCTCGCGAAAGCCTCGTAAATAGGCTCGTAAAAAAAGGCGGCTGTAAAAAAAGGCGGCCGGCCGCCGGATTCCGAAGGAATGAGTCGTTTACCTAAGCCGACGAGAGGGGGGGGGGGGGGAAATCCCTCCCGATACATATAACAATGCTCGCGCCGACGTTTACGAGAGCGAGGGGGTTAGAGGGGGGAGCAAAAAAATCGCGGGACTCGGTGGCTGGGCCATTTGTCGGTAATCGAAGCAAAAGGCCGTCGTAACCTCTTATTGGCACTGCGCTGTCGGCGAGAACGGCCGTAAGACACCCGCGCACCTTTTTCTCCCCTCTCTCGGTCTCGGCGCGAATTTTCTCGGAAAGCCGCGCGCTCATGGCATTTTTCTGCGAGAGAGCCGGGGAAAGAGTGTCATTAATATCCTTCGGCGAGACTCTGCCGGCGACTTGCAATTAAGTGCTATCTTCAATGAGAGGAATTTCTTTGTGTTCTTACGGAATTTTATCGCTCGACAAAAATTTAACCGCTCTCTCTCTCTCTCTCTCTCTGTCTCTCTCGCTTTGTGCGCAGTAAAGTTGGCTTTATGGGTTCGAAGCTCCTCTGATATTATGTTTTAATGCCTGGCTATTTATTAGCTGGCTTCATTTAAAATCTATCCGAGCGATTAATGTCTGGGATAAAATTAGATTTATGCGCAATGTTCACCGGTAAGCATTAAGCAGCCGCATTTCTTTAATTCACATTCCACCGCCGATGATTCTTCCTTGCTCCTAAGCATTCGAACTCCGGTAAATCCAAAATTTGAGGAAAAAGCCGAGCTTCAACGGGCCCTCGAGAATCCTCACTGTTTCGGGAGCCGCGCGACGCGGGAAATCCGAGTTTTACTAACGACCTCTGTTTATCTCGAAGGCCAAATGAAGGAGCGACGATGAACCGATCAATAGCTCGATGAGCGCGAGTCGGCGTCGTTATAACCCCGGGATAAACACTGACAAGTCGAAACATATACAGCTTCCAGCCTCTTCCTCCGCGAGAGTCCTCTCGGCTCGTTCTTCGTCTCGTTCTCGGGCTCGCTGGCGGACGAAAAGTGCCCGAAAGCGAAAAGGACTCTTTTCGAAGTCGCGTCGAGCGTCCGCGCACTTGGTCCGCGCGACTGCGCGCGCGGCCTTTATTTTAAAACCTTCTTATTCGCCGCCCCGTGAATTATTGACCGAGCTGTCTTTCTCAAAAAAAGAGAAAAACTGGTATAGTCTTGCCCGTCTCGTCGTTCCTCTGCGTTGAGAACGGTCGCGAGCGATAGCAGCCGCAATTTATGGACGGCCGTACGCCTCGCGCTCGGCTCGAGTCTACTTTGTAAAATAACTGCGTCTTAACCGCTAATTGCGGCGGATCCGGGCAGTTTCTTAAAACCCCGAGAAATCCGCGCGACTACAGGTGGTCGAGTTCAATTACCATTAAACGCCGGAGCTTTCTCAAACTCGAAATAAGAAATTACGCTCGCGGCACGGCAGGGACAATCGTCCTCGGCTCTCTTTCTCTCTCTCTCTCTCGGCGGGAAGCACTAAGTCAAGTCCGCGGGCTAATTGGCTTCGTTTCACGCACGACTGTACGAGACGAGATTCGAATGTAAATTTATTATTTATCATAATAAGAATGGTTAAGGTTAAGTGGTGCGCGAGCCACGGAAAGAGAGACGAGGCGAGCAGGCCAAGACAGAGAGAGAGAAAGAGAGAGAGTGCCAAGTATTAAATTTAAGCCGGGCTTAAATTACGCCGCGAATCCGCTACAATCGGCTCGGTTTACCGTCGTTAAAATGCGGGGAGACGTTGCGAAATCATCCTTTTACTGCTGTGTTAACGACTGACTCTTGCTTACGTGTATAATGTATACCTGTGCATGCTGATTTTCGACGTTTTCGCCGCGGTGAGCGAAATGCAAAGCAGACGATACTGCGGAGATCGTTTTGAGGTTTCGGATAAGCACGGAATGCACAAGTTTCCTTTACTTTAATGCGAATGCTATAATGATCTTGAGAGGGTTTTTCTGTTAAGGAACGTCGAATACCAAAATTATTTCTAAAATATTTATACTGGCCAGAAGAGGAGTTGCGAATAATTCAAATTCCTCGGCTCCGAATGTCCGAAATGAAGTGTAACTCTACAACTAAATTAGAATCAATGAAACTTTCAAAGTACAATAATTTTAATAAATCCAACACTAAGCCTGAAATACACTTTTATCCTCCTCTAGCAAGACAATAAAGCTTACAGCAGCCGACCTTGACTCGAAGGAAGCCAGCAGCCGAAAGCAGCCTCGGCGGCGTTAACATTACTTTACTCGCTAAACTGCCATTTCCAGGACGAGAGAGAGAGAGAGAGAGAGATCGGATCACCCGAGCCGCTCCTCTGCTCCTTTTTTCCCCGGGCAACCTGCGCGCTGCTCTCCTACCTCGCCCTTCCTCTTCCTTTTTTTCAATCCTCCTCGGCTATCTCGCTCCTCGCCGTTTTATTGGCCGTGTGTTGTTCGTACGCCGCCCCGGCACGAATCTTACACGCGCGCCGCAGCACACACACTCTCTCTCTCTCTCTCTCCCCCGTCTGATTAATAATACGCGCCGCCGGGAGGGATTAAAAAAGTGTCGTGCGCTCCGAGAGAGGCTGCGACTTTTTTTCGAGGAGAGCAGCAGCCTGCAGCTTTTACGGCCTTTCGAAATTTATACAGCGACTTTGACCGCGACGCCTCGACGCGCGGCCTCGACGGCGGAATCGACGATTCGGCCGCGGCTCGTTGGAAAAAAGAAAAAGAGGAAAAATTGTAAATACCGAGTATTAGGAGGGTATTTAGGTTTTATGGCCGCCGGCTTCATTTTTCCCCGCAGCCTCGAGGTGTATGCTAAACGTCTGGCTTTTAGCGCTCGTTTGCGAGGGAAGAGGCTTCTCGCGGCGTATAATATTCTTTTGAGTTATCGGAATTGCTTTATGCAACGGGGAACATTGGACACCGAGCTGCCTCAATGAGTTTAGTGCGCCGTTCGAATTTTGCAATAGGTTTCGTCTCGAGCTGAAAAAACTGCTCGCCATCTGAGAATGTCTCGTTCGAGCAAAAATGGACTGTATTGCTTGTAGTTTTGTAATATTGCGAGCTCGATTGTGCGGCGCCTAGCGCTTAATTAGGAGCAAGGCAAGAGTGCATTAATGCAAATGCGCGCACGTTGAATCGAGCGAGCGTAAGTTGAAAAGCGACTGATTGTTTATTTTTACTTACATTACGATTGGTTTTTTTTTTTTTTTTTTAGATAAACCCTTTGAGATATGTTAGTGCAGTTTCTTTTTAAATTACAGTGTATGCGACATTAGGAGCTTGCAGAAAGTATTTTTTATGTGAAGATAATGATTTTATACAACAAACGATTGTTTAAGAGTTCAATTATATATTTCATTTTATTTCCATTAAGTAAATTAGAAATCGACTTTAGCGATGCTTTATTAAGACCCATACATTTCTCACATCACAACATTTGCAATGTAAAAATCAATTTTAGCCCTCTTATACAGCGGTTGGATTTTATGCGGAAGTGTCTTATTTTTCC
>JAWWEM010000010.1:18447019-18464268 GCA_035582935.1 Ormyrus thymus | reverse complement strand
GTGTGTGTGTGTCTATGCGCATGTGCAAGCGATCGCTAATTGCCGATTCGAGCCGGGGCCTCTACTCGTTATTTGCGCCGAGCGTTCCGCGGCGGCAACTCGGATGGAAAGAGGCCTGGAAAATCGGGGAAAAAGCGCTCGGCGGGGCTTTTTTTCCTCTTTTTTTTTCTCTCTTTTGCCGCGAAACGCCCACCAGCCGTCAAAGGAGCTTTGCAAATATTTTATGCCCGCCGTTCCTTTGCCGGCGGGCTGCGCCGATGCTTTTTGCCGCCGGGAGAGAGAGAGTGCATTCGAATGCGCGCAGCTCGCGGCGCTAATGCAAATTTTGCGGGGGCACAGGCCGGACGCCTTTTTTGGTCTTTGAACTTCGCGGAACGTTTAAGAAAGTTCCATTGCTTTTTGACGGGTTTTTTTCAAAGCCCGCGGCAAAGCTTCGCATAATACAAAGTAATTTACCGCGGCGACTTCGGTGAAGGAAGCACTCTCTCTCTCTCGTAAAAAGCGCTCGCAATTAAATAAAGCATTCCTCGCCCCGCGACAACGGGCTCCACTGTCTGAAATTATGAAATCGAGCGACGTTACTCCGGACTTTTTACTCGCTCCCGCCTAATACCGAAAGTTCGCGCATACCGAGCGTCTTTAGCCGCTTCGGCGCACATAGCTCCGGGTTTTATTGGCGCGGGGGACGATAAAAAACACTGGCTTCGATTCACCGAGTCGCTCCCGAGCGTTCTCTCTCTCTCTCTCTCGCGGCGCTAAAACAGTGCGGTTCATTATGCCGCGAACTTGCGCTTGACGAAGTTTTACGATTGTTATCGCTTATATAATACGCGCGCGGCTGCCGGGGGAGTCGCACGGCTGCCTTTATAAGACCTAAATCCATTTCGCGCTGAAATTTGCATTGTATATTCATGGTAAGATTAACGAGCCGCGAGTGACTGCCGAGCGAATTTCGAATTTTCCGGTATGCCGGGAGCTCCGGTTTATTTTTAGCCTCGCGAGGTGTGTAATGAGCAGGCCTTATCTGCCGCCGCGAGCTAGATAAGTGTCGCTAAACACTCTTTTAAAATCGAGAAAAAGAATTATTCCAGGGAGCGCCTCGATTAACGCGAAGCGTTAGAATTCGAAAACTTTTAATCCACCTCGATCGCCGGCAATACACATCGAACCCCCAAGAATCCCGAGCGAATCTCCATCCCGGCATTCTGGCGTTCCGCGCGAGCAGGCGGCGAGCTTTCCCAAACAAACAGCTCGGCAAGACACGAGCGCGCGCACTTTCTCAAGCGTACATTTCGGCGCGGCCGAGGGACGACGCTACCGCGCGGCAAGTCGGTTCCCTCGGCCGCACTGCAGCCCCCATCGCGTGGCGTAATCATCGCAATTAGAGAGCCGCCTCGCACTCGGGTTCCCGCGCGGATTACTCGCTCCGGGAAGCGGCCGGGGGAGGGGGGAGAAAAAAAAAGGAAAGGAAGGAGGAAGACGGCCAATTCCCCGCACGCCGCAGGAAACGCCGCGCGCTGCGGCTCCTCGCGCTACGTGTGCGGCCTTGTGGCCGCCATGTGTCCGCCGGAATTTCGACGGGCCCCGGGGAGACTCGAGCCGTGCAAGCAAGTGAGACCGGCTAATTGGACGCTTTTTCGGAAATGCTCTTCTAGCGAAGGATGTCGGACGTGTCGATTTTTTTGAAAATCCGCTCCTAGCGATAAAAGGTATGCTGGGATACAAATTTCGGCTAATTTGGCTTTTAATACCTGGAATAACCAAACAATAATCAAATGTTTAATTGGATTTTTTTTTTAACAAATTTTGGGGGATTTAAGAGCCCCCGAACGACGGGCTCGTCGAGCAGCTCGTCGCCGAGCAATTATCTTTTTATTCGAAGCATCAGAGCCCGAGCTCTCGTCGAATCAGTCTCTATCGGTTTCAATCCGCATTTACCACATAGGCCGTCCGACACAACAGACGCATGGAACATTAGATCGATGGAGCGACCAGGAGCGCAGGAGACGGCGGGAACGCCGCGGCTCCGATTCAGCGACGTCTCGATGCGGGAATGCCGATAGAGAGGATGTCCGGTAGATGTCCGAAATCAGACGAGAATGAGATGTTACGGCGACTGGGGTATCAGGAGCGCAGAGAGTTATAGGCAGCGGTCGGCTTTTTTCCCCGGCCGGAGTGCTCTTCCACGCTCTATTTCATGGGTAGTAACTTTTTTCCGCGATACATTGTTAACCGCAGATTGTCGCCTTTTTGGTCGGGAGGACAAATTTTTGTACTTTTTGCAACTTTTTGGAAGAATTTGTCGACTGCTTTTGCCAGTTGCGGTGCGCATAAATTTTAGTTTTTCAAGCGTGATTTAGGAATGTACGAATAATAATATATTTTGGAAGCCCTCTTTATTTTGACGAAGCAATGAAGCGCAATTAATTTACGTCAGCCTTATATACGTATCCATAAAGGCAAATAACATAATATAACAGACGAATAAATAGCTCACAATTAAGTGAGCAAATAATACGTTTGAATAGGACTGAATTGTTCGAATAATTTCAAAGCTGCGTTTAAGTCAGTAATTATACTAGGAAAACATGACGCCTTAAGAGATTATATATTTCGCTACGTT
This sequence comes from Ormyrus thymus, assembly GCA_035582935.1. Lineage (NCBI taxonomy): Eukaryota > Metazoa > Arthropoda > Insecta > Hymenoptera > Ormyridae > Ormyrus > Ormyrus thymus. The sequence continues at coordinate 18,461,645 of JAWWEM010000010.1, read as the reverse complement.
TGTCATTATTTCTTAAAGATAAGTGCATTATTACACCAAGTTATTTAATAGCATTACAAACGTCAATAAATATCTATAAATATTCAAATTATAATATGTAAAAATGATTAATTAAGCAACTGAAAAAGTTGCGTTTGCAATTGTTTAATTGAATCTGATATTTATAAAATAAAAACAATCTATTCTGTACATTTATTTCAATCCGAAACTTGCACTCTAAAGTCAAAGTGAAGTTTACTAAAAATAGGTAAAGAACCATAAGGGCAGAAAGTTTGAGCTCAGCTTTTTGTATTCTATCGGTTTGTATCGGTTTTTCCGTGTTCACGAAGCAGCCTCAAAACGACGTCGGCAAGATCCCGAATCACCGCTACAAAGAAAACAGGAGCGCGAAAGAGCTGTAATTTTTGTTCCTCCCTCTTAATTCAGTTCGATAAGTGTTTTGTTTATTCATTAAAAATGACACACGCTTTTCTTAAGCTGTTATTAATCACGTGCGCCGACTTGACTTAATAAATTTTTCACCGCTCGAAGATATTTAAAACAATTTTGCGCAAGGCACATTTAAGATTTTATTTTCGAAGAATAAAAAATCACAAATTATAACGCTCCATTGCAATAATTGTGCCACTTGTACAACTAATCTGTTTATTGCAGAAAGTCGCGCAAGGCATCGGGGATATATATATTTTATTTATTAAAATTAAATCGCCTCTGCACTGTTTAACTCAATCCCGGACTAAACTTATCAATCACAGCGAATCAGTTTGTATTATCGGCTTCCAGTTTTTCGTATTCATATTAGGTCACTAGTTGTATTAGGAACGCATGACACTCGAGGAGAACGTTGGACCCGAGACAGACTCTCGCTGCGCGTATTGACATATTTTTTTTTTCTCCCGTGCGCGCACATATCGCTCACGTAGACGAAATGCTAATCGTGGAATTACGAGAGTTTTGTTTATTTAATCGAGAATTTATTTATTTTTACAACTTCATGAATATCCGTATTTTTTTTTTTTTTTTTTTCTGCATTTATGAATTATTTATGCGGCGTGCGGCTATTTTTGCAGCGAAATTAAATATCGTTTTCGAATATTTTATTTTTTGTGCAAAGGAAAATAAATTTGCCACGGTGTACTCGTCAACTATTTTCTATTAATGCGAAAAAAATGAGAAACTAAGGAACTGACGAAATTCTAAAAATATGTCTTTGGCCCACCATATAAGTTAATTATATATGTTTCATAATATTCGTTAAAAAATTGTTTGATAAGAGCATGTTTTTACATGTGCAATATCAATAAAATTCGAAAACGCGCGTTTTCGAAGAGGTCAACGCTTTCAAAGATGAATATCGCGTTTAGTGTCGTTTTTGAGGTTAGAGGGCTTTACATAAACTCTCCGTGCTTGTATCAATTTTACGATTACACTTTTATGCACTCTCCTTTATCTAAATTTCAAAGCAGCATTTCCACGCTCGCGCAATTGTAAAAACTGTTTTTGTTAAGACTCGCCTTGAGCGCGCTGCGGCGACGAGCCTTCGCCGCGCTCGTTTTACAAATTTTTCCAAGCCCGCGGCGCAATGAATTTCGAAGGAAAAAAAAAAAGCCGCGGCGAACGAAACGCCGCCTCCTCGCGAGGGCTGAAGTCAGGTTCCGGGCTCGAGCTTCGCGCGTAACGAGGGCCCTCGAACGCCCCGCGATGGCTCGCTCGAGGCGCGACGAGCCCCGACTATACCCTCGGCGCGGGGCTTTTATTTCTCGTAAAATCGCGACACGTCGCCAGCATTTACCCTCTCTGTTCCAGTTCGCCTCCGGGGCTCTTTCCCGCACACTCGGTTCCTCTATTTTTTACACTTACTTAGTCACGTTTTATACGTATACTCCCTTCTCTCTCTCTCTCTCGCGTCTTTATCTCGGCCGGGCGAATACACACGCAAGGGGGCGAGGGTCGTCGAAAGTGCGGATCGATGGCTCGCGAGTCAAGAGAGAGAGAGAGAGAGAGAGGCAAAGCCGAGCGATTCATCGAAAACAATTACTTAAGATACTTTGTCGCAGATAGGGTGGTGATTTACGGCGCCGGCAATTATTTGCAGGCGCACGTAAGGCTCCGCACAGCTTAGGGAGAGAGAGAGAGAGAGAGAGAGTGAGCGAGGGAGAGTCGGAAAAAGGCGCTGCTCTTGTATGCACCCTCGAGCGTTGTTCCGAGCGAGTTGAATCGACGAAGGGGAGCGATCGTTCTTATTTATTTGGCCAACGTGTCTTTTTTGCCGAGGCGCCTGCTCCCTCTCCCCGACGCGAGGGGCGAGAGAGAGACAGAGAGAGAGGTGAAAAAATTCAGGGGTTGGACTGGCGGCGAAAGAAAAAAGTATAGGTGCCGCCTTAAGCGTGATGCGCGCGCGTTTGCCCGCTCTCGGGCGGACGGCCGATTTGTACGTTTTTTCGCTGCAGCTCGCCGCCGCGCGCTATGCGATTCTTATGTAAATCGCCCGAGCCGAGGAGAGAGACAGAGAGGGAGAGAGAGAGAAGCGTGCGCCCCGGCGCGGCATGTGGGGCTCATGATTTTTCGATTCGGCCGCTGCGGTGAGCAGCCGAGTGCCTCTCTGCCTTTTTCATTAGACCGCTCTTGGGAGAGGCAGCGCCTTTGAGCCTCGACCGACGTAAATCAATTACGGCGATGTAAAAAGTGTACGTAAAGGGTGTTTATATTCTTTTTTCGGACGTAAAGGACGACTGACCAGGCCGTCGATTTTTCAGGACGGCATCGCCGCTGCTCCGCGCTCCTTCAAGGAAGCGTCGCTTTGAAAGGCCACTTTTCAACAGCCATTAGCAAGTCCAGAAGCTCTCTCTCTCTCTCTCTCGGCTCTATGTTTCGCTGCATAAATAAATCAGGCTCTCCGGGCGCTTTCTCAGCTCGGGGAACAATGCAATTAGAGCGCTCGGCGGCAGCGGCGGGTACTTGGGGCGTAACCGCGCGTTTCACGTGACGCCCGGTTATCGTTGTAAATGATTATCGTAATCACGGCGGCGGGCTGTATAATGCGAAAGTGCCCGGGCCCCCCGAAGGCCGCGTCCATAAGCATCGGAGATGGGCGGCGACTTAATGATACTCGGGGCTGCGTTAGCCTAATGGAAGAGCTGCCGAGCGCGTAAGCCTACTAATTTAGCGGGGAGCGAGCGAGCGCGCGCGCGCGCAGAGTAAGAGCGAGCGAGAACTCATTTCTCGCGCCTTCCTCCCCTCGCTCCTCCCCTCCTCTTTCGCGAGGAATCAGCAGTTTATATACCTGACATGATGAGACTAGTGGCTGAAAATTGCCCGAGAAAATGCGCTCGGTCATGATTAATATAAATCATGCGTGCGACGTAGGATTCTATGTGTAAGGGGCCCCGAGAGCTAAGCGGGGAGGGCTGATGGGACTTTCGCGGGTAACGAGGAGAGTCGCTCTTCTTCCTTTTTCCCTGCCCGAGCTATTTACGCCGTTTTAATGAATATTGCTGTATAATGACTTTGGGATATGCTAATAATAAGGATTGCCGTCGAATTACGGGCTTCATCAAGGAGGAGAGAGGGACTTCTTTTTTTTTTTTGATTTACGACGGCAGAAAAAAAGTGCATAACGAAAATCAAATTTGCCTCGCGCAAATCCTCCCTCCGCTCTCCGGTAACGAGCTTTTATTTAATTAGGCTTCCCTCCCTCTCCGCCCCTGGAAAATTGAAAACCACGCAGCGCCGACGGCGGCTTCGTCATCTCGGCCGGCCGCGGGAGCCTCGAAAATCCCCCGTCGAAATGAATTTTCCACGGGGCATCGCACAAAGGCGCACGCGACATTAGGCATCTCGTAAAGCAATCAACGAGCCTCGACGCCCCGCGCACTCGGCCCGTCGCGGCGAGCCGAGCCAGCGGCGGCGCGGTCGTCAGCGGCGTCGGCCCATAAGACCGTTAACGAAGCGATAACTAATAACGCGCTCGCGCGAAAGAGCGCGAATTCGATTGATCGCCCGGATTTCTGTACACGCGGACGGGAAGAGCGAGAGAGAGAGAGAGAGAGAGAGACGGGCGAGCAAATAAAAGGCCACTTATAATCACAGCGGCGGCGAAGACAATTCAATTTTCCTCCGCGGTCCGTCGCCGGCGCACTCAAACGAGCAAACATTCAACGACGACACGAGAGATTACCCACATACCCACATGCGCGCGCGCTCTTGACTATAGAGCCTCGTAAACGCGAGCGCGGATTGCGCTTTCGCCATTAAGCGCGCAAATTTGCATTATAACGGCCGGCGCGGCTCGACGGCCGCGCGGATATGTGGTATAAAAGTATATGGAAAATTGTAATTAGGGATCCGATCGAGTGGACGGTCGCGCGCGTTCATTATAAAGTGGCAATCATTGTGAGTAATGGCTTCGAGAGGGAGAGAGCGCCATGCTTGTTTAAAAGTACTTCGCGGCATGGAGAACGACGCTTTTTTTTTTTCCTCTTTTTATAGGAACGGAGGACTGGCTGCCCGTCTGGGCGAACGATTTTTAGAGTGCACTCGAATCGCCTGCATGATAAAATTATGTGTGTAAGGCACTTGTCCGCTTCGATGGAAATAATCCCGTAAATTCAGCGCGCTCGGTGCTTGCTCTCGCCGTATGCTTGGACTATTAGTTTTCCGAGATTTCTTTTGCTTTGACAAGCTCCTCGTTTAAATTCAATCGCGTTCTGAAGAGCTTTTAACGGGAGGAAGTCAATATACTTTGTGTAAATAAGGCACGACGGCGGCGGCATGCATTTTGTATTCGATTTAATAATCAGCGCCGCGATTAATTCTACAGGAGTAAATTATTTGAATTTATATTGAGCACCTTGAATTTATTTAACAATCAATGCGCGCATCGCCGATACAAACTCGCGCCGGACAAAGCGGCAACTTTTGCGCAACGCAGCAAAAGCCGCGCACTCGCCGATCCAAATAAATCAATGCCCGCAAATAAGCCGAGTCGGACCTACTCATCTCGCCTCATCTCAATCAGTAAACTGCTCTAAAATCAGTCTCCGGCAATAAGGCCGAGAAAATGAAGCCTTCGCAGCGCGGCGTCATTACGGTCCGGCCGGCAGAAAAAAGAAAAAGAAAAAAAAACGAAACAGAAAAGAGGAGAAAAAAAGAAAAGTAGCCGGTCGAAGCCGATGCGTAGGCGCAAGACGTACACGGACAGCTTATCATCGCTCGGGGCAAATGAGAGGCCTGGCGTCTTTCTCTGTAACGCTGAAAATTGCCGGGGGGAGGCGAGCATGCGAGCAACTCGTGTTTACCCGCACGAATGGGCGAATTACGACGATTGAAATTCAATTCCGCACGCGCGGTTGCCCGGCTAATTAGATACGCGAACAGGAGATGCGTTCGACTGCGCGGCCACGAGTTTGCGCGCGCGCGTGCTTGCGTGTGTTTGCGGCGGCGGAGTTTCTGCCCCGGCCGACGACACCCAAGTGCTTACCTGGCGCGTCGCGCGAGAGCCCGCGTTTTGCGCCGATTATTTTGCGAATCCGTTGTGCGCTGTGCTGTCGCTTGGCGGGAGGGTTTTGGCCGGGTGTTTACATTGATTGAGCGTCATTTGCTCTGATTAATGATGATTCGAGGATTTCTGTTTTATCGATTCGACGGGTGGAAGGCTTTCGGGTTTCACGTACATTTGTATATTTTGTATTTTATGCGGAGTACGACGAAATGAAAGTTGGGAATATGCTTTTCAAATAATTTACTGTGATAATGCAATGCAAACAGGGTGTTATCGGAAATTCTGAAAACAAATATTGAGTCAAATACCGAAACAATAGTTTTTGTTTAAGTTTAAAAAGTGCTTAAAATAATCTGAAAATATAAAACATTAAAATAATGTCAAATTTAAACACAATTTGACGATCAAATTCTCCCAACGCAAAGCCGTTAAAAACTCTGAAAAAATAATCCAGCCGACAAAAAGCACCAATGCGCGCAAAAAGCTAACTGATCGCGAATTTAATTGCAGAAGGCCGCAGTAAAGCAGAAACTCGCACAATACAGCCGAGCGGGAGAATCAGTCAGCGAAACATCCCGATCAATCCCCATCGGGCCTCCGCGCTCAATCCTCCTCCTCGACAAATCAGCGCGCGAAGTACACGCCGGGCGATAAATCCACGCCGCCGGGCTCTTAGCGGCAGCATCAAGATATACACATTCCCGCGGATCGTTCTCCACGGGCTCTCTCTCTCTCTCGGGCTGCTGCCGGCCAGGCGCGCTAATCAAAGTAAATTCATTAGTTACCGCGATCGAGCGTGTCCGATTTCGCTCCGCCGTGACCCCCCCAGAGCCATCTGCGCATCCGATCTCAAGCCTGGCTGGGCTTCTCTCCTCCTCCTCCTCCCCCCCTTTTTCTGCGAGCCGAGCGCCGACTATTTTTGCAAGCTTTCACGCTCGACCGCTGCGGCTGGCGAGGGAGGCTCGCTCGCTTTTTCGGCTCGTCCGTCGAGCGAGGCTTCGAGTTTCGCGCGAGAGAGTGTCCTTTGGTCGACGAGGGGAAAAAGGTTTATTTGACGATCGATTACAAGCAATTAGACAATTCGAACGATACGTCAAATGTTACTCCTTAAAATAAAATTCGTAATAGAGCATAATCTGATCGTCACTCGAGCGCCGATCTCGCCGACAACCGCCGGTGGAGCTCGATCGCCGTTAAATTTATTATATTTGCGCACGGGACGAGTCTAAAAATGAAAGCGCAGTTACAAACCGTTTCAGCGGCAAAATCACTCAATCCGATCTTATCCCAGATGCCGAGCCACCGAAGGCCCCGCTTACCATAACTCACTTGACCGCTCGATTAAAGGCCGAAAACGCAGCCTCGGCCTCTCTCTCTCTCTCGCTCAAAGCGCCGAGCAGCCGCGCGCGCGCGCGCGCGGGTAATAAATTTATTACCCGATACGCAAAGCATTCGATCAGGCGATTCCTCGCGGTGCCGCGTGACGATCCAATCTAGCCAATCTCGGCAAAAACTCGCGCGGCCCGTTCCCCGATCGATCTCCTCGCCGCATCGTCGGATATCTCTATACACGCACTGCACGTACACGCGCGCCTCGGCTTATCTGCCGGCCCCTCGGCCTTATCGGCTTATTCTCCCTTTATATTCATTAACGGATTTATTGCCGGCGATAATGACGGCGCAAACAGAGCGCGAGAGGGGACGGGGAGAGGGATCTCCTCTCGCGCCGAAAACGCAGGCACGCACGCGCGCTCTTATCGCCCCCCGGCGATCTTAACTTTATTGCCGCTGGTGGTCAGGTATAGCTCGCGCGCCGATCGATAAGCGCATTAAGCGCCCGAGCGGAAAAAAGCCGATGTACGTCCGAGGCTCTCTTTCGCGAGTGCGAGCACACTCGACGTGCCCCGCGGCTCTCTTTTATTCCGCGGACGACGCCCGAGTAAATAAGCCATCGGGGAGAAGTGATGTGCGCTTGCTTAAGGACTGGCGCGATAGATTGAATTTCAGTTCGCTCGTTCGTCCGCGCGACGTTTGCTCGCGGCTCGAACGAAGTAAAGCTGAAGGGATAGTTCGATTTCTAGATTGATTTTGCACCGAGTCGCGGCTGGGTTGCGGGGAGGAGCGCGCCTTCTTTATTTTACTTTAATTACAATAGCAAACCTCATTAATATTTCAGAGCCGGCGTAAAAGTAAATAACGACCCCCCCGACAACCCGATCGACAGCGACACTCGAAAGGAGTGGAGGCCTAAAAAAAGTCTCCCGAGCGACAGTAATTTCAGGCGTCGCTATTAATTAGAGGAGTCGCTCGGCGCGCGAATCGTCGATACACATTTCCTGGGAGGCGGGCTATCGAGCCTCGGATCTCGGCCGCGATCGCATCTGCGCCGCGGCGGGGCAACGAAGTCGCGATGCAAAGACGGAAGGAGGAAAGAGCACGGCGGAGGGAAGCCGAACGTGCTCGGATTACCGATTCCGACTCCGGCTTTCTTTCGGAGGAAAGCGAAAATGACTCGCGAACGAGCTGTCGGGGATAAGCTCGAGGAAAGGTCGAGCTCGCGACCGACAAATGGTGGGGCGCTCTCGGCGCTGACGAGTGACTTGTACATCTGCGGTTTAACTATTGGGTAATACGCTCTTGATTAAGTAATGACTCTGCCGTGATCAATTAGTTGATTGAATGATAATAATACCCGTCGTCTACTTTTCGACGTTCAAATTGAAGCTTACACTTTATATCTTTTAATCAAACACCCTTTTTATTACACAGGGAAATCTAATTTTAACCTTTCCGTGCTCCGAGCCCCAAAAATAGACCGAAAGAGCTGCTTTACAATATGGTAAATAAGCGCAAGTGAACTTCCGGCGGTGCCAAGGAGGTTATTCAAAACAAGCCATCCAGGAGTAGGAGCCCCACCGCAAGCCGTCCCCCATTTAAATAGGTCTCAGTGTCGGCTCGCATTGCCAGTCGATAATGAAATAAACATCGGCCGCCCGCCCCCTCATCCCGCGCGGCGTAATCCTCGGGCGCAAACAACTGGCGGGAGGCGTAATTAGAAACATCATTAAAAGTGAAATTAGTTTACGTTTGCTTTATGCGCGACGGCGACGGCGGCCCCCAGCGAGATCGAGCCCGAATTCTCGCAGTCATTACTCAGCCCCCCGGCCTCCCCGAACTCCTCTCGCGGTAATTGTTTAAGCCGAAGAAAGCCGCACACAACAGTTGGCGACACTCGAGGGAGCGCGACGCGACGACGACGAGGACGACGCCGACGACTACGACCTTTGACGGGGATGAGCCGAGGAGGAACTCGTGTCTCCGCGACGAGCATTTGCATGAAAAACAGATGGCGAAAGTTCTCGGCTTCACGGGCTCCCTGATGCCTCGCGAGGGGGGGAGGTTGGGGGCAAATGGCTGATTAGTGCAACGCTTTCGCGCGGGCACTTCGCGAAGGTGCTCGGGTGGAAAATTTCCTCCGCGGCGCGGTGTGCGGCTACTAATTTTTCGTGGATTACATAAAAAGCTACTATCTCGACGAGGAATCTGGACAGGCTGATAATTCCGTATCTCGAGATTGTCGCACTCGGGTGCGCGCCGATTATCTAATTCACTTAATTAAACGGCTGATTTCGTTTCACAGACCGGAGGCCGCCTCTTAAAGTACACTGCAGTCGTAAAAAAAGAGCGCCCCCCTCATTACGCGACGGCTCGTAAAATCGAATCGCCACGGCTAACCCGACAGCCTCCCGCTCGCATCCAGACGGATGAATTTCCAGGCGCGAATATCAAGTTCGCGCGAGGAGAGGAGCTCCGCGCGACAGGCAGACAGGCGCGCCGCGCGGCTCGACGCGGGAGGAAGGGCTGATCCTTCCGCCGGGCTCGAGAGTCCGCAGACGCGCCGCGAGGACGGGTTTGTTAAAGGGCGCGTATTCAGCCGAGAGACGGAGTATCCCCGAAGCGACGTCGACGCCGTGGTAGTACAGGCGGAAGGTGCGGCTCCCCCCTGCTTTTGTGTAAGGCGCGCACACGACGAGCTCTTACGGGGCGACATCTGCGGCCAGTTTTTGACCCCCCGCCGTGACGAAACGCGTCAACGAGCTCTCTCTCTCACCCCGTGTGTACTCTTCTGCTTTTTCTCCCGCGGAGGGGAGGCGGCTGAAGAAACGGCAAATCGACCGTTAAAAGTAGGGGCTACGCCGAGAGAAAGAGAGAGAGCGAGTAATTCTATTAGCGCCGAGGCTTAGCGAGACCCGCCGAGGTTAAGCTCGCTCGCTCTCGCTTTTTTACGCCGGCCGGGTCAATCGATTTTCATCGCCGCGCGACGATCGACTCGGCGTAAGCGCCGCCGTGAAATCTTTTTTTAATTAGCCCGAACGACGGCCCGGGGAGATCGAGTGGAATTTCGTTCTAAGGTCGGGCGTCGTTATCGGCTGTCATGATTAGCAAATTGGAGCGTTCTCGAGGTATTTAGATTATTACTCGAGGGAGCAATTACTTAATTAAAATGGACTTTTAATTTGAATGCGGTTATTTCTTCTCGCCACTCGAGCAGGCCGATAACGTCTTTCGCGTCCGCGTTAATTTCCAAGATAAACATCGTTCTTTTCATTAAAAAAAAAAAAAACTATACTTAAACGACGCGAGGCAGGCTCGCAATAAAAAATTCATTCCCCGACGGGCAAATAGTAAAAAAAAAATAGGGTCTCTTCGGCAAAATCCCCCGTCTCCCCCCGGCGGTACTCGACTCTCCGCTCGCCCTTTCGTCGTCGGCCGGCCATCCGCGCACGAGGGCCCCGAAGGACGGCCGCCGCGCTTGCCCACTTCCGGGTGATCATCGCCGGGTCTCCCCCCCCCCCCGGTGTAATTTGCTGCCCTGCGGAATATCACGATTTCGTGGGTGTGGAACGCGTGTATTACGAGCCGGAGACGGGAGGGGAACTTTTCACGGCGCGGGCAGGGGGAGGAGGGGAGACAGGCTCGATAAGTGCGTCATTACGGGGGCGAGATGAGCGTTTGGTGACTGATGGTAAATGTCGCGGGCGAAAGCCACCGCCGCCGTCGACGACGTGTTTGTATTATCGTAATTCGGGGGTGTGCGAGTCTGGGGGGGGGGGAGGGTTAATGAGGGGTATTGTGGCGCCGCGAGCTTTCGCTTTTGAATGCCGCTTCGTTTGATTAGGGTTGGATTATAGTGGACTGCCGGCAGTTCATTTCGTTTGCTCGATATTGTTGCTAGTTGCTTTTTCGGATTATGCATACTTTCGTTATAATACTATTTGTGAACCGGCTCTTTTGTTTCGTAAGGGCAGATGTTTCTAAAAACAGAAAATTACTGAAAAATGAGATAGCGAACGTTCTTTCGAGATATCTCTTTTGTACGCGATACCATAATATTTTATTTCTAAAAAAAAAAGCAATTACAAAATGTTTTAGAAACTGACTTTCACCACGTCGAGAAGCTAAACAATAAGCTGTCGCCGGAAAACAAGTTTTTTTTATACGCCCCAATAAAACTCCGCGCGTTAGAATAATCAGAAAACTAATAAAAGCAGATCCAGCGGATAAGAGGAATCCGAACGAGCCACCCCGCGCCTCGGTGCCGGCGAAGTTCGCGCGCCGCCCCGGAAGAGCGCGCGAGAGAAGAGCCTTCGGCTTGTATTTTTCACGCGTCACTTTGACGATTCAATCCCATCGTCACCCCGGGAGAAGAAGTGCGGAGAGCGGCGCGCCCCTATTCTCAAAAGCGCCATGTACTCGAGACTCTCTCTCTCTCTCTCTCTTTAGCAGCACTCTCGGCGGGCGTGCTCCAACACGTGTATACACACCGCTCGTTACCCGAGCGGTATATACCAGTCCTGCTCATGCACACGGAGCCCCGGCTGCTCCCGGTGTTCGTGCGAGGCGGCTCGGGTAATTCTCCCGAGCTCATTAATTAATCGCTCGAGTCGCTGGCCGAGAGAGAGAGAGAGAGAGAGAGAGAGAAGAGAGAAAAAGAAGGGAGCGAGAAAACGAGTCGGGTTACCTGGGTAAGTAGCGAGCAGATCCATAAATACTCGGCCGCCGCTCGTGTTAATTCCGCGGGGCGAGCACGGAACCAATCCACTACCGGTATTAGCGAGGAGAGCGAGGAAATCTCTCGTCTCCCTCTTTGCGTTTTATGCGGCCCGAGATAGGAAGACACGCGCTCTTTTTGCCGCTTTCCTTTTTCTGGATGACGAGAGCGGCGGGCCCGTTCTCCCTCTCTCTCTCTCTCTCTCTTCCCCCGGCGACTACCGGCCTTTCTTTTGCTCTCCTCGCGCTCTCCGCGCGCGGCTAATTTATGGACGCGGATTTATCGCTAATGTCGCCGGGGCAGATTTTTTACGGCCGCGCTTGTTTATTCTGCCGCGGAGGAATTTCAGCTCGGTTTCAGGAAAATTAAGACGGTAAACAGCCGAGTCGGGACGCGGCGGACGATGTAAAAACGCTCCTCGTAATTATTCGAACATTCGTATTACGCGGACCGCCGTCTTCGTCGTTCGCCGCGCGAAATTGCGCAGAAAAGCCGTCGTAAATTACATTCGTCTCCCGTTCTAAAAAATGACCATCCCCCAAGGGGAAAAAGAAAAGAAAACGTATCCAAACGAACGAAATCGGCGTCGACGTAACGCGATCGAGCGCGGCCCGGATAAAAAATCGAAAATCATAATTTAATGTAATTTCAATCGCGCGTGTAATACCTCTCCTCGGACAAAATCCCGCGATTAATAACCGGCCCGACGAGCCCGAAGGTCCTAGAATATTTAGAAAGTCATAATTCCCCGGCAGCGAGCCTCGGCAATCAGTCAAGATTAATTATAAGCTCGTAATCCGAAAGTCAAGCGTGACTTTTCGCTCTTTCTCTCTCTCTCTCTCTCTCGCGAAATCTCCGGGGCGCGCGACAGACTACGCGACTCAATTCACGCCGCGCCCGTTAATTCGTTCTCGCGCGCGAAAGGCGCGAAACGTCGAACGCCGAGGCGTTATTTGCAATTTGGCTAACGGCATCGACGGCCGGGCTATCCATTTGTCAAGGAGGCGGAGCCGTGAACTTTTGCTCCCTTTGTTGTTCATGCAGGCGCGAGTGGCGGTGCTTTCTTGCTGCGCTGCCGAGTGCCTGGTTTTACCGTCTCTTTGGATTAGAGCTTCCGATTGGTTTGTTTTCAGCCGGTCATTTGTACGGTGTCGCTTGTCGATTTGCATTCGCAGCGCAGAGTCAAGGATCGCATTGAGTCATTGCATTATGCAAATCTTGAATAAACATGGAAAAATTGTTAAACGCTACCGGTTAATTAATGCGTTACAGGTTTTCTCTCTCTTCCAGGAAAAGCTTATTTCTCGTTTGAACGGCGCGTAGAGGTGCGCTCGCAGAGAACACGTCTGCGAAATTGGATTTTTTCATCTTTGGGAGCATATCTCGCGGTTTGCGGTCGGACCTCGTATTAACTGCGATCGATTTTCAAAATTGATTCTTACAGTGCCATTATACACCACGATAGATTCCATTGTCAATGAAAATTCAACGCGAGTGAAATAAGTGCTTCCCGAACCCTCGGCGAGGCAGGATTAAAACATTGGGCATTACGTCGAAAGTGGCCCGCGACATACACGTCAACAAGATAATGGCTAATTGCTATGGATCCGCGGCGATAAAGCGAAGAATTCTTCGATATCTTGAAGTTTCGAAAGCCACCATCTGGCGAGCAGTGTCTCATCGATCGGAACAGGTGATTATTCGGTCAACAAACCGAACGAGGGTGGAACTTATCCAGCCCAAGTTCAGAATTGTTTTTCGAGTCCCGCGCGAGAGCAACATGTGGTCGAGCGTTATCAAACGAGAAAATGGCTTTCCACCTTCTGTTCCCGCGGAATACGGCTCTTTTTTTATTGATTTTGTCAATCAAACGATCAAATTCTATCCAACTTATCATCGAGTATCTTTTTTATCGCAGTCTGCAGTGGATGATTTGTTGTTTTTTTTTTAAAGACTTTTTCGACCTCGTCTGGTGGGAATATAGTACGGATTTGTGAATTTCGAGCTTTTAGCAATGCTTCGTACGATTTAACGTTATTATTAGCTCTGGATTTTCCGATCTACTGGCCAATTTCAATGAAAATACTCCAATCACACGAGAAATAATGATCGGATGACAAATTTTATTGTAGCCGCGCTTTTATCCTTATTACCAATTTACTTGCATAGCTAGAATAATTTATTATTTGCAAATACGCAATAAAATATCATTGTGAATCTTTATTGTTTTGCATTAAATTTTACAAAAAGCACACTCGCTTTATTTTTGCGTGGCGTGCCATAAATTTTATCATAAAACCTAAGTGTTTTAATTTGTTTAGCAATTGCCCAGTGTTTATCTTTTTTGGTCGAAGTAATCGAAACGCATTTACATAACGCAAAGTGGCCTATTTATCTACAATAAAACATTGCAAAGACCGTAAACGAATTGCCCATTTATCAGCGAGCTGCAGCTAGTCATAAAACATTCAATAATGCTCCACCACCTGCGGTAATAAAATAATTTTTAATAACGATAAATTACCGTTTCACAATCGCATATGGCGATAAAAATGCAAACAAGCTGAAAACACGTTCCCGTCCGGCGCGTAATTAACAGCGCGTCTAATTAGACCTGCATTTGAGCGACTCTCGCGAAAACTGACAATCAGGAACGATATCGTTCGAGCGCTCGCCATAAAAGCCCCATAACGTTAATTCATACAAGTCCGCTAATTACCCGAAAGAAGCAAAAAAATGACGCTGGCCGGCCGGAATAAAAACACTTTTAATTCCATATCCGAGGGGATCGGGGCGATAAAATTTCCCCGGGGAGCGGCGGCCGGCAGCCAGCTCTCTCGCGATATCGAAATTTATCGCGGCAATTAAGTTTAAAACCGGCAAAAGGAAAAGCGCGCGCCCGAGGAGCATTAAAGCAATCAACACGCCGGCAGGCAGGCAGGCAGTAGTCGCCGGCCAAACTTCCCTTATAACTCGGCGCAGATTATACACGAAATATCATCCTTAAACAACGACTCGCCGACGACGGGGAAACTCCTCTCGAACGAGAGAGAGAGAGAGAGAGAGAGAGAGAG
>JAWWEM010000010.1:18423442-18446919 GCA_035582935.1 Ormyrus thymus | reverse complement strand
GAGAGAGAGAGAGAGAGAGAGAGAGAGAGTGCTTTAACGATCTTCCGTCTCGTTTCGGGGCGAGAGAGAGAGAAAAATCCTTGGCAGCAATTACGACAATAATTTGCCTCCCCTTCTCTATCTCTCTCTCTCGCTTTTATTTATAGTCCGGCGCGCTCGTTTGTGATTTCGCGGCGCCGTGCTAATTGAACGAGCGCTGCTGCTACTTTGTCGTCGTAGTCGTTGCGCGGAGAGAGATGACGAAGTATAGACGGCGCGGAGCAGACGCCAGAACGGCGGATCAAGACGTTTTGTAATTGCACGAGCGAGAGCCGCGAGAGTGCTTAGCGTCGTGCGGGAGAGAGCTTTGACGCCGCGGCGGAGTTATTCATTGCACTGGCGGGATTGTAAATAATTTGCCGTTGCGAGTCGAGGCCGAAAATAGTGTCGTCGCGTTTTCATTGGGATTGTAAATCGATCGGGCGTGCAGTTTTAGCGGGACGGAATTATTGAATGAATATCCGTCTGCTCCGTATCGTTTATATCATTATTTTATATGAACTTCTGCGTGACGCCGATTCTTAAAAAACTAAATGAAAAAATTATATTTTTTCTGGCCTATTTCGTTTGATTAAATATTCACCGCATACAAGTGGTACAAGCATGCCCGAATCGTCATTTTATTTATTCGCTCGATTCTATTTTAAGAACGCTTTAAAGTCAGGATGCGCGTCGTTTCGTTAATTTCCATTTTATTAAATCAAACTTGAAGTAAAACACTTTAAATTGACGCGATAAAGTACAATTAAATATTCAAAGCCCCGTCTCAATCTTCCGAAGACTCGACAGGACTAGCGCTCCCCCCCATAAAACAGCATTAAAACGAAACTCGCGGGGAGCAAAAGCCGGCCGCGGAAAAATCTGAACTCCTTCATTTCTCGCGAATCAATTTCCACGCAGCGAGAGCAAAAGACGCAAAGCTTAAAATATGCCGCGGCACAATGTGTCGGCCGTCGGCCGAGGATAAAAGCGTCTCTCTCGTCTTGCGGAAAAACATTCAATTTCAGAATTAACATGCATAATTCCGAGCCAATATCTGCATACACATTAAAGCCCGTGGACGAAAAAGAGCGAACAAGAATCGTCGGGAGGGAGAAAAAAAAGAGGACAGGATAATGCTCTCGAGACGTCGGCTCGCCTCCTCTTCTTTTTTTTCCGCGCCGATCGAAGACGCGTTATTAAACGGGCCGGGGCAAGTGGCTGGACGTTTTATAATGCAGATCGAGCGCAGAAACACCACCGCGGCGGAGAGGAGAGAGAGAGAGAGAGAGAGAGAGAGGGAGAGATAAATGCAAATCACGAGCCCGTATCGTCATTATCGCGCTCGACGGTCCGCATTAAAAATTACGGCGATACTATCGCGAGCTCGTAATGAGAATCGATCGGAGGCGGCCGAATTATGAGACAAGCCGCGGTGACAGGACAGGATTTTTTCCTCTCCCGCCGATTCGAGAGGGAGAGGGAGAGAGAGCATTAGCCGAAAGTCGAGTTCGTTATTTTAGGAGGTGTGCGCGAGCAAGGCGGTTTTGCGGTGCTTTAAACGAGATTTATGCACTCGGCTCCGAGTTGTAATTACCGGCTGCGATTAACGCGCGGATTAATCGCCCCTGCCGCGCGCGGCGCTTCTAATTCGATTTCGCCGCCGCGCGCTCTCTCTCGCCCGAGTCCCGCTCGCGAGAGTTTACGAATACATTTCTTTCTGCCCGCGCGCTAAACGGGGGAAGGAAAAATCGGGGCTCGCGGGACGGTGTTTGCAGTGCGCGGGCAGCGCCGCGACGGAGCCTCGGAGTAAATGGCGAGGCCTTTTTTATTCTGGGGCCCCGTGTAATTATATAGATTGTATGTTATTAGCTTGAGTTCCTCGTGAAACAAAATATTTTGAGAGCAGACCGGCAATTATAAACGTAGGAAGCTCCCCGCACTCCTCGTTTCTCGCTTTCCAGAGCCGCGCTTTCCTTTTTTTTTTTTCTTCGTCGGATTTTATTTATACTTTCGCGTGTGTATACTTTATTATCGTCGAGATGTAATCGCGTTATATATTTGTTGTAGTTCTAAAGCTCTGTAAGTGCCCCGGGAGTGATAACGTCTGAGATCGGTAAGACACGAGTATATATATAAGAACCGGGGATATCAATTATCTATCAGCCAGTTTCAATCTCTCGGATATAACGTGCTTTTAAAAAGTTTTTATATTCGCGATTATAGGCAAACATGAGGAAAAAGACTGATAGGAAAGCGCACTTGAAAACATAATTTTGTTTTCATCATTGCCCGGCTAATCTATTAAATTTATCGAGCAAGTTTGTGTGTATATGCGCAATCAGCGAGAAAAGTATCGGCGAAACGAAAAAGTTCTTATGTTATTTATTAAAGCGAATAATATATTTACGAGTCGCCGCGGGAATGCCGTTAAAAATTAAATTTACAAATAAATAACAAACTTCGGCTTTCTTGCAATTTTTTCAGGGATTTATAACATGCGCATATTTATTGGCGTTTTAATTGCCGCGCGTTACGCACAAGTTACTAAATCGATTCGATCATTAAGAATTAATTTTTTCAGAAGTATAAAATTATCGATTTTATACAGCTTCTGTCGTCTGCATAAAAAAGATGCCTGCAAAAATAGAAGCTGATTATGCCGTTATAAAATGCGATGAAAAAACTAATTGCAGCTCCCACAGTTTACTATCATCGTAATTCGAGTCGTTAAAAAAGGAAAATAACACTTCGATCCGGGCGTTTATAATAATTCTCGGAATTAAATTTATGCGTTTTCACTTTTCTTCGGAACGTTCCGCGGCCGGCTCGCGAGAAAAACTAAATTACCATCTAATCGGGATGCTGATTTTGTTTATAATTATCCTCGCCGCAAAAAGTTTACTCGAAATTTACGACTTGTAAACGCACATCATACCTCGGCCATTACTCAGCCCCCGACGCGGGTTATTTATTATTCTAAATTTATTGATACAATCCTATTAAACGAGATGAACTGTCTCGTTAACGCCGTCGTTTCGCAATTGAAAAATCAATTTCGAAAGAAGCAGGCGTCGTCGATTAGCGCGACTCCTCGGCAGCTTTGAAATTTCTCTGCAAAAGAGCCGCTCGGGAAAATTCCGACCGACATTAGGTCCACCCTTTTAGCCTACATAAGGCGAGTAAGCGAGCAGTAGAGCTCGAAAGAAGCGGCGGCGGCGGCGGAAGCAGCCAAGTACGGGAAGTGCTTCTCTTGGGCGATAAAGCCGCGGAGGAGGTTGCTAGCAAAGAGAGGACTTTGGAAAGAGCCGGCCGAGTCGCCTCGGGTTGAGAGCATCGGCGCGGTTAGCCGCTTGAACCGCAGCTCCTCTCCCTCTCTCTCTCTCTTCCTCTTTCAGCGTTTGACCGAAGGGAGCCGCTGCCGCTGATGCTGGCTGCTTCTCCTCTCCTCCCGCGGCGGAGAGAGAGAGAGAGAGAGAGAGAGAGCAAAAGGGATACCCCTCTAAGAGGCAGCTTGTATGCGCGCGCACAAACCGGCTGCGGCGACAGGCGGCGCGGCACGACCGCACCAGCGACCAACAGCTTCGCCAACACTTTCCGCTCCACATCTACCGGGAAGTAAGACAAAGGCGCCGAGGTGCGTGAGTCGATGTGTATAGGAGCCGTGGCTGCCACTTTTTGCGCCCGCACGGCTTTTGAGTTTTGAGGGGTGGGGGAGGGGAAGGGGGGGGGGCAGGTGGCTTCCTTCCTTCTTTATTTTCTTTTTTTTTTCGGGAAAAACTGTCGAATCATGTAATCGGTCGGCGGTAACGGTCGGCGGTAACTAATTTCATCGAGAATCAATCACGCTCGAAACGCGGGACGGATTGGTTACAAAAGTGGGCAGAGGGCAGCGGTCCGCAGGCAGCTTCGAATTTAGGATTAGATAATCCCAGCAACAGGTGGCACGGAGGCTGGCTTTCCGTCTAACGAGGGTTATTTTCGATTAAACTATGCTATATAATTATTGCCGTCGAGCAATTTAAAACGCCGTCCTTTGAAATTTCTAATCAATTGCCGGCGTTAATATCAATTTAATCGTACGTGTCAATCGCGCGCGTTTACGGCGACTGAAGAAAAGAATCGGGCACCGAATGGATTCGCGAATTTTTCCAAAGAAAATCTTATTAAGCCTCTTACGCGATAAATTCTTATTAAACTCAATAGCGTAAGAATCGTTACGGACAGGATGATTACGAAGATCACTGTAATTAATTGTCCTTTCATAAATGACCAACCTTCATGAATTATTCAGGCCGAAAATCGATTCAAGAGCGAACGAAAGAAGCAAAAAAAAAGTAACTTGTTATCAAAGTTAACAAAAAGCTCAGAGGCATCAAAGAAATCTCGTGCCCAAAGGACACGCACATAAATTCGCGAGCGAAAAGTAAGCAAAAACGGGGCGTCGATTCAAAAGTCACGGAGGATGACTCCGCGGGAATTTTTCCCGGCGAATAATGCTGTATAAACAGGTGCCGAACACATCGGGCCGAGTTCACTGAACGCATTAATGAAACGCGCAAACGAAAGTCTTTTCCCGGCTCTCTCGTTCCGTTTCTCCGGGCCGTCTGTACGCGCGCATAATGTATATACGCGTATATATATATATATATATAACAGGCGCGTTTAATCCGTCGAATCGAAGCTCAAAGTGAGCGTGACCACAGAGCAACCGCTTTATTTTGCTAATGCTCGACGCTTGGAAGGCCTCGAGCGCGCGATGCGATCTGCATATATATGTATATACCTGTTCTGCTTCACTTCTAGCCGAAGCGAGGCTTTCTTTTTTTTTTTTCTCGACGATGCGTAAACGCGGAAAAACTGCAAACTCCGTAAGTAGGCCGTTTGATGTTAGCGAGGAGATGGTAAGTAAATTAGCGCGAAATTCGCATTGAATTGCAAAGTCTTTGTTGCAGTAAAATACGCACCCAAAATGCATCGGGTTTTACCCAATAATATCCTATGGTACTCGGGCTGATTTTTGTGGTCTGCGACTAAATAGCTATGATTTTCGGCAAAGTTGATCGTAATGTTTGTAAAGTTTACCGAGACGCCTCTGTGTACAAAAGTTTAATGCATCAGCCGAGCATTACGAAAGCGACCGCCGCGGCAAGCTTCTAGGAAATGCCCGGGCGTTCGTTTGCGTCATAAAATTCTCGGAAGTAAAATTATTTCGAATTAATTTTCAGCTTCCGCAGTCCGCGAAATTTTATCCGCGATCGCGCACCTCAAAGTACGGTCGAATATTCCATTGCGCTCGCTTCGACGTATTGTTTAACCGCGAGCGGATAAAAATAACGCGAATTTTTTACAGGCGAGTTTCGGCCTCAAAAAGTGCAGAGCAAGCTCGATTATCAATCGGGACGAAATAAAAGGCGCTTTCATAACGCGAAACGAGCCGTAATTCCAAAACTACCAATCGGCCGTTTTTGAAAAATCCCAGCACCCGCGCGGCAATGCAGTTACGCCGAGCGCAGATCCGCTTCCCGGGGCTTTTCGGGCGGGCGGCAAAAATCATCGAGAGGGGAAAAAATAACGGGCGCGCGAGCGAAAAAGCGCTCTGCCGGCGTGTGCGCGCGGCCGCCGGGCGATAAAGCAAACATTTGCAAAATTGAGGCCCGGCGAGCTGATTTATCGCGCGGTGTCGCCTCGTCGTCATCGTCGCCCGGCAGCGGCGGCGGGGCTGCGTCGATCGAAATTATACATTCGGGGAGCCGCCGCCGGACTCGCTGTTTGCGCGTCAACAATGAGCCCGATAATCCAAAATACAATGTTGGCTTATGATTCCGAAAGCCGCGCCCCTTTCTTTTTTCGCCGCTCGTCGGCGCGGAGGCTGAAAAAGCGGGGGAGAGAGAGAGAGATAAGGGCCGAAAGCGAGTCGGGGGCTGTCGCGATAAAGTAATTAAAATTATAATACACGCGCGAGTTTAGCGCGGTCGCGGATTGTATCAATTATATATGTATACGCGCGCCGCTGGGACGGCATAAATTTTAGCGGGCGATGAATTTTATCAGGGCGTTTTAATTAAACGCCTTCGGTAAAAGGGTCGTTCGGCATTATCTAACAATGATTACGCTTCTCGCGAGTGGCCCGTATGCGCGGAAAATATACCAGTGTGTATACGGTCGCGTAATTAATTTCAGCGCCGTAATTTTCTGATAATAAACCCCGGGTGTAATTAACTATTCGTCAATTCGGAATTTGACAGCAATTACCGGGACCGAACGAATGAACAAAATGTTGCTGTTTGTTTTCCAATGCACCTTTCCTTGCCGCGAGCCGCCTATCGTTCGTTTATACGTCCATTTTGAATTCATATATATTGAATTTAATTATATTATTAATTTCAGTATTTGGCGAACAAATAATAACTGTAGTAAATTCTACGGGGAACGGCGATTACTGCGTAATGCAGCGTTATTACCATATATTTGATCGACAAATTTGAAATTATTTTGCAAAATGTATTTTTAATCCAAGACGAAAACTTTTCTGAGGCATCTCTCTTTGTGGATAAACTCATGGGATTTACGCCAGAGATTAATATTTTATGACTTATATTAATTTGGTTTATATTGATTACGTCCGTATAATATTGAAATTTAAAGGGAAATTAATTTTTTAATCAAAAGAAAATTACAGCCTTATATAAAAGCATTCGGCAGTAAGTAATTACCTGAAATTTAAATAAAAATTTCTCGCCGACAAAAAGAATTAAGCCGAAAGACGTGCTTGTAATAAAGTACTTGCAAAATAGCGCGGATAAAATTAATTTTCCATCCATTATCAATAATTCTTTCCCGCGGCGAGCGGCAGTAAAACAAAGAGTTAAACAGTAAACAAAAACAAAAAAAAAAGGCCGACGAAAATCGCGTCGTTGCGTTAAAGAAGCACGTTTTTCGCATTTCCCGCAAAATTCTTGGCTCGCCGACGCTCGGTCTCTCTCTCTCTCTCTCTCACGCGCGCGCGCGATAAAGCCAAATTTCCAGAGCGCGCTCGAGGAAACGGAGCTATTCGAAGCTCGCCGCGGGCCGGCGAATAATTTCAAGAGCGGCCGGGAGAAAAAAGTCTGCGGCTAACGCACCGGGTTAGCGCGAAATTCCTCCGCTTTTTGCCCCTTCCCCGCGCATCGGAAAAATCCGTACAGGAACTTATTCTCTGCGCGCACCGCGAGCGCGAGGAGAGAAAAAAAACGGGGGGGAAAGGGGCGGCTCGTTTGAGCATAACGCGCGTCGACGAAATAATAATAGCCGCGACTTAATAGAAATTAGCTGTTGTCGAGGGGCAAAATCGGCGCCTCGGCTATAAACGAGCTCTGCCCCGTTCGACGTGTATTAATTTTAATGACGACGTTAAGTTATGACGGCGGAAAAGGTTCGCTCTCTCTCGTGTGGCAATTTTGCAGGAGGGAAAAAGGCCGCGCAGTTTTCCGGACTCCCGGCAGCTCTTCCATTGTAATTCCCCGTTGATTGGCTGGTTTCTTTGAGGGGGGGGGGGGGGGAGTATCGCTGCGACGCGCAGCGCTGAAAAATAAAGTGGCGTAAAAAGTTTATCTAGTTTTGCTTTTGTTCGTCGGCGCGGAGGTATATACTGCCTGCGTCGCGAGACAGAAACGTCTTGTTAGTTTAACGAGTTCTGCACTCCGGTTCTGAAAGCTGCAGCTAATGTACGCCTATTGCTTTTTAACGATATTTACGATGGTATTTTGCTTTGCTCCGGATTTATGCGCGTTTATATAGAATGTATTCGTTTTTAATTTGGAAAAGTTGATTCTACATAACGGTTGAAATAGCGTACTTGGGAGCATGGAAGGAACATTGAACCTTGGAATGCTATATAGTAACTCCGTGCAGAAGTTTTGAAAAAGGACATAAACCACGTGCGTAATGCAAAGAAAAAAAGAAAACAAATTTGCTATGCGCGTTTCAAAGTAAAATGTATTAGCGCGTGCGGCTGCGACCCGAAAAATTTACTACGGTAAACCTGATATAAATGTATAATAAAGGATGCAGAGAAAAAGGACTTTGTCAAAACAAACAAAGTGTTATACAATTTCGTTGCAAAACGAGCATTCATCGCCGCCTTACGAAACGTCATCGCGTTAAAAGACGTCAATTATCGGTATAGAAATTCCTCCTGCACACGATAAATTACGAGCCTCGGCAGGCCGGCAAATAAATAAATAATTACAGCCCCCCTTTATATCCATTAGAAAAAAAGTCCAGGCGCAGGCAGGGCGAACAAAGCAGGAAACAATTGTTAGACTCGTTCTTTTTCCACACCTACGCTCGTGCATATACGTACAGATATATATATATATATATGCCTTGTATATACAGTACTTGCATATAATAGCGTGTACACAGACGAGCTGCGAAGCATGACAATGGGCTTTTCTAATCCTTCTTGGATTAAGGACCGACTATGGTCAGTCTGCGCGCGCTCACACGAACACAGGCGCACGCACACAATGCCTGGCCTAGAGCGTCTTTCTCCAGAGCCGCACACAGATGACATACGTCTACAGAAGAAGCGGTCGTGTAAGATATAGAGGAACGCGAGCGAGAGAGAAGGAGAAAAGGAGGGAGGAGGAAGAAGAACGAGGTCGAGTCGAGGGAAGCGAGGACTTCAGGTAATGGGATCGACGTTTCGTTATGTTACTTTTCCATTCTCATCCCTCGATGCGCCCCCGGCTTTCTCTCTCCCTCCCCACGTGTCTTTCTCTCGCTCCGTCTCGCTCTGAAATGCTTTCTAGGATTCACAGATACGTTCCAAAGCACACTTCGTCCCTCTCTCTCTGTGAAATGCTTCCTAGGATTCACAGATACGTTCCAGAGCAGGGCAAAGCCCGTCTCTCTCTCTCCATCTCTTTCCTCCGCTCTTCTTCTCATCGTCCTTATTCGTCGAGTTCCCGCGTGTACCTCGTTCGACTCTCTTCTTCCTGCGCGCGCAAAGGTCTCTCTCTCTCACTCTCCTCTTCCTTCACTCCCAGCCGCCTCCGTGTTTTTCCCCGTGTAGCCCCCTATTTTTCATGTTTCGCTGCGGCTTCGCATAGCACCTTCATTCCATGGGGGCACTCTCTCTCTTTCTCTTTCTCTCTCTCTCGCGGCGACGACGACGACGACGACGACGGCGACTACGAGGCCAAAGGCAGGCAAGCAGCAGCGGCGCGACTCCGCGCGGACTCGACGAGCAGCCGTCGGGCTCGCTTAAAAACTCCGCCAGTCGATTGGTCGACCGAGGGCTTTCATTCGACTCTTTGCCGGCGGGTCGGGTAGGGTGGCGGGGGAAGCCCCGGCCTCATTGGCCCGGCGGAGGCGAGAACGCGCGGGATTGGGCGACGCGCGCAGGCTTTCGTAGGCGCAGTCCGCGCGGACTTCGACCGAGTCGAGTTGTCTCTCTCCGTCTCTGTCGGGCTCTCCTTTAACATGCCTCTCTGCAGCAGCGAGAGATCGTGCAAGAGCGAGCGAGAGAGAGAGAGAGAGAGAGAAAGAGAGAAGCACGGGCACACAGGACGATAGCGGCAATCAAGTAGGAAACTGCTTGGGACTGTGTGCCGCGCGATATTCACATAGGGGCAGCCCTTACTACACACCAATACAGCCGTCTCTCTCTCGGTTCGAGCGAACTGCTGAGCTGCCGCTGCCGCCGCTCTGCTGGTATATATCTACCACCCGCTTTGCTTCGCGCACACATTAAACTTGTCTTTTGTGTGTCGGCGTGTGTGCGAGAGAGCGAGCGCGAGGCACTCGCACTCTCGGGGGGCTTTTACGCGTGTTGGTTCGCCCTCTCTCTCTCTCTCTCTCTCCACTCCTCGCCTCTTCTCTCCTCTACCCTATATAGCGTTGCGCCAACACGAGCAGCCGTTCAGCTTCTCGCTTCTCTCTCTCCTTCACTTTTGGTCGTGCTGCTATGAAGGGGTTAAGGGGGTAGGAAATAGGGAGGCGCCATATTTGTGGCATTGCTCTCGCTCTCGCTCGCCGAGAGAAATCACGAATGCGAGAAGGAGAGATAGAGGGGAGAGGGGAATTACGTCAGATGTATAGATAGACGGACATCCGCGTATAACGCCGCCGCCAACGACGACGACGGCCATTTTGCGAAAAACTTTCGACTCTCCTCTCCCGACGTCTCTGTGTGAGCTCGAGCGAGTGTTTGCACGCGCGCGCCCTCGCAAGAGAGGGAGAGAGAGAGAGAGTGGTAGGTGTGTAGCGCAGCGGCAACGGCGGCGGGTATATATGGCAGGCAACCGAGCGGGGCTAATACCCGTGTATGCTCGTCACGTCGTTTCGCTTCCCGCGCGCGCGTTTAAGAGACTGATGCGCGCGGACGGGAATGACGACGACGACGACGACGACGAGGCGCGCATCTACGTGCATGCACGAGTCCGAGTACATGCCCACCTACGCCCTCGTCTTTTTCTCTCGCTCTCGCGGCCCTTTCTTCCGAAATTCCCCCCCCCCCCATCCTCCCCCTTCGCCCTGATGGAGGTTATGTTTGCGGGATGCACGTATGTATATGCATTGCGGCTCGTCGGAGAAAACGCTCGCGATTCCGTTGCTGTATAAAAATATTACTACGTGCTCTCTGCCCCGTGCAAGTGTACGTGCGCTCGCGCAGATGGAACAAAGAAAAGCAATTTCGTGCCGGCGCCGCGGCATGTGTCTCTGTATGTGTGTGTGTGTGTGTCCGTGTGTACGTGCACGGTAACGTTTTCCCGCTATCTCCGTCTCTATTTACGGCTGGCATTAACGGGCTTGTAGTAATATTCGGTCGGACATGAATTCAAGCCGGAACCGCTTAATTGAATCAAAATCCGCGCCTCGCTCACGCTTGCTCTCTCTCCCCCCACCTCGCGCGCTCTTCGTTCCCCGATTTTTATTACCCTCCCACGCAGTGCGGTGCTGCGAGAGCGCGCGATATACCTTCACCCCTCGGCCTGCGTGACAAAAAAAGAATAATGTATATTATGGATGGATATGGCAGTCTCGCTTGTAGCTCCGATAGATACAGGGATCTATAGAACAGAAGCAGCGAAAAGGGAGAGAGAACATATACAACAGAGAAAAGAAAAAAAAAAAAGCAAACTCCTCTAATGCCTCGAAGGATAAAAATAAGCGGCAAGAAAGCGACGTTAAAAAACTGAATAGAGGACGTGGATGTTTGCGATTACAGGTGGGTTGCGTCAATATTTCAGAGAAATTAGGAGTTGTAGAATTTTGGGGGCCAGGAAAAATTTGAGCCGGCGAAAGGGAATTAGTAAACGAGCCGAGCCGAGCGAGCCAGTGGAAGAGAGAAAGAGAAAGAGAGAGAGAGAGAGAAAAGTGAGGCAGGGAGCAGCGGCAAGCAATGATAATTCGGGATATACATGTGTACGAAGGCGAGGGAGCGCGAGAGAGGGACAGAGACAGAGGCTCGCGCGCGAGCTCGGGTCTGCGTGTCGAGGCGTTCGTGCGTTTAATAACCACGTCGGGCGTTTCTGTGTGCATGCGTCACGCGACATTGTGGAGATCGCGCTCGTCGACTAGTCAATGACATACAGCAAGCGAGCATGAATTATATCGTCGGTGTGTGTATACATGTATACAAGTATACAATATATATATATATATATATATTCACGATTCTCCCTCGCCGCGTGAGCGCACTCGTTGCCCGTTTTTTTGCTCCCATTTTCGCGTGTAATTTTCAAAATTCCCGCGCGCCCAAAGCCCGATTAAATTCTCAAGTGTATAATGGCTGTACAAGCGGCAGCTAAAGCCCCCGGAGTTAATAGTTCGCGCATTAATTACGCTTATAACGATATTAGGTGGAGCGTAAGAAAAAACGAAGGAGGAGCAGAGAAGAGAAAGAGAGAGAGAGAGAAGATAAACCCTTCTTCGCGCATCGATCGTCAAAGAGAAGTGTATAAAAAAACGAAGCGAGCGCGGAAATCCGGCGCGCGTTTTCCCCGCAACTTCCAAGCGAAAGAGGAGAGAGGGAGGGAGTGAGTCTCTCGAGCTCGTTTTAATAAGGAAGCGAGAGGGAAAGATAGAAGAAACGAAGAAAAAAGGAGGCCGTGAT
Organism: Ormyrus thymus; assembly: GCA_035582935.1. Taxonomy (NCBI): domain Eukaryota; kingdom Metazoa; phylum Arthropoda; class Insecta; order Hymenoptera; family Ormyridae; genus Ormyrus; species Ormyrus thymus. Next base: position 18,434,798 of record JAWWEM010000010.1, on the reverse strand, counting down.
TTTCGTGGCCGCGTTTTACGCTGCTAAGCGCGAGAGATAGCCGAAGAAGGGGAGAAGAGCAAGAGAGAGAGAGGACGCAGGCTTTTACGTAACGGAGCGACTAATTGTAAAGGAGCTATCGCGCTCGCGCGCCGGTTAATACCATGAAAGTTTCGCCGGGGCCGGGGTTGCGCTCTCGCGCGCGAGAAAGACGGGGACAGAGCCAAGAGAGCGAGCGAGAGAGAAAGATAGCGCAACGGCAAAGCGAGCCGAGAGAAACATCGCTCGTTCGCTCTCCGCGAGAGGGAGAGAGAGACAGAGGCGGGGGAATCCCTCGACACCGCGCGCGAGAGCGAGAAAGCTTGTACACGCCGCCGCCACCGCGAGAGAGTGACTGAGACCGAGTCGAACTCTCCCTCTCTCTCTTTCTCGCTCTGTGTATATAAAAGAAGGTACATATACACACGTGCGCGGGAGAAGGACGCTCGAATAAAAAGTATGTGTATGCGAGTGATAGAGAAATAAATAGTAAATGAACGTGTGCTCGTATGTGAGTGAGACGAGGACGGAGAGACAATCGGGTCCGCTCGTCTGGCTGTGTGCACGCCGTGTGCGGCTACAAGAGCGAGAGAGAAAAAAGAAGCGAGAAAGCGCAGTATATAAAGAGAGAAACAGGGAGAGAGAAAGAGGGAGGGAGAGTGGAGCGTCGTGGTGTAGTTAGGGGTGTAACGGGGGCACGGCGGCGCGCGGGGGACGAACGAGTATCGCTTCCACGGTTGTGTGCGCGCATGTAAGTGTGAGAGAGCTGTTGGCCCGAATGACGGAGTAGAAAGAGAGAGAGCGGGAACCAACACAAGCGATGCAGTGGTGTAAACGTCGGTGACTCGTGAACGGTAGGGGTGGGGATGAAGTTGCCCCCTCTACTGTCGAGCCCGTCAGTCGCTTCGAGGCTGCCGCCGAGACAGGTTTGTCCCGACGCCGATCCTCAGCGTCGACTTTTAACGCGCCAACTGTGATTTTCTTCGCTCTCCCAATCATCTTTGGCATCGTCGGCATCCAACGGACACTCGGCTTGCTGAGATACTCTAGTGCGTAGCCTCGGCGAATTTCGACACTGTGTCCTCGTTGTCAAGAATTTTTTTTGTGTTAAAGTGCGGCTCGCTGTAGATGAGTGCACGCGCATCGGCCAGCATAACCTCACTTTTTTTGGCTTACGAGTGTTGTTTTGGATAAAATAATCTACAACTTATACGAAGCAGCGCGTGCAAAGTGTGTTCGTGCAAGTGCGCTCCGGCGGTCTCGTGTACTGTCACGAGTTCTCCCGCTCTCTCTCTCTCCTGTGATCTTCGTCGAGTGCACTCTCCGTCTTTCTCGGAGCGCTCGTCGCTGCTAAAAGAAAGCCAAAGTAAGTGCGACTCGTTCGACCTGCTCATCGAGTAGCGGTGCGAAAAGTACACGACGGTTGCAAGTGAAAGAAAGAAACAAGGATAGCGTCTATCGCGCTCTCTCTCGCACCTCGTGTTCAGAGCGCCGGTAAAGTCGCGGCGCTACCCTGACGACCGAGCGCACAGTGTTTTACTATAGAGTAAGAGCGTAGTAGCGCGCGTCTCTTTTGAGTTGTTTTTCTCGTGACAAGTGTGTTCAGTGAATCGAATTGTCGCCCTCCGGTTTTTCGCCGGCGAGCTCCATAATCGGGAGTAAAAGTCCAAAGTGCGGATCGCCGAAGGTGACAGTACGGATAGCTATAAATCGCCGTCATTAAATTCGGATGGCGTTCCAACGAGGCAGGAAAAAGTCGCCCAATAAGTGCGGCTGGGTTCTCGAACCGCAGCAGCAGCAGCATCAGCAGTCACTTTTTGGCATCCACGTTAGCGCGTAAATAATCCACATCCGGAGTCTTTTGAAAGAAGAGAAGCAGTGCCAGTTAAGGATTATAAATGCCGGCAATCGGTTCAATTGACATCCAGTACTTTGAGTAAGCAGGAATCGGCGTGGGGTTTTAGTTTTGTTAGTGGTAGTGTGTCGTGACCCGAAGAGTTAAGGAAGAACGACGACGGCGCGTCAAGTGCGGCTCGTTGTCGTTATTCCCAGCGCACCTCAGGAGCAGTGTTTTTCCCTTCGAAGGAGAAGGCGAAGGAGGCGCCGGAGGCGGAGGAGAGGAAGCGGCCCCTAAGCGGAGGTAGCAGCAGCGGCGGCAGCAGCAGCACCAGTACCAGCCGAGGAAAGCGAGCAGGAGAGAGTGGGAAAATGTACCCAAGCGCCGGAATCAATGCGGCCGCCGTCGCGGCGGCTGCAGCTGCCAGGCATCCGGTAAGTGGATACTCTCTCTCACTCTCCTCCCTCCCACGACGGCATGGCATGTCTATGCGCTAGAGTGCCGCCGCCTGCCCGTCGGGGGAGGGAGAGCGAGCATCGTAGCGATTACGAGGCGCTCAAGGAGCGGTAATTAATGCTTTTTTATTGGCAGTGCGAGTTTGACGATCGTGCCCGACGGTATAATTGAAACGGTCAGTCGTGGCGACTGCCATTGCGAAATTGCTCCGGGAATGTTTAATGTTTTCAGATTGGCTTTGAATGAATGAGGATTGGCGCCGAGCGCACAGATTGACCGTTTCATTCTCGGTTATTTTTTAACAATTTAAAGAGCGTTCATTACTTCTCCTTAAATTCAATACTTATGTGCGGAAGATCATTTCTCGAAAACATGTGCCCTTGCTTTTTGTACTAAAGTAGTATGGTCTGTTAAGTTTCTAGATCTTAAATGCTTTGATTGCAGCGTTGTTTAAAAAAATTCCATAAGTACAGTTTCATAGACTGCGGGTTCAACCTTGTTTTCATAAATCAACAATACATAAATTAAAAATGGAAACTCATAGACCATAAAATAAGTGTAAAAGCACTAAAATCAGGTTAACGACTTTATTATCTTAAACTGTTTTTTAATGTCTAATAATCAACAGCCTTACTTCTTTTTACATTCATTCGAGTGTTGTTTATGCTATAGAAATATTTATTTTCATTTTAATCATCTGAAATCTGTATTTCAATTTTATGTACGTAGAACATTGTGCATCATTTAATTCTTAGAAATGCAATATTAATAAAGCAATCTGTTGCTACATTTATTTTTTATGTCATTATTTAAAGTGATTTGACTCGTTCCATTTATCAACCACAAAAACACAACTCTGAATGATTGGTTATTACAAACTGATTGCTAGCTCAAGCAGAATAAACATTGGCTTATTTATTAATAATAAAAAAGTACTCACTGTTAATTGCTTTGTCACTGCATTTCCTTAATGAGTTTTTGCCGAGAAGGTTTTCTTTTATATAATACAGTTTCAAACAAGTAGTTTGCAAAATTTTCATAATTAAAATTATCAAGTTGAAATGTTAAAGTCAGTGAACCAAATGTAATAATATGCCAGTGTCATTGCTGCTGAACATAACAAACAAAAGGTAATTTTCTAAACTATGCACAAGCATAATTTAAGCCAGTAGATTAAATTTAGCAAATATAAACTTCCATCATTTCACAATCATACTTTATAATCTGAAGTATGATTCAGACATTAATAAGCTTAATTAAAAGTGTTAATGTCCTTCTAAACTGCATAGAGCAGCACATAATACATCTTTAAAAGCTACATTTATGACACAAGTCTATATAAATAAACATAAATCATTGTATACTCCATCAGACATGACTGAAACTATTCCAACATTACATCATGCAAATCATCAAATACTTCCAGTCAACACTATTTTTTTTTTCCAACAAAGATCAAATAACACTTTATTTCACCAGCCAAAAAAAAAAGAACTCTCCTATAGCTTTTCACTTTGCAGAAACCGCCTTTGTCGATTACTTTAATCAAAACATAAAAGAATAAAAGCGAGGGAACTCCCTCTCGGCTAAACTTCCGCGTATAAAGACTCTGTACACCCACGCCGCGATACATCCTTAAAAGCTCCGTTTATAGCGTGCATAAACACACATTAACTCCCTCTCTCTCTCTCTCTCTCTCTTGCACACGTACGCCCGTATCGTGTTTACGCTGGTAGTGTGTTGTCGGCACGCAGCGGCGCGAGCGAGAGAAAACGAGGGAAATTTAACGTCCGGCGATTACCGTGTGCGCTGCGAGCCAGAGAGAGAGAGAGAGAGAGAGAGAGGCGGAGGAACGATAGATATTTAACCACGTGCGATATTATGGTCGCGCCGAGGTAAACCGATACAGTGCCAGCAGCAGCGGCTACTTGGGATACGCGCACGCGCGCCTCCGTACACGTGCATATATATCTATACGCGTGTGCGCATGTAGATGCGGGAGAGAGAGAGAGAGAGAGAGAGACAGGCCGGCTGAGAGCGTGACAATTACCGAGGCCGCAACGGCTGCTCGCGCTTGTTTACGCGTAATTTTCCTCGCGACTATTTTCTTTTGCGAATATAACGCCGGCCCGACTCCGTCACGGCTTTTATGTACTTTTCTTTTCTCTCTCTGCGGTGAGTGGAGAGATAGAGAGAGGTTAGGCACACTCGCGTCGCCGTCGCGCCTTGCGGTTTCTGCGGGCTTTGGAGGTTAGATTGGAATTTTTTTTAACGAGCGTCAATGAAGTTTGATGACGGCAATCAAAGTTTATTGTTTTTTCTTTCTTCGCTTGAAGATGTTATTATGTCGGCCTCTGGTATTGCCTGTTATCGAATTCTTTAGTTTCTTTTTTTAGTTTTTCTTTTTTGCCGTCGCTCGGTTTTTTAGCGAGATTAACATTATCGTTTCGTGATGTTTGCGCGGATTTTCGAGGTTAGGCTGAAACTTTAAACGGACGTAATCGAAGTTAATAATGGAAACTCGGCGTTATTGGTTTTTTACATTGTTGCAAGAGGATTAATTATTTCACGTTTGATAAAGGCGGTAGTAAATTAATTCCCGTCGAAAATAATGCTGAACATTGTGTACGGGTTTAAGCACACTCTGTAAGTTAAGCAGCTTTGGAGAGTTCGTAATCTGATTGATCTTAAAAACATTTACGCACACAATAATGCCAAAGTAGTTCTATAACAGATAAGAAGAGCTGTAGGATATGATTAATTGTGCTAAGGTCTGGGACAAATTATGCAAACACAATCATTTATGTGTACTATTGTGTGTCCGCGTTATTAAGAAAACTTTTCCGCTTGTTAAGGAAAATTCTGCTGTAATTGAAAGCATTCACATGCTAATTAAACGAGAACCAACTAATGTACTCAAAGATTGACTGTGTAATTAAACGATGATCAAATTTTAATCTTCGGCTCATTATGCAAATTTCGAGGCGAAAAAATCGAGGATAATCGATTTATCATTATAACCCGCTGTTGGCTATTCGCGAAAGATTTTCATGAATTTCGAGGCTACTTTCCGAAATAAAAGTTCGAACGCTCTCGCAATTAGCGCGAAACGGAGAAGCGCAGCGAGCGCGCGCGCGCCCAAATTTTTAAATGCGAATTTTTTCCGCGACGAAACAGCAAACACGACGACCTCCTCTGTTTAACTGGATCCATCGATCGCGCAGCTGAAAATCAAATAAACGCAAACAGCCGACTGGCGCGTTATACTTTTTCCCCCCGATAATTTGAGAGAGAAAAAAAGTACGGGAGAGCGGCTGCACGACAAAAGAGCAAGCGCGTGCACGCGCTTCGCCGTGAAACGAGATTGAGTTTACTCTCCCCTGTAATTTTCTCCCAGTGTGACGCGAATACTGCGCCGGGACTTTTTTTCGCGATTTAGTTCCGTTTGATCGCGGGAAATGTACGATTCAGCCGGACAATGCCTGGGACGGCATCTGTCGCGATCGCGCCGGCTATCGTTACGCCTCTTGTAATGATGCAAAATCGGCCAAAGATAAAATCTATTTCAGACTTGCATAAATTATTTAATTAATGCGTCACGGATCCATATTTCGGGTAAATATTATATTTCTACAAACCGGCTGTTGGTTATTTGACATTTAATAACAGATGTTGCGAGTTTATAAGGTATTAAGTATGTATTGCTCGCCGTGCATATAAATCATAATAATGAAATAATAAATTATTACCGGGAAATTATTTAATTTTCTGAATACACGTGTCATTTGGACGGCGAAATTATATATTTATGGTAAGTTGATTTATGCATTATTTACATACGAGTTCATGTCAAAGGCTGACGCACATTATACCGCCGGTATCAGCTTTTACCCTCCCCCGCAGCGAAAGAGATCAAAGGCGCGCACTTGTTTTAATGCACAAATCAGCCGCCTGATTCGAGTGAAAAAAGAAGCCATCGTGGAAATAATTGAAAAAAGTAGAATGAAAAATGCGCGAAATCGATACCGCCGTCGAAATTAAATACACAAATCGAAGCTACCTCATGGACTATTTGATACAGAATTCTCGATGATACATTCGATTTACCCGTAACTCAATCTGGCTGTGGAAGGAGGAAGTGCACGTCGATCCACGGCTCACTCATGGCTTTGTATCCGACCCCCGCAATATCGCACGGCCACGTGACTCTATATATCTGCTGTGCCCGGGCACATAATACCCCTAAGTACGTACTCACATATGCTGTGGGGCTTTCGATTGGATTGTGCGCCTGCAAAGGCTATTGAACGCTGAAAGGAATAAATGTTTGAGGAGAAGATTGAGAGGAACGGAAAACGAGGTTTCTCGGCAAATACAATTTTATATATTCCTTTAATAACGAATAAGAAATTTTTGGCGTTGAAAATCAAAGGTGAGTGGAGGTTGGAAAGGAGACCTTTTGCCCGGAGTTTTTCCAAGTCCTTCGCAACGAATCGATATACGGAATCGTCACTTTACAATAATGTCTATAAGTAATTTTCAGTAAGATGCTTAAGCGTAAGTTTAAAATTATATTGGTAGCACGTAAGGGTATAAGCTCTCGAGATTACTTTTCGTAAAGCGTCAGGGACACGTGTGCTCTTATGCATACACGTGTTCCGTAAGTGGCTCCATTATTAAGTGCAGTATAACGATACGTAGGTTTAACATGACAATGATGCTTTAATATAAAGCAAATTTGACAAACCAAGTATCAGGAGATAAGTGGATTCTCGGGCGGCGAGAAATTTTGCATTAAACTGACGAGTGTGTCAAAATTATATAACAATTAAATGATAATCTCGAATTCATACGATTTCTATTTAAATCTCGAAATTAATGACCCGACACATCTGCGAATTAGAATTTTAATTGCGAAGCAATTTGAATAACCGTTCGGCCGCCAATGTCGCCGAAAGAAAAAAGTTCAGAAAATCTGTTCATAAATAAAGATTATCACATCTAAAAATTAGAAATCGAAAAAAAAAGGCAAAGCGTCATCTCCACTTTCGTCAGTCGCTAAGCTCCCAACGCAGAAAGGAAGAGGCAAATCAAGATCGGACGACTTGCGGAGCGAGCAGAAAAATAAGCAGTTCATAAGACTATCTCGATTGTAGGGGAGCGGCAAAAGAGAGAGAGAGAGAGAGAAAGGCCATACTGTATAATCGTCAGATAAAGCAAGGAGATACAAGGATGGTCGCGCGCTCGCGATGAATGGCACGGATTACTCGGGGGGGGCAGCCGGACGATCGCCCGGATGACGCGCGCCGCTCCCCCCCCGTTTTTTGCGCCCCTCGTGTGCTCTTTGCGTATGCATAACGAATGCACACGTATGCAAATGCGCGCGGGAGAAGGGATATTCTTTATTTCTTCGGGGACGAGCGCCGAATCGGGGGAAACGCGATGAATTTTTAAGTGGCCCGAGCCCGCAGCGGGGCTTTAGTCACTCGACCGCGTGGGCTAATTGGAATTTTCGCAATTATTTTTAACAAAGAGCGGATCAGCCTTCCTTTTCTCCCGTCCTTCGGATTAGATCTGGTTCGGGAATAATTTTATTACTTTTACAATTTGACGGGAAAAGGCAGGAGTGCAAAAATAAAAAAACTGTGTTCGTCGAAATGTGAAATAAAAACAGTTTGTCCATCATTTTTACGCGGCGGGAAACGCCCGTTCAGTTTTTAACCGTGATTATAAAAGAACAATATTCAGTGAGCCGCGTTTTGCCAGTCATCGACAATTCTGCCCGATAAAACTACGCAATATTTACGAATGCTCACTGACTAATCCCCCCGGCCTTCCCCCCGTCCCCCCTTGTAAAATACACAGATGAAAAATTGAACATTAAACCTCAAGAGCCGTGTGTGCGGGAGAGCTCGTCGGCAGCGAAAAAAAAAAAAAATAAAAAAAAATAAAATCACGCGCAATCAAATCCCGGAGAGTCATTTTTACGTCAACCACCGGCGTATTGCGTGAAAGTAAACATCGAAAAGAGCGAGAGAGAAAGAGACGGAGCATAACAACGCACGTGCGCTACAATAACGATAAAACCATGTTCACGGCGCGAGTCAATATCCGTTCGTGCCCCTGCACAAAATTACTTTGGTCACCATCTCCCCCACCCTCGCCGCTTCCTCCCCCTTCGTTCGCACGGCCGGGGGAGGGGGGGGGATCAAGCGGCGTAGAGAAAATTAAACGGCAGAAGGAGAGTGAGATGGAGAGAGCCATCCGCGTACAAATAATGATTATGGTAATAATAATGTCGAGAAGGGGCTTTCCCGCTCACCCTAAACGCTCGATACGCCGTGACGAGGAGGATATATACATTGTGGAAGCGGCAGCACGTGGAGCACTGTTGCGCAAGGGAATTATATAAGGGGGTTGCTGACTACTGCAGCGTGTTGCGCTTCTAAACGCGTGTTTCTCACTCTCGCTGACCCCCTTTCTACCCCCTCCCCCCTCTCTTTCCCTTGCTACACCTTTTTTATTTACGCTTCGGCTTATGCTTCCTCGAATTTTGATTCCTACGGATTGCGTAACCCCTTCAGAAGGGGTTTATACCCCGGCGGTCAAGTTTTTGCTCGTTAAGTGGAGTGGTACCATTATTATTTTTCCTTTAGGCATTTTTTTTGCTTCAAGAAGGTGCAATCCCTCGGACGAGGGTAAATAAGGGCTGGCATTAAAAAGGGGTACTGATACGTTAAAACGACGTGCAAACACTTTTGCGACTAATAGCATGAAAAAATGAATGACCAGTCACATTTCCAAGGACAGAAAACAAAGCGCCGAGATGTGAATAAGGCGGTAATTGTGAAACCCCGAGCTTTTACCGTATTATACAAGAAAGTATACATAGAGGCGCGCACTGGTCGATGTCGTCGTGTATAAGAGCGAGAGAAAAAAAGGCAGCCAACAGAAAGGAAGAGCGAGAGAGACGGAGCAGGCCAAAGTTTGCACAAGATCCCCTCGATTCGACAAATATTGATACTTTTAATCGGCCTGTTTAGACCGCCTTAGCAGCGCTGCTTCTCTCTCTTTCTCTCTCTCGCTCTCTCTCTCTCCCTCTTCGCTCTTTGCGATCTGCTCGGTGTTTAACGCGCGGAACAAATATGCACAGCTGAAAAAACCCAAGCGCGCTCCTTTCGAGCCTGCCGACGTTTCTTCTCTCTCCTTCCACGATCGATACCTTTTTTGCTTCGTTTTTTTTCTGGGGCTCAGGGTTTGAACTTGTAACGAATTAGAACGGAATGAGTGTCTGAAAGCGATTCACGTGCATATAACCGATAGCTGAATAAACGTTAGTCTTTTTTGCTGTATACTATGGTTGTCTATCGATTGCCGCAGGAGGTGTACTTATGTTTGAACGCGTAATATGGCGTTCATAAAGAACCTGTCCTTGTCCGACGTCATGTTCAAAAACGCAGAAGAATCGTTCTTGCGATTATATCGATCAGTTAATCAAGTAATATTCAGCGACTTTTACATAATACAATAGATAAATATGCTATATAGTTATCCTAATGTAATTCATTTCAATTTGAGGGGTCGATTACATTAATTAATAATGATTATACATCGCCAACATAAAGTTTCGCAGAGTAAAGACACGTGGATCAATCTCTAATTTCAATATCTGTTAAATTGACGAGTCAATATTTGCGGACTTCAAGGTTTCTTTGCAGCATCTACGTTCCATCTGTAAAAGCGACGCGTTCCTCTTGCTTAAAATGCAAACTTTCCAATTATCATACCAAAAGAACTTGAATTCTCAAACTAGACAAACGATCTGTACAAACACTGCGCTCCCCGCTTCCCAAAACCTCCATTCGAGCCGGTAACACAATGAGCAACGTGACTTCCGCGCCGCACATCGGATCTCGGCACTCTCTCTCGACAGCCCTTAATATTTCTCTCGACGTCTTTTCGAAGGCGTGCGCGCGCTCGGTGGAGAAAAGAAGCCGCCACCAGGAGGGAGCGAGAGAGAGTCGAAAAAAAAAAAATTAAGCTAGTTCAATGGCAGGTGCTGAGCCAATAAGCCGAGGGTTCTAAACGCGAAACGAAATCCCTTTTCCCGCCAAAATAATCCCCACGGCGTGCGCGCCCGACACACAATGGCCGGAAACGACCCCTCGGGTTCTCTTCTCGCCGGGCACACTGTATTACCTCTACCCCCCGACGCCTAAGAGCCCCGTAAATTGGTCCACTAGGAGGGTAAGGGTCGGGAGAGAGAGACTCGCTTCGCACTAGCTTTATCCCTCGTGGTTTCCCGTCACTGCGCCTTTTTTCCACCGTGTTTTTCCCCCGGAGCATGTCCCTTTTTTACGCGCCCCAGGTATATACATTATCGCTTTTTTAGCGAGCTTTCGCCGCGGAATATATATCGTGTTAGGGGCAACGATTTTTCCTCGCAAAGTGCTCCTGATGAATGTTTAATTGTACAAATTTCACGGCGTCAATCCGCGAGTAAAAAAAAACTGCAACAGCATCCGTTTCGGTTATGCATTTGCTTTTTCGCGGCGGAAGGCCAAGGAAACAATGACGCCGGGCATAAATATCCACTCGAAAAACAAAAAATCGAGTATCACTTGAAGCGTCAGCGCAGAAAAACGTATTGGTCCATTGCAGTTTCACTCGATCCCCCTCTCTCCCCACTTCTCTCTCATTCCATGCGCGAACCATTTTAGTTCGTCCCTTTTCTCTTCCGCTCTCTTTCCACCTTTTTATGTACACCGCGTGTGCGCAGCCTCTATACAGAGAGAGGACTATATACTTCTAGTCAAGAGGGTCTCTCGCTAAGCGCTCGGGACATAAGCTATTGTGCGCTGGGGGGCGCAATTGTATTTACGTCCGCGCGCACAGAGGGCGAGAGAGCGCTGTGGCTCGTTCCATCTCTCTCTCTCTCTCGCTTCTCCCTCTTTCCCTCTCGCTCTTTCTCGTTTAAATAACTCTCAAATTACCTTGGAGGGCTAAGTTGGCTCTTTACACCGACACGGCTGCTGCTGCTGCTGC
>JAWWEM010000010.1:18401994-18414095 GCA_035582935.1 Ormyrus thymus | reverse complement strand
CCCCCACCCCCCCCCCCCCCCCCCGGCCCCGAAAGGCTTGATGACAGTTTAAACTCGCGCGGAATCCGCTCTGTAATTTCGGATCTCTTTCTCGCGTGCGAACGTTTGATTTCTCGTTTCTTCGTTCATTATTGCTCCATTATTAAGGGAGGCGCAGTCGCGGGAGGCGCCTTCGTGCATGCAGCCAAAGTTTCGCAAGTGCGCCGAAGATTGCTCGCAAGTGTTTTACCTCGAATGCACGTCGTGCGGGAGGGGGGAGCGGTGACAGTGGTGCTAGTTGGGAACAAAGTCCGGCTGCAGCCTGTTGTCTGTACACAATTGCGAGCCTCTCTCTCTCTCTCTGAGCGACACCCACGCGAAACTCGCTTGAATAAGTCTGGGGAGACGCGATTCCTGCGCAGACGACGTTCGACGCTGCCGCGTTACAGCTCCACTCTCTCTCTCTCTCTCTCTCTCTCCCTCGATTCAAATGAAGAGATGTTTCCTCGGTGTCACCTATATTCAGCTCACGCTCCGGAGCCGGCGCCTTTCCGTATCGCTGCGGGGGACAAATGGAACATGTAGTTTGCGAGGTATTTATTAGTTTGCGCCGAGCCGCTTGAATTTCCATTTTGTGCTGCCTCGCTCGTTAGACTCGGCGATACGCGCTTGAACGAGAAATTATTGCGCGCGCGCTCTCTCTCTTTCTCCCTCGATTTACCTTTTAAGTAAGTTATTAAATCGGAGTCGCTCCGACAATACAAGGAGCCGCTCGCTCGAAAATTCCAGCGCATTTTTTTGCGACACGGAGCGGCGGCAGCGGCAGAAAATAAAAGCCCATTCACCGAAGCGACCAATAAACCCTTATCTGGGCGAACCCTTGTAATAATGAAATGCCAAAGTGCCGGTCGCCGCTTTGTTTCCTTCTCTTTTCCTTGAGAAAACTGCCTCTTCGCCCACAGGTATGTATATATATATATACACACCGGCTGCCGCTGAAAAAAGAAAAGACGAGGAGGAGGAGGAGGAGGAGGACGCTCGGAACCTTGGCCCGGTAACGAAGCGGACAAAAAGAAGAGAGGAGGAGAGAAAGCAAGATAGGCCGAGGCGGCGCGCGAGGTCGGATACCTACATTAGCCGCGGCTTGTTCGGCGATAAGGCGAAGGCAGGCCCTCTTAAAAACGCCTCGTTCCGAGCCTCGTCGCCACATCGTCGTCGAGGAGATAGCGGCGATAGTGTCGTGACATCGGCTCGTCCTCTCTTTTTTCGCTCTCGTCCTTTTTCCCGAAGACCCCCTCGCGCCCCCGCCGCTGCGCTCCGCGTCCCTTCGGGCTTCCTTTTTATTCAATTCCCGTCGCAGGATTCTTCTTATTCCGACGCTTTTTGACGGGAAAGTGGATTTATCGTCCTTTCCGAGGGATGCAGAGGCAGCTCTGAATTCGCGCGCTTATTGAAGCTCCGCAAGGATATATTTTAGATGGAGGCGATGCGATAGTCGTTTAATTGTTCCCGTCCAGACGGCGTCGTCGACCTTTTTGTCGATTGCAAGCTCGAGCGGGCCGATAAGCTGGTCGGGGATCCGGATCCAGAAAGCGCGACTCTGCAAAAGAATCTCGAATGAAGGGGATAAAAAGGTCCGTGGATTCTTTGAGCTTCTGATAATCTCTCTGCTTTTGATTTCTCTTTTCCTAACCCCCCCCCCCCGCCCACGACTTTCTTCGCTTCTTCGTCGCGCTGCCGACATACTCGAAATTCGAGAATGCGAGGAATCCGACGGTACGTCGCTCGCGCTTAAGCAGCGACTGCGTGCGAGCGTTCCCGCGGGCTTTAGCGGTAAAAAATTAATTAACTGCAATTGGCCGGAGTGAATCGTCAGACGAGCTCTAACAAGCTTACGCGCTACGCCGCCTCGTCGTCATTCTATATCTTGACGAGCGGGGAATAATTGAAAAAATGGCGATCGCGCACAAAAATGATTAAAATCCGCGCGATTAAAGTTCGCTCGCAGGGAGAGCTCACCGAGTCGGTCAAATAAATTTCAGGCAGCCGAACTGATTAATACGAACAAACGCGCCCCGAGATCGAGCTCGAAAAAGCAAGCGAAGAAAAGAGAGAAAATTCCATATCGATAACCATTCATTTTTGCCCCTCCCCTTACTCCGCTCGGTAGACTCTAGCGGAGTTAACTGTATACATCACCGCTGTGTATATATACGTACAAGCCAGCGTGCAGCTTTCTTTTTTTTTATATCCATGGCCCGGTAATTTGTTGCGAGCCACAGCAGCGGGAAGCTCTTCTCTATATCTCTCCCGCTCCTCGGGATATCCAGGGGCGAACTTTTATTATACGAGCCTCGACGATTCTTCCCCTCCCTCTTTGCTTCGCTCGAAGCTTGAAAAGGATTCACCCTTCGCTCGCAGCTTAATAAGGACGATAACGAGATTTCCCGGGTCGCGGAGTTCACGCATTATGTCGAGGACGGCGAGGGAGTGAGGCTGGAAGCGGAAGACGAGGGGAAACGGAGAAAAGAGAGAGGGCAGCCAGATATCGCTATGTGGAAAAAGAATTGCTCCCGTCTCTTTTGCCGCGTAACGAAGTGTCAGTCATCGCGCAATTACGCTGGCGTGCCGCGTGTCCCTTTTTCCTCTTATTCTCTCCGAGGCTCGGTCTTTTTCTGTTTTCACCTCACTTTGTTTGACTCTTCGAGGGCGTATGGACTGTTTCTGTGCCGAGTGTTACGTGATGTTCCGCCAGCTTGGGGAATTACAATGTTTGCGGTTCGAATTAATTCGCACCCGGGAAAGAAAAAAACTTTCCTTCGCCACCCGCTTCGAAGCTCCCGCTGTTATAGAAGTAACGAGTTTATCACTTTCGCGAAAGCGAATCAATATTTCGCCACCTCGCAAACAAGTTTGAGAAAAAAAGCCGCGGATCGATGCGCCGCGGACGGCTCGTAAAACGCATCGGGAACAAATTTCCATGCAGGACCGAAAATTATCAGGCCCGCATCTCTCTCTCTCTCTCTGTCGAGTCTCGGTCGGGGGTAGATAAAGAAAAAGCCGAGAATTCATAATATACGACGAGGGCGTCGGGAAAAGGGGTTGCAAATGCCTCAGCTGGTGACTTTATCAGCGCGGCAGTATATACGGAAATTTCATTTTCATCCGTCTCTCCTCCCCTATATAACGCAGAAGGCTGCCGCCACACCGCCATACAACTGCGTTCGCACACGCTTGTATTTATATCTACTTTGCTGGCGGCGCGCCGCGGGACATCGTAAAAAGGTACTTTCATCCCGGGGGACTTGTATGGCGCGCGCGCTCCGCCGAGGGGGAGAGCGCTGCCGGGCTCTTTGGCATTGTCGTAAGTGTCGAGGCTGGCGTGCCATTTACGCCGCGGGACCCGCGCTATATTATATAACCGAGGAGCTCAAGCCGTTCGGTTTAGCGATAATTGTAACATATTCAACCACCGGCTTTTATAGCTGGCTTTCGCACTACCTCCCCCTCCCTTAGCCCCGCGCCCGGCCTTAGAAGCCCTCCCCGAGGGCTATTCAAGTGGAAACTAAAGGGGGCGCACACGCTGCGTCGACCGGGAAAAAGGAAGAGGGGTTGGAAACTTGGTGCGAAAGCGATATTAGAGGATACACGGGCGTGCTCGCCAAATTTTCTATGGCTTTCTGGAAAGTTGGCTTTTACGGCGTTTTGCTGACGTGATTGTTCGACCTGCTTTATGGCGCTTTTCGAGTTAAAAAATGCAAATAGTTTATTGAGCTACCGATGATCCTTGATTTTATGACCCTTACACTCTCATCTGAACGAGCTATTTGTGTCGGGGAAAGTAAAGAACGCGCGATCGTTTCAAATAGTTTTTCAATTTCATCCCGAGTAAATGTCGAGCGACGATCGAGCGAAAAACCGATGAACTCTGCGAAATTCAAGTGAATATTTTTCCTTCAGAAGCAGCAAGTAGCAGGAGCAGCAGCAATTTTCTCATCGATAGAGATCTTATTATACCGAGCAAACAATAAGCGAATAATCCCGGAGAATTTTTCCTTTTTCCGCGTCTATAGAAGACCTGTAGCGTGCTTTGCCAGGCTCTCCCTCTTTGTCTCCCATCGAGCAGAAATGCAAGAGATAGAGGAGCGACGGCAGCAGTAGTAGCAGCCAACGTCTACAACTCTCCAAAAGAGAAATTGATATAGCTCGTCTCCTCGTTTCATCCATGATGTACCGCCGCGTGTGCGCGTGCGCCCCTACAAGTGTGCGGCCCGAAAGAGATAGGAGCGGCCAGTGGAGGGGTGGGGTTAAAGCTTTGTTATTTGAAATTCCGTCGTTTCCAGCATCCGCAATTGCACAGTCGGGCTCGAAAGGCTTGCCTCCGTCGCTGCTTCTGGATGTTTAGTGGCTGCGCCAACAAGCGAATACTTTGGGAGAAAGGGGTTGGCAGGGAAGCCATCGGGAGAGAGAGAGCGAGATAGGAGGGGTACAAAGGGTGTACAAATATCGGCCAACTGTCGCGTCCTGATGCGCCGCTACTTCCTACCTAAACCCCCCTTCCCTCGCGTCGTCTCTATCTTTTGCCAAAGGGGTGGCGAACGTATAAACGAGAGGAGAAAATAGGAGGAGGAACGCGTAAAAGCGCGCACTGACGAGGAGGCCAAGAAGCTACAAAAGCTTGCACGGCGATAATGGGGCTGAGGGGGTACAGAAGAAAGGGGTGCGGGAACTCTTGCCGGGCGACTACCTAATCTGTTACAGTCATAAAACCCTGTTTTGCCGCTTTATCTGGCCTGTGGCGTTTGCTGCTCCTGCCAGCCAGTATCTATCCCCTCGGCACCCGCCTATATTTCACACCCCATCCTCTCTCGTGCTTGCCTTTGTACTTGTACACTCAGCGTTCTCTCCTTCTGTCTGATGCATAACTCTCTTTTATCCTCTAGGAGCAGGTATATCTGCAGATTTCTCCTTCACTCCCGGTAATTGATATTTTAATTTCGATTATAATGGCCCGAGACTTGACTTTGCGACAGGTTTTTCTCTTCTACCCGTTACAAAACAAAACGATCCTTTTTCCAATTAAAAATTCCATCGCGATAAAGGACGACGAAAGAATAACAATCGGTGCGCGAGAAAAAAACAACACAGAGGGGAGCTGCGGAATCACGTTCCCGCGTAATAGCAGGAGGCTGCGCTCAATTGTCGTGGTGAATATCGCGGGCGGGTAGTGGCACGGGTATTCGCAAATAGGGTAGCAGCGTTGGCGGGCGAATAATCGCGGCTACGCGGCCGCGTCATCGAAACGAGCTCGACTAAATCCCATCCATATATACGTACAGCGGTCTGGCGCCCCGGCATAACGTACGTACAGGCGTACACGTGTATGTACACCTTCAACCAGAGTGCGAGCAAAAGAGAAAGAGAAATGTTTCAACAGAGAGCGAGAGAGAGAGAGGGAGAGATCGTCTCGCGGCACATCCCTATCCCGCGAAATCCCATTGCCGATCATTATGTCATGCATTATTTATGTCATTCCCGTTCTCTCTCTCTCTCTCTGTCTCTCGCTCTCCCGTGCTCGTACAATGTGGGGCTACGAATCAAAATGCATTGCTTATGCAAATAGCGGTCGTGCCCCGCGGTACCGAGCGGGCGAACGCGAACAGAAGGAGAGGATGAAGAGGGAAAGAGAGAAACGAGAGACAGCGCCGCGAGGGTAATCGTTATACGCTTTTCTCTTTCTCTCTCTCTCTCTCTCTCTCTGTCTCTCTCTCTCTCTCTCTCTCTCTCTCTCTCTCTCTCTCTCTCTCTCTCTCTCTCTCTCTCTCGTCGTCTCTGCGCTTTCGCCGAAAACTCTGCTGGAGAGAACGGCGCGTCGTCGGCGTTGTTTTTGCCGGGCAACTTTTATTTCGTTGATTCGCACTTATTCAGAGAGTGCACTTTGCCGTCGCGCTCAAATTATCGACTCGCTTGAAATATTTTAAGGGCGAAACGGTCGGATGACTCGCTGCCCGATGGTAATTTGATTTGACGCCCGGTGGAGATACCCTCTATTTTCGGAGCAATCACTCGGCGGGGACCCAGATTAATAGCTTTATGCGAGAAAAACTACGTTATGCAGTCGAAATTGTGTTGCTCGCGCTCGGCGGATGATGAATTATAAACGACGAGTTATTTTCGCCGATTTTAGTCGCCGCTTGCCGCTTCCGAAAAAGTATAACGAAGCCGTGTTCGCCGAGTATCTTCTGGAATGAAATTAAAATATAAATGACCGTTCTAAAAATGTTTTCGCCGGCTCCACTTCGAAGTCGATGCATAATTCCGCCACTTTCGCGAATTCCTCAACGTTGATTATTCACAATCTCCCGAGCAGTTTGCCGTTGGTTAATACAATAACCGCGATTCGTTATAAATTCAATCCGCCAAAATAGCTCGATCGAATTCACCTGTAAAGGGCTTTCAAAGCGTACAGAACAATAAGCATCGATCCTCCGGCGAAAAGTATGCTGGAGTCTCGATTGCACAACCTCGCCATTGCCCCGCCGTCCGAATTTCCTTTTCATTCCCCCTTTGTGTACTCTAAACAATCAGATCGTCCTCGCGGGTTTCTTATTGAGGCTCTCGAGCGCTCGTGATGGTCCGGAGCGTCGGGTACGTTCCAGTTAAAGCCGCACAAGACTAAACAGTAGAGCAGTAAAAAGCAATTCCTCGCGATAATATAACAGGCCATAAAGAGAGCAGTGCAGCGGTATCGAGCCTCGCTACGGGCTCCCTCTATAACGGCTGCCTGCACGTGGCCCATTGATTGGGGATCGCGCGCTCGGGAACATCGAGAGCGGAACAGTTATGCGCGCGTTCTCTCTCTCTCTCTCTCCCTGTGTATATACACGCCGGGAAGGGGGAGGCTTTTCGCTCTCTCGTCGGGCAGTGTGACCAAAGCTGGTCATCCACGGCCATTCCGCGGTCGGGTATCCCACCGCTGCGATTCTGTGGCTTTTGCGGTCGGACGGAAACTACCTCTGTCTAGGAACCTCCTGTCCGCCCCCGGCAGCAGCTCCTCTCTACCTATTTGTACTCTCTCTCTCTCTCGCTCTCTCTCTCTCTCCCTTCCTCCCATTGAGTGCTCCTCGCGCCCGTCCGCGTATACACACACGATCGGTCAATAATCTCTGTCCCTGTCTGTGCAGCAGCCGCCTACACAGCGAATTTACCCTCCTACTAGCAGCGTCGTCTCCTCTCCACCCTCCGACCCCGCAAACCTGGTAAACGGCATTCGAGTAAATCAAGCGTTTCACCGGTCCGCCAACTTCTCCACTGGCTATCTGACTATCTCTCGCGTTCTCTCTCTTTCTCTTTCTCTCTGGCCCAGCTTTTTCGTCGAAATCCACTTTTTATCGGGACGACTCAAAGGAAGCGCATATAGCCTTGTTCATTAGAGGCCCTTTTAAAGCTCTCTCTCGCAAAAGCCAGAGTCGATATTTCGCGGCCGGCCGTCATCAATTTCGCGCTACGGAGCGCCTGGTGTACGGGCGACATATGAAAATAGCTGTAAAATCAAGCGGAAACATTGATTTTATCGGGCTGACGCTCGGCGCGGGTAAGCACCGATGAATGAATAACTGCCGCGCGCGCGGCCATTGGCTCGCTCTTTCGATCGCTCGAAAAAAAAAGAAAAAAAAGAAAAAAAAACAATCAGCCCGAGCGTTTAAACTTTGAAGAGCTCGCCACTTTTCGACGATGACCCCTCCCCATTCCCGACCTAGGAGTGATATTTGCGCGGCTCGAAACACATCTGCATGGAAAAGACACGCGCCCGATATACAGAGACACGGGCTGTTATTGCTATGTTAATGGAGCCCGGAATATTTATGATGATTGCCCGATATGAGGCTTTATCAAGGAATTATTGAGAGCCGCGGAGGCCCTCGTCGATAAAGATTTAAAGGCTTATTGATTGTTCGATGACTTTTTAATGGGGAGGGGGGAATTATCGTCGCCGGTAACGAGCCTTAGCGCGTGACGTACGTTGATTGTATCGAATTGCAGCTGCAATTTCATCTCCGCGAAGACTGATAATTATCTCGATTCAGGCCGAGCGCGCAAAAAATTCCCAGCCCCGCGCTTCGGTATCTCGAAAAGCTCTCCGACCAAGTTGACGCCGCTCGGCTGCAAATAAAGCAATTGAAATTTTTAGCAGCGACGGCGGCGGTGTCCGAAAAATTGAAATATCTCGATTCAGGTACTTTTCCGCCGCTGTCGGCGGGGGGAAAAAAGCTCTCTCTCTCTCTCGCCCCGAGCCGCGCGCTCGCTCGCGGTGTGGCATTCGTTTATTGAATTATCGAGCGCAGCCCGGCGAGAAAGGAAAATTGACGCTGATTGAAGGGAGGCGCGACGTTTCTCTCATTAAACGTCATTCGTTAGTTCATTCCCGCTCGGGCTCTCTCGCATTTTGTTTGCTCGCGGCGAAATTGTCGGGATGCAGAAAACGCGACGGTAACACGGCACTCACCTGTCGCTGCGATTCGAGCCGACAGCCGCGTATGGATTGCGCTGCGAGGGGGCTGGCTTTTTTTTCTCTTTTTTTTTTTTATTATTCATCAGCCGGAGTTATATAATGTTCGAACAGACGGGATAAATATCGGCGTCGACGCTCAGGCGACGAGCTGGAAGCGCTAAACGGCCCGAGCGAGTCGTCGGCGCGAGAAACTATTTTGAATAAACGCCTCGTGAATTAGCAGGCAGAAAAAAAAAGAGGCAGCGGAGGCCTGAAACGACAAGAGGGGCGAGGTAGAGTCTAGGAGTCGGGCGGGGTTAACGCCGCAGCGAAAGCCAATAAATAAATTGGATTGGCCGATGAGCGGCTTAGCGCGGGACAAATGGGATCAGCGATTCTGTCGATCAGCAGCGGGCTTGCTTGCCCCCTCCGGAGCTCTACTTGCCTTTTCTCTCGCGCCTAATGCGCTCAGCCGGAAGCGAGGTAACCCGCGCGCTTTTACACGTGTTTGGCTTGCGATTCCTCCCTCCCGATCCTCGCGCTCCGTTCCTGCGCGCTCGGCGCGCGCGCGCGGGGAGCTGCGAAAATAGCGAAGACCCGAGGGAGCATTATGCACTCTAGGAGGATTAGTCTGATCCTTTTTGCGATTGGGAGATCGAATTTTTCCCGCGGATAAGGGCTCTGCGATTGCGTTAATTTGCTGCGCGATCGACCCTGCCGGCCGAGAGTTTGGTGAAGCGAAAAGAAAAAAAAGAAAAAAGCCGGGAAAAAACTGGCGAGCGCGGCGTTAATCAATCAGCGAGCCAATCGAATAATAGCTGCGAGCGGAGAGCTCTTTTCGAGGAGCGATGTGGACAGTCGCAGTCCGACAAAACGAGCTGCTGAATCAACCGATTCCCGATTCCCGCTCGAAATTAGCTTCGCTGTAAATAAAAAGCCCCGCAAACAGCGCGCCGGAACAGAATCCCCGGACGTTTTTCGATCCGCGTTTTATTTGCGAAAACTGTTTAACCGCCTCCCCGCCCGTCGACGCTCGGCTAGAAAAAGCATTTTCTGAAAGCCATCCGACAGCCGCCCCTTCCGTCGAGTCGCTCGATTCCTCCCGATGAAACACTAACGATCTCGTCGCGCGCTCCTGGAGGTGTCATCCGCACCCGTCCAGCCTGCATCCGGTCGGCTCGATCGATAATGCGGGCACTCGTACGCCGATGCAACCTCCTCCGCTGGCGGCGGCAGCCGTCGTCTCTCAACTTTTTTTTTCCGTCCCGCGTATATACACACAACTACCGCAGCGGCGGCGGCGGCGGCGTCAAAGTCACGCGAGCCAAACCGCGCGCGCGCTGCGGGATGCGCGCGGTCTCGATCCTTATCCCGTCGGCGGAGATGCTAAAAATTTATGCGCGCGAGGCCCTTTTCCCGCGAGCCGCCCCCCGTCCGCTGAGTAACGGCCGCGAAGGTCGAACTTTACGAGGCTCTTTAATTCGCGATGGAAAAATTCTACGCGCGGCCGCTTATCCCGGCGGCGATCGCCGCCGGGATGACGAGCTCGCGATTAGCTTGAGTTACGAGCGATAAATTTTTGCGCTCATAATGCCCGGAGCGGGATGCGGGTGCTAAGCGACGCGATAACTCGGATAATTAAGGGGGCGCGGCTACTTTTTCACGCCGCCGTCCGGGGGAAATTTCGCCGGGAAAGGCTCGCCGCTCGTCGAGGCGGTTTACGGCGGGTTATTCGGGTCGAGGAGAGGCGCGCGGGGAAAATCTATTTTGGCATTGTTCTCCGCCGAGGGACAGGAATGAGCGATTCTATTTTCGCCGATCGTATCGCGGAAATCGGCAGGAGGAACAATGGAAAGCTTACACGGGTCTTAATTCAAGCGGAGCAGTCAATAATATCAAGCTAGTCAACACGTTATAATTAGGTTAATATCGGGGCATTAACTGTAACGGTTGCGAAATTACACACTTAACTCGCCGGCTCTTTTCGTATTAACCGGCGAGTATAAACCCTATAAAATACCACATACTCCATCTCTCTCTTTCTCTCTCTCTCTCTCTCTCGCTCCACCTTCCCCGAGACATATTCACAGTTCAGTAAACACTTTTCACTCCATTCGCTCGCCGGTAATTACAAGCATTACAAAACTCGGGGAAAAAGGAACAGCGAGAGCGCAGAAAATGCTCTTTCCTCTTGTACAAGCAGCGGAGAAGGCTTCGTGCCTAACCGCGGCGCGGAGCGCGAAAAAAAAAACCACTCGCTTGTATACACACGCGGAAACGCTACACCTTTTCGAGAGAGAGAGCGAGAGAGAGAAAGGGAAAAAGAGCCCGGATCACGCGATCGGCAAAGTGTGTTTCGGAGCGCGCTCGAAAATAAAAAGAAAAAAAGAGGAAAGAGAGGTAGCCCAAGTGGAGGGCGCACAAGAAGCGGAGAGGCAAAAAAAAGGGAAGAGAGAGAGAGAGGGAGAGGGAAGAAGGAGCGAAGTCTTTGGTATGTGTATAACGAGCGATCACTTGGCTCTCGGGTAGATTTACGAGCGAGTCGCTTTTATGGCGTTTCTCCTCGTTTTCTCGCCGAGTTTTGTCGTCGTCGACGTCGCGTGCGAGCCGCGCGCGCGGAGAAAAAAGGGGGAGCGCGCGCGAGTTTAACCCGGATAATAAATATTAATACGCGGCCCTGCCTCTCTCTCTCTCTCTCCCTCCGCCGGCCGAGCCTCGACTCCCTCGCCGCGGTGTGTGCGCGCGCGCGCGCGTGTATTATTTTTATTGGAATTATGCAGATGGGAAGTGGCGTGCGGCTTTACACGATTTTCGCGCTGATGTGTCGAAAATTGCGGGCGGGGGATCGGGCGCGAGGCTCTTTTTCCTCCCTTTTTGTGCTCCCCGGCCCCGTTGAATATTCAGATTGGACTGGCGGAGATTGAAAAGACTGTCGTTCTTGAGCTGAATGCCGAGATTGAATTGCTCTGCGCTTGGCGGGTAAAACTGCTTTTAAAGTAGTGCGCGCCAAGTGTTTTGGATTTTATCGCCCCCCCTTATTAAATTAGCATGTTACTCCGCCGTTCAATTATACAATTTTAACTTTAAACAATGCACGAGGCGTACGAGAAGCAAGCCGCGCCGATTTTCGCGGAAACTGGCGTCGACTCTCGAGCGAAGTGAAACTATCGACAAAAACTGGCGAGGAGTGTTTTTTCCCCACCGGCGACGGGCAAATCGCTTCGGAAGCAAGGCTCTGCCCCTCGCCGTGCAGACCCGCATGTATGCGCGCGTGTGTGTTTGGGGGGGAGGGGGGCGAGCGAGCGAGCGAACGTGTAGGCGCTCGTGTTGATTTTGAGCTTCGGACGTTGTTTAATGATTGCGCTTTGTTTGTGTTTCAGGGTCCACCGCAGCCTGGGCAGCAGTTCAAATTCACAATACCCGAGTCCTGCGATCGAATCAAAGAGGAATTCAATTTCCTCCAGGCACAGTACCACAGGTGAGCTTCCTTCCTGCGCGGCAGCACCGCCACGGTTCCTCTTCTTTATTTATTTATTCCTTCTTTTTTTTTTCTTTTTTTCTTTTTTTTTTGTTCTACGTCGGCTCTTCGCTCTCTAAATCCCGTCTCTGGCTAGATTTTTTTCTGAATAAA
>JAWWEM010000010.1:18357138-18397392 GCA_035582935.1 Ormyrus thymus | reverse complement strand
TAATTTCGCCTCGTCGCCATTTCCTCGCTCGAGTTCTTAGACCTTTTCTAGGTATCTAAACTGGCCAATAAAAATAGATTGGAAATGCTGCAAAAGTAGCAATTGCAGAATTGATTCCATTTTTAATGCTTTAAAAAGATTGGAAATAACGTTTCATTATTGTGCGAAAAATTGCCGCATTTTATTCCCCTTTTCTAGCCATAAACTACTTTGCGATTACAAATGGCCCAATTCTACTTCAAAAATGTTTTCAGTTTCCACCAGGGTTTTAGAGCTAATTTAAAAATTAATATTTTTGAAAAGTAAAATCTCTTACCTAAGTTTGATATCAAAAAAATTCTTTAATTTCGAACCTTTTCAACGTATTTTTTCTTTTTTTTTCTTATCGACTTGATAATTCGCCGGAGCCACCTGTAAGTACCCACCCGAGTAGTTGATAAAAAATAAAGACGAAAGAAAAACGCAGCTACGAGGCGAAGGCTTCGTGGGGTTCGAGGACTGGTGAAATTAATTGATATATTCTCATTGTTTTCGAGCAGCTTTAAATTGGAGTTCGAGAAACTAGTGAGTGAAAAAATAGAGATTCAGAGGAATTGCGTTATGGTAAGCCGCTCGAAGCATATAAATTACAGTCAGACACGGATTGTTTCACTACACACAATTTTTTCAATATTATATAAAACTTTTTTGTCTTATCAATTGCACTGAAACAGTTGAAGTATAACAAATAATGTTTTTTGAATGAACTTTTTCTTGATGTTAAAATTATACTTTTATCATTTTCTGCTTGAAATTTAAAAGGCACGTTTTTTTAATGTTTTATTTTCTAAGTAAACATTCGAATATTTTTTCGAAATTATACTCGTAATCAATGTTTCTAGTAGTTACAAAAAGTTGTTAGAAATTAGTACTTTGATACGTAAAATAAGTTTTTACATTTCTCTTAATTCACATACTTTTTTACTATAATCATCATCTATATGTGCCGATTTATTCATTTCACTTGACGAATTATCCGAAATATTTAATATAGTAATATATCTTTCGAAAATTTTGTTTGCAAAAGCACATAGAGCGCTTACGACAATCGAACATTTTCATTCACTCAACATCATCTCATAATCAATGTTTGCTGCGGCTGCACTAATTGTGTGTTTTTTTAACGGCTTGATTGTAATTTTTGCACCATCCCATCGCCACGTCCTCGAGACTCTTAGACCACATCATCAGCCTGACTCGATCATACAATTGCAGTATTGTTCCTAGCCATGTAAATACTTTGCAATTAGGTTTTGCTTAAAAAAAAAAAATTATAATAACTCACGAATTCGAATGTCATTATGAGGATATTCAAATTCTTGTAAATAGCTCAATTTTGCAAGTTTCACTCTCATAGTCGGATGAGCGTATGAAAAGAACATCGCTGACGCGGAGAATCAATATTTAGTTACGCCATTGGATGCTAAACCGCAGAATTTCAATAGCGCAAATGAACTCTATAGTTTTCCCACATAAATGAGCTATTTCGCTCGAAAATTTCAATTCCGATCAGAATTCAAACGTCCGCAAAGCCGTGCCGTAACTCGCGCCAAACCGACTCGGTCGCAAAGGTAAGAAAAAACAAAGCAAACGCCGCGGACTTTTACATCCTCGTAATGCACATGGAAGTGAGTCAGTTCCCTTCAGCATCAATTACAAATCGAAGATTGCCAGGCTGCCGGTGTGTCTAACCATTCGTCACGGAGCCTCCGTTAAGTACACACTCCGCGTGTACAATACGTATGCGACGTTTTTGTTCCCTCTCACCCGCCGCGCGGCGACGAGACAAGAAAAAGGAAAAAAAAAGAGAGAAAAAAAAGGTGTGTCACTTCTCACGGCGCATTTCCAAGCGATTAACAAACAATGCCTCCCGCCGCCGAGCTGTGTTTACCGATGCGATTGGCGTGTAAGGCGGGTAACAGAGAGAGAGAGAGAGAAGTTCAATTAATATTTAGTATCCCCGTCTCTCTCCCCTCCCCGCGGCCGGAAAATCGCTCTCTTGCGCAAGGAAGCCTCTCGCGCACCTTTTCTTTTTTCCCTCCGAGCGCGCGAGGCTTCCGCGAGGGGAGAGAGAGGGTGGGAGCCGCTTTTGATTGTCGCCTTGCACTTAATAATGTTTAGCTTACACATGCGTTTCTCCTTGCTTGTTCTGTACAGTATTAAGTTGGAGCTGGAAAAGTTAGCCCAGGAGAAGTCCGAGATGCAGCGCCACTACGTCATGGTGAGTACCAGAATTCAGCCTTTATATATTCACTTTGTACATGTATTCTTCTATCTGCGTGTTTGTATTACTTTTATACGTTTAATGAGCCGTTAGGAACAATGGAGGCATTAAAACTAATGTATGCTCTGGGCCTACAATCGATTCGACGGGTCGTTTGAATTTTCAGTACACGGCTCTCGGAAATGCATATTTGAGATGATGATTATGGTTATGCGCGCTTGAAAATTCATCGGCAGGTTTTAGGAGCTGGAAAAAAGAAAAAGAGAAGAGCGAGGAATCAGTTGAGTCATAGCGTAATAAAGTCGTGCTATACAATAACGCTGCGCAGACGCGAAATTGAAGGGAGAGTGGAACAAAGAGTTGAATTCAATTTTCTCGTCCATTTACGGGAGGAGAGGCGATGATTCGACGCCTCAATCAAGCTGCTTATAAAGATCCCGAGTAAAAAGTTTTGCTTGGTAATGAGCGAAATTTTAATGGTCAATAAGCTCGTTACGGACTTTTTCTGGCTCGATTAAATTCCGCCCCGTAAATAAAAATTAAAATAACGGCGTCTTACTACATTATACTCTCCCGGTGAATTTCACACCTCCGGAGCGCGGAATCGGTAACCTTTTCCAAGCTCGAAAAGAAAAAAGGAACAGTTTTTCCATTGTTTTCCCATCAGCGGCAGCTCGACTCGTTGAACGGGCGCTCCCGGCTCCGTCATTTGTTTACAAACTTTCGTACAAGCTCGACTCTGCTCCTTCGCCTCGTTCTCGATTTGCATAGAATGCCTGTATATCGACGGCGACAGGCAGCCAGGCAGCGCGGCTTTCCGCCGTAGATTTTCATTACAATATCTAAGTGGCGCTCGGCGCGCGCGCGTCTTCATTAACGATGCGAAACTCGCTCGCGATTTCTCTCGCGGCATCGCGCGTCGGTTCGCCGCGGCGGCCCCGGACGCGTACACCTGCGTCCCCGCCGACGCTTGTCAACGGTATTCCATCGAGCTTCCGCTCTTCCCGGGAGCGCCGCCGGCTCGATCTAAGCGGAATTAATAAGCGCGCGATTATCTTATCTGGGGTCATGAGCGTCGCTCTCGGGGATTGGATTTCGGAGGGAGAATTCTTTTCGCTTGACGATAGCGACTGCTTCGAAGCCCCCGGCACTCGTGTTTATTGAGACGTTGAGCCGCGCGAGAATCGTTAGAAAAGAAAAAGAGGCCGCGCACCGCCTCGTTATTCAGAGGCTCCTCGGCGACAATGGCTTTACGTCTCGGCAGTATTCCGCCGCCGCGCGGCTGGAACAATGTGAGCTGCTCTCGCGAAATCGCGCGAGGAATCAGCCGCGCTCTTTGTCAATTTGACGGCGCAAAGTGTACCCCCCGATTCTCGGATCGAGTTAGCGGCTTGAAAGCCGGGCTCGCGGAGGATCGTTGCTCCCGGGCCGCGCAATGGGTGCAAGGAAAATAAAGTGCACGCTTTTAATGTTATATAAGCGAAGCCGGCCGCCGGCGGAGGGCAACCGCAAATTCACGGCGCTCTCTCGCGCGGGCGAGAGAGAAAGAGAGAGAGAGAGAGCGGTATAAAATCGAGGCGGGGCGGCGGAAACACGCGAGAAAAGGGATGCTCCGGCGCTGGTTCTCCGGTGCGCTTTTATATACGACGACCCCCGCGGGTATTACGCTTTTACGACTCTCTCATGTAATTGTCGAGCTCGTCGAGTTTTACGAGGCGGAGGCTCTCGCGCACTTGCACAGCTGCCGCTACTTCTCGCGCAATCGCCTACGAAAATCCCACCTCCCTCCCTCCCCCTCTCTCTCTCTCTCTCTCTCTTTCACTTTTGAAGATGCTGCTGCTGCTGCTGCTGCTCTCTCGCCCCCGCATTAAATACACTGCGTTTCACTGCGTTTCTGCTCGCCAGTAAAAGCGCAAAGGAGATTGTAGCGGTAAAGAGAGAGAGTGGTTGATCTGTTTTTCAAAGGCAAGCTCGTAAAAAGCTGCCTCGGCTACTGTTTCCGTTTCTTAGCGGGAAAGTATTTACCGGCGGTCTGCTTTATTTCTTCGGGAGAGTTGTTTCTCTTTGTCGGAACGCCGCCGGGGGAGTTTAGTGGCTTTCCGGCGATGGGGGGGAGGGCGCGAAAATTCGAATGAGCCGCGCTTTTACGAGCGCGGAGCCTGATCGATTGCGTGCTCCCCCCGCGCCGAGGAGATTAAATTGACTTTGCGAGAAGTGCAGGATGGATTTTTACGGCCGTTGCTTAGAACGCAGGGAATAAAGATCGCGCGCCTTCGTTCTTTCGCCCGCAAGCCGTGTTTATTACCTCCGCGAAGGAAGCGAGAGAGCATCGCGCGAGGACGGGAGGCAAAGGAGCCAGCTCGTCGACGGATTAATTAAAACGAGGGTGGCCTCGCCACCCCCGTCGAGGCTCGATTAGCCGAGTCGATTATCTCCCCTAATAACGAGCCTGTTTTTCTTGATTAAATCGAGGAGCCGAGGCGGCCGGGCGTATCGCCGAAATCCGGGCCGAAATTTGCAAGCTGCTCGCGGGAGCCGAGTCGAGCCGCCGCCGCAACAAGTCGCTCCGAGGTGCGCGCGCGCGCACACACGGGTACGGGCGCATCTACGTGCGGGACGCCGCGTCGGCTGTTTCCTAATTAAACAATCAGGCGCGACTGCAGCGGGATTCGGTTTGCGCTCCGTCTGCGCAGGTGTGCGGCGATGCGATTTCGAACAAACAGAGGGCCCCGGCTGTTTGGCCTGCGTTTCGGAGGAACTTGACAGGTCGACTCCGAAGCTGGCTCGTCTTTGTCGGCCGTTTGTTCCTTAATTGCTCGGGAAGTTGTGAGGACTTTTTGCAGGGTCTGTACGGTAAACTGAAGTCGCGCGTCCATCGGAATATCGGATCTGCGGCGAGTCTAAACGGGTTACGGGCGACACGTTTCTGCCCCGCGAGCAAAGTCATTTTCGCGTAGCGCCGAGAGACTCCGCCAGAGTTTCATTCTCGCCCCTCTGTTTTCCCGGCGAGAAGAGGCGAGAGGAGAGCCCCGAGTAAAAAAGTTTGCCTTCATAAGCGCGATGCAAACGATTTTAAAATCCGTTTAGCATCCGCTTCTCTGTCTCTCGGCGGGGCAAGAAAGAGGGAAATTTGCTCGGGCAGGCCGGGCTGCCGAAGTTTTAAAACAATAGTTTCGGTCTCCATTCCCCCCCCAAACTCTCTCCGCGGCCGCCGCCAAAGAGGGAATAAATAATTTGACACTCTCCGGGGGCGACGCCTCCTCCTCCTCCCCCTCGAAAGAAGCGAGGCGAGCAGCCGATAAGCATCTGCCGAGAGGGGATCCATTAGACTCGTCGGGGGCCGCCTCCTCTTTTATCTGCGATATCGATCGGCGATTCCTTATCGGCGCGCGAGCAACCTCGCCGATCTGTTTATTGCGAGAGAGAGAGAGAGAAGCACGCGGAGCGCCGCGTCTCTTCAGCCCGGAAATTCGATATCGTTCTTTTCTCTAAAGATAGCTCGACGCGGAATTCCTGAGGAGGAGCGACGGACGGGTCGGGGAGTCGGTTTTGCCTTCTTTATGCCGGGGGATCGATTTGCGTCGGCGGTTTGTCTCGTCTGCGAGAGCCTGATTGCTTCTCGCGCGGATTATCGAAACCCGTGGTGGCATAGCGCCGCCCGAGTTTTCTCCGACTTTCCGGACTGAATTAAATCTAAGCGAGTCAATTTTAGATTAGAAAATTACCGTGCTGAATCGCTGATAAAACAAATTAGCCGTCAATTTGATTGCGCGCGCAGAAACGCCGAGTGCGAAATCAGTTTAGTTTAAATGGGGAAGGAAAGTCGGTAACGAGCCCAAAGCCATTAGGCGCGAAGTGATGCAAGAATTCGCGGCGCTTGCGTTTTCGTCGGCGCGCGGCACAATCGGGCCCGGGGTTTCTCAGCTCTCTCTCGTCGGCGCGCGCGTCTCTTTTTTCTTCTTCTTCATCTTCTTCTTTTTATTCTCGCCGCGGGTGGGAGTCCATTAATTAAGAGCCAATTAACACCGCCGCCGAGTCGTTTGCGAAACGCCGGAGAAAGGGGGGGTTCGGGGGGAGGAGAGCGAACCCGAGCACGGATTTCGAGCTCGGAATAGTTTCCCTGGCGCAATGCACTCCTCGTTTTGCATCTTGCCGCGCGGCTCGATGCGCGATCTATGTGTTTTGTCTGCCCTCCCCTCCCCCTCCGATGCCTTTCGCGGTGCATTGACTTCTTCGCGGCGCTCCGTTACGCTTCGCGGACTCGTATTATTGGCCGGCCGG
The DNA here is from genome assembly GCA_035582935.1 of Ormyrus thymus. Lineage (NCBI taxonomy): Eukaryota > Metazoa > Arthropoda > Insecta > Hymenoptera > Ormyridae > Ormyrus > Ormyrus thymus. Next base: position 18,390,848 of record JAWWEM010000010.1, on the reverse strand, counting down.
AATGTTTGCCTTTGAAATTTAGCGAGCCTTTCAGCGGGGCCTGGATCTTTAATTGCCGTTCCTGCCTAGTGCCGGTAAATCGTTCTCGATTGAGCATTGTTTTCTAGCCAATTATTTCGCCGAAATGAACCGCTAATTCCGGCCGTCGCGGAGCAGCTCGTCCCGCGGAAATGGATTATAAAACGTCGTTCGAGGCTCGGCGGTCGAGTTAATTTGCCGCCTGACTTTTAAACCGTCACCGCTCGCGCCGGGGAGCGAATCAATCGAGGAAACAAGCGTGCAGCTAACCGCTGAAAAAACAAGACACAGCGACGCGTCGAAGGAAGAGAAGACTCGAGCGCAGGTGGGGGTTGTAAGAAATGGACGAGTTAGCCGGGAATGCAAAAGGAAGAGAGCGCTCTCCCGGCGCTACATCCGCGCGAATTCTCTCAGCTTCGAGCAAACTAGAAAGCCGAGACGGGCAAAGAGAAGCAGAGGAGGAAGACGTTTTCCCGGCGCGTCGAAACGGTTCTCACTGCGCACCGGATGCCTTCGCTCTCCGCCGCGCTACGACCTGAATATAGCCGAACGAGCTGCTAATAGTCGGTAATTCCGCTCTTTCTCTTCCCCCCCCCCCTCCCCCCGCCGTGTAAAGCCCCGTCCGCTTCTACTTGCTCGACTTATCGACGACTTGCCATTAAACGGTCAAGATTTAAATAGCCCCGGCTCGCCGCGAATACTGCTCGCCGATAAAATTGGAAGATTTAATTTAGCTGCGCGAGCGCCGATATCGATTTGATCGCCGAGAGCAAAGGGAATGTATAAAGCTCTCTGATTTTCTCCCTTTTCCAGCCCCTAATAACGCTCGACGAGCATAAATTTCGTATTCACGGCCGCCCTTCTTTCATCGAACCCCCGACAAAGTCCCCGATATAAACTCGCCTAGTTCCAGAAATACACCCGCCGATCTCTCTTTCTCTAAATCGCGCGTTAGCATAAAGCGCGCGCGCGCGCAATAAAGGCCGAGAAATCCAGCCGCTTGCTTTTTGCCCATTCGTTTTCATTACGCCGGCGCGCGGCGACCGGTCAGCGTGGATATGCTTTTCGCGGTGTGTGCTTCTACTCTCTCTCTCTCTCTCTCCCCCTCGCGCAGCGGAGGAGAGGAGACGCAAGGAGAGAGAGAGAGAGAGAGACACAGCGCCGCTTTACGAGCCGCTCGGGCAGTAAACGCCGTTCACAACGCTCGTTGCTTTATGGCCAATGACTTCGCGAGGCGGGCGACCGTTAAAATCCACTGAATTCACTATCTCTCGCCCCGAGAGTTTTCGCTCGCCGCCGCCGCCACCACTTTTCTTAATGCCCCGCGCTCCTCCTTTCAGAACGATCGCTCGGCCGCTTTTCATTTTCGTTTCTCGCCGGACTTTAAAGACCTCGCGGTTGCCCGCGCGGCCGGGGAATTGAGTTACTTTCGTCTTGTTTGCCGGCCCCGCTGTCGCGGAACCAGCCGCCGGTTTAAGAGCCTCTCCTTGCACTTCGATGCGTTTTGCCTCGGCGGCTTTTATCGCCGTAATTAAGGAAAATTATTTGAATTGGCTGCTGGAAACGAGTTTATTAAGTAAGTTTCGTAGGAATTTGGCGCTAAAGTGTCGGAGGCGTTAAATATTTCAGGGAACTTTTTCTTTTTAACGAAATCGGGCCCTTTTTTGCGACAAAACGTCGGGGGGGGGGGGGGCGGGACTGTAGCGAAAAACAAAAGAGCCCCTCTCGATATTGAATTTCGATTATCTTGCGCTTCCGTTTTTTGACGTGCTGTCGTTTGATCTAAGCGATACACTCGTGCGCTGCTCATAGTAAATTGTTTCTTTTGAGGGCAGCGCGCTGCGCGATGCGATGCATTCAATTGGCCTGTGCAGCGAGGTTTCGATAGGCAAATCGAGCTGTCGAGCATCGACGAGCCGCCGCTGCTGCACCGTTCTCGAGGGTACTTTTGTCAAAATAATGATTTTGAGTAATAGCTTTTTTTTTACGGCAAACCTGCTGTCTTCCACTCTCGATGGCCGAGCAGCCGGCGAAAATTGTTTTAGAAAAATGAAAGTAAAAAGAGGTATAGCACGACTTTATCGCATGTTTTTCGTTTAATAGTTTTTATGGAATTAATCAAAAGTACAAAAACCTGTGTTCTTTCGTTTCAAATGTTTCAAAGTGCAAAAAAAACTTGCATGTCACTTCTTCAGCTTGGCATGCTCAGCTTTCAAACACACATCGACACTCTTATCACTCGATTTATACACAACATTCGTTTTTTACGCCTAACATAAGATTTCTAATTACCCTTTCGTTATTTTTTCAGTATTACGAGATGTCGTACGGCCTCAACGTTGAGATGCACAAACAGGTAAGCTAATATTTTCTAAACGACGCCTCAAAATCAAAAGTTTTTACTAACGAAGTGTATAAAATTTACGGTGTTTCAATCGTGTACTAAAATTAATAGAATTTCGTCGAGTCGGAAGTCAATGCTTTTAATTGGAAAACTTTTTATTTTAACAACAGAGCTGCGCTTTGCACAACGAAATATTAAACAAATAACTATCGATTTACAGCAGAAATAAACAAACGGTTTAGCAATTTTGAAACGCTACCGGATATATCGATTTTACAATTTACAATTGCTTTTACAATTACTTTTAACGTATTTTACAATCGCTTCGAAACTTGGCTGCGTTCTAAAAATAAAATTACCCTGTACCAATTTCGTCGAAAAGAATAAAGAAAAAAAAAAAAAGAAAAAAAAATTGAACACCCCAAAGAAAATAAAAGGACTCGACGAAAACGACACCGTACCGTTACGCCTCCGAGCGGATTCAAAGGGACTATCGCAAGAGGCCCGAAAAGACGGCGTCGGCGGACGATAATCCGCAGTAGCCGCGCCGCACTCTCGCGCTCGCAGACAGCTTGCTCTCAATCTGGAGTGTGCATAAGCAGCGGCCGGCCGCATTCCTCCCTCATAACACAAAGTCCGCGTAAAACGCGTCGGACTGTTCGCCGCCGCCGCCGCCGCCGCCCCCGGACGGAGTATAACTTTCCTTTCACGCTGTATACATAGCGGGGGTCTAATCTAATATTAAAGGCCAAAGCCCCGGGAGGAAGTTTGCCGCGGATTAGGGGGTGATTTGGCTTGCCCCGGCCTGTCTGTTCTCTCTTTCGCCCCCGCGGCCCCCTTCTCACCCTCCCCCCCGAGAGCCACGGGGAAATAAGCGCCCGCCAAAGACGGCTTCTCGAATAAATATGTAAACAAGGTAATAACATGCAAATGGCGCGCCAAGCTTTTAATTCGCCGGCCTTTCGCCGTTGCGTGCGAGGGAGCCCGAGGGGGGCGGGGAGGATTAATTGGGCCGCTGTTCCGATAGTGAGTCACGTCTCTTTTCAATTATTTCGTGCGCTACGCTCATAATTCTCAATCCGATCTATTTTACGAATTTGAGGCACGAACGCTCGCGGCGGGGGAGATTTGAATTTTTTATGCAAATAGGACAAAGATAAAAGCAAGTCCCCCCCCGCGCGCGACCGTGGCTTCTTTCTTTGAGGAAGCTTCTTACTGATTTATTGTCGAAAGTAGGATGTTTACTCGAGGATATTCTCGAGGAATAAAAAAAAACAAAAGGCTAAATTCGGTATTGCGGGTCAGTCGGAAAGTGGCACACGGTTTTTACGAATTTTCTGGCCGGCTTTTAGTTAGCCAAGGTTGCGTTTGGCTTCGCTATAGATTTTCTAGTAAAACAAAGTGTGTTTAGGTGCACTTACTTTTAAAGTCCGGTGTTTTTTTTTTTTTACAGACCGACGTTTCGTTCTCTTACCTGCCTTGTCGCAAAAAAACCACGTTATTTATTCACAGCCGTTTTGAATTGCGACGAGTAAAACACTTTGCTACAAGAAGATCCGACCTACATTCGCGTAAGCTGTTTCAGCCGCTTATTAAAATTGCTTTTTCAAAGAGTCATAAAGGAGCGTCATTTCAATAATTCGAAATTGGCGAGATCCTTGGCAGTCGAAAGATAAATAATCGCCGGGAAACGCCGAGCGACAATCTGTTTACGTTGGCTCTTCTTTTTTTATGACGGAAAAAGGGCGAAATCGATTAAAGGGGCTCGCCGAGCTCGAGCTACTTAAATTAGCGGGCTTTCTCTCTCTCTCTCTCTCTCTCTCTCTTTCTACCGACGGATTTGCAATTTACTCGCTCTCTCGGCCCTCCTTCCTCGCCTCGGACCTTCCTTTCTTTCCTACCGCCCAAGTTAAACACACACTTTCTCTCTCGGTTTACCTCGAGCAAATAGGGGAGTAAGCTTTTCGCGCCTCCGCGCTCTCCCGCCTCTCCGCCCCCCCCCCCGGAAAAAGGAGAGTAACGGCGGCGCGATCGTGGGAATTTTCGCGCGTCATACATATTTATTGGTCGCGGTCCATTTGAATTTCCCGCGTCAGCTCGTATTATGCGCGCGCGGCGGCGGCCCCGATCATTGCTATTCGAAACGTATGGAGAGAGAGAAAGAGAGAAGAGACCGTATGGAAATGGAGCGCTCGCCGCTCGTTCCAGACCCGCGACCGCGGAATAAATTTCCCGGGGTCGGGGGCAAAATTTCCCGAGCGGCGCTCGCGCCCGGCGCGGTGTGCAGTCTCGCGCGCGGCGCCTCGCGGTCGCGCGTACAGGCCGGCCGATCGGCGGGGCGGGAGGGGAAATTTTTCAATTTCCCGAAATTAAACGAGCGGCCGAGCCTCGGTGGAGGAGGAGTCGCATGAAAGTAACATGAGCGCGAGAAGAAGTTTGGGACAAATTTCGAATTTCATGCCCGCGGGGGCTCGAATAAGAATCAGATTCCAAAGTGAATCGACGTGAAAATCGCGCGCGACGCCGCCGCCGAGGGAAACAAGGAATAAAAAAGGGGATCTTACGGCGAGCGGTCCCTCCTTAATTCTCTTCTCTCTCCTCTTGGCATTCTTCTGCTTTCTCTCTTTCCAGCAGCAGCCGCCGCACTCGGGTGCAAAAGGCGCGAGAGTTCGCGTCCGGAGAGAACTTAACGGAATAATTCAAGGAGGCAGGCCGGGGGAGGGAGGGAGGGAGACCCGACTCTCCGAGAGAGATAAAAGAAGCCCGGCGCACACATTGAACCGCAAAGCGAGAGAGATAAATAAAAGAAGAGGCGTCTGCGCGTCTGTCGCGTCTGTGTGTATATAAAAGGAGCCAGGAAACGGAGTTTGCCCGCTGCGGTGATGGGAAAGAGAGTGAGAGGATCTCTCTCTCTCTCTCTCTTCCTCCGAGAGAAAGGGAAGGAGAAAAGTCTCGTCTGCCGCCGCTGCAGCTTCTTCTTCTTCCTCTCTTCTCGAGAGGCGAGCAAATTACAGAATATGGATGCAGAGTCTCGACTTGTAATCCTGGGGGATAAACAGCCCGGCTTTCTCTCTTTCTCGCTCTCTTCCCTCGCCTTTTTTCCCCGCGCCCCGACCCCACGGACGGGCCGCTTCGCTTCTGCTCCATAATGCAGAGACTAGTGGGATATAAGAAATGGATAGGGTCGAACGAGAGAAAGCCCCCAAGACCGGCGGAGAGCTCTTTCTTAACGTCGAATTTTACGCTTTTTGTTTATACTTCCAGCGGCGCCCGATGAATCCCGAGGCGCACCGCGCACCGCGCGCGCCACCGCATAATCGAACCCTCGGCGGTTTATCTCTCCGAGCGCGGAAAAACAATTTTTAGCCAAACGGACGAGGAAAAAGAAGCGGCCCCCGGGTTCCCCAATTAATTCAGCAATCCAATAACGTCGCCGAGCGCGTCGCTCGGACGGAGGAGAAAAACAATGCTGAAAAAAAAAGGAGCGGACGACGTCGCGCCTTGGCCGCCGCGGCGCGCAAATCCCTCATCTCTCCTCGGGTCCGTCGCTCCCTCTCTCTCTCTCTCTCCGGCGACGTGATGCGAATAATGGCCACGTTTATTGAATATTTAGCAGCGCGGGAGAGAGGGCGGCCCCGTATTTTTCTGACCGGCCGCGCTTCTCTCGCCTCGAATCGTAAATCGGATCTCGGCAGTCGCCGGGGACGCGATAGGCGACAAAAAAACAAGGGAAAAAGAAAGGAGAGAGAGAGGGAGAGAGAGAGCGACGCGAACACTGTTTGTCGATGTCGGGATTTTCGATGTCGCCGGGAGGAGGATACCTTCCCTTGGTTACTTTGCAGAAAAGCTCCCGACGCTAAAGAGGAGACGTATTTTTATGGCCTTTCAAAGCGTTTACTCGACTGAGTAGCGGTGTAATATCCGTTGAAAATCGGACGGGAAAGGAATAAATACAAAGGTGACGAGCGCAGCTCGCCGAATTGGCCCGGAAAATCTGATCGGCGTTTGCTTCGCAGGAAGGGGTGGGGGGGGCGGGAGGGGAGGAAAAAAGAGTATACAAATAGAAATTTTAAAATGTCCACAAAGCAGTACGTGACGGCCATGAAAAAGTGTGCAGGCGCGGTTGTTACCGGGGCGCGCGCTCCTGTATTTTTATTTTTCGCCCCGTCCTCCCCCGCACCCTCGCAAGGACAGCAGCGGCAGCAGCTTTTTTCGTTCGCTTTCCGCTTTACTCTATAAATCGCCGGGAGATTTGTGCGCCGCGCCGCCGTATTTCAGAATTCAGTCGCGAGCAATATCGACGCGAAAGATACCGCCGGCGAGCGCAATATTATTTGAACTCTGCGCGCTGTTTTTTTTTTTGTCTTTTTTTTTCCCCCCCTGTTTCACTGTCGCCGTGTATCGCTTTTTTTTTGTCGCTCGGGTCAAAGCCGCTTTGCCATTTTCCATATCTTTTTGCGAGTAGCGATGGAATACAGCACGCGCCAAGATCTGTATAATACCGGACGCAGCGCTCCGTGTCCGCTCTTTGTAAACGACAGCGACGCAGATCGGGCAGCAATTGATTCTCCGGGAAATTTATTTGACACCGATAGGCGAACGGCGCCGCCCCTCCCAGCTCGGTAAACGCGGCGTTTCAATCATTGCGCGACGAAAAAGTTATTTAATCCGCTTCCTGTTTACAAGCTCAAACAGCGCCGCCATACTTTTGAAAAGCAAATCCGAAAACGTCGACAAAGTATAGGAAGCAATCACGGCCAGGTTTTATCCTCGTTAATGCCGGGCGAAAGGCCCTGCCTCCCTGTCGGTTAACGAGAGAGAGAGCGGGAGGAGAGCGTTCGTGCGTGGAGCCGAAAGCGACAGACGCAACGAGCGCATACACGCGCGCCGCGTCACGCTCGGGCGCGCAATCGATTCTCATTGCCGATTCGACACCTACCTGCAGTCGATTAATCGCGCCCGCCCGCCTAATAATATTCGCCGATAAATATTTAACGGATATTTATGCAGGCTCGCGGGGCCCGGAATGAGACGCGTTAATACCCGCGCCGAGCTTATGCTAATGCCGCCGTGTGCGCGTGCAGTTTTTCATCCCTTTTTGCGCGGGTCGCCCGTCGCATGAATCATTCCTCGGTCGCGAATGTCGGGCGCGGAGAAAGTATATATTGCCGACGATATCGCTTTGCGATAATAATGCTTTTCGAGCTAATAATAGCGTTACGGGCAAAAATAATGATTCCATTCAGACCGGTTATACCCGAACTTTACAATACTCCGCTACAATGACATATTATACTTTGAAAGAGACGTAAAACGCGAGCGGGCGGCGACAATGGCGCATTCAGGCCAATTACAAAAATCGAAGCGCCGAGCGGGCCGCGATTCCCTTGCATATTTTAAGCCTCGACATTTTCGTCGAATCGCTCGCTTTCCCAAATACAAAAAAAAAGGGGGGGGAAGAAACGACGCGCGGGCAATTATTCGAAAAGTAATATTTGGCCGCGCGGCTCGTCGGAGATAATTGCGTTAAAAAAAACAGAGCCGACGCCAAACAGAGCCGAGTTATTATTCATCGAGAGCGGCGGTGTCGCGCGGAGACGCGGCGCTGAAAAAAAGAGGAGGAGCGCGCGAATAATGTGCGTCGGGAGCGAGAGAGAGAGAGAGAGTCGGGGTTTGCCGACGGGGGAGAGGCGCGTAAACAGACGAAACTCCCCCGCCGGAGCTGCTTGCGCGAGTTATTAACATGCGCGACGAAGCTCGGCCCCGTGCAAAGCTTTTCCGAGCGAGCGATAGTTTTATTTATAAGCGTATTAATGCCGCTCGATCCTGCCGGCGAATTTTCTGTCCGACCACGCTGATTGAAGCGGTGCGACACTTGTCCGAATGATGAAAATATTATTCGTGACGGCGCGCAATTCTCCGGCGAGAGGGGGAGCTTAAATTAATGAGTGAACTCGCCCTGGTAGAGAAAATAAAGCAGTGCTGCTGGTTAAAATATTAAGCACTACCTAATTTTTTTAAGCTAATCATTGCATTTATATTTTCTAATTTCTGGCTTAGCACCTGTCAGTGAACAGTGCGGCAGTGCTGAAGGCTAAAGGTTACCCTCTGTTGGTAACATAACCTCTTAAAAACTAAATTTTTAACTTCTCAAATTATGTTTTTAAATGATAAAAACATACTTATTAATTTATAAATTAATTTATTTATTTATTAATTTATTTATTTCTCCCTTTATTTATTAATTTATTAATTTATTTCTCCCTTTATTTATTAATTTATTTAAAATTGGTCACTAAATAGAAGGCAACCACCTTCTGCTTCAAAAGCGTGACGAAAATACAAAATTATTAGCCAGCGACTAGCAAAAACTACTCCTCATTTCTGGCTATTCATTAGTCTAAAACTGCCTAAGATTTCTACCAGGGGGCTCTCTGATGTTTAAATGGCTCTCTAGTCTAGTCGGGTTCTCTGCGAAATTAATTACACGCTAAGCAGCCTCTGCAATCTGCAATTATCAAAGCGACCGGCGCGCGAAAACATTGTCAGGCCGCTGCACAAAAGGGGGCTCCCGCCTCGGAGCAAACGCCGAGGCCGGAAAAACAGTGTTAAACGATCGCGTCCGAATGATTTCCGATAAGCGGATCCGGAGCCCCCTCCTCCCCCTCTCCCATAATCAATGAACATATCAGTTTTGCATACAGGCCCCGAGCCGCGCGCCGCATGACTGATTATTTACGGCCGCGCCTCGCGTGTAAATTTGCAAAAGCGCGCGCCGGCCGGCGCTGTTTATACGAGTGAAAAAGCAGAGGCCGCGAGAGCGGAGGTACGGATCCGGAAAATTCACGCATGAAAAATATCGCCCAGCCCGCCGCGAATGATTCGATTTCGTTGTTTTGCCCTCGGCCTCCTGTATATCCCTCTCCGATTCTAGCTCGACTGTCGCTCGTTTTCGGGACGCGGAATAGCCCGCCCCGTCCGTTCCGTCTTTTTTCCCGCCGCTCGGTAATGGATTAATGAGATTTTTGGCTCGCGAAATTTCTCGTTCGAAATTCGCCGGACTTTCGCGAGCTTTTTATGCGCACTATACGCGACGGTCTGTAAAATCCGGGGGGCGTGTCGTTAAGATTATTAGCATGCTTTCGAACGTTCAAAAAACTGCAAGGGACGACTAAAAATTTTACCCGGCAGAGCCCATTAAGGGAGCTAATTTTAAAAATTGACGGCATTATTAACGCGAAGGCACGTCATTTAATGGATATACACACGCCGAGCGAGAGCTTTTATTATTTCTGATTAATTGGATACTTAATGCCCTTTTACAGTTTAATCCCGCGGCGCTGGAGGACATTTTTCAGCGCGGCGGCGAGCCGCGCGCGAAATATTTCAAAGCAGAGTAAACGAACGCTATAATCTCTCAAAAAGTCAAAGTCAAAATTAAAGTTTCATCGCGACATCCGCGGCGGCGGTAACGACCAAAGTGAGACAGAGAGAGTCGCGAAAAAAAAAAACTTCCGCGCAGAGACGACGACGACGCGCGCAAAACCGAAACTCCGGGCCGGGTTGTAATTCCCACTGAATTTTTCAGCCCTCGCGAAAATCCTCCCCCAGAAGAGAAAGGCAGGGGAGAAAAAAGGAAAAGAAAGGGCACACACGTATATACGCGGCGGCGTGCAGGGAAAAAAGCTAGCCGGCGGGGCCGAGAGAGAGAGAGCTGGAAAAGGAAAAAGCGCGCGCGGAAGGGATAGAGAAAGGCAGCGAGGCGCAAGCATCACTCGGTCATTCATTTTCCGCGCCGGCATTTTAAAGACGAGAGAGACGCCGCACAATGGAGACAAACGAAATGACGAGAGGGAAAAAGAGAAAGGCGACGTACGATAGTCGGGGAGACCTTCGGCGGGAGCGAGAGAGCAGCTCGATTTTTCCGATAGGGAATTTCGCTCTTGGCTTTTTTCCTCCGCCTCCTCGTCCTCCGCCTCCTCCTCCTCCTCCTCCTCCTCCTGCTGCTACCATTTGCTCTCCTCTCTTCCGCTTTTCCCTCTACTCTCCGATTATTCTGCAGGCTCTGCCCCGGCGTGTCTGGCAAACGGCCGTACGCGAGCAAACTGCAGACGCGGATAAAAGCGCGCCGCTGCGAAAGAGAGCCGGCCTGCTGAAAAATGAAAAATACAGAAGGAAATCTATTTACTTCTGTATCGCTTGCTCGGGACGGGGGGAGGGGAAGTAACGCCGCTGTCAGATTTTATTAAAAGCTCGCCGGGCTAATGATCGGCTCGAGGCTCGAAAATAAATAATGCCGTGTAAATTGCGCGATAAACGCCGGCCGAGGTTGCAAACCAGAAATCCAGCTCTCGAACGGATCGCTTCGAACTTTAGTGCCGTTAAATCTCCTTCCGCTCGATTCCGCGAGCCTTTAATTAACTCGCTCGATTTTCAATGGCTGCAAAAATTCTATCACCATTCAGAGTGGCCGGACTCGATGCCGCGCCGCACAAAGTCGGCGGGTAATACGAAATGGAACCGCGAAACCCGGCAAAAGTGGTCTTTTCAGAAGCCAATCAAATCCCCGAAAATATTCTCCCATTTCAATATAATAATAATATGCTCGGCCGGGGATGAAAAAAAGAGGAGCGGATCCCGAACCTCGTTAATACCGGATATATCCGGAGCTGCAATTTCGGCCGCGTATATCAAAGCGGAGAGGGAAAGAGAGAGAGAGAGAGGGGGGGTGAGAGAGCCGATCGAAAAAAGCGACGTCGGCGAGAGCGAGAGAAAAGGAAGCGAGCGAGAAAAAAGGATGTCAAAGCGCGGGAATATCGCCTATATACCGAGAGAGCGAGAGAGCGGCTAGTAGTGGTAGTAGGCGGGCGCGTCGCTTTTTGCGGACGGGCTCGTTAAACCGGTAAATGAATAATGAACGAGTCCCGACTAGTGCCCGCCGCCAAGGGAGAAAGGCGGGGGCTGGACTCTCGGCGGAGAAAATGCAGCCTCGGAAAAACGCGGCTGGCGAAAAAAAAAGAGAAGAAAAAAAGAGAGTCCGGACGAAAGAGGCCGGTAAAAGGGAGATTGATTGATTTAATAAGCGCGAAAGAGGAGGCGATAACCATTCGTATAATGAATCCAGACGAAAGTGCTCAGGCTCCGTGCAGTCCCCCCCCCCCCCGCTCCGCGAGTCAAACGCTTCCGCGAATTATATTTTCAGCGGACAGCCGCGCAGACCCAATACACCGGCTCGCTCTTTGACTCTTCGGTCTTGAAAGCCGGTCGCAGTCGTCGATCCGCGCGTCTTGCTCGAAAATTTTTAATTCGCGGCCGCGGGCTTTTATTTACGAGGGGGGCATTAGCGTTAACAGGAGAGCCTAACGCGGCCGCGACCTGTGTCGGAATTGGATCTTTCGAGCGGCGCGCTCGGCAGGTGGAGGCGGGCCGCGTAAAACTGGTCGTCGTCGTCGTCGTCGTCGTCGTCGCCGTCGCGGCCAAATGGCTCTTAAAATTCTCGCCGATATCGCGCGCCGAAGACGAGCGAGCCGTAAAACTCGGCAGTTTCTTCGCCTCCCTCTCTTCTTCTTTAAATCTCGCTCGCCACTCGGCCTCTCGCCGCTCTTTGTCCGCGCTCGCGTCGCGTCTTTCTCTCCGACGAGCGGGTATCGGAGAAAAAAAAAAAAGAAATGACGCGTAGCAATAGGCTTTTAGTGTATTGTATTTTTCAGGCAGGCTCTACATTCTGGGGAAAAAAAGAAGTTAGCCGCGTCGGTGCTCGGGGCAAGAGTGTGTTTCCATTAGCGCCTGATCGAATAAGTCTTGTACTACTCGGGTAATACTTAATGCCAAGAGATTAAAACTTTTACCGTGTAAAGAAGGAGGGCAAATGTGACGCGTCAATTCGACTAGGCAGTCGAGGTAAGTGCCTTGATCGCCGTCTGAAAAAGTTGCATCCTTACGCCGGCAATCGCAGCTCGAACTTTTCCCCAAACCGAAAAAAGAAGTTTCCTTATTTGCTTATCCGGCAATTATTCGCAAGATCCCGGCGAACGAGGCAAAACCTCAAAAAGTTCCTCCGAGCACTCGAAGAAATGAACACATTCCCGCGGGTCGGCAAGAGAGAGAGAGAGAGTCGAGAGCCCCAACTGCCGCTGAAACGGAATCGGTAAATTTTACATCGCTAATTACAGGGCTCGCACGACAATTACCTCGTATTCAAAGTTTACACTCGGACGTAAAACCCTCGGCTACCGCGCTTAACGTTTATTTGCCAAGCAGCGGCGGCGGCGGCAGCAGCGGGAACGGGCAGAAGTAAGGTCGCGCAATTATCGTCAAGCCCGAATAAAGGCTCGAGACGTAGGAAGCCCTGGAGAGAGAGAGAGAGAGAGAGAGACTCGGCGGACGAGGAGAATAAAAAGCAAAGGAGAAGGAAGTGGGTTGCGGGCTCTTTAAAAGTCTTTACAAGCCGGGAGCGCGCGGAGGCCATCCTCTTTGAAGAGCGAGAGCAACAAGAGTCTTTTAGCGCTTTTACGACTTTCGCGAGTCGCCTGCTTTACGATCCTCCTCAAAGGCGTTATGCGATATACGCGCGGCAGCGTCCGTATTAAAAGACGCGACGGGCATTTGTCTTCGTTCGAAGTGCAGCCCGGCATCCATTAGCGTCCTGCTTTACGACGGATCTTACGAATGCGCGGCCCGGGAGACGAGGGGCGGGAGGGGGGAAAAAACGCACTCGTTAACGGATCGTTAAGCTTCGAGGGCTTAAATCACTTTTGCTGGCCGGGGGGAGTTTGCGACACCCTTGTATTTTCCTCCTCCTCCTCCTCTCTCTCTCTCCCTCTCTCTTTCTCTTCCAGCTCCAGACTCGAATCCAAAGTGGAATGCATCGATTTCTCCGAAAACTACTCCCTCCCGAAAATCTCCCGGGGGCAGTTGCGTAATTGCTCGGAATCCTCTACCGCGGATAAGAAAGTGCGCTTTACAGCGTGCGAGGCCACTTAGCCCCCCCGGGGGGTCAATAAAACTCCCTCGCGCTTTCGAGCCGGCGCGCGGCCAATTAACGATCGATATCGCCGCTTAATTCGCTCCCGCGCGCAATATTTATACGAAGGCCCCCATTGATCCGGCGGCGGCGGCAACTCGCGATCGTCTCGGCCGCGCGCACACACACGCGACGGCTGCTTAGTGGGTCAGGCCATTGATTTCATTTGCTCTCCGCGCCGTGAATGGCTGTCGTTCTTGTTAGCCGGGACGGCCGGCACAGACTGCTCTTTGTGCGCGGCTAATTTATCGGGGAAAAGCGCGCGAAAGACGCCGGCCTTGTTCGCCAGAAATGGGTCGCAGTTTTAGAAAATAGCGGAGAATTCGATCGACCAACAAATGAGCCTCTTTATGCGCCTTCGTTTCTGTGCGGAGAAAGAGAGAAAGAGGGAGGGGGGGAGAGGCGTTAAAAAGAAATGTCGTTCGCCCTTTGCCGCAAGAAGAAACAGTCCGCCAACTCGCTCGTTAAGGACGATTTTCATAGCTGAGGGGAATTACCTCGTCGCAGCGTCGACGATGATCCTCTCCCTCCCTCTCTCTCTCTCCTCCCGCCTTCCTTCCTTCCGCTCGAGCCATTTAAAAGTCTCGGGAAATCGCGGGATTATTCCATTTGCCGGCGAGAGGGAGAGAGAGAGATGGAGGCCGCGCGCGCCGTAAAAGAAAGGGGGAGGGAACGGTTCACGGCTCGCGCACTAATTCTGTCCTTTCAAACGGGATTTTTTTCCCTCCTTTCGCTCGGCGAGCGGCGATAAAAAAAAGCGCGGATTTCGAGCCCGGCGGAGATATTAAACGTCCGAGCTCTCCGGCTAGTATTTTACATTCCGCGCGCTGCAGCCGCTCTGTTTTTTCTTATCGCCGCGCGCTCGCCGTGTGCTTTTACCCGCTGCTTTTTATTCGCGCATTTACAAAATCCACCCCCGCCCCCCTTCCCCCCTCGCCCCCCCCGGGTTATTACCGTCAAAACGGGCCGAGAGCGAGGGATTTTTCCGCGAAAAACCCGCGGAAGAAAAACACTTGTAAATTTCCGTGAAATTTTCAAGCGGGAAAGGGAGCATATTTACCCATAATTAATCCGATCCATCAAGCACCGAGCCCCACTTTTTCGCCGCTCCTCGTTACAAATTGTTTACCCCTGTAGTAGAAGCAGCGACTCGAGCAAACTTCACCCCTCCTCGCTCTCTCTCTCTCTCACTCTCTCTCCCTCTCGGGGACAAAGTTGGTCGCGTCGCGACGCCGAGGGCGTCAACGTCTTAACGAGGAAGCGGAGGAGAAGGGCTGCCGCCGCCGCCGCCGCCGCTGCTGCTCTCTGCCTCGGCGTACTAATTTGGGTTTTGTATAGGAAGCCGGGCGCCGGGGAACGATAAAGCCGGGCCCTCGTTTGTTATGCGCCCGATGCCGCCGCCGAGGAGAGAAAGAAGGGGAGCCCTCGCCTCTCGCGGGGATCGTTAAATAAGTGCTCCTTCAACGACCGCCCGACGGATCGGTCGGTCGTACCGGGCTTTTTCGTCGCGAGCGCCGACGGCCGACGGAAACGGGAGCGACGAGTCTTGAGAAATTGGGAGAAGCCCCCCCGCCCCCTCCCGGGGATGCCGCGCTTCCGCTTTGTCGTACAGCTCCGCGGAACGCCCCTGTTAATTACGCTCTCGCGCGTACATTACCCAACTAAATGAGCCTCGCCCGGCCGCGCAGAAGTGCCTGTTTTACGGCTCGGGGATTTTCCGGCGCCGGCGGTAAACTTGCGCGATAATTTATTCCCGACGGAGCGCCGCGGCTCTCGCGCCTCGCTCGATCGCGATTATCGTCGTCGTGTATATGCACCTTCGACAAGGGGTTATTAATTAACAACGTCGGAAACGTCGTAATCGAGTGTCCTCGTCTGTTTATCGCCCGGCGGCGCGCTCGGGAGAGCAAAAGGACAATGGAGCCCTTGTTCGCGGGGGGACACTTGTTCCTTTTTCCCTCTCACTCTTTCTCCGTCGAAAGTACGTCAGCACTTTTTCACACTCGACCGCGACGCGGCGGTGTGTCACGTCCGTGTGCTCCCCCGCGCCCCAGATGGCTAATCGAAGCTTGCGGACTTTGCGGACTCGTAAAACTCCCGGCGGTACGTAAGTCGCCGGCCTGCTCTCCCGTCACGGAGATCCATTTTTCTCCCATCCGCCGCTCGTAAATCTCGCTCGCTCGGCCCTTTTTTTCTCCCTTAATCAAGCGGCACTTCCCTTCCGGTATTAATTCCGTCGAAGCAGAGAGAAAGAGCGACAGAGAGAGAGAGTGAGCGACACAGAATTACTCGATCGACGGCCAATTAGCAGTCGGGTAATCAAACAGGAAATCATACGTCCGCGCGCAGAGCGGAGGAGGGTGGGGCATATAATCGGGCGCCTGTATGTATCTTTCGTCGGGGTAGTCCGTTAATGTTTAGCGCAATCAGCGATAATGGCGGTCTATGGCGCGTTTAATCAAGGCAGTAGCCCGTTGCGGCTTGCGGTCCGGGGTGGCTCGGCCGGGTGTAAAGGAAAGGGGCTTTATGGCATGCGGGAAAGTGGTCGGCGGCCGAACGAGGATCGTAAAGGGGGTTGGATATATCAGGTGGGCTTAGCGGTCAGCGCCTGGCCTCGCAACGCCTCGACCAGAGAGTGGCCACTTGCCCGAACAACACGAGACCGCACGCGCCGACCCTCCTCCCTGCCTCTCTCCTTCCCTCTCTCCCTCTCTCATTTCTCTCAACACTTTCTAGATTCCTACCTGCTCTCGGGGCTGAAAAACTGCGCCCGGAACGCGGCGAGGTCGCGGGCCTCCGATAAACAGCCGGCCGAGCTTGCGGTTTCAATCGCGACCGGACAAAGACGCAGACGCCGCTATTCATCTCGAGTTCTGGGAACTCTTCGCGGGCGAGAGAGGCTCCGCGGGACCGGATTAGACGGCGAGCAGCCCGAATCGTCGAGGCTTCGCCGCGAACAATGACGGGCGGCCGAGCCGCGATGAACTCCGACGTCGGATAAACGAGTCGACCTTGCAAGCTCCCGAGTGCAACGAAACGGGGGAAAGTAACGATCGCGGCGGACGCGCTAATTCGCCGAGCTTCCCTCAAGAGCCGGGAAAATCGACACCTCGAGCAGGCACTTTAAACGCGGCCGTAAGTGGCGAGAGAGAGAGGGGGAGGGGGGTGGGGGCGGGGGTGGGTCGAGAGGGAGGGCGCCGCGCGGCGGAGAGAGAGACCGTAAAGCGAGAGAGTAGAACAAGCGGGCGCGCTTTAATTAGCCCTTGTGGACTCGATTGACTCGAGGCCCCATTGTCGCCACCGCCGATACTTCGCCGACTAATATCCTGCGGGTCGGCCTAATTCCCCCGAGCCGATCGATCATCCGAAGACGAATAAAGCAGGTCCGCCGCCTAATTAAGCTCTTAACTTGCGAGCCGACTGTGAAAGGCGGCTTTTATTAATAAATCGACGCTCGTTGCTTTGAGCGTGCCTCCTTTTTTTGGCTTCGCTCTATTCTCGACTAGGACGAGATCGACATCGACGCCCGGCGACAAGCGGGTATTTTCGTACGGTCGAGCTCGCGGAAAGGGGGAGAGCCGCTGATTAATTATTGCGGGATCGAGGAGGATCCTGAATAAGCGACGTTCTCGGACGAAGAGCGGAGAGGGGGAGAAAGGCAATAGGAAGAGCGCGGGAATAAAGAATCGGGCTCGTAAGCAAATACGCGGCGCACACATATCGCGCGCTGAGCCAGCCCAAAAATCCATCGGCACTCGATCGCAATATCCTCCACTCGAGGCATTATATATTCGTGCTCTCATCGAGCGGCTGCCAGGGGGAGAGGGAGGGAGAGAGAGAGATATGAGCACCGGGCGCAAAAAGAACGTAGAGAGAGAGAGAGAGAGAGAGAGAGAGAAAGAGAAAAATGGAGTCTCGAGAGCGGGAGCTCCGGCACTCGAGCAGCGGCGGCGAAGCTCGCTCGAGTGCTGACGCAGCACTCCCAAGTTCAAACATCCAAACATCCCGATCTTTCGCCGTCTGTCAAATACTCGCCTCTCTACTTTTGCAGAGGCTGGGTGAAGGACCACTTATCCTCCCTCTGCAGCTCCCACTTTACTTTCTCCCCCCTCCCCCCTTCCCCTACTACGCCTCGTACCGGTAATTGTGCCGCGAGAGAGAGAGAGAGAGGAAGGAGCGTTTATAGCGAGGCGATGTGTACGTAAGATCCGACGCGGCGTGTCTGTTTTGAGATGCCGACTCCCGATGGACTTGAAATTGATTGGGTCTTGTTTACTTGACGCGGTCGCGCCGCCGCCGGCCGCTGAGAATTTCACGTTGACTGACGTCCGCCGCTCCTTCTCTCTCTCCTCGGCTTTTTTCTCCCCGCTCTCTCGGATCTCCTCGCGCCGTCGATCTCTTCGCTCGAGTCGACGCGGAGGTTAGGCGCGCGGAAATTATTTACTTTTCCGCGCGCCGTCGAAAATTTCGCAAGAAAAAGATGAGAATCTCTCTCCTCGTTAAAGAAAAAAAAAAAGAAAAACGAGCGCGATTAAAAGCTCAATTAAAAAAGAGCGCAGCTGTCCTTTGTAAAGAAAACTAGATGCGTATTAGCGTTATCGGAGCGCGTGATTTTGAGCGTAAACCCTCCCCTCGGGAGAGCCTGCCTCGAAAGCGTTCAATTTCGCTGATCATTTGGCTGGCGCTCTCTCTCTCTCTCCCTCTCTCTCCCCCTCTGCACCACTCGAACTGAAGCGAGAGTCGACAGTTTTCAATTATCATCGCTCGGCTTCACGCGGATTCCAGCATCCGCAGCGTACCGACGCTCCACTGATATGCATTCCGCGCATACGTCGAATCGTGTATATACCTTTTCGCACCGGCCGCCGTTTACGCCGAGCCTCCCCCCCCGCCCGCCCCTTTTTACACGAGCGAGCTCTTCCGTCCTCGATTCCCGGCTCTCGTTAACGCTCCGAGCAGATAATCGGTAAATTTCGTTTATAACGTTTTACGTCCTTTAAATAACTCGGGCGTAATAAGCGGAATTAAACTAAATTGCGCCCGTATTGTTTATTAATTCCCGAGCCCGAATTCCGGCCCTTCGCATTCTGTTTAGCGCTGTAATCCACACGTCGTGCGGCGCGGCCGCGCGTTCGTTAGTAACATATTCATAGCCCAATAAAACAATATCCCCGCTCGGACGAGGGTACAATTGGCGCGTTAAAACCGGCCCTCCGCGCCGAGTCCCTCCCTTCCCCGACCGCGGATATCTTTTGCTCCATATCGGGCCAAACGAAAGCCACATTTATTTACAATATGCGCGCACTCGATGATCGAATGTTCCCTCAACCTCCGCCCCCCGCCCCCCCCCCCCCCCCCCCCCCGTCGACCGGATAGTCACGGGCGCATATTCGCGGTCCATTGAAAGCGGCCGCCGCGTAAAACGCCGGCTGCGGGCGCCGTGTCCCGGAAAATTAGCAGCCGCCGACAATGGCCAACTTTAATATTTATACGAGCAATTTTCGGCGCACCGAGCCTCCGCAATTGTCGGACGCCGCCGCCTCTCTCTCCCCCTCGCGTCGTGTATTCCGCCCGGAACAATGGCTCATTTTTTCCCCGCTCCCCCGGCCGCGGTTTTTCCTCCCTTTTTATCGTATACGAGCGCTGTGAAATTAAATCGGATATCGACTCGCCGACGGCGGCACGGGGGGCGGGGGGGCGGGGGAGGGGCATCTAGTTTTTACCGTTGGTCGAAGTCGTTTTACGCCGTGATTTGTTGTCGCTCTCGACGTCGCGTCCCTTTGAATTATTAAAAAGCCCTCTCGTTATTATCGTTACTAAACTCAGCGAATTAAACGAGATCACATTACCGTTCAATTATCCTAAAAGCTCCTTCGACTCGCAACAATCCGATTAAACATTAATTAGAGAGAGAGACCGAGAGAGGGGCCGGAAAAGCGTGGGATTTCACTATTCATAAAGCACCGGGGGGCGCGACGCGCTCTCGGAGAGAAAAATCGGGGCGGGGGCGGGAGTGTATAGTAGTCCCGGAGTTTTTACTCGTTCGTTTATACGAGCCGCGGGATTCGACGGGGCGGCGTATCGGATTATCGGAGTATCTGGGGAAAAAGCGTAGGGAAGCAGCAGCAGCAAGCGGCGTGGGCGTGCGAAGGTACCCTCCATCCTCCACGACGAAAGCATTCGGTTCACGTCAACGTTTTACAGGCGAAGAATTTTATCGGCGCACTTGGACGCTTTGCATTTTCATGCCACGCCTGCGCCACTCGACGTCCCCCTACCCGCCATCCTCCTGTCTATCTCGACTTGTTTCCCTTCGTTTTTTCAACTCTTTTCGCCCTCTATTTTTTTTTTGTTTGCTCGCGCTGCGCTGTCCTTTGCGCTGTATCTTCTGCTCGGTTATAATCTTTCTTTGTCGCTTTGACGCGGGGACGCATACGCGCGCTTATTTCAGCGGGGGACTCTCGTCGGCTATATCGCGGCTCTCTTCTTTACACCTCGCCGTCGGCTGCGGCGGCACCGGCAAATCTACTCCCGCGGTATCTTAACCCCCCCGGACGCGCGAGCACAGGCTCGGGCTTTATCTCGAGAGGCGCCGACGCGCGACAAGGCACTTTACCCGCGCGGCTTCCGCGGCTCGGAGAGTCGCCGCGTCCTTATCGCGTCGGCTCAGCCTCTTTGCTCCGGGAGTAAGGAGTAAGGGGGAAAAAATGAGGAGGACGCGGAAAGTCGGGCAAACAATTACCGGGCCGAGGGAGGGAGAGCCCCGTAAATACGGAGCAGCGACACGGCGTTCGCACGTCGCAAATTTGCCCCGTCGAATGAGGGCCGCCCTCCCCCTCGTCGGGGGAGAGTCGAAAAAGGAGCGGAGGGAAGGAAGGCAGGGAAGCCCGCACAGACGCCTCTCTCGGTGCTCACGATAAAGCTCGCGGCTTTTTTCCCCATCATCTCATCAGCATCTCCCGCACATAACTCTCTCGCTCTCCTCCTCGCTTGTTCCGCTAACTTTTTCCGTCCGGCGGATCTTGAGTAACGACGCGCGCCGCGCTTGGCTCCCGGGAGCGAAGATTAATTTCCTCTCTCTCTCTCTTACTCCCCGGCGACAAAGAAATCGCGGAATTATGCGCGCGTACAATGCGTCCTACACGGCGCCGCAACACCGATGGAATATTTATTCGATCCCCGACGCCTCCGCGTGAGATACGGCCGCGCGCGCGGACCGTCGTTTATTCTCGGGGAGAGACTCTTTTCGACTCTTTTTCCATTTGGCAAATTGTCCCCGGGGAGAGGACGTTCCGCTTTGTCGATTCCGCGCGCGGATAATTGCTTATAAGCTGATTAGAGGAGAGAGAGGGAGAGAGAGAGAGAAGAAAAAAGGGGAAGCGAGCGGAGGATCTCGCGAACAAAAAACTACTGTTGGCAAAGTTGGCGGAGTCGAGCGGCGCGCGGAGATAAGATAATGGAAAAGGGACAAGTCCCCAGAAGAGGAGGATAAAAGAGAGGAGAAAAAGGAAGGCTTCGGCGAGACGGGGCAAATCGGACACGGGCGTACTTTGGAACGAGCGGCCTCTCGCTCTGTGTAGGGAGGCGAGGCAAAGCGGAAGGAGGAGCGAGGGGGGCTGAGGGAGTTGTTGTTTTAATTACCCGTCGCCCTCCGAGTGGTAGTCATTAAGCCACTAATTATAACGTACGCGAAAATGAGTCGAGCCATCCGGCCGCCGCCAGTTCCGGCTGGGAAGCGCGCGCGCGCGCGCTCGCGAAAACGGCTGGAGGGAGAGCGAGCAAAAGAGAGAGAGAGAGAGAGAGAGAGAGAGAGGCAGAGATGGCGGAATGCCAGGCAGCAGCCAACTGGAAAAGGACGACAGGAGCCAAGCGCCAAGCGACAGAGAGATAAAGCCAGAACGACAGGCTGAAATTGCCGAGCGACGGAGAGCGACGCGCAGAGCCGAGCGAGACGCCAGAATGGGTGATTAAATGTCGAGGTGCAAGAAAGTGAGAGATAGCACAATGCTCGAATATGAGAGGGAGACGGAGAGCGGGAGAGCGAGAGGTCAGAAGGAGAAATGAGAGATGAAACAGGCGCGCGCGCGGGACGGGGAGGAAAAGCCCCCGTAGATAAAAAGGGAGAGAGAGAGAGAGGGCGGCTCGGTGTGGGAAATCGTAGTAAAAGGCCGGCCCGCAGGGCCGAAAGCGACTGTGCACCGCTGCAGCGAGACGTAATTGCGTTGCCCGAGAAGTTTTCCCCGGGTGAAAGGTAACCAAGAAAATAATGAATGGGGCAGCGAGAGAGAGAAAGAGAGAGCGCCACGGCTTTTCAGAACGCAATTCAGCGGCCACTCGAGAGGGAGAGCTTGCCGTTACCGGCGGAGTCCTCCCCCCTCCCCTGACTTTTCCGGCGAACTAAACGAAACGGCCGAACTTTTCCGGCCCGATCCGCCGCCGATGTCGCTGCCCCTCCTTCCCGTCGACAAGTGCGACGCCGCTGTTTATGCTCGCCCTTTCTTCTCCGCCCGAACGTAAAAACGGCCCGCCGGAAGTCGGGAATTTAGGGGCTTGCTAAGCCGCGACGACGGAGCGCCGATCGATTAATAAGCATCGATCAGTGACTAACTCGCGCCTCGCGGTCGGCGTGACGCGCGACTCCGGCGCGAGGAGACTTGCCAAGAATCTCGGCGGTTGCGATACTTCAATTAGCACAAATATATGTACAGGCTCGATTTAGTAGTGGTGGAAGCGAACGCTCGTTTAACGTTGGATCGGCTGCCTGTCGAAAATAAGCCGTCCATAAAAAGAGAGCAAAGTCTCGGCATTATAACGTCGTATATCACGAGTGTAAATCAGCCACTCGAGTCTGACTTTGGATCCCGTTCCCGTTCCGCTCTGGAATCCGAGGTAAAAAGGGAAGCCCGCGAGTTTAATCGTCCCCCGAGATCCGCGTTGAACTTTTAACTTTATTAATCGAAGCAGCCTCTGCCAAGCGAAAAGCAAAACCACGCCGCCCGCCCCGAAAACGCCTTTGACCCGCGGCAGGAATCTCCTCAAGGCTCTCTCTCTCTCGGCTTACTCAAAAGCCTTCCCCCGTCCCGGTTGACGAATGGAAGCCCCGGCGGTTTCGGTGCGCGCGCAGGGAAGTACACATCGCGGGAGCAGTGAAAGGCTCGCGTACGCGCGTGCAGGAACAGCAGAGACTCGCGGCTGGCGGACTCGCGTATTTACACCTCGAGCGAGTTACATTCTCGTTCCGCCTCCCCGTCCCCCCTCGCCGCGCGCGAGTAATGGACGTAAATCAATGCGTATAAATAGAGTGGCGCGCCGAATAGATTAACATCGGCGGATAGCTCGGGCGCTCTCGAGCGCGCGAGAAACGCGAGGCGTTAAACTGCTTCCCGTTAAAGCGCGCGATTAATTCTACTTATCGGATTTATGTACGCGATATCGAGCCGATACGGCCGGGTTGAAAAAAAGTGACGTTAACTGAATTAGACGCCCGGCTCTCTCTCTCTCGGTGCGGGATTCTCGCGGCGTTTCTCCGGCGACGGGAGTTTGTTTGAGCGGAAGCGCGATTTATTTTAATGTCTTCATAAGTCGATCGATCCGAGCATATCTCGTACTATCGGGAGGATACGGCAATTGAATATGCAAATTGTAAAATATGCAGCCGAGCGTCGCTCGGATCTCAATTCTGACACCAATTTCATTAATTCCGTATATATTGAGCGAAATGCTCTCGGTATCAAAAATACACAGCACTTTATTAAATTAATTTAAACTTTCGTTCCAGTTTTATGGAACATTCAATTACGATGATTCGATCGAGGCTTCAGCGCCGAATAAAATAAAGCCCCCGCCGCCATTTGGCTGCCTTAATTTTCCGACACTTCCAAATTAGCTGCAGCCTCGCATTATCAATTTCCATCTGCTTTTACCCCTCGGCGCGTTTCGCAAACATTCATTATGCTGTCTTTTTTTTTTCGTCGGGACCCGACTGGCTCGTTAAAAAGAGGAAAAAGTGTACACAGAGAGGGGAGCAGCAGCCCGTGCTTGCGAATATATTTTTCCGCCGATCGTGATTTTTTTCGCAGCGGCGGACGAGCAGCGGCCGCTGATTGGAAACGACTGACAAAATATTTGCGTTTCCGCTTGCTTGTTATTGGGTCAATCAAACTCAATTTCCGGGGACGAGGCGACTTTCCGCGCGCCGAGCACCGAAGATCGAGCTGCTCGCGGATTTAATTTAATACCCGTCAGCTCTCTCTCTCTCTCTCTTCCTTTTCGGCCCGAAGCGTCGTAAACAGCCCTCGATACCGTCCCCCTCTCCCGGAGCCTCTGCGTATTTTTCGCTCTCTCGGCGATGAAAGGAGGCGAACTTTGAAGCGGCGCAAGATGAATGGCTTGCGGAAGCTCCTCTGCGGCTTGGCCTCCGCGGTTCTTGCGGTCGGCGCTTCTCTCTTTCGTTTTGCTCTCGCGCGGAGAGAGGAACTCTTTGCTGCTTTGCAGAAAATAAATTTTAACCGGAGAGCTGCCCGCGTAGCATTTCGACCGGGGAGGTAGGCCACGCTGTCGGAGAAGTGCTCGGATAATTTGATTAAGCGAGCCCTGGTTTATCGGGTTTCGATCGTGTGTTTTATTACCGGACAATCTAAACATTAAGTACATAAGCGCGCAGTTCAGCCGACTGCATATTATTAGTAATTAGCGCATTACGCCCGTAATGCACACCGATTGCCAGTAGCTCATTACGCGTTCAATTGACTAAACGTTAATTACGCCGTAAATTTTATACACTTTGAGGGGCGCTCGAAGCACCAGTCCCCTTTCTAAAGATAGCCGCAATTTAGCACTCGGAATAGTTACATCTGACGGGAGAGCAGCTCTAATTCGCCGTTCTTCTCTGATTGCAGACGGAAATAGCCAAGAGGTTGAACGCCATCATCGCGCAAATCCTGCCGTTTCTCTCGCAGGAGCATCAGCAGCAAGTGGCCACTGCAGTTGACAGGGCGAAGCAAGTCACCATGGCCGAGCTCAACGCAATCATAGGAGTGAGTATTAATCACCATTACAAAACTTCCACGACAGTTTCGCGCACGCGTTAAAGGGGAAGGGGCAATTTACGGCCCGAAGATTGCCGTCCTCTCGACTGATTATACTCGATGAGTTTTTTTTTTTTTTGTTTTTTTTTTCTTCAAAAGTCAAGCTGCAAAATTCTCCAGATTACCTTACTTTCAATGCTGAAAAAAAGAAACTTCTGATTTGCTCAAAAGAGTCGATGAAATTAGCTGATTTCCTTGATCACGTGACGCTCGTGCGCAGAACGATGCGCGGTAAAATTTTCATACTATCAAAAGATCGAAACAACGACCGCATTAGCCTGTGGATTTTATTTTTATTGCATCGGGTTGCGCGAAAGAGCGCGAGCAATTAATCCGATAATACCGAGCGAAAATACTGAAATGATTCGGTTAAGAGCGAGAGATCCGCGGCGATCCCTTTAAAAATATCACTCCCAAATCATTCGATGCAATTAATATCGGAATTTCAATTGAGAACTTAAACTTCCGCGGAATAATTTTGTCCTCGCGCGTCGTTACGAATTGATCCGCGCGCGAAAAAAAGCCCGGCATCATTCTCGCTCGATAATCCAGCCTTTCGTTCGCGCGCCGAGGCACCGGCGGCGCTGGCGCATCGATTAGTCCTCCGATTTTTGCTCGGCGGCGCCTCCGTCGCGGGAGAATTAGTCCCGGCGTCGTGTATATACGCGTCGACACCTCGTCGAGCCAATTGGCGAATCACGTCTCCTCGCGCTGCCGGGACTATGACTACGACGACGACGACGACGCCCTCAAAGTCAATAATTCCCATCTGATATAGCTCGGGAGACGTCGGCGTCTAGACTAGCTAAAACAAGGAGGGGCTTCTATACACGTATATGCGTCACTTTCCGCAATATACACGGTCGTAGCGCCTTGTGTATTCACCGCGGGGAAGCTGCCGTCGCCGCCGTCGCCGTCTCTTCCCACGTGTATTACGAAATACAGTTAGGGCACTTGGCGCGATTGAGAACCGCTGATCGCGCCCGTGGTAGTAAGAGGAAGCCGATGTGCACGCTCGAGGAATTCGAAAGCGCGCACGCGGACGGATACCTTCTCTCTCTCTCTCGCTTGCACGCGGCGATGGAGAGAGAGAGAGAGAGAACGGAGCTCCTCATCCCCTTGTTCACGAATCCCGAATCCTCCTTCAATATTGCTCGAGCACTCAATTTCCTCCCTATTAAGCCGCCGGCTTTCCTCAGCCCACCGCATCGTCTTCCGCTCTCTTCTCTTCCTCCTTCCGTTCTTCCGTCCTCTCTCTTTCGCTCTCGCTACCTCGCTGCCGACAGAAGCGACGGCAGCAGCTCGCCGAGCCGAGGAACACCAAGTGGAATTGATAAGGACAGATAGCAGCGACTCCCTCTCTCTCTCTCTATCCCTCGTTCTCGGTATATATAATCCTCCTCGTCTCGTGCAATCTTCCCTTTCCTTCCTCCCTTGCTCGCTCGCTTGCGCTCGGATAAGTTATAGTGTTATGGCGCAGAAGCACCGACTAATCAGCATTCCTTTCCCTCGCCCTCTCTCTCTCTCCCTCTCTCGCTCCCTCGCTGCTTTCTTGGCGCTGACAGTGACGGGAAGATGGAAAAGAGAGAGAGACGGAGGGAGGAACTTCGTCTCAGAATCCGTACGCGACGACGATGTCGCTACGTGCGGCAAATCCTTAGCAGGATCATGAGGATTTCTCCAAGATTCTCTACCCCTCGCCTCGTCCTCTTTCACTCGCTAGTTATATCTCGCCGAGTCTTTCTGCTACATCTCTTAGTGCCTCGAAATCTGTTTATATTCTTTTTCCCTTTTCTCGAGGAAGCGAGCCCGGCTTCTTTCGACCGGCTGCCCTTATCTCCCTCGCTCCCGACTCCGCATACAACTTTCTTCAAATCTGTTTATTTCCCGAGCTGCAGATATGAACAGTCGGTTGGCAGCCGCCGGCGGGGGAGGAGGAGTACAAGATAACTTATACCACTTCGACACTTTCGGTCCCGCGGAGCTTCGAGAGCGGACGAAAGCGCGGACGATCTCCGCGGATTCCCGTCGATTAGAAAACAGCGGCGTCCCTCAATGCCAGGCGCAGCCTCGGCTCGCGCTTATATCCTTCAACGTCGCATTTGCCCAGACGTTTCCTCAGCCGCGAGAGCGTCTTTGTGCGCGTGCGCCTGAAAATTACGGTACACGAGGATCGTCGGCGGCGTCGCTCGAATCCGCAACGTTCTCTATTATATAGATCCCCGCTGGCGCGTCTACGCGCATTTTCCGCTTCTCTTTCTCTTCCTCCCAGCAGTCGTCCTCGCTCTCCCGTACACGCGTATATCCATCTCCGTCGCCGTCTGTCTCGGCGTCCTCTTTTCCTTCGCTTTTGCGCGCGCGACAGAGGGAGAGGGGGGGAGAGAGCAGGGGAAGAAAACTCGGCTCGGAAAAACGAGATTCAGAGCTCGCGGCGGAAGAATGGAATGGAATATACTCTCGCGGAGAAAGAAAGTGAGGTTATCGCGAGAAGCTTGAAAGAAGCCCTTCCATCTTTCTTTTTCTACCTTCCGAAGGCGCCCCTCTCTTTCCCTCTCTTGCCAATTGGATCTCTTGCCATTTTTGCGCGTTCCGCGTCTCTTCTTCCTCTCTTCTTTTTTCCATCGGCGCCCTCTTCCCCGTCGGCGGGGGTGTTTATAAAGTGACTCGTTTATTTCGCGGTTTGTAAATGTATAGCCGAGTTTCGCTCGCTTTTTCAAAAAGCGAATTGATGAAGTAGCGGGGCAATAATTCCCCGACGCTTTAAGGAAGTCCATTAGCTTTTTCTCCGCGGTCGTATCCTTTTTGTTTCTCCATCTCTCTCGCCTCTTCCTCCCAGAAGAATTATATAACTGTCGAGTTGGGATATCGGCTAAGTGCGCGTTTTTTACCGGCCGCGAATCCGCGATACTTACTCAGCATCTTCCGCGCTGATTGATGGGAAACCTCTGTTCTTCGTTCATCTATTGACTTCGCTTTGCAAATTATGAGCAAGAAGTGTAATTCGATTCAAGGGCCGGAAATGTTACGTCTCGAAGACGCGAAAGTACTGTTTTTGTACGAGGGCCGCGAAATGAGAACCTGTGCAGGACGAGAAATGGTCATCTCGCGGCCTAGGATAAAAAAATAAAATATGCACCTATGGAGTGAAAAAGAATGTCTCAGATCGCATGTTTATCGGCTGCGCCTCGGTCGGTAAATACATGCGATCTGAGACATTCTTTACTTTCGCTTCCTAGGTGCATAATGTACACTGTTAAAAAAAGCATGAATTTTTATGCACTTTTCAGTACCGTATTTACATTCAATTTCAGGTATTTGATACATTAAAAATAATTAATGTACATTTGTATGAAAGTTCATACATGTTACTTTAAAATTCAAGCTACTTTTCAAGTAGGAGTACATTACATTTCAACAAAATACATTAATATTGCATTACTGTACGTTTACATGAATTTGTGCTTAAAAATTAATGCAATTTACATGAAAATTTTTGTAACTGCACGAAATCAAAATAGAATCCAACTACATTAAATTTGCTGTACTTGTACATTAAATTTAAAGTTGAAGCAATGAAATTTAATGTATATACATGATTTATAATTAATGTAACGTACTGGAAATAAACTTCCAGTAGTTTTACATTCATTTTCAAGCTTGTATTGTTGACAGTGTACTATTTCGATACAAGGGCGGAAAAGCGATTTTATCCTCGTGTGACCGTTTATCAAACAATATTTTTTGATGCGACATATGCAAGGCTTGATTTGGCGTGTGCGTTTTTATTCAAGCGGGCGCCAAACTCGATTTTCGAAGGACAATGTATTTCTTTTATCATTAAGACTGGTCAATTTATTGAAAGCGCAATTCGTGGCACGAAAGAAGCATTGATTAGAACAGAAGGTAGCACAGCTTAGAAACGAGAGAGTCGAGTCATTGACACACGTATTATTACAATCTTATGTACGTTGCAATCTCTCCTCCTTTTATTATTTTTGAGATTTAATTTGAACTTTTTAACTTTATTCACTGCACTTTTAATTTATATCATTTGTTTCTTTTTTCCTGTCCTTTAAAAAAAAATATACACATATCCTGTTGAAAATCCAATCCGGTTGAGAAGCCAAATCCTGGGCAGCCTGCAGCGTTTATGGACTGGATCACTTTGCCAACTGTAAGAAAAACATTTCACTATAGCAAATAAAGATTAATTTTTCATCGATTCATACCAGCGAAACTGTCAACCCGACAGGGCAGGGGGTTTTAACCTGAAATTATATTAGATTCGAGACACTCGGCAATGACCCTCATTTCTTCGAGCATATATAAATTCCTCGGCGCGCATCCAATCATTCTTTTCCCTCCGCGCGTCTCTTATATATCCACTTTACAGCCGAGGCCGTATATCCTTTATCCTCCGCCTGCCGCGAACACTGAGGAAATACTCCGCTCTCCCGGCTGGATTCTGGAGGAGGCTCGTCGCGCGTTTAACCCCCGGGGGAGAGACTCCGCGCCGTCGTATTCAGCGAATAAGTGGAACTTATTCAGAGTCTCGTCGCGGAATTGCTTCTGCATCGAATGCGCGGACTAACGCGGGGCGACAGAGAGAGAGAGAGGAGGAGAAGAACTGCGGGTAATGCCGTGGAAACGGCTTAATCGCATATTCTTCTCTCCCGCGTGTATCGCGCGCGCGGGGGGGGGGCTTTGCGGAACGTGACGCTTTTGCCCCTTTTATTTTTCCAGTCGAACGGCAAGCTCCGCGCGCTCGTTATACGCGCAAGGATTCTCGCGGCGCTTGTACTTTGCATTGCATTATGCATGTATGCATGCTGCTACCGCGCTGCCGCCGCTGCGGCTTTCGGCCGGGATGAAAAATGTATTTGTCGGTACGGCGCGCGAGAGCGACGTCGCGGGAAAAATGCCGTTTCGCCGACTGGTGGATGCGTGGCGGCGCGGTCGCCCCTCCTCCCCCGTTGCTTTATGCCGTCCCGCCTGCCTCGCTCTGTACTTCGTATCAATTTGTTCCCCTTCTTTTTATCGTCTTGGCTTGCTGCAATTTTCATTACGACTGCGGCGGTGAGGCTTTATGTTACAAGTAAACGACAACCCTGTTTTGTAATGTTTGCTCGTAGCTCGTGGAAAAGCTGCGTACGCGAATAATTGATATCTAAGTAATAAATAAGAAATGACTCGATTTCCGGCCGAAGTAAACGTCTTCATTCGCGGCCCGACAGATGCGAAGCGAGCGGAGAGGCTAACCGAGGGATTCCTATACCGAAATTCTCGAAAAAAAAACGGTGGCCGGGACGCCCCCGGCTCCCAGGTGTTGCGCCCACCACTGTCCTCTCCTCCGAAGATTGACGACGTCCCCTTTTTAGGAAGTGCGAAGGATCAATTACGGCGTTAACGCGCGGCGTGACAATTGATTTTCGAAGAATTCGAATGGAATTCGAGAGTTCTTAAGCTCGCTCGGAAAAACTGAAATTCAGCGAGGGAAACAAAGCGAAACGGGGCGAAAATAAGCAGGGCAAATAATCAGCTATTCCGCGCCGCTTTAATTCCATAAAACGCGGCTAATCGAATCCGCGAGAGGCCGCTTTTCGCGCTTTAGCAACGAAAATGGCAGCGGCGCACGTAATAATAATAAAGAGATCAAAGCAGATCGCATCGCCAGAACGGCAGCGGCAGCAGCAGCATCTCCCCCGTATAATTTAGCTCACGGCCCGTGAGCTCGAAACGAATTACGAACCGTAACCCACATACAGTAATGGCACACGCGGCAAAAAAAAACAGAGAGAGGGAGAAACGGCCATAATTATCGCGCATGATAATCGAGAGACAGACAGAGAGAGAGAGAGGGAGAGAGAGAGAGAGAGAGGCAGCGAGAGCAGCCTGAAAAGAAATTACACGGCTCGCGATTTTTCCGGCGTTTGCGCGCGAGCTCGGGACCTAATTACGGTTCGCGCATCGCCGGCCGGCTCGCATTCCGCCGAGCCGAGCGTGTAACGCACCTACCTCGATTATGAGCCCGGAGTGAGCGGGGCAGGGGGGGGGCATAATGCGACACCGACACGGTACAGAGCTGCCCCTCCGCCCCACCCGCCACGCGGAAATGCTTCGTTTCGTCCGCTTTGTTTTTCCGAATCGAGAGCCCTTTCATTGTTTACCTTTAATCGCCGGCTGCTCGATTACGCGCCTTATTAAATTTACGAGAAAGCCCGCCTCGTCTTCGGCGGAATAAACTATCTTTTTAAATATCCAGTTTCTAATTTATCGCGTCGTTAAAACGGTTATTGATGCTCCGAGGCGCGCAACCCGCCGTAAATCTCGTTCGGCGCGTGAGAAAATTAATTAAGCCGCGAGAGCGGCGCGCTCGACTAAATGTTATTTTCGAGAAAAAAAGGAAAAAAAAAGAAACGAGCGCGGCGTTGAGAAGTATTGCGGAATCGGCAAAAGGATCGTAATCGAGGGAAGGCGCGCGGAAAGTATAGGAAAACGCGGCTCGGCGAGCCGAGGCACAAATTGCTCGGGCGATCGCTCGGAAGGACGCGCCGCCGCCTCGTCGAAAAGCGCCGGCTCGAATTCGCGTATAATGTATATATACACCGAGGGAGGGAAGATAGCTTGCGGACCGAGTCAGCCGCCCGCTCGACGTCGGGGTTATTATATCGTTAAGCCATTTAATTATCTCGGCAAACTACTCCCCGGGAATATTCCGCCCTCTTCGTCGCTTCTCTCTCCCACCCTGTTTTTCGCCCCTCCGGCCGGTTCGTATTATCTCTCTCTCTCTCGCTCTCTCCCTCTGCGCGCGCGCGCGATTTGTTTTGCCGAGCTGCTGCCACCTGGCGCGCATAATTCTACCCCCGCAAGCTCGAGCAATTACGACGCCGGCGAGAACGAGGCTACGAAACTGCAGCCCGAGCGATTGCCTCGTCAAAATGAAAATTATACATTGCGCGCTGTTTCGCCCCCTCCGCCGCCGACGGCTCCGCGCTCCGTTTTCTTGAATTAACACGTGCCTTTTCCCCGGCCGCCGAGAACGCCGCGCGGATTAATCGGATTGCGGTTTTTATCGCGAGCCGATGTAAATTTAACGCCATTAGCGGGGAGAGAACGTCGACGCGCGCGCACTCTCCAATTTCGCTAAAACCGAAACGTCGCCGTAAAAGCGCACAGCCACGAGCGCTCCCGTCGGTGTATTCCGTCGGGCTCGAAAAAAAAAGGAACCCGCTCCAAAACAGGTCGATTATGTGATAAAAAATCGAAAAAAACGAAGCAAAAAAAGAGAGGAAAAAAAGAAAAAAAAACTCGGCCGAGCCCGCAGTCCGCATAAAAAGCTCGACCCCGCGCTTTTCCCAGCCCGGATCGAGCTCGCGCGCACGCACGCGAGAGCCTGCCCCCTGGGAAAAGGATTCGTTAGCCTCTGTTTAGCGAACGTGCTCCTGCCGCGGGTAAATAAATGAATTCGCGCACGTCCGAAAAGTGGAGCTCGGCGGCGGACACGTACGCGAGCGGACGAATAAATAATTTTATTTGCGGCCGGTCGGGGAGGTAATGCGCCGCCGGAAAAAAGGAGGGGGACGAAATTCGAAACGGAAAAAGAGAGGAAAAAACGGACGCGTAATCCCGCCGACCGAAATTAACGCGGAGAGAGGCTGGAAAGAGAGAGCCGCGGAGCGAGAGGAATCGCGAGATCTACGTGACATTGACCGCAGGGGAGGTGCCTTTTTTCGCGGAGGCTCGAAATATTTTCGGAGGACTGTTTGTTTATTCGCGCCGTGTTCTTTTGTGAGCCGAGTGACGCTTCGGCGGAAAATTGGCTCTAAAGCTGGACTAATCCAGGGAAATCTAGTGCAATTTTAATTAATGTTATAGTTCGTGGTTTTAAAAGTGCAGCGCGAAACGACTAAAATTTACTAAAACAGACGTGACGTCAAAAGAGAGTGAGAAAAGTTTTATTATTCGGTAAACGTTTTTCACTCGGTAATTTTTATTTCAAATCTGGATAAATTTTATTCGCCAAAATTAACGTGCCGCAATTTATAAAATGTCAACTTTTCTCTTAGTTTTGAAGCCATTCGTTTTATTCCGCGAACTCGTTAACTGGAGCTACGATTTTTTTCAATCGACAAGCTTATTATTTCCAAAAATTTTTATTCAAAGTCAGTATTAATCATCATTATTGTAATACCCAATTTTTTTTCATTTCAAAAAGGTCATTAAAGCATTAATCGACGCAGGGCAAATTCACTTTTGATCTCGATACCATCGTCAAATTAAATTCATCACCTGCAAACAATTGAATCCACTTGAATTTCCGCGGCCGAAAAAGCGCCGATAAAAGCGGCACCTTCACCCCCCAAAAGAAAGCCGGAGCACCTCCGCGCAGGAAAAGCCTCTCCCTCCAATACTCACCGGTGAACGAACCGCTAACAGCGCGTAACGCGACCGCCCGCGGAAATAAAATATTCAGCGCGTCGAAATATTTAATAAGAGACAGAGGGAGACGGAGAGCCGTTCAAAAGCGCGCGCGAAATCTCCGCCGGCGCGCGCGGGAGTTTCGACGAACACGAGGCCAGCGCGCAACAAGCTATGAATATTTACTCCCTATCGTCGTGTCGGCCGATCTCTCTCTAAATATTTTGCAGCGGGGTCTCGCTCTCGAAAACACGCGAGCGCTGCTTTTTGCAAGATCGAATGGAGAACTCGATCCGTGTTTCGATTAAATTACTGGTTCTACGTTTGCTCCGGGTAATTTTTCGGATAAATAGGAGCTCACCCGCCAGTGTCAACGTGCCGCTAACATTTATCGACAGGGATCGTTCGTGGAAAATTCAAAACTGACCTTTTTCATCGTTCAATATTTATTTAGTTACTTTAAACGGCCCCCTCCGTCAAACGCAAAACACAAAATCGAACGTTTGTCAATCTACCAAACGCACCCGAAAAAAAAGTCGCCGCCGTCTAAAAATCACAGTCTCCTTACCCCCCTCGACTCGTCAAACTTTCACCCCCCCGATCTCCTCTCGGGAGCGGCCGAGATCCACTACAACTGTGCTTCTCTTTCAGCAACAGAGGCCGGACCTGCCGAGGATACTGCAGCAGATGCAGGTCCAGCAGCTCCCGCCGAGCGCGGCGATCGGACCGCACCCGGGCCTGCCGGGGCTGCCCGGCCTGGGCCCCGGGGCCGGCCTGTCCGTGCCCACCTCGGCCTCGGCCGCCCTGCTCGGCCTGGGAC
>JAWWEM010000010.1:18302576-18316358 GCA_035582935.1 Ormyrus thymus | reverse complement strand
GTGACGGTCCTCCGCCGGGCAGTGCGGAGGGGGAGCCGAGTTCTGGCAGGGCCACGTGACCCCGGCGGCGGCCAATGGCAGCCGGAGATCACCGGCGTTCTCGGGGCCACATGGCGGCGCACCGGCCGGACAATACTCGAAGCACCAGCAGCGCCGCTCGGGCGATGCGTGCGCACGTGTCCGGCTCTGTGTGAGTGCGTCGGTGCGAGAGCTGAGCCGCCGCAACCGCATGCTCCTCACTACGGCGAGCGAACCGCCTCAGTCGCCAGTGGTACTCGACAGCGAGAGGGTAGTCGACACACTGCCTTCCCGTTTTTTTTCCAAAAAGAACAAAAATTAAGATAACCCTAAATAACGCACGCACGCTCCAGAAGCAGAGATATACGCATACAGACACACGCCACGCGAACGCGCAATCCGACGACTCTAAATAACGAGAAAATCCATGTATCGACGAAGCGACGATCACTACCGCAGTACATGATTCAGAGCGAGCGTCGATCAGAGCTCTGTTTATCGTACGCGCCAAGTTATTGTTAAAGTAGCGAAGAACGACTTTGGGCTCTTCTCTTGACTGCTCCACATCACAGCTCCCGAGTGTGTCGGTGTTTTGTTTCCTCGTCCGCACGTGAGACAGCAGCGTCGCAGTCGCAAGCAGCAGCTCTGCCCGGCAGGGACGAGAGTGATTCCTAGCAGTGTGAGTGCTTCGTCCTTTGGCAGAACTCAGCCAGCGATCATCAGCGATATCATGCCGACGAGCCTCTTCCCGGAGATGGAGCGCACGAGCAGCGGCGGCGGCGCCGCGGGAGCCGGCCCAGCCTCGGGCTCCCTCGAGGAGCAGCGGGCCCTCCAGCTCGCCTTCGAGCTGTCGATGCTCGGGCTCGAGCAGGGCGCCAGCACCGGCTCCCCGGTCAGCAGCAACGGAGTCGTGGGCGCGAGCAACGGCGTCGGGGTCGGCAGCGGAGTAGTCGGCGTGGTCGGCCAGGACGGCGACGGCCTCCAGAACGCGCCGAGCAGCGTCTTCGAGGAGGCGCGCAGCAAGAAGAGCCAGAACATGACCGAGTGCGTACCTGTGCCCAGCAGCGAGCACGTGGCCGAGATCGTCGGACGTCAAGGTGAGAGTCTATTCTTCTTAAGCCCTGCTCCCCCGAGAGGGGAGGCGACGATTTTTACAGCGGGCCCGGCAGCTGCGGGCTCGGATTTACGATCGGCACGGTCGCCCCGGCTGCCTGGCGCAGGTAAAAAAAGCCCGTCCGGCCTGCTCGGATAAGTCAATTTCGATACGTAACGATATTTATATAATATACAAAGCGTGCCCCGTTTCCGCGTACGTATCCAGAGCAGAAACGTGTTTCCACCGGAAAAATGACCCGCTGCGCTCGAAGCTTGACATAATAACGCACGGCCGATAACCGTTCGAGACTAATATCGCCGAGGCGGTTTCTCCGCGGGCTCGAGGAATCGTCCGAGCTGTGCGCTCGCGTGAACTTTCAAAAATAAACGTGCGCGCATCGCGCGGGGAGGTGAACAACCGGATGATTTTTGGGCATCGAGCAGCTGCCGCGTCCGGATGGAAAAACTATTTGCTTAGGATCGCGGCGCGGAGAGTATCGTAGAAAAAGAAGGTTTCACGAAGACCCTCGGAGGCCGAGGTTAGTTTTTCGCTGTCGCCTCTTTGGCGAGAGCTTTCTGCTCGCGCTCTTGAGCTGCCCACACAGGACGGGCGTTGACGCAAGTGCGAGCCTTCCTTTTTCTCTTCTTTTTTCCCCCCCGCGTGGATTACCTGTACCTTTTCGTCCGGGCGCGAAAATACGTTTGGCGGATTGGAGAGTGTTGCGCAACGTTGGGATAGAATTTTCGATCGCAGGAGTCTTCGAGCTTCTATAATAAACGTCGCCGCGCGAATTGCATAAAATTTTTTACCACCTCGGCGCTTTCGGTCAAAGAGTTGTTGTTTTAAGCGATAATCGACTAGCGGGGGGGGCGCACAAATAATTTCTGCGAACGCAGGATGTTTTCGAATCGTCGTTTCGAGGAATAATAATCAGCGCGCACGTTGCATCAATGATATGACTAATACGAAATTCGCTCCCCAACCGTCCTGCGGAGTGCGTCAAAAAGTAAAAAAAAAAAAAAACAAAAAAATTCTCTCCGCTCCAAAAATCGATCCCTCGCTTCTATATAATAAATCGAGTTCGGGCGAGTTAGCGGCCGCGTGTGCTTTCCCCGAACGTTAGAGAGAGGAAACCTTCGGATTCCGCGCGCGCGGACACAGTCCACGAAAAAAGGCCTGGAGAGAAAACAAGGCGGCGACATTGACCAGAGAGCGTTAGAGCTCGCCGCTCACCGCGAAATATCTCGCCGAGCTCGTCCTTGAACCCGCGAGCGATTTCGCGCGAGCGACGAGTTTTTTTTTTTTATCCGTCCGTTTCGGGAGACGTTTCGAATCGCTCGGCGAGGAGGAGGAGAGGAGGCTGTGTGGGAAAGTTGTTCCCAGGTAGAGTCGCTTCAGGTCAGAAAATTTGGGCTTTCTAACTAATTGTGGATTTCGGCCTTCCTGGAAATGGAGATTTTGCCTTTTGTTACGGAAATGACTATGGCTCTTATTTTCGAAAAGAGAGAGAGAGAGAGAACACTTCTAACGAAAATACCAAAAATCGATACACCTCGAGACGCGAGTTTTTAAACGTTCTCTTATACATTATTCATTCCCGTAATTACAGAGACACGCGGCTTCCAAAGATCGGCGAAACTCGCCATTTTTTTCTCCGCCGGCCGTTTCCGTTTTCGACGGTTCTCGCTCGTGCGAGCAGGCGCGCTCGCGAGATCGGCCGTTGTTTACATCTGCCGCTCGCCGACTTCAGCGAAGCGTGTATGTACACAGTCGCCGGTGCCGCGCGGCGATAAAACGGCCGCTCCGATAAACCGCCGCGGGTCGCCCCGGCGAGTTTTCAGGTGCGAATCCTAGGCCGCCGAAAAAGGCCTCGTTCTCGCTCGAAAAGGCCGGCGGCCGACACCTGGCGCGCGCGCGCGCGAAAAACAGGTGTGTCTCGGGCAGGGAAAAAGGAGAGAAAAAAATTCCTCGAAAGCGGGCGAGCGTACGTACGCGCCGGGCGCGCACGAGCCGCTCATTATGAAACGGGCGATTTCTTCTCGCGGCGAAATTGCCAGGTGGACGGGCGGGCTCTCGGTGTGTGCCTGCCCCAAGGCCGGCCCGCCGTGGACGGAATTCGTTTTCGCGCCGCTGGAGACGAGAAGCCGCGCGGGGGATTTTTGCTTTCGATCAACGATTGCTTTATATGTGCTCGAGTTTCGGGCGCGGATCGTGTTATTCAAATTGAAGCAATATCCGCATAAATTGCGCTCCTTCGGCCCCGGGCGTATTATGTCACCGCGGAGCGAGGAGAAGAGAAGGCGAACGAGTGACCTTATAATCCTGTAATCGGCGTCATCTGTTTATTTATGTAAAGATTCGAGTCGGCGCCGTGTAAGCCCGAAAACGAGGGCATTCGTATGTACAGCGACAAACGACGCTCGGAGTCCGCGAGATTATTAAGCGTCGCGCGCAAAAACTGACCAGTGAAAATGCTGCTTTCTTATCGATACGCGAGCGAGAAAGAGAGAAAGAGTGGGAGGGAGCTTGGATAAATATGCGAGGCTCGATTACGCGTGCCATTGACCAATCCTACCACGTCGCCTCTCCTTCAGCCGATGACATCCGGTGGCGCGCGCCGCAAAATCTTTCCCCGCGCCTCTCTCCTTTCTAATTTTCGAAATTCGGACGGTCCGCCCTGAATCTCAATGCTCTCTCGCTCCGCTCCTCGATGCGCCGATTCTCGAGCGCACCGGAGCCGGAGAGCCCCCCCCCGCGACCGAGTCCATTTCCCGCTTTTTCCTCGGCCGCCTCGAGGAGAGCCAGCGAAGTACAGAGCGAGGCTCTCTGTGCCCCGGCGCTGAACTCGGTCTAATACGTCAGGAGAGGATCGTTGACCCCTCGCACCGAGAGCGCGCACCTTAATAACCAGCTATACACGCCTTTTCTCATTATTTTCTGGTCTACTTTGCGGCCCCGGCAAATTCTTTCATTACTCGCGCGTCTCTCTCTTTCTCTCGCCGCGCGCTTTGTGCTCTTTTTGCCCTTTGATCTGTCCACCTGTGTTCTCCTTTTTTTCCAGCGAGCAGCCCTTCTTTCATCTCGCTCGCAAAAACTTTCCCAGCTCGTCAGCGGCTATTTAAATGAGGCCCGATAAGAGCTTTATTAAAAGCGGAGCCGATTATCGCTCGCAGAAAAAGTCGAGATAATGCGGGGAGATACGCGCGCCCGGCGCTCTCGCGCTAATTAAAGCCTCCGCGCGTACGGGGCGAGCGTTTTAAAAGTCGACGCGCACCGGCCGAGGATCGAGGGAGACCCCCGCGCGGAAAATCTGCCGTCGCCGTCGGGGCCCCGGCGAGCGGAAGAGGTCGCGCGCGGAATCGCGCAAAAGTACATAAGTTTATCGGCCGGCAGGCAAGGTAAACGCGCTCTCGCGCGCGATATTTGAACAGCGATAGCGAGCCAGGCGACAGAGTCTCTCTCTCTCTCTCTCTCTCCCACACGCACGCACTTCGAGGTCTTCTCTTCTAACGGTGTCAACGTACGTATACGCGCCGTATTCGAATTCAAGCCTCGTTCGCGAATCGAGAAGCGTGATTTCGTACTTCCGCTCGACCTCGCCGGCCAGTCGCTCATCTCTCTCTCTCTCTCTGCTTCTTTCGATTAAGCGAGCGGAGCGTCATTTTTTTTCTCTCCCGCGTTTTTCGTCGTCGGGCTAATTATTCAATCGCGATTCTCCGCGGTCCCGTTGATTCCTCGCGACCCCTCGGGTGCTCTTTTCGCCGGCGGAAATTTGCAAAAAACGTTAGCGAGCCGATATAAAGCGCGAGCTCGCAACTTGATTAGCCGGAGTAAAGGTTGCGCTCTGTATTAGCACGCAACTAACAGTGTCACTATTGAATTTAACGCAATTTTCAAGCACGAAGCCGAGCGGCAACGTGGGTAATTGACGAGAAAACGCCTCGCTTTGCCGGCTACACAAACTAATACACTTTGCAAGTGCCGTTTACACAGGCACAGCTCCCCCCTCCCCCCTTCTCTCTCTCTCTGTGTGCGCAATTGTTTGTTTGCGCGATGACTTAACAAGTGTATCGCGGCTGCTCCACGCACGCCCAGCTTCATTTTCGCGGCAAACTTCGACGCTCGTTCGTTCGTTCGTTCACACGGTCGATCGATAGCAGCCCTTCCTCGCCGTTTATCGACCGGCTTACTTTCCGCGATTTCGACGGAAGGGGGGGCCTGCGCAAAAAGCCGGAGAGCCAGCTCGCCGTGACTGCGTTCATTCAGTCGCGGGCGGAAAGTCGAGCCTCTCCGCTGAATGGAGCCGGCGGCCCGGGCATCGGGAAAATAAACAAAATCCCGGGGCCGGATTTTGGGAGCGAGGCCGCTGAACCCCCCCGGAGAGTCGCGCGCCAGGATCAATCAATGCGACGCTCGCCGGGCTATTCTTCGCTGACCCGTTACGGGAGAGAGAGAGAGAGAGGACGGAGAGGAGAAAAGTGCAGCGGCGCACAATCGCGCCGAGCCAATAACGACTTTTAATGAGTTTGATACGCCGTTCTGTTATGAGGATGTGGCTATTTATTCAGCTCTCTCTCTCTCCTTCGCGTGCTTCTTTCGCTTCCTCGGGCCCTCCCGCCCGCGGCCGGCTCCTCTCGCAGTGTCTCGATTGATTTCTCGAGTCCCGATCCCCGCGTCGCTCCTTCCTCTCCTCCGCTGAAATAGACAGTCGATCGGCCGTCGGCACGTGTCGCTCTGCACAGAGAGCCCGACTGGTATCGATTTCGCATTTCCCTCGCGTCTGAGAGCCGGAAAGAGCGTCGCGCCGCGGCGGCTGAGGCCGAAGACGACGTTACGTACGCGCTCGAGTCGGCCCGACACGCGCGCAGCTGCGAAATCTCGCGGAGGAGCGCTTTAGGAGTATAATAGTGCGTAGACCTCATGCAGAGAGAGAGAGAGAGCGTCTTTTGCGCGGCACGAAACGGATGCCCCTCGTGACACTCTCGCTCGCCGTGCTCTTGTTTCTCGCCGGGTCTCTTTCGCGCTCTCCTTCGTCGACGTCGTGTGAACGCCGCTGCCGCTGCTGCTGCATCGTTATCGCTCTCTTTCTACTCCCGGCCTCTTAGGCCTCGAGCTGAGCTGGTAATTTTCGATGCTGCGTCGCTGCTTTCGGAGAGATTTTTCTTGGAAAATGTGTGCGCTCGGGGTAAGAGCCTTTTTCAGGGGCGCTCGAAACATTTTAGACTCTTCGTCGCGAGATCGGATTGAGGCTTTTGCAGTGGAGGGGGGGGGAGCATTGTTTCGCGCTATCCGTTTAGATGAAATTGTAAACTTTTATTTGCACGAAGCCGGTTTGATAAGGGGTAACGCGGTAACCTCTGCAGATGAAAACAAACGCGACGACACAACAATAATACGCACCGCGAGCAAGACCCGGAGCTCGAGTTAACCTGAACGTACTACCGATTCCGCGAAATTCTTACTGCTGCTATTTGCCGTTCGTATTTCCCAGACGCGCATTCTTTAAAGACGGGACGTTTTATTGATTTCGCGACGGCAGAAATTTTCTCAAGCAGCGGACTTTACGTAGCCGGGCGAAGGGACATCTTTGCGGTTACATCCCTGAAAAGGAGAGACCCAAGGGCCCGTCGAAAAGGCCAATACGTCGCTCCCGGTACGCTTAAGTCGAAGGAACCGCAATTACAATACAACGATATCCTCTCCCGGAATCGACACAACGGCCTGTCCCTCTTTTTTTTTCCGTCAAAAAATATATTCCTTTCGAGTTTAACGTGCCGCTCGCCGGACGCAAAAACTTCCGCCAATTTGTATGCCCTCGAGAAGGAAAAGAAACCGCTCCTCTCTCCGCTTTCCATTGTGGGGGCAACGCTGCAACATCCATCGCGGGCCTCGGGTGACCGCAAAATTGACAGCTTCCGGCGCGTCTGCGCGAGTCGGCCCCGGCGCGAAAATTTCGGCCGCGCGCGCTTCGCCTTCGCGTTTGCGAGAGGGAACCGGCGCTGCGCTCTCCGGCGAGGTCGACGAACTCGGGGCGTTTGTTTTAAAGCCCCGGACATCGATCAAACTTTAAGGGTAAGGAGCCAGACGATTCTGTGTTTGGTCGATTTGCGTCTCGGCGTTTCGGGGATTCGATCGTAAACTTCGGCGCCGTTCGTCGACCTTTTTACAGCACGCGAGCTTGTGCGATTTTGTCGCAAGAGTCGGTGTAGGGAAGGTGGAGGAGTAACGTGGCTGCGTTTGGTCAGCCTTGTGGGGATTATCCGATTCTTCCTCGCTCGGAGCTTTATTAATTTAGGGTCCTCTAAAATATCTAGCGAAACGATTAATCGACACAGTAAGATACTCTACGTTTCGCTGACGTTGCGAGATGTTTTTAAAAAAAAGAAAAAAAATCGCTTCGAGCTTTTGCCACTTTTTTCCTCGGCTTAAAAACTGCCCGATTAAGATGTTAACAGCTTCTTTTTTTGCCTCCCCGAGCGTTTAATCTTGCATGCAGAGCCGCCGTTTAGAATTGTGTCTCTCGTCCAAGTCGAATGAAGCAATAAGAAATACATGGAAACGCCATTCGACGCACTTTATCATTGCCCTCGGAAATGCAATATTCAAAAGCTGCGCGCATAAACTCTCGCCCGTTACATCACGCTTTATCTCGAGTTCCTTTTTCCTCCTGCGACTGCGTTCGGTAGCACCGGGAGTTCAAAGCTGCTCTGAAAAAAAGAAAAAAGGAAAAGAAATCCCTCGTGCTTGCTCTCGGCTCTCTGGACAAAAGCCAAGCTCGTCGATGCGAGGCACCGTCTCTCCGCACTTATCGACGACGCGGATGCAGACGGGGAATCGTTCGGCGCCGTTGCCGAGGCCGCGCGAGGGGCCCCGACGTCTGCTGCGCCAGCTGCCCCCTCGGGGGCCCTTCTTTTCTCCCGAGCTTTTGCGTGTGTAAGCTCGTACGTGTGCCGACCGGACGCGCCCGGACTCGGGAATCTTCCGTGAAGCGCTGCGCGACGAATTGTTGTCGTTCGGTTTTCGTTCGGTTGTCTTTTGAATTCTCGAAAGTTGCGGTTGCGCAGGACGGAGGGGAGCGTAATTTTGTGCCTCTAGAATATTCACTGTGGAGTGTGTGCTAAATTTTGTTCTTGTTTTCTGTTTCAGGTGAGTCTTTGAGGGATCTGTTCTTTCGCTTTCGGTTTCGCTGGCGCGATTGTGAATGAGTAAGTTTCGTCGAGATTTTTACAGCGCGAATTTAAATCGAAGCGTTGAAATTGGACCATTAAAGAAGTCTATAGAAAACATTGTAGATTCCCCATAAACAAGTTCATTATTTTCCCCCAAGCTTGTTTATTTTAATTAACAGACTTAATATCGTTCATTATCCCTCGCTAGAAATTACTAGCACTGCTAAAGCGTAACACTTATCAACTGTAGCTATCTATATAGATATTGGCTTAAATACCTGTACATCTAAACGCCGTTTCATCGATTACTTTATCTATAAAACCGTATTGCCTCCGTCGACTATAAGCTCGAATTAAGTCGAGCGTACACTAAGGCCGACTCGCATTAAAAATTGCTCGGATAAAATCGTCTATACAATCAGCGTCGATTCTCAACGCGACACATTGTAACCGTACGAGCAGCGAAAAGAAAAAAAAAAGCGATCCATCACACGCGAGAATTTCGGGGAGACAAACTAACGACAACTTTATCATCTCGATAATCCCCCCCTCCCCCTTTTTTTCCCGACGCACCTTTAAACGGTGCACTTACAACATTATCGCACTCGAGCGCGCGCGTCCGCTCGGTCCCGAAAAAAAGCGAGCGAAAAACTCGGGGCAACAAGTATATATACGCGCGCGCGGCTCGCGCCGAAAGTTGAGAAACACTGCGGCCGAGGCTCCCGCCTAGCAGATGTTTACGGGTGGGATGCGGCCGCCGAGACCGGCGGTTTTCTTCCTTCCTCCTCTTGCCGTCCCTTTTTCTCTTTTAGCAGGGCCCTTCTTTTTTTACCCTCCGCCATGTGCACTCGCTTTCGGCTGCAGCGCCACAGCGAGGCCGTAAGGTGTCGCCGGGGCGCGCAATCTTCGCCGCGAATTCGCGAGACGGGGGGAGGGGACGAGCGGCTCGAGGGGCGTCTCGAGCGACGAGGGGGGGACAGGCTCGCGCGAATAATTTAGATCCAGTTTTTCAGGGGCCGTGGACCGTTTGATATTAGGCGAGGAGCGCGCGATTCTAGGACGGTCGCTTTAAACGCTCATTTCCCTCACAATAAAATCCGGCGTCATTGTGCGGCTGAAAAAGTCTGCATGCGATTCCCCGCGCGGAGGGAGAGAGAGAGAAACTTCATTCAACTTCGCTCTACCTCTCGTCTCTCTCCTTTCAGCAACTTCGTTAAACCGCAGATCTCCGTCTCTCTTTCGGCGAAATATAATGGGGCTCGTCGAGGAGAACAGGAGGCAAGAGGAGAGAGAGAGAGAGAGCACAGCAGAGCAGTCTCCCTTCTTTATTTTTAAAACTCGCTCTCGCTCCGCTCTCGGAGGGGTAAGTTTTAACGAGCGCGAGAAAAGCAGCGTGAGAACGCGGGCGCGGGCTGTTTTTCAGCGCGCGGGGACCCCCTCGCGAGAGAGAGAGAGAGAGAGAGGACTTGTTTTCTTTTCGTCCGTGCGCGGCGAGGTGTCGTCGTTCCTCTCCCATTTTGCGCGTGCGCGTGCACTTGGCCACATTGTGCCTCGTTGCTGCCGATTGCGCAAGTGAATCATCATCGGCCGCCGCCGCCGCCGTCCGGAAGATAGCGAACGCGTCGTCGCCGGCTGCGCAAATGAGGAAGCGGATACTAATATTGGCGACGCGCGCGCGCGCGCGCGCTGACTCCTTTTTTTTTCCTCTCCGTTCGCCTACTCCGGCCATCCCCCCTTCGACGTTTGCACTTGGACATATACGTATGTAATTATCCTCATTGTGAAAGGCGGCAGGGCCGAACTAAGGATGTGCGCGTCGTTAT
Source organism: Ormyrus thymus (assembly GCA_035582935.1). Lineage (NCBI taxonomy): Eukaryota > Metazoa > Arthropoda > Insecta > Hymenoptera > Ormyridae > Ormyrus > Ormyrus thymus. The sequence goes on along the minus strand of JAWWEM010000010.1, from coordinate 18,306,252 downwards.
CGTTGAATTAACATCTCGCCGCCGCCGACGACGACGACCTGTTCTGCTCGTGAACGCGGCCGAGCTAAGATTTCACCGGGATCGCTCGTGAGCTCTCGCTCTCGCGTGCGAAAAAAAGGGTCGACCGCCAGAACCGGGCGACAAGAGGAGTGAGAGGGAGGGAGAGGAGGCCCATCGGAAGTGCAAAACCCTTTTGTTTGTTGCACGAGGCTCCGCAGCCGTTTGCCGATGATGGGATATCGAATGTCCGGGGCCTCTCGGCAGCCTTTCTCCTCCTCCTCCTCCTCCTTCTCTTTCTTACTTCCTTTGTGCCTGTCGATTGCCCGTCTTACGTTCGGCCGCTCTGCGCTATTCAATAACGTCTTGATGCCCTCGATCATTATAATTTATGTTACTGGATTTTAAACGCGGCCCCGGTGCCAATATAAATATTGGGATGATCCTTACTTACGGCAACGTAAATAAGCCCCCCCAAACGCGAACGGGCTCCGTTAATTAAGCGAGAATTATCGCGGCGCTCGGCGGACGCCCGTAAAAAGCGCGCTCCCCGTTCGATTAAACAGAAGGTGCCTCCGATCGTAGCTCATATCTCATCGACGTCTCCGACTCTCGCGGCGCCGATCTCGCCGCGAAAACGGCGATCCGCGAGAGCTCTCCGCCCACGAGGATTTGCCAGAAAAATCGAAGGCAAGGATGCGGAGTTCTCTCCCGTGCACTCAGAACCGGTAGACCGCGCAGTTCGACCGCGCCGACGCGCTATGTGGGTGCAGCGCCGCCGCCGCCGCCACTTCCTCCGGCGAGCCTTGCTTGTGTACGCGCGCGCGTGCCTCTGTGTGCGCGGGCGAGAGAGAGTGCGGTCTCTTGGGCGCATAATCGGATACTCGTGCACGAGGGAGCCTTTTACTCTCCCCGTCTCTCTTCTTTCTCCCCGGCGCGTTGCGCAAGAGGACGACACTTCTTTTTCCCCGGTGGTGCTTTTTTTATTCGTCGGCTCGGCGCGAGATTCCTCGCCCCTCCGTCTTTCTCGCTCTATTTAGCCGGGCGGCGACAATGGCGACACTTCCGCTCGGGCCTCGGCAGGAGAGAAAGAGAGAGAGAGAGGGAGAGCGAGCTTTCGCGGGCCGAGAGTCGGCTATTAGTTTTCGAGACGGGCATCCGGGGAGCTCTCGTTATTGGCCTTTTAAAGTGGGTCATCGAGTAATCGCCGGTGGCGTGGTGCCCTTTGCGCGCGCAGGCGGTGCTTTTCGTCTCTCCCGCGTTACGCTTTATTATTCGCTCTTGCGCGTGCACTTTTCTCCTCTCGGGCTTCTGTTTTTTTTTCGAGAGAGAGAGAGAGGAGGGCCCCGCGCGCGTGTTCCATCTACCGGAAAACGCTTATACCTCCGAGGCCGGCTCCGTCGCCGGCGAGCTTTGCGAGTTTCCCCGATGCACAGCGAGACAAAACGCTCGGCCGCCGCGTTTTTCGAGCGAGAGCAAAGCTCCTCCGCGCACTCGAGTATACGCTCGAGGCACAGCTCGTGCGAATTAGCGGTAATAACGTTTAAAACAAGCGCAAGCTCGAGAGAGAGAGAGAGAGAGAGCGCAAGTGCAACGACCTAATTGGTTAAACTGACGCGGCAGAGCCGAGCGCGCGCGCTATCATTCCGGCGTAAATTGGGCTGCTCCCTCGCGGCGGCGGCGCGGAGCACGACCGATATTTAGCGAAGCGCCTCGGCGGCGAGGAGACGGCGCAATTATGCACGCGCCGCCGGAGGTGCTTCGAATCTTGACCTACGACACGCAACGGCAGCCACCGCGCCGCCCGGCGCGGCTCTCGTTCCGCGACCTGCTCTCTCGGCTGCGTCGCTACTCGCCGGCGAGCGACACTACGAGCCGCAGGTTTATCGCTCCTTCTGCGTCGGCTCGGCCGGGGAGCGAGGCGGGGGTTTTACCTTTAGGCGGAATGGTTTCTTGCCGTCGGGCTTTACCTTCGTCGCTGGAATTTCGCCGTTTCTCTAATTGCGCTCTCCCGCCGGTGGGCGTGCGTATCGATCTCGCAATCGCTCCGAGGAAGCCGACGATTACGCGCCCGATAGTTTTATTAGCCCCGGCTTTGCTTAAGTTTATTGGAGAACGAGAGCTTCGTCACCCACGCGAGAATTTGCCAAGAGAGAAGAGGAGGCGGGCGGACGACCGGTGGGGGAAAAACGAGTGAGTTTCGCGCGCTGCGCCTCGATGAATAAGCCGAGGCTCGACGCTTCTCCTCGCCCATTGTGCCCCTTGGCTTTGACCCTCGACGGGAGAAGGAAGGACGAGGACGAAGGTCCGCGGAGAATATCGCGAGATCGCTTATCCGGAAAGCGCGGCGAATATACGACGATACGAGCGAGGCCGCTGATTAGCCGCGCGGATTTACGTATATATCTCGAGCGATCGTAAAACCGTCGCGCTCGTGCGAGAAGCCCATCGGTCGATCTCGGCGGCCTCTCCTCTCCTCCGAGGAAGCCATCAATCCCCATCGGCCGCAGCGGCTCGCGAGCCAGCGGAAAAACGAGGATTTAGGTAATCGCCAGGAGCGCGGCGGGGCTTTCAATTTTTCCTACCGTTTTTCCGCCTCTCCTCCTCGCGGGAATCGCGCGGCGGCACGCAAGCCTCCTCTCCCCCACCGCCTCCCGGTAATTGCCTGATTGGCCCGAGCGCGGAGTCGAGATCGTCCGCTTCTTCGCGCGCCCGCGGCTCTCCCCGAGCCATCGGCCCCCACGGTAGTTCACCCGGGGATTTTCGAGAAATTCGAGAGCCTGCCCCCGCGGGCGGTCTTGTTAGCCGTAATTGAGATATTGTTTTTGCGCCGAGCGGCCGAGCGTTTCGGCTGCTGCAATTTCGCTGCGAGAACGGGGCCGATTTTTCTCACCGATTACCGCGCGCCGTCGCCGCCGCCGCGCGGTGCTCTCTCGCCGGATCTCTCTCGGTAAAAGCACGTGAGAGAGCACGTGTCGGCTGTCCCCCTCCCCTCCTGCTCTCCAGTCGGCGAGCGGCGGCGACGACCTTACGCAATTGCATCGCGACTACGTGCCAGCGAGAGAGAGAGAGAGAGCAGGGGATTTTGAATCGGAAGCGAGTTCATTGATAGCGCCGACCTGGAAATGGCAGGCTTTTCAGTCGCTTGACGCGCGCGATTTTCGCCGAGTAAACGCGTGCTTCAGACCCTATCTAAGGAAGTTTAAGATTGAATTCACGTGGAGAGCGTTGGATGAGCGTCGTCGGGAGGTTTTTCATGCGGTTGAAGAGCCAGCCTTGTCGGGGAGGATGCGAAGCCCGCGTTGAGACGCTCGTGCTGAAAATAAGAGGTACACGCGCGATTTCTTAATTCGACTTCCAATTATATTCATTCCGTAAGAAATATGCAAATCGAGAGCAGGAGAAAAGAAATGAGTTGGGGATAGAAGCGGACCGCCGATCGGATATCTGCTCGTGTCACGGTCAAATTTTAGAACCGAACGCGGCAATTACATCAGTCTTGCGCAACCGCGGTGCGCGCGCACGCACGCGAATTAAGAGCGCGAGGCGGAGCGAGAGAGAGACAGGCGAAATTCAATCCTTGCAATAATTTCAGAAAACGCGCTCTAATTGTCTCGGCGCGCGAACGAACGAAAAAAAAAGAAGACGAACTGCCCCCGCAAATTCAATTACCCCGCGG
>JAWWEM010000010.1:18278948-18292026 GCA_035582935.1 Ormyrus thymus | reverse complement strand
ACGAGCTACAACGACCCGGGAATAGAAGCCTTCTTGGCGCGCGCGAAACCGCGCCAATAAAAGCGCCGACGTACCTGATTTTCCGAGTCGCTGGACTTAACGGCCAGAGGGAGAGGCACGAAAAATATTCGTGCGCCCGCGGAGAATCTATGAGGTCTCTTAGGCCAGATGAGGTATTTTCCGGGCGATTAATTCCTGAGCTGCAGCGCCGCACCAAAGAAAAATGAAGAGGGAGCGAGCGCTCGCTCTCTTTTTTCTTTCTCTTTCGCTCTCGAGCACGCTCCCATATATCTCTGCCTTGCGAGCGCGGTAAATATATTATTGGGCGCTTCTGCAGCATTTGTTTAATTAGCGTTCTAATTAATAATCGACGCGGCGCGTTTAATTAATTGCACCGAACGCGGCCGTTTCAATCGTTACTCGACGAACAAACACACGTATACTCGTTTAAACAAACAAATTGACCGTAACTGACCGGGCTCGTGTAAGCGCCCGCAATCCCTCCAACCCGCGAAAGCTCAACCGTCGATTCCCACGTAAACAAACGCAAAGCTCGCGGTAATATTCCCTCCCAGTCGGGCGGTCGCACGACCCCCGTCCGTGTCGTCGGGAGCCCCCCCCCCCCTCCGGCGAATTCCAGGCCCTCGTTTTCGCTTTCGTTCCCGAGAGCGGCGAGAGCGCAGCGGTGTGGCCATTTTTGGAATGAAACTTCCGAGACACATCGCTCGGGCGGGAAAGACGGGACAAGTGCTTCGAGGCGCAGGAGGAGGCGGGATTTTGACGCTGCCTCCCCGTGAGAAAACGAGCTTTCGCGGCGAGCTTCGGCTGCGCGATTCGCCGCTCACCGCAGAGTTTAATAGCCGAATTCGAAGCGGCCGTTAATTTGATTAAAAATCCAACGGTCGCGGCGCACTGTATATCACAAAGCTCATTATTCTCGTACATTCGCCGGTTCAATTAAAGTCCATCAAACGGGCTGACTACTCTCCCGAGTCTCCCAAGAGTCTCTCTCTCTCTCTCCCTCTCTCCTCCGGCGACGCATTTAGGCAGAGCGCACGAGAGCCGGCTAACCGCTTGCGGTTTATTTTCGAGCGACGCGAGACTCGCACAACCCCTGAAAAAGGAGAAATGCCCAGGCGGGCCTCTATAGAGTTCGTCGCGCCGACGACGACGACGACGACAACTTTCCTGGAAGTTTCATCTATTTCGACATGTGCCAAGATATAAAGCTTCTAACTTGGGCCGACCTTAAATTAACCCCCGCGCGGCGCTCCTCCTTTTTTCCCGCGCGGGATGACGATCCCGCCGTTGGGCTGTGCTCCCCGAATGAAAAGTCCCCGAATTTTCACGTCCCCGCCGCGAGAGGAGGAGCAGCAGCCGCGGCGGCGAATGTAGGTCTCGCGGCGTCTGCGTCCTCCATTGTCGGGCGGCGAGTCGCGGCGCGACGTCCAACTTTCCGCCAAGTTTGAACTATATTTCCACGGCGCGCAAGATAACCCTATCCCAGTTTGCCTGGCATTGTTCGCGGCTTTTTTCTCCCTCGCGGTGCGCGAGCCCCGCCGAATCGATACAGCTCGATTGCCACGATTGCACGGGCGCCGAGTGTCCGTCGCGCGAGCGACGAGTCCAGGGCCCGTCGCACTTTCGCCGCGGTCGTCAGCCCCGCGAAGGACGACAAAGGATAGAGGGACGGACTCCTCGGCGTCGCTCGTAATGCGGATAAATTGCAAGGAGGACGTCGGTTATTACCCGTGCGCAGGCTGTCATTTGTCGTCCGGGCGAAGCTTATCTCGAGAGAAAGAGAGAGAAAAAGCAGTGCAGCTCCGCTCGCGACAAAATTCTCGTTTAACGCGGCGCGGCGGCGGGCAAAAATCGCCGAGCCGGCAAGGCCGCGGGGAGAGAGAGAGAGAGATGCGCGCGGAAGGGAGAGCCGAGCGAGACTTCACTGATGCGTGCATCGGTGCAAAAGGAATAAAAAAAAAGAAAAAAAGGCACACTCCTCCCCGCTGTTTTTAAAGCCGAACGTTTTTCAGCGCGCTCTCCTTTCTTTATATCGGAACGAATGGACGCGTTCCGCTTCGGGAGATCGGCAATATTTGAATTTCGAAAAGCCCGACGAGAGAGAGAGAGCGGTCGACACTCGCCCCGAATGAGCGCGTAAAGCTCGTTAACGTTGCACAATGGCGGCTGCGGGGGGGAGCCTCCGGGGAAATTTCGCAAGGTGTGGCCGCGCCGGCAGTCACGAAAGTCCCTCTTCTCCGACGCTCTACAATTTCTTTCCTTCTTTCTTTTTTTTTTTTTGTTCGCCTCGGAGATTTATCATAAGTAGCACAGAGACGCGAGTCCCTCTCCAAGGATCGCCCTCCCTCGTTGCTGCAAGCGCGCGGCGTAACTCGGCTCGTAAACTTTTATCGACTCGTAATTGTTGAGCAGTTTTTACGGGAAGCCGGGTTGATTTTTCAGCGGCCGCCGCCGCCGCCGCCGCGGTCCGCGGGCTTTTAGCGCGCGAAATTATCCGGCGAGAGTTTCTCGTGCAACTCTCGGCGCAGCTTGTTCTTCAAATTAAACGAAAATAAAATAAGATGCGCGCGCGAGCGCGAGAGAGAGAGAGAGAGAGTACAGGTCGAGGATAAAGGGCTTCGGAAAATTTCGGCCCCGAAGCGGCCCCGCCGCCGCGGTTCTCGACGCGATCTTCGCTCCCCGCAGCTCTCGGCTTCGGACGTATTTTCTGCGAGGCGCGCGAGCACCTTGCTTCTATATATACGTACTCTATATACGCGCCGTTTTCTATACTTACCGCTTATCGATTTCCATGGCGAACCTTGAAAATCGCGCCTATTCTATATACGCGCGAGGAGCCGCCGGCCGTGCCGCTCGCGCGCCGTAACGCGCGCAAAACGCTTATCCGGCGGGGTAATTATAATCCCGATGATAAACACCTGTCGACCGCGAGGATGTAATGCGCTTAAGGAGCTTTTAAATTTAGCCGAATGATCAAATTTAATCGGCCCGGGGGATCGAGTCGACTCGCCGTATATAACGGGAGAGCTGTAATTTCGATGATTCACCGAATTGAATAATACGAGTCGTTTTGTTGTATTTGTGTCGGAAACTAAATCGATTCTTGTTATGCAAATACGCTTCCCTATTGTCGGTGTCATTGTCCCCCCGGCCGCACTTATTGATTCATAACAACAACCGGGCTGCAGTGCGCCATCTCTCTCCCACTCGGTTTTTCAAAAGCCGCGGCCACCTACATTTCGCTCGTTCCGTCGAAAGAAAACGAGCCGCGCACAATGCGGGCGCTCGGGGATTTGTGAAAATCCTCTCTCGCCTCACTCTCGGCCTCGCCATCGGTCAATGGCTTCTTCTGCCTCCGCTTCTTCTTCTTCTTCTTCTTCCTTCCCCGAGACTGCGCTCGCTCTCGCTCGCAGCGGGCGACTCGCTCCCATGGAAACCCTCCGTGCTTTCCCCGTTCCTCGAAGTGATTTTCGGCCGGGCTGAGAGTCTCCGGGCTCGTCCTCCTCCCTCTCTCCCCGTCCGCAAGTGTCGAGCCTTTGTTCCGAGATTTTCAGAGCGCTCGATGAAGAATTACGCGCTCGGGGAGGCTCGTGAGGCTGAGCTGCGAGCTGGAAAGTGACTAATAAAGCCGGCACGATCGGCGGCGTCGTTGTATTTAATCGATCCGGCAAATTGATTGGCCGTTTAGATAAATCGACGCGTCGTGTAATTAGGGATGGCTCCGCGTGCATTATGCAAACGAATCTGTCGCCCGAGAATCTTTATTTATCTAGCCGCCGTCAAATTCGAGGCTTGTCGGCTCTTGTCGAAATTGCCCCCCCCCCTCCCCGCGTTAAAGTATTTTGAAAACAACCAATAAACCCCGCGGCAGTCGGTTAATGCGCAAACACCGCGGCCACCTTCGGCGCTCGCTCGAGAAAGCAAGCAAAACGCGAAGTCCGAAAATATTGAGAGAGAAAAATGTACTTCAATATTTTCCGCGCTCGAAAAGGGTTTTAGTCCTCGTTCAACAGTCCGGCTCCCCTCGCGTCCGCACTCGAAGACACGAGGCCTTAAGTGCGCACACTCGCCCGCCAGCAGGGAAGTAAAGAAATTAGCATATTTCTCGAATGACCGTCGCCGCCGAAGTTCTCTCTCTCTCTCTTTCTCTCAAAGCAGGCTCCGCGAATGATTCACAGCACCGAGAGCCGATATGCGCTCTCTCTCTCGCACGTGTCCGCACGTGCTCCGCAAAAAGGCTTACAGCCCAATCTCGCGGGGGAGAGCGATTAATTAATTCCATTTCCACGCTCAGCGTCCGCGTGCGCACCGGTGCAGCGTGCGCCCGGGCCGGGGTCGTCGCTCGATTACTCGCTGCGGCGGCATCGATTTTTCGAGGGCGCGTCGAGTGGAAATTTATGAAAAATTCATACGGCGCGCCTTGCTTATCGGCCCGGCGGACCAGCAATACGAATAGTACACAGAAACGCGCCGTCCCCCGAGAAAGTTCAACGTCGTCGTCGCTTCTTTCTTTTATTTTTTTTTTCTACTGCCGCCACCGCCGCCGACCGCCGTGACTCATGCGGGTGTATGCACACGCGAGAGACGGAGAGCGAGGAGCCTCGCGTTCTCTCTCTCTCTCTCTCCGAGCGAAGACGCGCTCGGCTGCACGAAATAAATGTACGATTGATTATTTGCTCGACGTTCGACTTTTTTGCCTATTTCGGGAAGGATTCGCCGGCGATTCTGCGTAGGGAGCAGCTTGATATTAACGCACGCGCAAGAAATCCTGAATTATTACGATTCGAGATAACGGCGCGAGTGACTCAACGCCTCGAGTATGTCGTTCGAATTTTTTTTATTACCCGACTCGATCCGGTATACAACGAACAATCGCAGCAACAGCCGGCGGCGGCTCACCTCGCTCCCGTCGAACTCAATCGCCCTGTCGCGAGCAGCCGTCGACAATGAACCTTCCACGTGGGGATCTCTAAAAACACTTGTACGTCCCGAAGCTCGCACACGTCGGCGGCCTTGTCGTCTCTCTGCATTTTTCTCTCCTGCCGACTCGGCTTATCGCCGCGGAGAAAGAGAGCGAGAGAGAGATACGCGGAGATACACGAGTCGGAGAAATGCGCAGCGCGCCACGTGGTGCTGCAGCCGCACGTGTCTCCCCGGCCAGGCCGCGGCGGAAGGATTCGCTAGATTTTATTCGCGAGAGAATCGATATGCCCGGGCTATCGATTGCGAGCGCTATCGCTGGATTAGCGAGAGAGAAAAAAAGAAAAGCCAGTATTTTCGCCGGGCTCCGCGATAGGGGAGAAAATTCTAGGTACTTCCGCCGGGCGTTAATAAAGCATCGGCTGCAGAGAGAGAGAGAGAGAGGGAGAGCTTCCTGTGCGCCCTGCTCCCGGCGCGTCTCCCACGTGGCGGCGACGATTTCAATGGCGGCGGACTTTAAAAAGGACGTTATACGGATGTAAATTTAGCGTCGCCCCCGATGCCTGCTGCTGGAAGAGTCGTGCTCCGCCGCACGCGACGAGCTTATCGATCCAGCCTGGGCGCTCCTCTGGAGTCACGGGGAATTCGCTTATTGTCCGCCCTTTGAGCGAAATGTATCCGCGCTCCGAGAGGCTCCGCCTCTCTTTCAAGTATCCCAATGCCGAGCTTCATTCCTCGCGTCGCGTTTCGTTCGCAATACTGCAAGACACGTGTTTCAAGCGTACGCGCGCATTCTCGGAAATAGTGGCGTTCTATTTTCGGAGGGCAATTTTCTCCGTAACAATTCCCCGCTCGTAATTAGAGTAAATCAATCGGATTATACGGGGGAGCTTCACCTTCAACCCTATAATGAGTCACGAAAATAAGCCGTGCAGCGACCGAGACGCCTTAAATCATTACCGCGAATCGATCCCCGAAATTTCGCAAGCCGCCGCCGCCGCCGCCGTCTGGCTTCCCCCGGAGCCCCCTGGATTTCGACAGACCGGCCACGTGACTCGGCGCGCGCGCGCACACACACTAGCGCGACGAATTTACGGGAGCGCACGACGACGGCGACGTCCTTGTCACGAGGATCGAACCCGAAGCCCGCGCACGGTTCGCGGAATCGGCGTCGACAAAGAAATCGGAACGCCGCCAGTTTCGATTTATAAATACCGCCGGGGTCCGCCTCTCTCTCTCTCTCTCTCTCTTCCTCCTTCCTCGTCTAGGTCTCCTTTTTTTCCGTCGTTTCGCAATGCAGATAGCGGCGGGTATCGGGTTCGTTTTTAGTCGAGGATCACGTGCTGTCCGGGGCCGGGAATAAATATTTATTCGCGATTATCTCCGCTCGGTGCTTCTTTCCCCCCCGAGTATATACACGAGCCGCTCCGCGATAATGAATTTTGGATTCGGAGGCGAGAGCGAGTGACTCATTACCGTGGGGACCCCGTCGTCGTCTCTCCTGCCGGCTGATAAATCGGCCGTTCGGGGGAAGGCAGGTAAAAGTGCGCGTCGCGCGGAGGGTAACCGATGGTGGATGGAAAAACACAGCCGCCGGCGTGCATACACACAACCGCACGTCTCTCGGCGTACAGTTTCGAATTATGTGCTGACCGCGCGGATACACAATGTCGCGCGTAATTACAGCGGGTCGCGAGCGCGCATTTTTGCACATCTGCCTGCGTCGAAAGGAAAGTCAGTCGCGAGTATACCAGTTTCGGTGCACTTTTATAATTATAATGTGCGCGCTCTCGCCCTGCAGTGAGTCAACGCGTGCCGAGTCTAGTCGGTCCAGTCTCCTTTTCTCTTTCTCTCCCTCTCTGCTTCTTTCTCTTATTCACGGGCGGGAGAATTCGCAGGCGTGCATACAGAGAGACTCGCGTGCGCAGCAGCTGTCGGGGACAGCCGGATGAAAAAGCGGTCCGCACCGCGTGGGAGGGCGGCCCGGGGGAGGGGGGGGGACTTTGTTTAATGCACCCGATTAATTGTTCACCCTCGGCGAATTATTAATATCGGCTAGAGAGACGTCGGGGTAAATCCGCGCGAGAGGACAGCCGCGATTAGTCTCTCTCCTCTCTCGCGGCGCTTATATCAAAATGAATTTCGCGCCGACTCCGATCGCAGGGAACGAATTAATTTAGCGATAAGAACGACGACGAGACGAGAGATTCTCCTTTATATATACATATACATATCTAACGCATATTTCTCTTCTTCTCTGTTGCAGGTAAGCGCCGCTACGAGTCAGTCCCGCACTTTGTACCCCTGGTCTTAGTAAGTACTCCGACCGGAGAAAGAATCTTTCTATTTGTCGTATTCCTCGTTTTTTCTTTTATTTTCTATTTTCTCAAGAGGGAGCAAAAATTTTGCCGGCTGCGCTTAATTAATCGAAAAGCCGGGGGAACAAAGCTCTCCGCAAAGAGCGAGAGAAATTTTTGTACCCGCACCGCGCGGCGGCCGGGGCAGGAATATACGTGTACGTGGAGAGGAACGCCGCCGCGCCGCGCCGAACAAAGAAGAGGCGAACGATCCGCGGAGGCCTCCGGGCCTCTCCTCTCGCGCGGCCTCGAATTTCATCTAGAGAGAAAGAGACTCGCCTCGTTCTCGCGCTGCTTCTTTTTCGCTTGGATACGTATGTATACATATACATATATATATACATACACATGTATATACGTACGCCCGGAGACGCGGCCGAAAAATAGGGGAGCATTGTCGTTCCGCGTGAGTCCCGACCGTTCCGCAGAATGAGGGATTCTCATCCTCCGGTGAGTGGCTCCTTTTCCTCCTCTTCTTTTTTCTTTTTTTTTTGCGAGGCTCGATAATATCAGATAGAGAGCCTCCTTCTTTTTTTTCGATGTGTCTCCGGCCCTGAATCTCGGAAAAAATCCTCTCGAAGGTTAACGCCGAGCTCGTAAAGAGCACAAAAATCCTCTGCCGAGAGAGAGAGAGCTTCGAAAATGAAATATTCGAGATCGATGACTGGCGTTCCAAACGGAAACAGAAAGAGGGGTGCTTCGATAATCCCACGAGCCCGCCGTGCACGTTTACTCATTTAGCAGTCGCACGGGGAGCCGAGAAGCTCGTGAAAAGAGGCGCGCGAACACGCAGGAGGGAGCGAATTAAGAAGGACGGAGCGTGGAAGCAAGATTGGAACTTAAGCTGCCCCCCCCTCCCCGCCCGAGCGAAGGGTGGTCGGCTCGCTCGTCTGTGTATCGCGCTTATTTATTCGCGATGGGGAAACGCTCGGCCAGACGACGGCGGCTCCTCGGCAATCGATATAACCAACTGCCGGCAGACCGGCCTAACCTGACCAGACCCAACCTCTCTCTCTCTCTCTCTCCTTGCTGTGCGGCGTTACAGCCGGCTCTCCCCTCGGCGAGAATTCGCAACGGCAAGGGTGCGCTGCCGAATCCCCTCAGCTGTGCCAACAGCTGATGAGCTCCGCTCTCTCTCTCTCTCTCTCTCTCTTTCTCTTTCAAGACGAGGCCGGTTTGTTGCCCCCGCGAGAGCGGACGAGCGCCGTGCCAAAGCAATCCGAAAGCCGTAGGAAATAAAGTGCCGGCCGTCGATCAATTAATAAGCCGGGAGAGTCAATGAGTCGGGCGAGCGCGCGCGCGCGCGCACGGCAAGGTAGTTAAAACTGGGCGACTCCGTTTCATTCTCGCGCTCGGCTCGTTAGAGCCGCAAAGCCGTCTAATCGTCTCTAATTGACGCCGCGAAACAGGGTTAACGCTCTCCCTCTCCTTTTTTCCTTCTCCGCGCTGTTATCGAATATTAATATAATCTCGCAGGTGCCGCCGCCTCCCGAGCACTCGCGCCGCTAATCGAGTTAGGCGCGAAGTTTTATAACCGAATTAGAGCGCCGCGCGAGTCCGAAAGTAAAAGCTGATGCACCGCCGCCGCTCCGGGACAAAACATTACGCAACGGCCCAGAAAAAGCGCGAAGCTCTCGCTCCTCCCGCCTAATTATTGCGCGGATGTAAATTATTCATTATCGCCCGCCGCTATCGGCTCCCTTTCTTTCGGAATCGGCCCTAATTTCTGAATGTACGCGAGGAGGTAAGCAGCCCCGCGGCGTTGTGTATCGACAGGCTCGACGGCCTACATTAAACCGCAAAGCGACGCAATTCCAAGCGAGTCGCAGAGAGAGAGAGAAGGAATGCCGAGCCTTGACGCGATTTACCCGGTCAAGAGCACACGCCGGATGCTAGCCGTATCTTTATATTAATATAATGTGTGTGTTTACACGAAGAGTGCCATCGACGGCGGAGCGTCTCGGTAATTATCGCAGCGAACGAATTGCGAAAAAAGCGCCTAGCCGCCGCAGGTTTTTCAATGACGCGGGGACTCCACGCGGGTTTGCATAACGCGTCCCGCCGCGCCGGATAATGGAATTGAATTGCACTTTTCGCGCGTTATCTTTCTGACTCTACGCAAATACGTCCGCTCGGATAGACCTGTCCGTTTCGAGATGCAAGACGCGGCCGCGGCGGCGGGCTCTCTCTCTCTCTCTCCCTCTCTCTCTCCTTCCCGCGAAGACTTCGACGCGCAGATAAAAGCCCGAGTTATTCGGCGATTCGCGCGCGAGGCAGGCGCGTTTTCTCTCCGGGTCGCTGCAGCAGAGTTTTTCGGCCCCGACGACCTCCGGGAGCAGCGCGGCGAGAGCGAGAGAGAAAAAAAGGAGGAGGATTCGCCCGTGACTGGCTGACTCACTTTCCTGCGCTCGTCCGTCCGGGGCTCTCTTTTGAACTCTTCGTCAATGAGAATTGACTGAAATAACATCAGCGACGATGAGAGTCTGGGCGGCGGCGGCGGCCGCCTTTATGAGCTTTCTCCTCGAGGTTATGTGATTCGCATTTGCGAGCGAAGGCCTTTTCGTTCTCTCACATGACTCTCTCTCTTTCTCTCTTCTCTCTTTGTCTCGCTCTTCTCTCTGCCGGCACACAGTCAAGGACGGGAGAGCTGATCGATAATATAATTCGCCGACCGAGAGAGAGAGAGAGGAGAGATTGTTTATGTACCGAACTGCCGCTTTTCATTGTTGTCTGCTCGCCGCGTCGACGCGTTAAGGCTGCTGCGCGACATTGCGAATAAATTTGCCGGCCAGCGGGGATGTACATCGAGCGGATTTGATAACGGTTTTGCGCCCGCGCCGAAGGGAAATTGCTTAGTTCGATAGCGCTGATAAGGCACGCGCCGCGCTCGTTTCGGGAATCCCGCGGTGATGAATTACAATCGAAGATCGAATTGAATATATATTGTGTGCTGGACTGCGCCTCGGAGAGAAAAACACGTACTGAGATATATTGTTTTCGGGCTCCGAGGACTCGTCGGGAGACTCGAAATTGCGAGTAATTTAAATTCTTTGGTGACGTCAGGCGGGACTTTAGCATTCTAACGTCCCGGCTATAAAGTTTATCGTGCAAAATTTTTCATCCACTCCCGAGAAATTTAATCTCGCGTTCTATATTAATTACAAAAAGAAAAGAAAGACGCTCTTCTCGTCGCATCCGTTAAAAAATCGAACCCATTAAACGAGAAAACAAGGACGAAACTGTTTTTCCCCGCCGAAACGTCCGAGTTATAATTACGTCGGCAGCGGCGGCGAGCCATTAAAAAATCGCACTAAAACCGATAATAATACTCGAGAAGGGCCGGGAAAAGGGAACGGCGGCAGAGAAAATCGACCACCGCGGAGCGCAGAGAGAGAGAGAGAGAGAGCGAGCGAGCCGCTCCTCGCGATCACCCCGCACCGAAGGAGGAGGGGGAGAAAGACGTCGCGGTGTCAGTGGAGTTCAATCTTAATATAGTGTGACCCCCACTGCCATCCGCTCGCTCGCTCGCTACGCACACGGACGCGCGCGCGCGCGTAGCCCGATCTCGAACTATATCCGCTACCGGCTGCATTAGCTGCAAGTGCAGCGCTCGGTGGGAACTTTCAGCCTCGCGTCGCCGACTTTGTTCGCGGGCTCTCGCGATCATCGCGGACTCGCGAGCCGAGGGGTTTCTCGTCCGGACGCCGTCGGGGGCAGGAATGAAAGCTCGCCGCTCTCGGGGCTTTGTTCCTTTTAAAGAGCTGCGGCGAGGCGGCCTCGGTTTCGCGCGCGAAACTCTCCGGGGCAGAGATTCCGAGTCCGCGCTCGAAAATAGATCGATGACACTCGTCCGAGCAATCCCCCGACCTGCACATGCCCGAGGCGTTGCGCGCGCTAAAGTAGACTCTCTCGCTCGCATATATACGCACGCGAGTCACTCTGAAATAACCGCGTTCTCGCGCGAGTAGCCGGTTGGCAAGGTGCAATGCTCTCCGCTTTCTTGCCCGCGCCTCCGCTCCTCGCCGGCGCGCGGGGCTCTTTTATATATACGGCGCGCTCGCGGCTCGCAAGCTCGGGAGAGCGAGAGAGAGAGAGAGAGGCCACCATCACCTACATTTCATTACCATCGAGCGTGCGACGACGACGACGACGCGCGCGCATTCCTCTCCGATAAAGCTCGCTCTCTATCTCTCTTTCTCAAGGGCGTAAGTCCTCATCTGTCGTTCGACGAAGTCCCGATGAGATAAGGCAAAGAGCACGTTCCTCCTCCCCGCGGCACCCCTCCCTCGCCTGATAGATAGCGCTTCCCCGAAGGAGAGAGAAAGCAAGGAGTGAGCGAGAGAGAGAGAGACGGGGAGTTTTAGAATAGAATTCGAGTACGAGCAGGCGGCGCTCTCTCGCGGCTACCGCCGGCCGTAGGCTGCGCGGCTCGTAAGGATGACGCAATGCAATTTCCTACCGGGAAAAAGAGCCGTTCGGATTTCGGAGTATTACCCGAAGATTGAGCCTTTATCTACTCCGCGGCTCTTGCAGTGTTTATACTTTCGAGCGCAGATAGCAGCTGCCGTTCGCGAGGTGGCTAAAAAGGCAGGCGGCACTGAGAGAGAGATCGAGAGAGCCCCCATTAGCAGCTCGTCGCAGGAAAGTACGTAAGCTCGGGAGAATTCCAGTTTGAGAGTCCGAACTGCGTCAGTAGTGGCTGGTAAGGCTGCAGTGTGCGCGCAATTATTTTACGGCCGGCACCGCCGGCGAGTCAACGTTCTAGAATAGGCGGGCGAACGAGTAGAGAAAGAGAGGAGACGAGGAGGAGGAGGAGAAGGAGGAGGAGGAGGAGGAAGGAGGAAGGCGAGAGTGTAGAGCGCCCGCGGCCGCATAAAGCACGCGAGCTTGCCGTGTTGCCGAGCGGCTCTTTATCGGGCTCTCGCTCGCCGCCCTCCGGATAAGCTCGGATTCATCTCGAAAACAATCGCTTTTTCGCTGGAAGAATCGGAGCGGCGTCTAATGCGCCGATTAGCGGCAGAAGCGAAGAAGCAGCGGCGGCACGTCGCGCGAAGTGCGAAGCAGATAAGAAGAAACCCGACGAGAGAGAGAGAGAGGGGAAGAAGAGAACGTCGCGCGCTTCGCCCCGGGAGGGGGGAAGCCGTCGTCGTGGCCGGAGGGGAGGGGGCAGCAGTGCGCCGCCGCCGCCGCCGATGCATTGTGGGGGTGTTGGCCTTCAACTTGACGGCGCAGTTTCACTGACCTGCCTGAGAAACTCGTATACTCGCCGCGCCGCGCTCCCTCTCTCTCTCTCTTTCTCTCCTCGTTCGCTCGCTCGCTCGAGCGCAAGCCCCGCGCTCGATGTGTCTCGCGCGCGCGCGGTGCAGCGGCGCGGCCCGGTATTTTTGGGCCAGCCGCCGCCGCGTCTTCGGGGCTTTTAATCTCCCGCGGGGACTCTGCATTACCGACCGCGGGGGAGGCACGCTTTCGGGGATTTAAATTGAGAAATTAGCAGGCTGCGTGCGCCTGCTGGCGGTGTACGGCGGTTGTTCTTGCTCGCTCGCCGTTTCATAAGGAGAGGGATTTATCTGACTGAGGAATCTTGTCCGACTCGAGGGAGAGAGAGAGAGAGAGAGAGAGAGATACGAAAACATTCCCATCTAACGGGCGATCTTTGGGAAGATCGATGTCCGATCTGCAAAATTACCGAAAAGCCGTTAGGGGCCAGGGCCGAAGGGGGGAGAGCTGGAAAACTCAGTGAAGCGCGTATTCTTAATGGCACGTTAGATCTATCGATTTTT
>JAWWEM010000010.1:18250980-18275866 GCA_035582935.1 Ormyrus thymus | reverse complement strand
CTCTCTCTCTCTCTCCCGAACCCGTCGCTCGTCGGGGAGCGCGATCGGACGCGCGAATTTCGGAGGATCTCTCGATTCGCTGCTTAATTGAGACGACTCGTGAGAACTTCAACTCGTTCCCGCCGCGCGGTGCGGCTAACAAAACGAACGGACAATCGGCTGGTCCCCGTGTCAACAGGGGAGGACAAACTTGTTTTTCGCCCCCCCCCCCCCCCCCGGACATCGATGGAAAAGAAGTCGGCTCTCCCGCGGCGGAAGGAGGGTGGCCGCTGCTAATAGCCGCATAACGTCTCTCTGCCTGCATTAACAGCTCGGACTGATAAGCGGCCGAAGCTATACGCAGGAGGAATTTCCCGAAGCAGTAAAAATACCCGCGGAGTAGTCGAGCGGCCCTGAAAAGCGGCTCAGCCAGCAGGCGGCAGCTCGCCTCTCTCCGGCGGCGGCGGCGAACGGCCCTGACATTGTCGCGGTATGCGCTCGCGCAAGGACCTCGGCTCGCTGACTCGCGCGTTTACGCTCCTTTGTTTTCCTCTCCGCGAGAGAGAGAGAGACAGAGAGGATTATTACGTCCGCGCGCGGCGGCAGTATCGCGTGCAGGAACGCCGGGACGTACGTCCCGGGCCCGGAGTCGTCGCTGGTCAAGGCTGACGAAGCTTAGGACGATGGGGGGCACTGCTCGCTCCGATAAATAAAGGATCGGCGAGTAATCGCCGAGATACGTCGGGCGCTGCAGGTGGATTCTCTGCCTCGGTTGCCAAGTGCTTTCGTTTATTTCACCGAGTGACTCTCGATGCCGTCCGTTGAGGCGTAAAAACTAGGATCTTTGGGATGAATGCGCAACGTTTAAAGCCGATATCTGACCTTTAAAAAGCTTCGATAAATCGCCATCGTAATCAACTTTTCGAAACATCTCTATCGACACCAACATAAATGGCCGGCGAGTTGCCAATAACCCCTGTCTCTCTCTCTCTCTCTCTCCGCGCGTCCAGTCCCAGCGATGGCATTGAGCTGCCAATGCACATATCCGCCGACTCGCCGAAAGTATACAGAGTCCTTAGCATTAGCGGCAGCTGTCGAGCAGATGGCGGAGAAAAGGCTCGTCGTCGCTCGACTTCCGCGAAGCCTCGCTCTGCATTTTTCACACGCGCGGCGGGCGTCGAGAGAGAGAAAGAGAGAGAGAGAGCGGAAAACTCGGGATTCCTCGGGCTCGCCGCTTCGCGGCGCAATCGCGACGATTTATCGCGCCGGCGACGCGCGCGCTCGCGGTTTATTGTTTTCGGAAGTCGCTCCCGCCGCGAGAGAGAGAGAGAGAGAGAGAGAGAGAGAGAGAGTTCAATGTCTCCCTCTCGGCTTTGGGAGCTCCGCCGAGCTGAAAAAAAATCTGCGAGAGGTTTCTCACAGTGAGAGATCGCGAGCGGGGCCCACCCCAAAAGCGATCTCGGCTCGCGCGGCTGCGCGCGCGCGTGCAGTGTATCGGCTGCGATTAACCGTCGTTAAGAAGTCAACGGTCTAAAGCATAGAATTCCCAGGTCTCTCCCCGCGCGCGCGAGAAAGGAAAAAGCGGGCGCGAGCGAGACGGAAGAAACTCGTTTCTGCAGCTCAGCGAGAGTGAAACGAATGAAAGGGAGCGAGAGAGAGAGAGAGAGAGAGAGGTGGAGAGCGAGTGGTTCACCTGCATTGCTAGCATTGCGCCGCGCTCTCAAGGCCAGGGAGAGTCTGCCGATCCCTGGATACGCCGAGGAGAGGTGTCCCTTCCTTTCTTTATTGCCAGCTTCTTCTGCTTCTCCTTCGCGGGCGCGTTGTCTCGTGATCTCCTTTTTTATTAGGTGTTTTTGCGAGGCCCGGTGGGGGGGTTGACTCTCGGCTCGGCTCGTGGCGAACCACGTGGCGAAGCTTCTCGAAGTCGCGAGCGGCTGCGCGTTTTACGGAAGACGGCTGAGTTTACTCGAAACTTTTGTTAGAACCGCCTTTCATTCAACAATTTTAATGAATCCTTGGATTTAAAAGTCGGACAAAAAAGCCGGCCCGGCGAAGCGATTTTCGGTGTACTCGTTCCCGGGGAGTTCGCAAAAAAAAAAAAGGAAAAAGAACGAGAACGGAGATGGATATAGGATTGGGATCTTGGGAGAACAATTGTGTCACAGCGAGTGCAGCTGCTGCAGCGATTTCGGCGACGCGCCGCGGCGGCTTTTTGTGCGTCGAGAGCGGCAGCAGCAGCTTTTTCATCAGCCACGCCGAATGCTTCATTGTTGTATTCACGAGAGCTGAGAAATGGGGGTCTTTATAGAGCGCGTCTCGCATTTATTTGCCCGGGAGAGAACTTCGAAATGTGTACTTTAACGTTCGCTGCGTAATTTCAATAAAAATTTTACGTACGCCTATACTTCCAGCTGATAACTCACTAAAACCCAACTCTACGTATAATGGCCCTTGCTCACCCAATTCGCCCACTTAATCGAAAAAGCTTCCCCCCCCGAAGCTTCTATCCGAAAAGAAGCTAACCAAGGTGAAATTTCTGTTCACAGGCTGCAAGATCAAGGCCCTGCGCGCCAAGACCAACACCTACATCAAGACCCCGGTGCGCGGCGAGGAGCCAGTGTTCGTGGTGACCGGTCGCAAGGAGGACGTGGCGCGCGCCAAGCGCGAGATCCTCTCCGCCGCCGAGCACTTCTCGCAGATCCGGGCGTCGCGCAAGTCGTCCCTGGGCGCCCTCCTCGGCGCGCCGCCGGGCCCGCCGGCCTCAGTGCCCGGCCACATCACCATCCAGGTACGCGTACCCTACCGCGTCGTCGGCCTCGTCGTCGGCCCCAAGGGCGCGACCATCAAGCGCATCCAGCACCAGACGCACACGTACATCGTCACCCCCAGCCGCGACAAGGAGCCGGTCTTCGAGGTCACCGGCCTGCCGGAGAGCGTCGCCGCGGCCAGGTCCGAAATCCAAGCCCACATCACCCAGAGAACCGGCGTCCTGCCCATCTGCACGCACGAGGAGAAGGATCTGCTGGAGGCGCTCTGCCGCGGAGGCTTGGGCTCCATCCTGGGATGCTTGGACCCGCCGGGCGGCGCCAAGGGCAGCAACGGATCCAGCGGCGCCTTCTCGTCCAGCGGAAGCTGCAGCAGCTCGTCCTCCAGCTCCGGGGCACCGGGCCTGAACGATCTCGTCGCCATCTGGGGCGCCGGCCTGGAGAGAGACGAGGGACTCGGCGAGTCGCCCTCCTTCGAGTCTCAGACGGCCTCGGCCTCCTCGATCTGGTCCTTTCCCGGCGTGGCGCTGCCCTCGAGACCGTCGCCGCCCGCCTCGGCATCGCCGGCCTCGCCCACCGACAGCCTCCTGGGAACCGGGAGCGGCAACGGCAGCACAGGCGTCCGGGAGTGCGTCGTCTGCGGCGACAAGGACGTCACGACCGCCCTGGTGCCCTGCGGACACAAGCACTTCTGCTTGGAGTGCGGACACCGCATCTGCATGAGCTCCGAGCCCATGTGCCCCGTCTGCTCGAAGCCGGTCCTCCAGGCCCTCCGCATCATCATCTAAGCTGGCCAAGGAGCTGAGAAGACGAGGCAACCCTATACAACCGACTGATAATAATTCTAACGAGACAAATGAAACAAAACAACAAAAAAAATCTCACACACACACACACAAAAACTCACACGTACGTTTTTTATACTTTGATAACGGAGGGGATTGAGGAAAAATCGACGCTGACGGATGGTTTACTTGGATTTCGACGGTCCGCGCTCTGGACCGCTGTGATTCGTTGATTTCGTTCATTTACGAAGAAGAGGACGGACTTGTGTGCGGAGACGGGAGGAGAATTCACGCGACTGGTGAAAGGAGGAAGAAAGGAAAATGTGGTTCTTGTTTTCTTTTTGTTCACGTTTGACTTTACGTTTTGTTTTCTTCGCCTACCTTGGACGCATTTTGGATGAAGAGAAGTTGTTTTACCCGCTAACACGACGGCTGTATTGGGTTCGGCCCCTCCCCCCCAAAGCCCCAACACCCCAGCCCCAACCCCCCTGGACGGATGCCGAAGAAGAGGAGGAGGAGGAGGAGGAGCAGGAGGCAGTTTTGTTTCGTAAAAATTATTTGTTTGTGGAGAGCGAGAGAGAGAAAGTTTTAGAGAGAGTGTTATAGAAGAGGACGCGCACAACTTTTCAATTCCACTGCTGCTGCTGCCAATATTATACTTGTAGTTCTTAAACGAGAAAAAAAAATGATATGCGAACACGTGTCTCTGCGAGAAAAAAAATATGAGAATATTAAAACAATACCCGATGTAGAGAGAGCATTTTCGAGAGATGAGTAGGCGCGAGCGCGCGCGCGAGAGAGTTTCATTGATTTTAGGATTGTGTTCTTGTTTTCTTGCAAATAACGTTCCGTCGCCAGTGACGGCGTCTATGAACCTTTTTATCTTTCGCGCGGCGCTCGCGTTCGACCGCCAACCGGATATACAACGAATCGATTTTAAATGAAACAATTTTAAGGAGTTCGAGGTGGACGATTAGCTGAAGAAAAAGAATAAACGTAGCAATCGATGAACTTAACGAACGGATTACGAGTAGGACAGTTAGAGAAACTATGAAGGAAGCTTCGTGTTTTGTTATTATTTTTGTTTGAGTTTTTTCTCTTTGTTTAATATTGTAAAATGGCGCGATTATTATGTGTAAACGGAATAGAAGTAATGCGTATATGATAGAATTATATCGTGCGCAACAATCAGAGCGTCGACGACCACTCACAACTCGTTTTTTTCTATTCTCCCTCGAATTCAGGCCGGAGGGAGGCCGAGAACGCGACTTCTTCGAGATATTATATAGATATAAAAAAAAAAATATATTTATGTATATTATTCGGCATACGCAAGTGCGAGAGGCGACTCGAGGAGGATGGAGAGAAAGAGAGATATCTTTTTAAAAATTATTTAAAAAATGAAGAAATCGCGCGTCGGGCGCGCGTGCGCGCGCAAATTGTGATACTATCCGATATCCAAAATTGATGATTCCTAGATAAAAGACAAAGATTTCTTGATAATGATTGAGTATGGAATGAGAAAAAGATTAATATAAAAGTTATGAGAGTGAGTTGCGAGTGTCTAAAAAGAAAAGTATTCGCGTCTACGACGCAAAGTCGTAGAGTTTCTCTTTGCTCCTAGTCGTTTTTGGCACTTATAACAAAAAAGAAAAGATGCAAAAGAAAATAAAAAGTAAAATTGTGAAAATTTTTTATACGATTCGCGGATAAACGAGAGCGAGCGACAATTACGAGCACGGATAAAGAAAAGAAAAAAAGGCAAAAAACGGTGGTCGTCGAACCCAGAGGTCAGAGGCGCCCAAGTTATTATAAAGTAGCTAGAGAGAACGCGTGTTCTTCTAAGAGAATTATTTAACGGACAGAATTAATAAAAATCGATAGAGAAAAAGGGTAAATGAAACCGGAGACAGCAGAGAATGTGCAAAAGGGTAGTAGAGGAGTAGAACCGCGCGGCGCATCCGCGTGCTACCAAAGTCTGGCTGAAACGGTAGATGGAGGTCTAATCGGAAACAAAAAAAAAATAAGAGCAGGAAGTCGTTGAAAGAGACGCGCTCCTTCCACCCGTCATCCCTCGCTTAGAGTATTATCTTATCTTTATATAAGCGACAGAGCAATTGAAATAATAATAACGATAATATATATTATATATATACAAATTATAAACATAAAAAATATATTATATATATATGACGACGATAATGATGATATTTTACCGAGGAGATTTAGATTTTGTATTTTCGCGCGTTCGCCGAGGGGACGACGGGCCGAAAAGCCGGCTCTCTCATCAGTGCGTCGGCGCGAAGCTGTTTCTTTTTTGCTCTCGCCTCCCCCCCAAAGGTCCGCGCGATCTTCCCGTCTTAAATTAGTCAGGAGGATGAAAAGGCACGAGGGACGGGGAAGGCCGCGCGACCTCGGGAGTCGAGCAGCGGTGGCACGCGGAGCGCTGCCCCTGTATTATCGATGAAACTTAGTAATAATCGAGTAATAATTAATTTTTAAAGACAAAAATGAACGAGGTATCGACCGTGTGACACGTAAGAGATGGAAAAACCCGCGTGCGCGACATTCACACGAACAATCACTCGAAGACACGAAGCCACACACACACACACACACAGCATACGTAATGAGACACACACACACACTGGAACAAACATGTACGCGTCTAAGTCTAACGTCGTCGTCGTCGTATTTTTAAGGCTTTTTTCCTCAAAATGACGTATGATATTTTTGTAATTTATTTTATTTTTATATATATTATAGAGAGAAAGTAAAAACAGAGAGATTGTGAGGGAGAGAAAGAACGCAAGAGTATAAAAAAAAGCAAAAGTGGCGATGAGAAAAAGGCATTTTCCCCCCCTCGTATAGGCCGCCGTCGACGGATTCCTGGAGCGGAGCTCACCGGGATTCGCGGTTCCGCGGGGAGCGAAAAGCGTCGAGACCAGTCGTCTGTTTTCTTTCTTCTTACTTTCCACTTTCGGATTTGTTGCGCGACGGTTCCGCCTTTTCCTCCCCTATATTCTCTGCGGAGATTGATTAGGACTGAAAAGTTGACCGCGAGTCTCGCTCCGCTCCGTGAACTGGTCAGCGAGGTCGGCCGAGCCGCGTATATTTATAGATCCTCGTATTAATTATATATTTGTTGTAGTTTTTGTCGTTCAAATTTTTATCGTCTCCGAGTAAAGAATTTTTTTACGGTGGGGTCGGACACCGGCCCGCTCTTATCAGACTTTGATTTATTTTTCTACTTCTTTCGCATTAATTTTTTTTTTTTTCTTCTTTTTTTACTTCGACGTCTCCGGAGGTTTTCAATCTTCTTCGGAAGCGCGTAGGAGCCCAGTATTTTACGTTCGTTTCTGTTTCCGTTAGGACTTTCGTACGCAGGGGAAGGGACGGGATTAAGATGGGAACGATGCTCAAAAATTTCGAGCGCAAGCCAACAACACTCGCGCATTCGCATAGGGGAAAATTCAGTGCTGGGAAGAGGCGAGAACTTTTTAAATGTGTTCTATTATTTTAGCCTTCGATGCTTTCTTAAAATGAAAAAAAAAAAAACAGTTTTTATCACTTTTACTATCACGATTTTAGCCACCTAACAGTCAATATTTAAAAATCTTGGTTCTTCCTTCGACTCATACTCACTAAAATAGGCAGAATTTTCATTTCGAGATTAAGACGATGTTTGGAATGCGCGAGGATTTTGAAGGGAACGAAAGCGCGCCGCGTCGCACTATAATACAGAAAGATACACTGCACTCGTGTGTTATATACTAAAAAAAGAAACGACCGATGGACAAGAGAGTAAAAGAAAAGCTTATGAACATAAATGAGAAAAAGATGTTTATTATATTTAAGTTCGGGGCAAAATGAATTCTCTATTTTTTCTATGTTAAGTATAATGAATATAAAAGAAATGAAAACATGAATGAAAAAAAAAATGTGCAAAACGGTGATGACATACATATATATTATATATTTATAGGTATTCTCTTTAGCATCAACGTTCCGACTTAAAGCAGAAAAAAATAAAAAATTTAAATAATTATATTAAAAAGTAAAAATAATTAAATGTAAAGGGCGGCCCGCGCAATAAAGGGCGTATAATTATATATATACATATATATGTAGATCATGCAGGATTACGTCATTCACTTCAATAAATAAGTCTGATTGAGAGTCGCGGCGAGGTGTTAAAAACGTATTACACGGCGTGGGTGTGTTGTTGTTAGCTGTGGACAAAACTTTTCTTTCGCGGCGTAAATAAAAAAATGGGTTAAAATCAGGCACTGGCTCGGGAATAATTAGAGCGGAGAAAAGTTTTCAAGCCACCAAATAATAAAAGACGATCAAGTAATGGAAAAAGAATTCTCAATATATGTAGATATATAAGATACTAAGAATAATAATATTTTAAGGCCGTACTGTTCTCTTATGTCGGCTAAACGCTACTGCTACTTTCCTCGCGAGTGATTCTTTTAATGAGAAAGCCGAAGTAATACTTAATTAGATCAACACTGTTAACCAAGCTTTTGCTATTTCATTAAAATAGTGACTCTGAGCAAACGGCGAAGACGATGCTCGGTTAACGGCAAAGAACAGTACCCCACGCCCTTCGAGACTAAGACACGAGACTAGCAACTACGAATTGTAACGAGAAATCCGTTTAAAGATGACGCCGATAATCTATTATTATTCTGTGGGTGAGAACTGAGAAGCTCGAGAGTTTTTACGTGTATAAACAAGAATAATAATAATACTAATAATAGCGAAGAAACGTACTAAGAGTAATAAAAAAAAAAAAAAAAATCGGCAAATTTGTCGGGGGGCTAATCCCTTCAGAAGGATAATAGCGAGATAATTCGTAGGGGCGGTTGCCGACAGACTCGGTAGTGGCGTTGCTTTCGATAAAAAAAAAAAAAACCCAGCGTCTTCGTTTCTTTCCCGATGTGTGTCCGTGCTTTTCTCGAGCATTTAGAACCGAGCGAGTGAGTGAGAGGAGGGGCGAGCGACTGTCAGTAGCGCGAGTCAGGCTTCGGTCGGACGGACGAACCTCCGCTAGACGCTCACTTTGGCCGAGGTTCCGACGCTTTCCTTTCCTACTGCGACGCTTGGGCTTCGGTCTCCTCCTTCGGCGCGATGCACTTTTCTAACGAGCCGCCGAGTGCTGTTTTTTAATTTCGCAAAACGTCGCCCCGGGAGAGGAGGGCGGAGCTCGAGCCGAGACTGAGATCGGAAGAGCGGGGCTGAGCCGTGAGAGAGGCGAAATCAGGGAATTTCGCCTTTCGAGCCGGCGAGCTTTTTCGAATCCCGGCGACAGCTGACGTACGAACTCTCGCGGACTCCTCGTCTGCTGCATTTTATTCCAATTTTGTCGGAGCTTTTAAGAAAAGGAAGAGGCGGTATTAAGAATTTTACTACTGATAGTTTAAAATAAATAACTTGATAAACGATAGTCCTAATGTATTTAAGAAGTTTAAAAAAAAGGAAGCCATTGGCTGTGACCGATAACTGCCATTTTCGTATAAAACTAATGAAAATTCAAAGAAAACCAAAAAAATGAACGTAACGATAAATGACTAATAATAACGGTGTGACAAGGTTTTTTTAGATATCGAAAAAAAAAAGTAAAGAGATTAGATAGAGACGAACGGACACACTCTTGCGAAAATTCTCCGCGGGAAGAAGAAGTTGAAAAAGAAAAGCAAAAAAAGGGAGTAAGGCCAGTTTTTTTCCGATCGTGCGCACATTAATCGGCTTTATGGGAATATTATAATAACGTGTATGTGACGCGAATTTAGGATGTAATGCGTGCGAGATAAGAGAGCGAAAGTGTGACATAAGAGCGAGCAGGTGTTCGACCCTCCCCATTACTATATAGATATATATTTATCCAGCCAACTCGAGCAAAGAGATTTCTCAAGAACTTTTTTTTCTTATTTTATTTTGATTTTTATTTTTTGTAGAATTTTTGTAATAATAGAACGTATATAGAAAATGAGAGAAGGAGAGAATGATAAATAGATAAAGCAGAATGGATTACTGAATATAAATATACTTCGGGTGTCCCTCTTAAGCGCGAAGAGACGCGCGAGCACGAGAGCATTTTATAATTATTATTAGGAAGTTAAGGAAGGAAAATTTTTGAATGAAAATAACATGACGATACATATCTCAAAGAATAATAACTAAACGTAAGAGAATTATTAGAGAGTTAAATAATTACCGTGTGAATGGATAATAAGAAAGATTAACTCTATATTAAATATATACGTAGGCTTATAGGAGAATAATAAAAGCTGAGAAAAAATGGCAGAGTAAAAAAAGAGAGGAATAGATATGTTTGTTGCTTAATTTAATCGTATTTACTATGTTAAATTTATATTCTATTAAATAGGTCTATATTATTTTATAATGAATGTGGTTAACGACTCTTATTATTTTATAGCTTGTGGTTATGACGATTATTATCATTATTATTAATAATTATTAGACTTCTATTTAAACGAGACAATGACACCGCTTAGAGAGTGAGAGTAAAAACGGGAGAGAAATAGAAAGGAGATAGAGACCCTCTGCTTTTGCATATCTAGTGAATGCAGATATCTTAGCGCATCTCGATGATATTTGTGAACATTTTTTCGCGGGCCTCGATCGACGTTCCTTCATTAGATTTGTCGTCTTATTTCTATTATCTATTATTATTATTTTTTTAAACATAGATTTTATGACTTCGCTTCACGCATTCACCTCTTTTTACATCGTAACAACCATATGCCTCGTTTTTTAAGCTCTTTTCTTGTTGTTTGCGATGCGTTTCCCACCCTTTCATCCGGCTCTATTCGCTCGCAACGCCGCTCACGACAAAAGAGACACACACACATTCACCAAGCACACAATCATACATGCGTTTGTACTTGATATAGTTCTGTATTATTTTTGTAACCGAGCTTGCTTACGTGCATGCGACTGTTTCATTGAACGCAGCTAGTTTTTAATGACCATTATTACCGATCTAATAGACCGTTATTTTTCATTTTTGTTTCTTCCTAAGACAGACAGGTACACGCATAGTTGCGATCAGCAAAAAAAAAACGCACGTCGACTTGGTCGCGAGATCCAGGGGACGTATTTCGCCCAAACACCCGTTAATAGTGAGATGTAAATCGCCAAGTATCCAAGAAAAAAAAGACGATTTATCTTATTTTATATGAGCCTTGTTTATTAGTAATTAATTATATTAGATTATTTTTTTCTATCCTCGATCGAACGACCGCTGAGTTCTTTTGTATTATTATAGATTATTTTGTACATGTACTTTGTTTCAGACTGTTTATTATTTTTTTCTTATTTTTTTCCTTGCTCGTTTATAAGATGCTTAAATTGTAATATTATCAATCGATAGGAAGTGATTGAGATAAGAGTGAGAACGTTTGAATATCTAATATATATATATTATATATGAAAAAACAAAAAATATATTATATACGTTTGTACATTGCGACTATACATATTATATATATATTGAAATATTATTATACGAGCGTAATGGATACTCGAAACTATATTATTATCTATATAAAGTTAAAGTGACTTTTTCAGCATAAATGCTTCGACTTACTTACACCTACTTACTTACCTACGTAATTACTTAAAATGAGAGCGAGAGAGTGCGAGTGAGAAAAAGCAAAGTAACGAGTTTTTTCGAAAGGAAGAACGTTCGAAAAGCCCAGAGTAAACCAATAGAGAGAGAAAGAGTAGATTCGCTTCTAAAACAATAGTCTCTTCCTTTTCCTCGAGTAATTGCTATTGCACTTACACCATTACTTACTCTCGGTTTCTCTTCGTTTCTTTGCGTCGAAAGGGTAGTCATCTCTCGACCTCCGTTTATTTATTTCATTTTTATATGTGTACGACTTTATTTTTATAAATTGATATTTTGAATAAATTGATTGAAAAAAACAAAAAAAAAAAACAAAAAGCGAAAAACTAATCTCAGAATCGGCTTCAGAATTCTCCCCTACAAAAAAGCCCTTTCGGCCGAAAAGATCGATGCGGTCCGAGTCGCGGTCTTACGTAACACAGCTCTTACTACTTGAACCTATCGCATGTACCGCACACACAAGCTATACCGTCGCACACCACATCATTTCCTCCTTCTCATCGATGTAACCTTTCCATTATCATTTTTACACGGATAGACGCGACTTTCGTCGCTATTACGGCTAACTCGATCTCAAATTTGCGAATGCGAAGACGTGTTTGGTGTCCCTTCAGTTGTTTCATTTTTTTTTTTTTTCATTTTTTTTTGTCTCGTAATTGTACCGTCGCTTTTGCCTCCGCTTGCTTATTATTTATGTAGTGTTGAATCTCTTGCGTGAATCTATTTTGTGATTAATCTAGTAGCTTAAGAAATGTGCATTTATTTTGTTGAAGTTTCACCTAATTTATATTTAACTTAAAAGAAAATTTCAGAGCAGAGTATAGAGTTTATTTTCTTAGGTGATATACTTAAAAATTTTATTTATAAAAGAAAGCTATGGCACTGAAATTATTGAATCTTCGAGGTGAAAGCGACGCGTTTGTGCTCTTCTTCTTTATATTGTTTCCTTTCTTTATTTCGTGAATTCATTTATATTTATATATATATATTTTTAAGAAAGTTTGTTTTGCTTGTAGTTTTACGCCTTAGTTTATTGTTTGTTTCATCATTAATCAAGTAGAAACCGAAATACGTCCGTCAAGGATTTTAATATCAGTTGAGAATCGAATTGAAATAAGTGTAGAAAGACTAAGACAGTGTGCCCTATCAGAGCGGGGAAGTGTGTGCGAGCTATCGAGGAATGAGAAAGAGAGCGAACCTTTGTTTGTAATTCTTTATTTCGGCGTTTATGATCCGAGGAGAAGGCAACCGCCCGGAAATGAAAAAGTAAAAAACACTAGAGAATCAGTATTTCAAAATATAATTAATTATCGTAAATAAGGTTTGAAAGAAGATAAATAAACGATGGACTAAATGAGCGAGGGATATTTTCGTTTCTCGATGAAAAAAGGTGCGCAAAACTATAGTGAGAAAGGAAAAAAAAGGAAGGCAAACGGGAACTCGACTGTGTTTCGAAAACAAAAAAAAAAAAAAAAAAAAAAAAACAATTGGCGAAAGAAATATCTTGTCCCGAAGAAATATTGGCTATTTATTCATTATTTTTCTAAAGGGACGGGCAGAGATTTTTCCGGAGCGAATTAACGACGAATTAGGAAAGAAAAATATAAGATAGGGTTTGACGACAAAAGTGAGATCGAACAAGTCGTGTAAAAGGAGCGCAAGCTTTGTTTCCCACAGTGTGAAATTCCTTATCGATTTAATTCATTAATAAAAGATAATGATGATTTTTTAGAAATTTTCTAAATGAGAAAGAGATAAATAGCGAAGAAAGCAAATTTTATATATGAAGGAATATACAATAGACACGCATTATTATATAGTTATTTCATGATTATTATTATGATTATTATTATTAATTATATTATTATATATTGAATGTTGTGCGTAGTGTTTTTTTGTCGGATGCCATTTTTTGCTATGCGAGAAGAAGAAAAAAGAAAGAAAGAAAGACGAGCCATAAACAAATGCGAGAAAAAGAGAGCATCGACAGATGTGGCTAAAAGTATTTTGTATTAGACGTTTTATTAAATCTATAATTAAAGTAATTATCTCTATTCGCCGAGCTCGACATTAACGATTGATTATTATTCATTGATTGAATGAAAGAGCGTAGAGAAATTCGTGTTATTTTTCCTTCTTTTCGCATTCGAAAGAATCTTAGAAATTATTCTTAGTCTAATTAAGTCAAAGAGATGATAATTTTGCTGGCTGTAAGTGTAGAAGAGACAATTATCGTAAATTCTACGACTCTTATCGCTTTCCTCTCGAACCGACTTTCGCCGGCAGGTATCGCATTTTTCGGAAAACTCGTTTTCCTCGCGCAGCGTGTGACTCCTACGTTTCGTTCGCATTTATATACGTACGCACGCGTACGTGCCTCTCGCGCGCAAGCAGCTGGCGCGAGCTTCGAAATTTTGCAGCACACACACACACACACACAGACACACACTTGGGCATTAAGTAAAGCAAGACTCGCGAGGGGACAAAGCGAACTAGGCTCTCTCTCAGGAAGATTCGCGAACGCCGCGAGTGATAAGCAAAGAGGTAAAAGGCAGAGTCCCCTGCATTCGGGGAGGACCGACGAATGCAGTCGTTGACACGGAACCCGCGATCACTGTGTATATCTTAGGTTTTTACTCTACTTACTCATTATCTAGGCGTGCATCTACCTTCACCTTCTCACACGTTGTTTTCTTTGCGAGTTTTTCACTTTGGTTTCCGCCGTCTACGTTTCATTTCGCATACGTCGCCGTGGGAGGTGACTCGTCGTAGGCACACGGGCACGCAGACACACCGGTGGACGAACGCAACCCAGTAAATTGCATGTAATAGCGACATTGTAAATGTAGATATATATATGAAACGCCATTGAGAGTGCGCCTGTGCGATGCGAGAGAATTTTTTTTTTCAGAGCGAGAAAGAGAAAGAGAATATATATATATATTCGTGCGTGAAAAAAAAAAGTAACAAAATATCAAGAGTAATAAGACAACGTAAAAACAAAAAAGCGAGGTTATTATTTTCTATATTTTTTTATGTAATTTTACGAATATGCGATAATATATTACGACTATTATTATTATTAATATTATTATTATTATTATGAATATTTTAATATATAATATGATTTTTGACATACTGTGCACTTATTATTTTTTCTTCCTTGTTTTGTTTTTGTTTCCTCCACCTTTTCCTCCGTCTCTCGTTTCTGCTAAAAGATTCGTCGTAATAATTTTTTTTAATAATTTTAATTATAATTGTCATCGTTTAAGACTTGACGTTTTTCTGATAATTAATTTATATGCAAGTAAAATTCATTTTCAAGTAATCTTTGAATTTCATCAAATTAAATTAAAATTACTGTTATTCGGTGACAAATTCATTTTACAAGTATCAGCATACAAGATTGGCAATAAATCTAATGTTAATTATTAAATTGACAAACGTACAATATTCGCTTTTTAAAAAATTTGCATCTATTTCACACAAGATTCAATGCTCATTTCCAAAACTCAAACTTCAACTGTCACAAATCCCTTTATTATTATTCAACTTATTTTCATTTACTTTATTTTCGTTTCTTTTTCTACGTTTGCTTTCAAGTTAACGCACTCGCATTTCAATCGCACCTCGAACGTACCGAAAAGACCGACGACCAGGCGTCGGGCAGCATCGGCGGAAAAGCAGGGCGAGCGCATGCACATACATACACATACTTTTGCGACAGCGGCGATTTGAAAGCGCGCCAGGCGCGATCGGGGAGAGTCGTCGATCAGCAGTCTCGCTCGGGAGATCAGCGGGGTGAAGAACCCCGAAAGGGAGCGGCCTCTCCCGCCGAAATAAAAAGCGTCTCCGGGCCGTCGCGCAAAAACGCGACCCGTCCCGCAGCCTCCGGAGCATTAATCCTCTCCGTCGAGCCGATTATCCTCGGGATAGTCGGGAGGCGGTCCTCCGACTTTCGTCTCCAAATTTGATCCGCCCCAATTTTTCGGGCAATTAAAGTCCGTGGCAACGTCCTCCGGGTTATGCAAAGCGGCACGTAGAGAGAGCGAGAGAGAGTCGGGGAGAGGTCGCGTGCCGCCTTGCAGGCTCGAGCAAGGGCTGTTGGCCGTTGGGATGGCAACGTCGCATTGCAGCGTTCGGAGGGGGTGGCTTGCGGTCGATGCCGTTGGGGCGCGCGCCCGACACTCTACCTCTCTCTCTCTCTCTCTCTCTCTCCCTCGGGGGAGGGAGGCTGAACAGAGAGAGAGAGAGAGACAGAGAGAGCGGCAACCTGCAGCGAGCAGCGGCTGCAGCTGCCCTTCTTCCCGCTTTCCTCCGCGTTTCCGGCGCGGAAGCCGGCCCAATCGTCATCGGGCAGGTCCGCGAGAAACGTCATCGCGCCCAGCGACGCCGGGGGGCGGGCGTCGCGATCTTGCACGCGTCCGCATCGGCCGCCGGCACACGCAGCCTCCGACAGCCGCCGACTCCTCTCCCCTCTCGCTCGCTTGCCGGTCTGCAGTAGATCGATAAGGGGCCGCGCTCGCTGCGTAGGCGCGCGCGCGCGCCGCTCGCTCCCCCAGCGACCGAATCCGAGCCGAGAGACGGAGAGAGATTGTGTGCGCGCGCGCGCCTCTGTATGCACGTGAAAAAAAAAAAAAGAAAAAAGAAAAAACGCGGCCGAGCGATACTTTGCAGCGGCCGGGTTGCTTGACCGCCGCGCCGAGCCGCGCTCCAGATTTTCCGACTGCGCTGCTGCTCAGCCCTCCCTTCCCCTCTCCCTCGGCCGCCACCCCCCGAGGGGGTCGAGGCACTTTTTCGTTGCACGCGCTGCAGCGACGCCGAGTTAATGAACATTCTCGAGAATTTTAAATTCTCTCGTCGGCCGGGGAGAGCCGCGCGCGGCGAGCTTTTTATCGGGGAAAAAGGTACTCCTGGCGTCGAACGCCTCTCGCCGGGCCGAGCCAACCTCGCCCGGCGGATTTTTTCGTGATTACTCAAAACTCGAGGCTCCCCGGGAAAGCCTCGGGAGAGCGGATTGATATTGCACCGCGAAATTTCCCTCCAAGGCTCCTTCGACTCGCAGTCGCGTCTGTATACTTTTCGCCTCGTCTCGTCGCGATCCTCCCCCTGCGTCGTTTGGCTGCGGGAAAAAAAGGCGACCTCGCCGGGCATTTAATCGCATTTCGCCGGGTGTCCCTCGGCCACGCTGACGTCGTCGTCGGGGGTCCCGAAGACTCGTTCGCGACGCGGCGTGCCGGTCGATAGGCTGCGCCCCGCTGCCGGCGGAGACGCGGCGACGCCCTGCTCTGCCTCCCCCTCTCTCCCCGAGAGAGAGAGAGAGAGAGAGAGGTTCTCAACCTCGCCCCGACGCCGAGGTGTCATTGATCTGTCGGTTGCGCTCCCACTGGCATTGTGTCCGTGTGCGCGAGTATGCCGCGATCCGATTGGGGTGGTTATTTTTAGGCTCCGGCTGCTGGAGTTTCGCTCGGAGCCGTAGTTTTTCGCGGTTGAGGCTCGCTGCTGCTTTTGTCGAATTGCGGATTTAGAGCGGAGCCCGTTTCGGAGTGATATTTACGCGGAGCGACGGGGGGGGGGAGGGGGCTGTGTGCCCGTTTACGGCCGGGAAATGGCCTCCGCGTGCGAATGTTACGAAACGATACCGAGGCGCGGGTGCTTTAACGTCGAGTAATTTTTCATCGAGTACGGGCGCTTTTTGCGGAGCAGCGCGACAAAGGGTTGATTCGGCAATGACGCACGAGTAAAATCACTCAATTACGGCTCGTGACAAATGTCGCTTGGCCGCTGACTTTTTGCCGAATGAACTTGACACTGCCAGATTTATGGTTGATCGTCGTAGCGCTGACAAAGTACCCACTTCTGCATGGAATAATGTGTTTCGCGGCTTCTAAAGACGTATTACTTTCTTTATCAATTCGCCAGCTGTCGAAAGCGAAACTCTAAGCTACCTCTCGCGTCATTTTTTTCACAATATCTTCCTTCGGCCCGCATCTCCGGTCCAAGGACTCGAAATTATTCGCGCGCCGGTGCAATTTAAATCTCTCGCCGGGGCACTCCACTCGTTCGTCAAGCACTTCATCCATCATTTGCAGCGTCTCCGCGAAACGACAATCAGCCCTCGCGCGAAATCCGCCCGAGAAGCTACACGAGAATCTCAACGGGGGGTGGGGGGGAGGGATATCGGCTCCGAACTGTTTTCTGGTGCTACGACGCGCGGCAACGTCGCGCCTCGCGATCGAGGCGCGTTTGTTAATATTATCGCTCGCGGCTGCGAGGAATGTGCAATAATTGAAACGAGCTCCGGCGGAGCTCTCGAGCCGCCTCCCCTCCGACCATTGAAATTCTAATAAGGGCGGACACCTCGCGCGAGGCGAGGCGAAATGTCTATATATACGAGGCCTGTGTGTCTGGTCGCCGGTGTATATATTGTGCATGTATATATATAGAGAGAGAGAGAGAGAGTCGGGGCTCGCGCGACGGCGACCGCTCGATCAATAATCGAGAATGAGAGCGTTACATTCATCGGATTCATATAGGCGGGTAAAAATTGCTTTATCGAACGAGAAAATGGACCCAGAAATTCATCGAGCTAATGGGGCTGGGAAGATAATGACGAGTCCTGGACGAGTCAACGGCTGCCGGCTCGATCAACCGATTGCCAACCGCCTCGGCACTTCTCGCTCGTCTCGCGTTTGCGGAATGAAGAATCTTCCGCCTTCGTCGGTTCTAAAAGCATCGTCATTGCTAATAATTGCGTAATAGCATACTCCACTTTCCACGTGCGGCGCTTGATGCTCGGTTGGCAATCAATCGGCTTTCCGACTGTTTTTTCAAAACAAAAAAAAACCTAGAAATAGAGACTCTGTAAACTAACTGGTGCTCGCGTCACACTGTCGGTTGTACGACGTGCCGGATGTCAAGTAAAGTAAAGCGCGTAACAACAAAGGGCTGAAAGGCGGCTGAAAAAGAAGCGAATTCGCGCGAATGAACTTGTTTCGGTGAAAGAGAAACATCGAGAACTTTCCGGGCAGCCGAGCGAAAGTTGAAATTGCGAGCGTTTCGATGGCCGGGGAGCGATAAGAGATATTTAATTTTTGAGGGTAAAGATGGCGATTGCAAGCTTTTCTTTTTTTTTTGTACCTTTATTGAAAAGAGAGCGTTAAAAGTCGTGTCCTCATTAAGTGCATGTTTATATTTCGCGTTGGTAAAAAAGCGCACTTTCACACACAAGTGGGGGGGTTGGTGTAAGTACGACAAAGTCGATTTCCCGATGAGAAGAGAAAAAAGTCGATTTTCATCCAGTCTTCCCTAGGCGAAACGGAGAATTTAGGTTATATAAAACACTTGATTCGAAGGGTAATTTTGGTATTAACCGTTTAAGGAGTTTGAACAAAAAAATAAAGAAAAAAAAAAAAAAAACGAAAGAGAGCGAGTGTGAGAGAATGAAACAAAAAAAAAAAAATGCAAAAGTATTAACAGATAGAGTTTGTCGATCCGTGCGTATATTTTTCATGCCAGCGGGAAAATGAAAAATAAGAGAAAAAAAAAAATAAAAAATAAAGGAAATCGCTCGTCACATTGTCGATACCCTGTAAAACGAATCGGAAGAGAGTCGCGAGCTCGAGGACGATAAGAGAGGAAAAAACACTGCAGAGGGAAAATACATAAATAATAAGGGAAAAGTATCGCGTTCGCTCGTAACGCTAAAGTGGAAAAGGTAAATTTATGCGGAGGAGAGAAGGTAAAACGGCGGGGAAAAGTAATTAAGGAGGCAAAAAAAAAAAAAAATCACAGAGAAAATGGACTTTTCAGGCGCGAAGAAAATCAGTGGAGGAACGAGAGGGGAGAGAAGAAAGAGAGAGAGAGAGAGAGAGTGTAAGAGAAAAGAAAATTATTGATACAAAATATTAATACCTAAATGCCCGGTTTATTTTTATATTTATTTTTCGAACTATGAAACGTTAGAGAAGTTTAAAAGTAATATTAAATTTAAATATATATGATGTACATTATTATTACGATTATTATTATTATAATTATATTATAAATCTACGCTATATGCATAATACGATAATTATAAACAATATTGACGATAATATTTATATATCTACCTAATGTAAGACTTAAATATCACGAAGTATAATTGAGAAACATGGAGAAAAGTTGCGAGCCGCGGCTGCTGTTTCCGCGGCGAAAGGAGGAAAGGGGATATACTTAAAAAGAAAACATAACTCAGCGTTAGTGCGTACCGGCATAAGGGAAAAATCTCGAGGGCTGCACTCGCGCGAGGCAGAGGCAGGAGGAGGGAGCGGGGAGACAGCCAATTTAGAATTTAAATTTCGCGCCGGCATTCGACGGGGAGGCGGGCGCTTTCGAGCCAGCGATTCAATCTTGGTGTAACTTGAATGTAGTGTTGTTAGTAGTCTAAGTAAGTCTCGCCTACGAAAGACGGGAGCTCGCGATCGCGGCGCGCGTCTTCTTCCCCTCGCTCTCCGAGCGGCCGCTCGCGGCGACCGATTTTCTTATACTCCATTCGACGGTCGCTGCAGTGGGGCGCGGAGTCATTGGGGGGGAGGAGGGATGCAGCCGGCAGACGGTCCGAGCTGGACGCCGAGACATTTTGTGGAACGACAATTCCGTGAACCGAGAGCATAAGAAGGGTCGGGGATGAGAAAAAAAACCTATAAACCTAAGATAACGATTCGTTATAAGTGATATGGCATACAAGTACATGATATATTCATAGTAAATATATATATATTATATATTCATCGTTACTTTGTATATACATATATTTATACGTACGTATATGCGCATAGCTTTTCGACTGATTATCCTAATGAGAATTGAGAGAGAGAGAAAGAAAAAGAAGGCAACGTAAAATTTCGAGGCAAAAAGAGAGGATGAGTTATAGGCGGATGTAAAAAAGATTGGAAGAAATTTCGGTGTCCGACGAGCCTGAAACAGGACTGCAATCCGAATCTCATTCGCCGAGGGGAGTTTCGTATGTGCAATGATTTTCTAATTGTCGTAAATTCTAAGAAAACTTAATGATAATCATAAATAAGATTTGACTAGGGGGAATTTTTCTTTTTTTTTTACCAACTTACGAAACTCCCGTTGGGTTCTCAAAAGCAAATCGCATAACTGACTGCTCGTCGTTTCGATCGCTAAAAAGAATCTCCTTTGGTCTATAAAAGGTATATTTATTACGTCGCGTATAATAATTATACTTCGCTTTAGCTTCGACAAAAATTCAAGAAAAAAAATGGAAAAAAAAGACTCTATGGAAATTGGGCACGGAATCGCGTCGGCAGGGGCAGGAACCAATAAATTTTGCGGCCCCTCTTCCCGATGAACGTTCAATTTAAAAGTATGATGCGTTTTCCCGGATAGTTCATGTCCTAGGCACGGATTCGGTCGCGACTTATAAAGCTAAAGTTTTAAATTAACGAGTATATGATTAAAGTGAAAAAAGAAAAATCAAAGTATTTTTGATAAAACGCGCTCCCGCCGAGCGCGAAAATTGCGGAAATTGACGAAAAAAAATAAAATAAAATTAACGAATTATTACGTAATTAACGATAATCCGACGTCCATTGAAAATGGACAGATCGAAGCTTCGAAGCGATCAGCGGGCAAGAACGACACGATTCGAGACTGAGAGCCAGTCAAAAAACCAAAAGAGGGAGAAAAAAAAAGTCACGAAAAAAAAAAAAAAATCGCGAAACCAGTAACGAGAATTATCTTAGCAGGCTAGAGTCTGAGTTAAATAATCCTTTTGAAAAAAAGAAAGGTTGAAATTCAAATAAACAGGAAGTAAATATAAATAAGAGATATATACCCCGAGAAGCGGATTCCCGACGTATATAGTCTTAAAGTCGCATGCATTTCTTGTGAATCTTGTCAAAATAATAATTAATAAATAACTACTAAATAAAGAAAGGATGCATTTTTTTAAACGAGGGCCTAAAGAGACACACAAAGGGCGCAATACAAAAAACAAAAACTCACACGACGATACAAATGAAATACGCAAAAGCGCCACACGAATCTCACCTGGCGCGCAACAAAACACGAAACACAATCACCTTACATACACGCCATTTAACAAAAAGGAAACAAACATCACAGAGGAATAAATAAACAAAAAAACATAGGTATATATATTAAGGAGGTTACGTACGAGTAAACTGTATATCTATATTTATAAAGTGCATAACGCTAATCCATCGTTTTTATGTAGGACATAATCTCGTGTATATCTAGTTAAGGGCGACTCGTATAGGACCCAGCAAAAAGATTAAATAAAGTACCAGAATTCCTCAATCATTCTAGTCTTAATGAACCGATCCTCGTCATAAATTTATAAAAAATCGACACCCCGAGAACACGAAAGATCACAACACTACAAACAGTACACCGAAAGGCGTGCCTCCGCCGACCGACCCTTTTTGATTTGGACTCTTGAATCAAAATAAAAAAAAAGAAAGAAAAACGAGGCGAAAGCACACCTTTACTCGCGGGGGCAGAAAAGCCGTCCTCCCTCGCGGGGGAGGCTGCTTTTTTCGCGCCGCGACCGCGAAACACACGCAGGAGAGAAAATCGTGCCCTTTTCCGCAGCGAAAACGAGAGGAGACACGACACTAAAAAGCGACACTCGCGCGCGTCTTCAATACGGAATTTCAAAGCAATAAGTAAGAATGGAACCTACTTAAGAATAACCTAGGCGTGCGTGTATACAATTATTATTATTATTACCCGCGTATATTATCAGGTGACGAGAGCAAAAGTGTGTGCATGAGGAAGGTATAGAAAAAAGAATAAAAAAAAAAAACTGCGCGTGCGGATCCGATTTTTTTATATTCTTGCACGGTGTTCCCGCTGTACTCGCGAGTGATATTTTATATATATATCCGAAGGAAGAGAAGTCGCATATATGAAGCATCATTCGCCTTTTTACGAGAAAAACAAACGACGCCACTCGTCGATGACCGAATCACCGAATATTTAAAAAGAATAAAAAAAGAAAAAAACACATTTAAAGATACATAGATCAGAGTGCATAGCTGGATGAATTAAATTTATGAAATCTATATAAATATATATATGAACGCGAGTGATTATCGTGCCCCCTTCCGATCCTACGAGAGAAAGAGTATAAAAAAAAACCCCGTATTCGATACTGTCGCATCGCATCAACCTCTAAGTCTGACGTTAAAATTTAAAAAAAAATAAAAATAATAAAAATATAAAGTAATGATCATTATTGTAAAACGATGTTATACGTTAATATATTGTCAACATATTAATTATATTGGACATATATACGACCTTATATGAAATATAATTAATATCTCTCTGTATTAACATACGAGTATTGTGGGAAGAAGCCAGGAAATGACTCTTCATAGGTACCGATAGTAAGTAATCAATAAGTATATTTGCGTGTAACGTTGGTGTCATTGTAATTTACGAATCCCGATCTTTTCTGTTTTTCTTCATCTCCCGCGACGCGACTCGACTCTCCTCCGAATTCCCTCGTCTCTCCCGGGACACTTTCGAATCCATCCTCTTGAGAAATTCCACTCGTTCCCTCGTTCTCTCCAGCTCTGGAAGAAAAGGGAGAGAGCGAAAGGGGGGGAAAGGGGGCCGAGTCGCGTCGAGGCTACTTTTTTCTCCGGGCGCTCACGCGCGATTATCGAATTCGCATAGAATACAATATATATGCCGAAGTATATATTTATGTATAAAAACAAAAAAAGGAAGCTCTGGCAT
Organism: Ormyrus thymus; assembly: GCA_035582935.1. Classification (NCBI taxonomy): domain Eukaryota; kingdom Metazoa; phylum Arthropoda; class Insecta; order Hymenoptera; family Ormyridae; genus Ormyrus; species Ormyrus thymus. The sequence goes on along the minus strand of JAWWEM010000010.1, from coordinate 18,252,896 downwards.
TCTCCTTATTATTTCCATTGACTGGTCAATTTTTCGATGAGGCTCTATAGTGCTTTTGTATTACGTTATATATTATATATTGAAAAAAAAAACACGTTACGATGAGACTTTATATATAATATGAGTATCATATACTGCTGTGCTTTAGATTTATCGTACATAAATATAAATATATATTAAAATTAAAATATATTTATATATATTAAAATTAATTTTTTATTTACAAAGCAATAAAATAAAAATAATTTAAAAATTTATATTCTTTGTTTTCTTATTTATTGTCTTGCATACATATATATCATTTCATTTCACTTCATTTCTCTGTATTGGTTCGCATGCATTCTTTTCTTTTTTTTTTTCTTTTTTTCTTTTCCACCGCTGCTCGGCGCAGACACCGAAAGCACGATGCCGTACTTAATCAAATAAGCGGGGAAGCAGCGGCCGCGCTGTTTTTCCATTGCTTCCTCGCGTCGATCGTTGCGGAAAAGCCGCTTGTGAAATCAGGCGAATCGGAAGCTCGACCAGAGAGAGAGAGAGAGAGGAGCGAAGCAAAGCTGGTAAACGCCGCGCGAAAGCTCTCGCGGCGCGCTCGTCGACGCGCGAATCGGCCTCCTCCTGTTTATTTTCCAGCGGCGCGAACGCGAGGAAGACAAACGAACTAGACCGCCTCGAGTCTCGGAAACCTAAAGCAATATCGCGCCGACTTTGCAATAAGCTCGTATATCTTCCCCCCCCCCCCCACCCAGATGAGATTAACTCGAGCGAGAAGGCAAATCAATTATCATCGACTCGGAAGCTTCGCTCGGTGCTCGATCCTTGCGGTTCGCTCGCGTCCTTTGTTGATTATTGTTGTTGTTTCAAGCTAAAACGGCAAAAGATGACTTTCGTGAGGCCATATCAAAGCTTTCTGTGATTTACGAAGACTGATCTCGTCTCTTTTTATAAGGGAAGAAGGGAAAGTACGTTTGATCGAGCGAACAATCGATAATTAAGGGAAAAAGATATGATGAAACTAAATCGAAGGCGAACGGGGTAACTTTAAAAAAAAAAAAAAACATAAAATAAAATAAAAAGAAACTGTTCATTTCGGCGCGGAGAACGGCATCGACGCGACGCCGGAAGCTTCCAAAAGAAAACGTTCGCGGCGGAGTCCTGCGCGAGTCGACGAGGCGAGCGGACGAGAGGGAGAGGAGAGCAGGAAAAGAACGGGATAAAAAGAGAGTCCGTGCATCGATCGGGAGCTCAGACGGACGAAAGTTTCGGGCCGCGGCCACTTCCCGGGCGCTTAGCCTCATTCGATTTCCGGCGCGGCGGTCATCGTCGTCGCCGCATCCGGCCCCTTCCACCCTCCGTTCATTCGACCCCCCGAGCGCATCGTATCGCAGACGCGCGCACGCACACACGTGCACACACGCGCTCCTGCCAACGTCAAGTGCATAAGCGTAAGCACAGCTGCGACGCGTCACCGGGGCGTGCATCCACAACAAGCTTGCCAGCTTTTCTCTCCTTTCTGTCTTACGCGAGCTGATGTCGTTTAGCCGAGGAAGGAATGCACGAGGAATCGGGAGAGCGGGAGAAAGAGAGGTTCTCCAGTGCTACCAAACGATAGAAACACAAACGAAGCGGCGGATCGATGGTAAACGTTTCGAGGGACGGAGAAGGGATGCGGACTCGCTGTTATTATAAAGCCCAGAGAAATAAGAGTTTAATAGAGAGATCATTGATGCAGTGTTTCCTTTTATTTAGGCGGGGAGAGAATACAGAGTGAAAACAAATGCTATAAATTGAAGCTAAACAGAAAATATAAAATAAAATAGAGATGCACAGATTAAAACTAATTAAGCAGATGTCAGTGTCTATTTAACGGATGTTGTAAGACTCGAGAAAAAAATGCGAGAGAGAGAGAGAGAGAGAGA
>JAWWEM010000010.1:18218799-18245056 GCA_035582935.1 Ormyrus thymus | reverse complement strand
GAGCCTCGAGCCTCCGCGCCGCGTCGTGTAAACAAACGAGCCGGCGGCGGGACGCGACAAGCCGAGCTCCCCGGGACGTATAGGTTTGCGCAGCTTCCGCCTCCCTCGCCGGCCGAGCTCGCAAATCTCATCAGCTGCGACGGCGGACACCTACACGGCAGGAAGGGCGAAGCGGCTCCGTTTTTGGAGGCGGAACGTATGCGCCGCCGTCGCGGTTGACAATGATTGATTTTCCGGCGATCTATACGTGACGAATGAATTTATTGCCGACGGGGGGTGGGGGAGCCGGATAATCGCTCGGAATACGAGCGACGTGAGCGAAATGAGCCTGGAGATAATGAGCTGCGCTGCGCTGTAGAACGATTTTGGGGATCGGCTAGTCGAGAGTTTTGGTCGACAGAATTGGCGAGCAATTTTTATGAGCCATTTTAAGCTCGCCAATGTATCCAGCACTTTCGTTCCTGCAGTAAATTAAGGATCGATTTCATTCGCAAGAGTCGCAAAGTACGCTGTAAAGTCCGACTGCGCCCCCCGCCTCCCAAAGAATCCTGCAACCTTGCCCTGAGCACCGCTGAGTTCAAAGTTCAACGCCCACAAGTTTCCAGTCCGCAGCTCGACAACAAACTCGGAAATCCTCGTCGCGCGAAGACACCACTCGCCACCGTCGACCCGAGTCCTCGGCTACATCCTCTGCAGCGGCAGAGAGAAAGAAAAAGAAAAAAATCCAGCCGCCGAAACCGAGCGCTCGGGGGTTGAGAGCCGCTGCGCCAGGCAGCCCTCTCTCCCGGTGCAACGAACGCCCAGACGGCCCAAGGAGAAGGGCGGCAGCGCTCCTCGCTCGAGGGGGGCTCGAGGGCTCCTGCAGCGCGCGGCGGCTGAGCTCGGCTGCGTGTCCGTCTGTCGGTGTGCGCGCGCGTACTTTTGAGCCCCGGCGAGGCCGCCCCGTACAGCGAGACCGGCCCCAGACCGAGGGATTGCAATTGCGCAAACAACGCCGGATTCCTTTCGCGAGGACGACGGAAGCTGCTGCCTTCGTAATTGGAGGATTAGTCGGGAGCAGGGGGGGCTCGGGTTAAGGGCAGATTATTGCCCGTCGATGAGCGATCGAGCCGGACGCGGCGAGCGCTCGTTCTTGTGCTCGACGGTGACGCGTTTGTTTTGGAAAATTAAGGAGTAATAGCGAGGCATGTCCATTATTTCTAAGGCGACGGTTGCCATGACTGCCTCCCCCGGTTTTTCCATAAAACGCACGAGGCACTTTGCATACTTTTCACTTCCTCGCTGGAATATCGTGTTTACGCACTCTGAAATTTTAACGCCCGACGCAGAGACGCTCGGCTCCGCGTTCGCCGCAATCGAGAGATAAAACGTTATTTTAAGGACGCTTCAAAGACAGCGCGGAGCTTAACGAGCCATTAGCAATTCCAATTGCGTTAAAACACCAACTCGACAATTCGATCGGCTCTCCATCTAAATATATGTTTATGCAGATTCGGCGTTATCAAATATTCGAAAGAGGACGAGAGCCTGCGGACGGGAGTTCAGTCAACCCCCGGCCCGCAACTCGAGCTCGTGCAACATTTATTTACTCCTCCACTTTTCGATCCCCGCGAAAGTTCGCGGCGCTCCCGAAAAAATTGCAAAAAGCGCGAGTCTGGCCTCTCCCGTCCGCCATAAGAAATCCCTTTAATATCAATTGGAGCTTTCCGAGGGGGAGAGAGAGAGAGGACTCGCCCCCTCCTCGAATCTCTGTCTGGTCTGGTGCAGGCATCTCTCTCTCTCTCTCTCGCGGTCGTCATGGCAACGCGCTCACCCAGGAAACCCAGGCACACACAATGTTTCTGTCCCTCTCTCTCGTTCTCGCGGCCATTCTCTAGCTTCCTCCCTCGCCGGCCGGTCTGCTGCTGCTGCTGCTGCCTCGGTTCATCCACCTCGCTCTCTCTCCCCAGGCCGCCGACGCCGCCGCCGCCGCCGCTGCAGGAGGGTGGCGCGGCGCTGCAGCAGCCGACGCGACGAGGAGCGGAGCTGCCGCCCCCGAAAGCCACCCCCTAGCTCCGTCTGTCTCTCTCTCTCTCTCTCTCTCTCCGAGCCGGGTATAACGACCGATAACGCCGGCCGGCGAGAGACGCTGCCGCCGATGCTCTTCCTGCTCCTGCTACTGATGTTGCTGCTGCTGCTGCTACTGCCTATCAATCGAGCTCGCGGAGCTCGCTTTTACGAGGGATCGACTTTTTACAAGCTGCTTTTTTTAACGGGCCTGACGATGTTTAGTGGGTAAGTAATTGACGGGGCAAGAAGGGCTTGTTTACTCAGCAACGCCGTAAGGATTGATGCTTCTTCGGGGGTTTTTTTTTATCAAGCCCACGGCGTGCTTGGTGTATTTAAATGAATGGCTCTATTTGTGCTGTCTTTATCGCGCGGAAAATTTTCGAAAATTTCCTTTAAACATTTTTACAAAAGCGCACAATTCCTTTTCATTAGTCGAAACAAACAGTCGGAATGACGTCTTATTACTTATTGCTCTTGCATTCTTCCAAATTTTCACTCACAATCAGAAATCAAGCTGTCACATCGCGCGAACGTTTAGAAACGTCCACTTCCCCGGCACCGCGATTAATCTCCAAACGCACACGAAAAACTCGAGTAGACGGGAGCTCCCGATATTGCTCTCCCCCTACGAAACAATACACGAGCGAATACAGTGTGCCCAATTGTATAGCAGGGACGGACGAGCCGTAAGCTTCGGAGATCCGTCTGAGACGAGGATCTCGCGACGTCGAGACGGGGCTGTAATATTACTGACTTTGCCGCTCTGCCTCTGGGGTCCAGATGTGCGTCTGGCCTGGTCGAATCGATGCATAGCTTGCTTGGAATACCAATGGGAGGACGCAGATTTGGGGAACTTGCGAATTTAAGTAGGTGATTTGGTAGGCGAGGGGAGGAAAGTTTTTTCCGAGGGGGGAATACATTAAGATTTGACTTTTGGAAGAGAGTTCGACAGCATCGAAGTATAGATATTTTTTGAAGCAGGGTTCAGCATTCAAAATGACATTGCAATTTTAATTCAAGTTTTTCAAGAACTTTAGAGCACGGCACTTACTTTAATTATATTCACCGCATTATATTACTATTCTTTAATTAAAATCTTAATGAAAAGAGTCGTGTATACAAATTTTTATTTACACCGCGCAGTCAAAAGAATGGAATAGGCAAAGCTCCACGCTCAGTCTTTCGCTTTGCGGCGCTTCCACGCCATACTGCAGAGTCGCATTAATTTTCCTAGCCAAGTACAAGAATAATGGATTTACTTTACACAGAAATGTAAAGTCGAGGGGCCTTTGTGGAGCGGTCTGAAATATTGAAGAGGCTCTCGCCTCGCCTCTAATTGAAGTTGTTTGCAATTTCACGTCAAAGAAGGCAATAATTAAATGGGTCTCTCGATAAGACTCAGCCGGATCCATCTCTGCAGTAGATAGTTTAATTAAACTAAATGCTACGCGAACGTAGCTCTGATTAGTACTTCGTTGTTGAGAATAGATCCAGTCTCGTTGGAAAGTATTTTCATTTTGATCGATGAACGTGTACAGAAAGCAGATTAAAATTATAATAATTTCGAGATACATTTATGCTGAAACGACAAGGCTAATTTTCAAATAACCTGCAGAGGATAAAGGTTAAGCTAATAATAAAGCCCATATACATAAAACTACAACGCCAAATTTAATAAACTCTCGAGTGTTCCACCAAAAATGCGCCGATTTCATTAAAGTGCGACAATCTTAAAAATACAAAATTACAAGAAGGGAGAGAGAGAGAGAGAGCTTCCATCTCCTCGAGGCGCGCAGCTCCGCCGGGGTCGAAGTGCTCAAAAATTCATCCAATTCGCGAATAACGCCGGGCATAATGCAACTCGCAAATCAGACGCTCCACGGCCTGGAGTAGGAGTCGCGCTTATTAAAGCCGGCGGAATATCCTTCCTGCAGGCAATTTTCGTTCCCCCCCCTCTCGAGGAGCGTATATACCCGCCGCGCCTCGGATATTCACGAAAAAGGGAACGAGAGCCTCTCGCGGGAGAGCGTCGGTGCCCGACGACGACGCAGCAGCAGCAGCAGCCTCGCTTTTGTGGAGATTCAGACCTCTTTCTTATATACGTATATACTCTCGCCCGCCTCGCGGATTTAGCCGCGTCGGAGAAAATGAAGCCCGCCGTTTTTCACGCTTATTGCCGCGCGGCTTCCTTGTTCGCCTTCTCCCCTTTTTTTTTCTCTCCCCGAGAGCTGCGCTGATAAGTTCACTTCCCTCGGGGGTTTGACTTTCGGCTGATCTGCTTTGTGCCGGAGCTCGACGGCTGCTTCTCGCGGCGGCTGATGGCCCGGGACTTTAATCGCTCGACGGAGATTTCTGTTTTTATGAGGTAGTAAGACGGCTGAATTGCATTTGTAACGCTTAATGAATAAAGATTACGAGAGGACTTTGTGGATACTATTTGGGTTGTAGGAATGGCGGCGTTTAGTTGGAGCGGGGAATGAGGAGTGTAAGATGTTGCCAAGTAGTACAGGTCACATTTCAAAACTATGATTAAAGTGCTTCTGCATACATTTAAAAGCGTTCAATAATGACAGAGAATGAAATAAAGTGATAATTATAAACTGTTTACATTTTTAAATATCAATCATTGGTCTTGAATATTTTTACAGATCCGCCGTGGAATTGTGCAGCTGGAAGAGTTGCGGTACAAGATGTCGTCGACCTCTGCATTCGTTCGCTTCAGCCTCTGCGTCTCTTCATTCAAAAATCGATGCCCCTGGAACAGAAAAAGAATATCACTTTACGTCCTTCCTCCGCAATCTCGCTCATTTAAGGCTCGCGCCGCAGTACATCCGTCTCTACTTTCAGCGCCTCCCGAAAATCCCCGTCCTCCCGAGAGAGCACCTAATTCCGGCATTTTTCAAAAGCCGCGTTATCAGAAAAAATGAAGCCAATAATCGCCGCTCCCGAGCTATTTATCTCCCTGCGCCGCCTCGGATTTTTTCGCCCGGTCCCTTCGCAGACGGAGAGCGTGGCGGCGGCGGCGGCGGCGGCAGCGAATGATCGAAATCAGAAGGAGGGCGGCCCCCCCCTCCTCCCCCTGGGGGGAGGCGGAGGGTGAAATCTGAAAACGGCGCGCGAAGTCCCTTTTATCTCGCTGCGGCCGCAGACAGAACGGCGCGCCGGGCTTTTAGCCACGCCCTTCGGCGAAGCTCGCCGAGCGCGCCGGGCGCCCTGTATTATATAGACTAATCCGGAGCTTTTCCGCCCTCTGCCCCCCCCCCCCCGCCGCGCCCTTCTGGGATTTGCGCCCTGGGTTTTTGGGCCTTCTTCCGCCGGCGAGGATTAGCGGATCGCGGCCGAGATAGCCGGTGGCCGATGCTCGATTCGACCCGAGATAGACGACGGACGGTCGCGATTATTGTTGGCTTAACTTTAAGGGCATTGATTTGTTTGGATTCCTGGCTCAAGAGCTTTTGGAAGGAGAAGCCAGCTGGTCCAGTGAAGTTCGTGGCGAAAATTTCAAGCTAATCTAAAATACAGAGCCAATCCTTTGAACCTAAGCGAACACACCCTGTACAGCAAGAACTGATATCCTAAAGAAAAAAAAAAGAAAATTCAAAATCTTCGTCTAACGAAAAAGCTCGTCCCCGCGGCGGTCCCCGAATCCTGCCCACTTAGCCCTCGGCGCGAGGCTCCGAGCTGCACTTTAAAGAATGTTCCCGGGCCGCGCGGCGGAGCAGCAGCTTGGTCCCGGTAATCGTCTGCTTGGCGCGGGTCGATATACGCCGGCAGCCGGCGGCTCTTATACGCGGGACGCGGAAACGAAAACACGCGCCGCGCGGCGTCCCCCCCCTCCGGGACGGATATATAGATGCATTCCTGGCCAAGAGAGTACATTGTTCCAAGGGAGCGGGCGAGAGCCTTTTTGCCTGGACTCGCAAGAGATGACGGCTTTTAGCGCGAGTTGATATATATGAGCCTCCCCCCATCCCCCTCCGCCCCGCATATATCCCCGGAAAAATGCTATGAAATGAAATGGGCTCTGAAAGCGTTCGACGGGGGCGTACGGGGTAATTGGCGAAATACGGTGCTTTTTGCGAGAGCCGATGGGATATTCGAAAATTGAAGGCACGGCTTTCGGAATGCTCGACTTTTTGTATATTATTTAGTGTCGATTTGATGCGGGCTCGCTAATTTAACACGAAAAGAACACGGGTCACTCTACGCATGTAAATTAATACATCGTTAGCAAGCCAAGCACGCTTTGGCTAATACACCCCGGATTGAACTCAAGAAATGTTAAAAATCCCTCTTCTCCGGGCAAACAAAACAGGGGCGAACCGCAATTCACGCGCAGCGGGCGCCTCGCGCTCGCAAAAACGAGAAGCGCCAGCACGCAAGCTCCTTTCAGCGGCGCAGCCGCGGCGAAATTCACAGGCGGCGGCTCTTCGGAACTCCAGCCCCCGCAAGAGCCGCTGTTTTCGTAGCCGCGCGCCCCGCGCCGGCAGACGGAGCGACTCCACGCGGCTCGCCACGCTTTCCTCCCGCGCGCACACACCTGCAGCGCTCTATCGATTGCGCGCCGAGAGCGCGAAACTGTCCTAGGACACTGTACACTCTTTCTCCCGCCCTCGGCGGTCGTTTCTTTGTCTCCGCCGGGCTCGGCGCTTCGCCCCGGCGCGGAAATTCGCCGCTTCCGCGAACCTTACGTGCGAGGCGTCGTTGTTTCTCGAAGGCGCGAGGGCCGCGCTTTTTTGTCGGTTTCTTTTTTTTTTGTTCTCGAGCGGAGGGCTGATAAATTGAAAATTCAAAACAATCGAATCACCCGCGAAGCATCCGTTACTACGCGGCTAAAAAGTTGGACAATTAACAAAGCGAATAGCGTCACGCTCCGCGAGCGAAGCCACCTCGAACGGGCAAATAAATCAAGGCACACCACGTATATCTATATCTATATCTATATATATACGCGGTGTACAGCTCGGTGCAAGTCGAGCTTCGCCCCGCAAGACAAACAGGCAACAATCGCGCCAGCTAATTAGCCCGCGCCGTACGAAACGGGTAAAAATCGAGAGACGAGCTCTCTCGCGGCGCCGGGGTCCCGGTAGGGGTGCCGGGTAGAGAGAGAGAGAGAGAGAGAGAGGAGGCCGGGAGGGGCGGCCGCTGCCGGCTGCGCCGCGGAGAGGGAGCTCGCCGGTTCATCCACCTCGCAGCAGCTCGAACCGCTGCAGAGAGGGTGCGATGCCCTGCCGCCGTGCGCGGCGAACTCTCCGGCTTTGCAGATTCTCTGGGCCGCCCCGGCTCTCCCCAGGGCTCCATGGACACTTTAAAATGCCCGCCCCCTCCCCTCGCGGCCGCTCTCTCCCTCCCTCTCTCTCTCTCTCTTTGTTTTCGATGCCTTTTATCGGGATCGGGATGTGTGTTTCCGATGCCTTTTCCGGACGGATTTCTCGTGCAGGATACTGGCTTTATTGGCGGAGTCGTTTCGTAAGGGTGCTTGCTTTTTTCGCGCTCGCTCAGAGTCCCTTATGAGTGCACTAAAATCAGACTGACGGCTGATGGTATTGCGATTCTATTCGATCGAAGCCCTTTGGTATAGTAAACTTGGAACATTTCAGCTACATCTTTATCTTGTTTTCGAATCCACGATTTTCCCTCGAATTTTTCGCCAGACTGCACTGCGCCGCGCTCGCGACGAGGCCGCTATGCGAAATCGGCTGGGCGCAGCGATGGAGTGGCTCGCTCGTTAGCCGCGGTCGCAGCGAATAATCAACTTCTCCCGTCTCGCCGAGTCTTTGTCGTTCGGCTCTTGCCGAGAGGCCTTTCGCAATTAATTTTATAACGATTGTTATTCCCCTTCTTTACGCTCCCTCTGCCACTGGAGTCCGCCGTCCGCCGAGGCGTGCCGAGATGCGCGGGATTTCTCTCTCTGCAGTACACCTCCTCGAGCAGACGATGCTGCTTCAACGAGTAATGGATATTTCAGGTATTCTTTTGTGGCGAATTTAGAAGTCGATATGGATTTCATACTCGGTGTTCAAGGAACCGTTTGTGCACGGAAGTATCTTTCGGGGAGAGCAAGCCAAATTGAGTTACAACTGCAGCCGAAGCTTTAACATTTATAATCCCCGTAATTTTCGAACATTCGTCGCGGTGGAAAGCGAATCCGCGCAAAAGCCATTATCATCTGCATCCCTCCCCGATCCGGTTAAATTTCATTAAAACCGCACAAATAATCCCGAGATCGCGTTCCGCGAAAAAAAGCGTAAACATTTAAGCGCGCCGTCGTCGGCGCGTCCGCCGACTCATTCGTCCCTCGAAAAGAGGAAAAAAATAGCAATAATGAAAAGCTAAGCCGATTACTTTGGAGGGAAGCACTCAGCGCGTCAGGTATTAATAACGTAATTCCGGGTCCAGACTCGCGAAAAAAAATCCCCGCGAAATGAGGTTTCGCGTCTCCCTGTCTCCCTCCATCTCTCTCCTCCGAAAGGAAAGAAAAAAGAGGAACCTGCCGGCTTTTTCCTCGTGCAGCAGCGGCAGCAGCTCGCTCCGGTCCGCGACTTATCGATCTTTTCTCTCCCCCCCCCCCGGTCCCCCGCTCTCCCTCCCAGCTTTATTCCCCGTTCGTGCTCAGCGTTTCTCTCTGACGCTCCGCGCTCTCTGGATCCATTAGCGGCGATGCCCGTAATTCACGGGACGCCGCGCAGCCAGGCAGGCCTGGGGGATGCTGTCGGGCTTTTCTCCGATTGCCGCGCGAAGGAGGAAGGAGCCCCCCCCCGGGGGGGAGTGGGGGTGGTCTGTAAATGCGAGCTGCAGTTTTAGTACCCCGGCCGGCGTTAATTAAGCTGCGGTTTCGCGCCGCTTTCGGCCCTTTGTAAATGATGGGTGGCGCGCGCGCGGGGGATTGCAGGCTGTTTTCGGATTTTCGACACGGCCGCGTCGTCCGTTCTTAATTCGAGGTTGAGGAAAGTTTGATTGGGCTCTTCTTCGATATGATTGGGAATTTCAAACGCGATACTTTGACTGGATGTTTGTTAAATTTGTAACATTACTTGACTCTTTTATTGATTTTTTTTAAATTTAAAATGTGGTTTGTACAGTATAATATGGCGTTTTGATTTTACGTACTAAAAATTATAATAGAGTGCGCCATTTAAGGGGAGTTTACATATCAATTCAATTCATTAAACTGGACATTACCGGGACATTAAACCTTTTGTGCATAAAAGGGAAATGAAACAGCGATACTATCGGAACGTACCTTATTTTACAGACATTATTCCTTTTTGTCCCCATGAATATTAATGCGCGCGCATTTACATTCGCGCGTTATATTTGTTTGACCTTCGCTTTTACCCGCAATTAGCAAACTCATTATACTCTCCCGATCTAATATAACAAAAAAAAAAAACATTAAATTATTTCACAGCATAAATAAATGAATTATCCACCGGGTTGTTGCAGGCACAGGTCATCGAGGCAGGTGCCGCTACGCCCGGCTTCCCTTACCCTCCCCTAAAAGCTCCTCTCTCCCTCGGCGCGAAAAATAATTAAGTTGACATTGCCCATTAATTAACACGGCAATATCGTCATCGCAGCAAGGCGGCTTAATCGCGTCAATTAGCGACGCACCGAGAACCCACAAAGAACGACTTATCGGCGACGCGCCGCGAGCTCGCGATCCGTCGCTCTCGCTCGATATCGCCCGGCAAACAGTCGCGGGCGCAAGTAGACTCCCGTTTTTTTTCTCTCTCTCTCCTCGCGCCCGTCGAAAATTCCCGGTGCGCGACCTTCGCCGGCCGGCTGACCACTTTGGAGCGAGGCTGACAGCTGCGCCGAGAGCACCTGCCCGGGCAGACGCGCCGCGCGCGAAAAAAAACGCGTCGGCCGCCGCTTTCGGATCGCGGAGCCTTTTCGTAATGCCGATACTCGAGAGCGATGTACGCGGGCGCACGCGCCGGTTTATTTAAGGACGATCTCTCGCTCTCGCCCCGAGGTTGCAACGGCCCGGTTAGGCCTGATTAGCTTTCTCCGGGATGATGGACGGGCACTGCTTGTTTTGAGCTTGATTGGGTGCAACGGTGGGGTTGGAGGAGGATGGTAAATTAGCGAGGTTCATTGGATTGGAATTCGGCGGTGGGCTTGAGAGGTATACAGCTTTTTTTACTTTGGAAGAATGTTTGGTATTTTACAGCGAAACAATTGAGGGGATGATATTTTGTGTAAATCTTTCCACGATATGTTTCTGCCTGATGCGTGGTGTTATAACGAAGAATTTTATAAGATGGCGTAGAATGATTTTTTTTTCACATTAATTTTCAAGCCGATATTGGAAAAAATTTCAAAGTTCTAGAAGAATAGAATTTCGTATTTCACATTCCGAACTATGTGGGAATAAACATTCGACATGCCTTTCTTTGGAAATTGACTTTTCAAAACTTGTCTATTAGAATTTTTCTCTCCAAGGATCTCTTTTTCGATACGCTTTTTCTAAATTACAGCATATTATACAAAACTTTTTAAAACTTTACACCTGGGAAAGGTTATTTACACTCGTTTACACTACTACAGAGACCCTCGCATGTTTCAGTCCCACAAAAACCTTTATTTTGTTTGAAATTGTAGCAAAACAAAGATTTACAAGAAATATATGCCACTTTCTGTTTGTCGATCTCTGCTTGTCACGAAGAATTTTCAACAGCTTGAACGAACAAAGATTTTCGGAAAACTTTATTTTAATCGATATCGAACCAATAGCTTTTGAAAAATCAAACAATAAACTAAATGGACGCGGCTTCCTTGATATTTTTATAAAAAAAAGCGTATCTCAATGTCGAAACCGGCGACCCAATGAAACGCGCAAGACTCTCCTCGTAAGTGTACCAGTCGACGATACGTCACTTTGCGCACTTTGGCGCCAACGTCGTAAGTTGTAACGCAGGTTGCCGCGATCGCACTGCACTCCCAGTAATGGGGACGCCTGGGCGTCCACTTTGCGCTACGGTGCGCGTCGTGTCAGCTTTGCGCGAGCTGCGATAATTTTCAATTAGCTCATTGAAGAAAGCTGAAAAATTGTAATTCTGTGAAAATTACTGCAGGCGCTAATAGCTGCTCTTTGCGAGAGAATAGACTGAAAATGTAGGCTAATTGTGTGCGGCTGCTTTCGCCGTTGGAGAAAGTATATTCCAAAATGTTCCGTAACAAACGACCGATCGTCCATCCGCCGATGAATCGAACCCGTTCCGCTGATTAGCCCCGGAAACTTTCAGCCTCGAAATAATTTTTCATCTTTCACCCGAGCACCATTGAAAGTCCGGCTCGCAAAGCATTCGAATCCTTTCAGCGCCCCATCCACCCCGAACAAAAAAAAAAAAAACAGAAAAAAAACTCGTCCTCACAATGCGGAGCAATATCGTGATGATTCGCGCGAGCTCGTTTTATAAAAAAAAAAAAGAAAAAAAGAACCCACGCCTTTGACATAAAATACCCGCGGCGCTCTCGTCGCGCCGAGGCTCGCGTTTACATTGCGCGTCCGCGTCTGCTTTGACTCGCGCTCGTCCGTAATACACGGTTAGGATCGCCGGCCGGCAATCGTCGATATTGTTACAGCTACTGTGTACAAGCCGCGAGTGCGCCGATGTCGGCAGTGTAACGCGCGCAAAAAGCCGCCAGACGGGGGCGGCGACCGTGAGGCTGCTCCGGCCGAGGATAAGAGGGAAGGCTAAACAGTCGAGATGGATGAGAGATTGATTGATCGATCGAATGATCGCGGGCCGCGGCGCGATTAATGCTCGCTGGAATTTTCATTACGACGGTGAGTGATTACGTATGCAGGAGGACAATCATTTAAATTGCCGCGGTTCGTTATTAGTTTCTCGTTAAACAGTCCCGGGGATGAAGGATGGCTGCGGCGGGAGCTTAGTGCTAATGGCCACCGCCAGGAAGCGCGGAAGTGCATTACGGCGAGCCGCAGCAGCGAATTGTTTTCTAGTTCATAGTGGCGTTTGTAAAGACCAGCGGCGCGACGAGGGTCGAGGATGGCGATTAAGAATAAGAGTGGTTCCTGCTGATCCTCGAATCGTTCCGTTCCGCGGATAATTAATTAAAATTCACATCTGCCAGAGAGCGTAATATCGAAAGAGCTCCGCGCGCGAGAGTTTAACGGAATCGGATGAAAAAAAGCTCTCTCTCCGCGCCGTTTTCAAGCTCTCCATCCCAGTCGCGGCAGATTCCAGTCGAGCGGACGTAACGCAAAAACTCATCGCGGCTCTCTCTCTCTCTCTGCGCTCCGTAGTTTGAAAAAGTTCATCAGGGAAAGTGGGTTGGCCGCCCACATATCGCGCATCGCGACTCGATAAACAAAAACCCCGTGCAATCGCGGGCAGCAGCGGCAGCAGGAAGAAAAAAAAGGAAGCATCATTCAGCCCCAGCAGAGCCTCGCTCTCGCATACACACGAAGCGAGCCTCCGCTCGTAATCAGCGGCTCGGATCTATCAGCATCCGGAGGGAGCGGCGCACAGGCAGGCAGGCGGCCCTTTCTCCTCTCCGCTCTCGGCAAGGGGTTGCTTTTAGCGGCCTATCGCGGGGCTCCCAGGCCAGCGGCCTCTTTCGTTATTAGCGACGAGCGGCGCGGCGCGCGGCCTGCTTATATTTACGCGACGCGCGGCGGCGATCGACCCGTTTGTTATCGCCTCCAGCTAGGCCGCGCCGCGATTTCTATGCAACGAGGAGAGCGAGAGAGAGAGAGAGCAGCGCGGCGCTCGCATGAATTATTCATTGTTTATGATTTGCGGCTGATTCGACGTTGTTTAGCGTAATGGCCGCTCTCGCACAATAGGCGCTTTTCCAAATTTCGACCGAGCCGAGAGCTGCGCGCGCTACGGATATATCGGCCGTGCGGCTCGACGGCTTCGGCTCGCGTCAACGCGGAAGTGTAAACAATTTTCAGTCGGCAGCTGCTTCGGAAATAACGCAAAATCAAGAGAGCCAGACGGCGGAGCTTCCGCGAGGCGGTGTCTGGGCAGCCGCCCACAGTCGAAAAGAGCAAGCCGCGGAGACGCGTCGAGGAATCGAGGCCCGCGATCGCCGATCTCTCTCGTTATCTGGGCTCGCGGGCCGTTTTTATCCGCCTCCTCGGCGTGCCCGCACCTGCTCGCGATATTGACAGTCGGCTCCGCGCACCTGAAAGCAAAGCTCCGGCAGCTGCCCGGGAGCTCTGCGGGCCTCGTTACGCCGCATTTACATGTGGCTTTGTTACATCTGCGCGTACGTACGCGCGCGTGTGTTATATTCGCAGGGACGTTCTCGGGCGGACGAGGTCGTTAACCGGGACGGGAGAGCCGAATGGCCCCGAAGTGCTCCGCGGCTCTGATGGACGCATTGATGCTCTCTCGGCCGAGTGTATGACGGAGGGAGTCGCCGCTGTGCCCAAATGTTGCTATTTCGATTTACGGCCAGGGGATTAGCGCGGCGATACGCGGGAAGAGTTTTTTCTTTTTTTACGGAGCTGCCGCCTCGACGGGACGGCGTGATTTTTTTTTCGCGACGAAAGGGGAAAATTTGGGTGCGATTGAGTTTGCGGCTGGAAATGGGAAGGAGAGTCGGGTTTGGATTCGGCGAGTTTTGAATATTTAGTTGTAATAAAAAGGGATTGCGAATTAAAATACGGTGTAATAAACTCGTGGAGTGTATATTCAATCCTGCTTTTGTTGCTGGGGGATATTCAAAGGAACGAATTTATGCTGCTCGGATTTATTCATTGCTTTTTCATTTATCGGGAAAATAATTGTTTTTTACGGCTACGAATACGTTAGCGAGTAGATAGGTAGGAGTAATATATCGACCAAACATTTAAATGATTCATTTTATTAACTTTGTCGACATTAAATTTCGCTCCATCATCATTTATAGAGGTGTTTTTTAGTATCGTTGTTTTTACATAAAGTGATGAATATGTTATAAACAGCATCGAAAACTTGGTAAATTTTGAAATCGACAAGTTCCTCTTTTTCGAATTATTCCCCAAGTTCTTCTTCTCAATGCAGACGTTGAATAAAAATTTAAAAGAAGTTTGCATTAAACTTTTCATTACTTCGAGCGTAAATTTAAATTCAGGTAACAAAAAGTTAAATAAAATTCTTAAAATTTTCCATCGGCTTTAGTGTTATTGCTTCGTTCCGTAAAAGGAAAGTAATATTACAAGCTAAATGTATTCCACCCACGTATCGAAAGTGTTTTTTAAAAGTGCATAGTAATTCCAATTGAAACTATTGCTGTAATAACCAACTTTCCGTAATTAAAGGAAGCCCATTTCAGAGTCTACGTTCCAAATTTAGTCCTAAACTATTAATAACGCGATTAACAAGATGCTAAATTTTCATCCAAATTATGAAATATTATCTGCCATTATTAGTAATGTGAAAAATTCTATTGAAAGCTCATCCAAAAATTCCTGCTACTTAATCATCGATTAACCACAAACAATTATTGCCCTTTCTCCACGCTCACTGCCCAAAATCAATACTGTGCGCGCATCAAAACTCGGTCGCAAATCGAGCCAACTGTAAACCCCACTTAAATTACCCTTGCATTAGTCACGCGCGCCGCGCCAGAAAAAAAAAGAAAAAATAATTCACGAACACATTATTCCCTCGGCGGAAATCAGTTTCGAAGGCCTCGTTTCGACGCTCGCGCAGTCGCCGCCACGCCGACAATGGGCGAACTCTCCAAGTTGCTCGTCGCGCGAGCATAAAAGGCCGTCGCCGCCGCCGCGCCGCAGCTATCGGACGGACTGCTCGCGCGTTTGACGGATCGACTTCGCCGAGCGTAAAAACGGCGAATAATAATGATTATAACAATAATGAGAGCGCGCGCGGCGCGGTGGAGCGAGGGGTAGGTCGGGAGACTCGGCGCTGACGAGCGAGGGTCGCTGACGTCGTCTGCCGCGTCGTCTCCCTTTTTCCGCCGGCGCTCGGCGAGCCCGACTGTATTATACGCCTTCTTTTTTCGCTCGCTTTTTCTTAATATGCCGCTGGCCGGTCTCGGTTTTACGCCGCTGCCTCGCCGGCCCTTTTTGTAGCGTCTTGTTTGAACAATGGAGGTTTCGTTTGCCGGGAATGGTTGGGTCTTGATTAAGCGTTAGAGCTTTATTAGATGTAAAGGGGAGGGGAAAAAATTGACTGTCAAGAGGTTGTTGTTCTCGCAATTTAATAAGCGAGAGATTATACTCGATGTATATACTCTTTCTTTGTACAAACAATTTTCTCGAAATAATCGAAAAACTTTAAAAAAAAGGGGTTTTTTCAGTTTCAAACGAGGCAGCAGAATCGTGCTTTTAATTAATAATTATTTTGTTTAAAATTGATCACCGCCAGTGTCGATAATAGCCAAACTAACAATGTCTAAGCAAGCAGCCTACGCAGTACATAGACTCCCCGTATTTTTACTGCCGCCATTGTCTGAGGACTTGCGGCGGGCTGCGCGCGAAACAGAGATCGGCACTAAGCTCTCTCTCTCTCTCTCTCTCTCTCTCGGCCTCGTCTGCTGAATATTTCAGAGCGCAATTTCGCATCCCTCCGGCCCGAGCTTCCAACGGCGGCGAAGCCCTTCCCGGTTATCCTGCATCTCCGTCTCGCCTCGCCGGGGAAATATACAACGAAAATAATAGCCCTTTCCCCCCGTCGTCGTCGACGCAGACGTCGACGCCGCGCACACGCACTCGCCTGAAAATTCACGCGAGAGCGCTTAATTCCTCTCCGATCGCTGGAAAAGCGCGTCCGCAGGTGCGATTCGAACCTCTTCCGGGCACTCGTTCGCGCGACGGTTCCCTCTGGGCTTGTCGCGGATATCGCCGGGCTCCTCCGGCTGGTGTTTACGTTCCTGCTCGTTAATTCCGGACGATGCAGCCGCCTTTAGTCGGCCGAATTTCATAATTTTACCTGACGGCGTCTGCCAGATGACTTGCTCCGAGGTCCTTACGGTGATTTGTACTACGACTTTCACGAGCGAGTCGGCGGTCGTGCGTTCCTCTCGTGTTTTCTCGTCGGCAGCTGCCGTTCTTTTCGGATGCTTTCGATTTGGTCACTGATAATTTTACGATAAAACTCGGAATTGCCGCTTTACCTTATTCTAGCTGTAAAGAATAAGAGACTTTTAAAGTACATTATCGTCCTACGCCTGATGTAATTTGCATTTCTTACGGATCAGCAGTCGATTCAACGGAGAGCGAAAGATAATAATTAATCTGTTTTGCAAGTCGCAATGTCGCAGCCGAAGAATTATCGTCGTCAACAAGTACTCGGCGAACCACTCGCACGAAGCGAACAACAATAAAGCCCGCAAAAACAGATCAATACCCATTGCAAAAATATCCCATCCCACGGAGCAGAGGGCACTTATTCTAATAAACCTCGCCTTCCACCGGGCCGCGCATCGCCTCCTCCTCGGGCGGAAATTCCTCCGGGGGAGAGAACAACGCGAGCCGGGCAATAAAAAGGCCCAACAAAGCATCGGCGGCGGCGGCGGAGAACTTTCTAGCCAACGGCTGCGCGCACACGCACGCATGCACAGCACACGCAGTCGCGGGCCAGGCGCCTGTTACCCCGAGAGAAAGAGAGAGAGAGAGCTCCGAAGGAGCCGGGCAGGTGTCGGCGGCGCGTGGCGAGAGCGAGCCGGGCCACGTGCTCCGCGCGCGCCCGAACAGCCGACGAGCCGGCGGCCGGCCGACAGCTGAAAATAACCGGACGGATTTCTCGAGCCGAGCTCCTGCTAAGCGCGAGCACTGATTTTTCTTCGAGGTGGCTGTCGGGGCTTTTGCTCTTGCGGGACGGGTTTCGAGGTGCTGGAGTTTTTTTTTTTTTTTGCTTTTTTCTCGGCGCCGATAATGGAGCGGCGGTGGATTGACGGGCTTTGTTTCGGTTTTTTTTTTCGGGGTATTGTTTTGGGTATGGATTTTATTGTAACCGAAGAGGCAGGCTTTTATGTACGTAACTATATCTTAATAGAAACAGAATCTCTTAATAAATAAGCTAATTCTTCATATTCTCCTTTAAGTTACTTCACACATTTCACCGTTTTCAGAAATTTCACCAGCAAATTTATATACTTTATCCTTTTCACCTCACGAAAATTCCAGCAGCTTTACAAAAAAAAAAAAAAAAATAACCTTCCACCTGCCGACGCGCGTAATCTAAAATCGACGACCCAATCCCAGCGTGAAAATATGCACGAGTTCTCGGAAAAGCTCCTTTGCGGCAGACATCCTTTCAGCGCACTTCCCTCCTCGATTCGCTTTCCCTCCCCCCGCAGGCCTCCTCGAGCCATAACCGCTCAATTCGCGCGGACTGCGCTCAAGGACCCGCGTCTCGCTTCTTTGTCCGCTCCGCTTCCTTCTCCTCTCTGTATGCGCGGCTCAGCTGCCCGCCTCTCCGATCCGCTTTCGCCGCGGCTGCGCCGAATGAGATGTCGCCCCGGCTTGCTGGCTCGGCGAATAACGCTTGCAAATACACTTTCCGCCGCGGCAGCCGATTTCAGATCTGAAGCTTTTGATTCGCGCGTCGGGGTCGCGGTGGGGATGGGGTTTTTTTGGTGTGTGCAGTGTGATAATTAATCATGCTAGGATCGCGCTGCTCAAAGTTTCGGGGTTTATAAATGTGAGTTTTCCCTCTGAATTGCATTAAAATATCAACGAATCAAGTAATACGATGAAGTTACTCCCCATTTTATGTTCAGTAAATTTTGAAATTCTGCCGTAATTTAATTTCGAGAGTGTTGAGTATAAAAGATTTTACAAAACTATTTAAATATCCTCCCTTTACATTTGTACTGTATAATATTTACATGTGCAGAGAGAGATTAATTTCACGCTTATCTAACATCAGCGGCAATTCTTCACTATTCAGCCTGCTCTCAGCGATACTGTCAATCTCGCCCGTAAAAACAACAGGGAGATACGATAAGTCACGTATCAAAGCCTGTTCAGATTTGAAATTTCCAAAAGCCCTCCATTGGTATACACATACCTTTCACAAAACTACCACATCGGCGCAGACTCGCGAAGCATCGAAACGAAAAAATCCGACAAGGTTCCATTAATCCGCGGCAGGCCACTCGTCTGCCCGAAAAAAAAGAGAGACCGACTCGATCCTCTCGCGATTTAATTAAAAGCGCGCGCATTACTGCAAAGAAATATTCCCTCCGCCGGGGTATCGTCGCTTAAACTCGCCATCGGCCGCGACCTCGGCGAGGCAGCATTTCTAATTAAAACAGCCACTCGCCCGTACGTCCATCCCCGTTCGAGACCTCCCTCCCCGAGCATTAAATTACCGGCTCCTCCGAATCGACGCATCCGCAAGGGGTAGATTTTTGAGGGTTTCGAGCTTTGGGAGGGCCGCGGACTCCACCCACGCGCCTCTCTATTCACCGAATCTTCCCTCCTCCCCCCCCCCCCTCGTATTTCCCGTCCGCCAATTTCCTAGAGTACTTGGCAGTCTGTTTGCCCTCGATGGGAGAGAGGAAGTATTTCCATCATACGGCGGGCGAAGCTTTTTTTCGGCCGGACCCTCAAAGGGACTCGCGAATTCAAGTATTTGGCCGCTCCGGATCAAGGCTGAGCGGCATTTTTTTTTTTTTTTTACCTTTGCCAAAGACGAGAGGAACTGTACAGCGGCCGTTTGTTCTGTAAATATAGCGGCGAGCGAAAATTATGTGCTTTCGGGAGGATTATTGAAGCTCCGAGTGCTTTCTGATTCGAAGCTCGATAAATAGGATTTCTGTTAATTTCGTGTTCGCCCTTTAAAAGTAGATTTTTAAGTACTCGATGAATGTTTATAATTGAATATATTTATTTTATTAATAATTTTACGCGCTTTCATCCAGAATTCAAAGATTCGTATAGAAACTTTTAGCTGAGCAAACTTTAAAGTGCCAGCTTTAATTTGAGGAATACGAAATGAGCGCAGGAAACGAATTTCCTTTAATTAAAAACTCGTCAAAAGTCTTCGTACTAATGCAAACCATAATGACATTTCCAACTCCCCCCCCCCCCCCAAAAAAAAAGACAAAAATCCCCAGAATCTCCGCCTAACCCACCTTCCGCCTCTATTCACAATGAAGATATCCAATATCCCCCCCCAATTAAAGTTTATCATCGCGAGCGGCGAGCAAAAAAAAAAACCCGTCCATTCCCGCGGCCCGTAAAAAGAGCCGCCGGCAGTCGTGCAGACCCGAGAGCGGACTAAAGATACCGATGGGAGAGAGATATAAGAAAAGGTGCGCGCGCTCGGCTATAGACGGAAAAATGGTAAGCGGAGCGACATCGGTCAGCTAATAATAGTAATGACGCGCGAGCGAAAGGTGCTTCGTCCGTCTCTCTCTCTCGGGGATAAGAACCGAAGCGGAGAGGAGAAAGGGGGGGAGAGAGAGAGGAGATAACGCCCGACACCACCTGTCTCCTCGAGCCGCGTCGCCCGCATGCAGCCGCGTGCAGGCGTCGTCTTTAAGCCGGGCCCGCCAAGTGTCTTTCGAGGGTTCAGGCACCGCCGGCTTCCATTTACTCGCTGCTCCGCGCCGGCTTGTTTTCGTATTTCTTTTTTTGATGGATGATCGCTCTTTTTTTTTTTTTTGGTTTTTTTCCTTTTTAAAGAAAATGATAAAAAATACACGGTGGCTCGCTTCGGGGCGAGGGCGAAGTTACATCTTGAATTTATGCATTAGGCTTTGAAATTTTGGAGTTTAACTCTGCTCATTTTCATTTTGTATCCAATTCCTGCGTATGATTTCCCACGAGTAATTTAAACTTTGCGATTTCGAGCCTTTGTTATAATTACGCTGTAATGGTTTTAATAAAGCGGTGGAAACGTCGACTTCATTCAACGTGACAATTAGGACGTTCTGAAAGAAAAAAAAAACCGTTAACATTACAATCTCATCACGCGGATAAAAAAAGAAACACGCGCGGCAAACTGCATCAAGCTTAAAGACTGCTCTAATAAATTAAGCTCGAAGAGGGCCCTTCCCCCTCAGCGTTTTTCAACGCAAAAGGCGAGGCGCCCAGCTTCGCCGGGCTGCGGCTCTGACCTCGAGCGCGCTGCTCCTTCGAAAATTGCTTTGAAGACAACGAGAGCGAGGAGCCCGAGAGGATACTTCAAAGTACTCATTTCGGGAGCCGCGCGCGCGCGCGCGCGCCAAGCTGCGCATTAGGCAACGCGATTATATTCCCGGGGCTCGCAGGAGCGAGCGGGCGCTCCTGTTTCTCTTTTTCTTTACGGGCACAAAAACGCGCTGCTCGCCGACGGGGCGAAGTTTCGCAAAAATCTTCGCGGCTTCGTCGTTCGCAAACTCGGCCGCGGCGGCGAAAGAGGAGAGGAGAGCGAGCTTAGGCGGTTTTGAGAAAGAAAGTGAGACGAGCGAGAGTCGGGGAGGGGGAGGCTCAAGGTAAGCAGAGAAAAATAAGTTTGAAATCTCGATGAACTTGGGCTGAGGAAGTTTAAATCGGATGAGGAGATAAATTATTATTTCGAGTCTTGCTTATCGGGGAGATTTTAGGTGTTTGGGCTTTGCGCTTTTATGAGGATCGAGGAGCGGCGCCGTAAAATAATTGGAAAAGTTATTTCGAAGAAATAATTTAGGAAGTTTCAAGATTTTCGGATTCAATCAAGATTGAGATCGAAAAATTCGATTACAAACGCTCTCCGGCGTGAAATTTTTCCTCCGCAAGAGGAGAGAAATTTCTCTTTACGAATTTTAAACTAACTTAAAGCTTATTCGGTTAGGCGAACACCGCAAACATTTTTTTTAGATATATATATATATATATAAGCCATTATAGTAAAAGAAACAAGTAGAAGGGTGGAGAGAAAGAAGAAAAGCGGCCGAAAAAGAAGAAAAAGGAGACGAGGGTAAAAGAGCGGTCAGTCGTAGGAAGGAAAAACGAAGGAAAAGATTAATGAAGAGCACTCGCCGTTTTAACGAACTAAATTCAGCTCGATTTTTATTTCTTCCAAATAATTTAATTTAAAGGAGCATCCAAACATCAAGATTAATCCCCGCGCAGAAGCAATGGCTTTTAACGCCGCGCTTAAAGAACAAAAAGAAAAAGAGTTCAATAAATTTGTCGAATGAAAATATTTAGCTCGCCGAGCGCGCCGCATTCTCCCGAACTCTTACGAACTAATCATCTTCGTCGGCTCAATCCGCTCGGAGCAGCTCGGCAGCCCGTAAAATCTCCGGCGCACTTTGAATAAAGGGCTCGGCTCCCTCCGCCTTACAAGAGAGACAAGAGCGCGGAGCAAAAGAGGAGAAAAAGACAAGAGGCGAGGAAGGAGGAGGAGGAGGAGGAGAGCGCTCGCTCGACGCATGCACGCGCGTACGTGTATTCGGCAGGTGTTGCGGACAGTCGGCGGCGGCCGCCTAGCAGCTGCCTCCCACCTGGGACGAGGCCGAATGCATATATATACGTCCATCCTTCTCTCTCTCCCGGCGGCTCGTTCGAGTTGTTATTGGCATTGCTCGCGTGTTTTCGTCGGCCGCCGCCGCAGAGAGGAGAGAGACCCTTTTCGCTGCCGGGGCTCTCTCGAGGATGCGAGAGAGAGAGAGAAAGGAGATCGGAGGAGCTCAGGGGATTTAAAGGGGCCTGCAGGCCGGGAGGCGATTTTCGCCGCCTTTCCGGCCCGATCCCGTTTACGCTTTGTTTTTGAAATTTTCGAGGGGTTCATCGGCTGGAAGGGTGATTGCGGCGATGTACCCTCCCGCCGAGCGTCGGCTTTATTATTCTCCGCGGCGGTGGAATTATTTTCCAGATATATAAATTCGGAGCTAAATCGAAGGCGAGCAGTGTCGTCTCGAGGTTCAATCGTCGGAATGAAATACCAGCTGCGGGAGCAGAACTGCATAAATACGAAGCCTTCAAGTTTAACAGCGATGCCATTTCCCTCGCCGCTAATCCGTAAACCTCCGCCGCGCTCGCTGTAAAAACAGCCTCTCCCTCCCCACCGGCGAGGAAAGTCCCGGCGCATTATGCCGGGGCACAGCCGCATCCCCGGGACGAGAGGAGAGGAGATCCTTTATCTCGGAGTGCTCCGAATCGCTGATCCGCTCCATTTAGCCGGTCGGGCTTCATCACCTGGCCCCCGGACGACGTCGAGGACAACGACGGCGCCGGTGGGCCCTTTCCGCGCAGGCGTCTTCATTACGCTCTTGCGCTCGTGCTTTTTGCGCGGGCTGCGTGCCGCTCTGTATGTAGGCCGATTTCATGCCGCAATTGTTTTCCTCGCGAACCTGCTGTTCCTGCGCCTTTTTTTAGTTTTAAGGGGGGGAGGAGCTGGGCGACTTTTTTTCTTTTTTTTTTCGTCCGCGCACAATATTGTCGTTTGTCTGAAGGAAAGGCGATATTTTAATTGCAGTCGCTGCTTTGGATTTTTCGTCGTTTACTTTACAAAATTGAATGGAGTTTTAAGAATTCTATTACCGCGATTTAAGAGTCACTTTATTAAAAGTACACAGTTACAGTTTAACAAGCTTTATATTATGCACGTCGGCATAAAAGCAATTTTATTTTTACAATCCACGTCGCATAAATATATTTTCTAGCTGACTTGAAACTCAAACGAATCACTTAATACTAATAGAATCAACAGCAGGCAATCGATAAAGCAAAACTAATTAATCCGCGACTCACCGCGTTTGATAAATTTCGAGCATAATAGCGACCGTAAACAACAACGAAAATGCGACGCGCGCCAAGTGGCCAAGGTCCCATATTAATTTTGCGCAAGCAATTAAAAGCCACGCTCGCGGCGCGAATCATTATATCAGACGCGCGAATCGCGCGGATTCGAAAAATTCTCCCGCGCTTCTGCCCCGCCGAGCCGTGCAGCAGTAACGCGCGCCCGTCGTCGTTGGGAAACGCGCTCGGGGGACGCGAGAGAGTTAATTGAATTTCATTTCCGCCGAGTCCTCGGCGGCGTCGCAGTTAGCTAATGAATTTCATTACCGATAACTGAATTCCCCCGGCAAACTACGCGGCGACCTCTCCGCGGCACTCGCGCGTACGTCCGCTCGGAAAAAAAAGACGCTCGGCGTTGAAATCGCGCCGTTTCCTCCCCGAGGAGTCCGCGGTCGTCGTCCGTCGCGCCGAGGAAAGGAGAATATTCCGGGGCGACGTTGCGCGCTGCCGCCGGTGGCGCGTGGCGCGCGCCGCCGAGCGCGTCCACGCACGCACGCGCGCTCGTAAAACTCGCCGAGCCCTGTGCTGCGGACGCTGTCCAGGTATGAAAATTGGCTCGCCTCTTTCGCCGCAGCCGCCGCCGCCGATGCCTCTGCCGGGCTCTGAATGTTTCAGGGGACTCGGTAATTCGACGCTTACGGGAGATTTTTTCGGCGCTGGTGGCCATTTTTGGGGGGGATCGGGCGAGCCACTTTTTATTGCAGTGTATTTTAGGAGGTTTAATCTACGACGGCTATTCTCTTCGCGATAACAGAAATAATAAATAAGATTCAAAGAGCCGAGGATTCACCGGGATAAACTCTGAGTCACCAAGCGGCACTATTGCTCGGCGCTCTATACTTTGCATTACCAACATTGACTTCTTTAGTCGTGCGATAACACTTTTCAGCGCCGAATCAATAGCTAATCATTCCACTCGTTTGGCGAACGAGTTTTCTTTTAAACTTTTTCATCAACGCGAGAAGTATATAATGTGTGTATTACGTTTATTGCAAGAAAAAAAAAAGGAAAAGAAGTCCGTTCTGTAAATCAGGTTTTACGTCAGAAGCAATAAAAGATCACGCGCTCTGCGCGCGTAAAATTAAAGCGGACTGGTTTCAAATTGAAAGTAAAGCGTTTAACATACAATTACTTAAATAAAATAAAACCTTATCGGAGCCGCGAGGCTGGGCGAAGAAAAAAAAAAGCGCCGCAATTTTTATCGGCCTGCCCTGCTTATACAACGCGCGGAATATAATAAATACCGCTCGATATTAGTTCGTAATAATCATAGGTTTAATGCGAAGAGTCCTCGTCGCTTTCGTTTTTTAGCCGGTAAATAATTTTCCGCCTCCTCGCGTTCGACGTTTTAATTAAGGCTCGTACCGGCGACGGCGCAACAATTATATTGCTAAATGAATTTTTTTCATATTATTTTCTCAGCTTTTTAATTTAGAACGTGAGAGCCGAGAGAGAGAGAGAGAGAGAGAGAGAGGGAGAGATACTCCCGACGACGAGTTTGTGTATGTGCAGTCGCATGGCTTTTAATAATGCGAGCGAGTATCGATTCGGTCGGGGAGCCCCAAGAAGGGGAAAATCAAACAGAGGAATAGAGAAAAAGAGATTAAAGGACAGACGTAGACATATATGGGAGGGAGAAAAATACGCCGACTAAGACTCTGTTAAACAATTCAGAATTGGAGTTAAAATTACTTTTCCGCTTGCTTAGTGCTGCGCGGATTACTCCCTAATCGTAATTTACCCGCGCGACGATTTTCTTCGTCCGGATAAATTCATTTTAAGGGTATCAAACCAGCTTTCAATCGTTTAATTAATCAGTCAGCCGAAAGTCTCGCGTCGAATTTATTTTTCGTAATAAACGATAACAGAAAGTGCAAACTTGTTTATCTGTATTTCCATACCAAATATCCTCCGCGGCAGTGCCGCGTAAAGAGCAGTTCGCAATTCAAACGTACATATAAATTGTAGAAATTCCTGCGCGGCGAATAGTTTGCTTTTCGAATTTCTCCGAAAAAGATATTGGATTTTAGTTGAAAGCGAGAAACATTTTTAGGAAATGAAAAAGGCAGAAGATGCAAAGGGAAAAGAGATAAGCCGGGGGGGGAGGGGGAGGGGCGACGCCGAACGGCTTTGTCGCGCGATCGGAGCTTCGAGCGCGACGCATTTTTCTCCTCTCACGGCCGGCTTTAACGCTCGACACGTTCTATTTCATAAGTCGTTAGTTGCAGTGCTTTTACGCGTCCGCGAGCGATTTCTTTTTTCTTCCTTTTTATTCGTTTCGATTTTTTTTTTTTTTTTTGAGCTGCCAATTTTCAATTGGAACGAGTAAACATTTCTTTCTCGGAGCGCGTTCGTGTGTTTTTTTTTTTTACTCGATCGACGTTCGACCTTTTCATAAAAATTCACAATAACCCGTTTGTTGCCTCCTTTTGTTGAGTATAATTGTGTTTCGCAGCTTTGAAGAGTAGCGAAATTTGGTTATCGAAGTTGACTTCATTATGCCTTTCGAGCTTAATTTTCTTTTATAATTGTGTATTGTGTGCGTTCGCGCGTAATTGTATTCATGTCCAATGTAAATGGACAATTTGAATGAAAGGGCAAATTATCGCATAAATTCGATCCGACATTCCATTACAGATACATTAACAATTTCGTGCGTTAATAAACAAATAAATTACTGCTTTATGTTTCATGAAATATAACGAGAATCATCTTCGACGTCGAGCAAACGAATAACCATCGGTAACGAAGAAAATAAAATTTTCGTTAACAATCCCTCTCAGAAAAATCGTTTGCGTACAGCTAATCCAAAAATAGGCTGCAATATAACCCAAGTACGAAACTGTCGCGGAAACTCCGGGCTTTATTGCAAAACGATCGCCAAGCCCCAAAACTGCATTAATTAACGTCAATCAGCAATGTAAATTCGAGCTCCAATAGCAAATGGCTCTCGCTCGACGAGGCGCCACTCGGCGACGCCATCATCGTCGCCATCTTCGCCGAAAACCGGCCGAGCGCAAAGGAGACCGACGAGGTTCCGCCTTTGATCCGGCGATATGTAATAAATACCGCGACAGAACCGTCAGCGGGCCTCCTCGCTTACCGACTCGCCGCGAAATCGGCAGTAAATTAAACCGGGCTCCGACTCCGGCGGGGATCGACCGGCGCAGAGGCTCGAAATCAAGGCGATTACGTCGATCCGCGCTCGTTAATTTCGCAGCGCCGGGCGGCGCAATGAGCTTTCAATTAATCGCGGCGGCCGCGGACGAGCGCGAGGCGGAGAGCCTCGGTTTACCTGTTGGTCCGATTTCAGCGCCGAGCGATCGGCGAGAAAAATCTGCCTCCATTAGCCGCGGCTCTCGGATCGAATTACTTAAGTAATGATGTATGCTGATTTTCGCGTTTATCGGCTCGTTTAGTGTGTAGGTTTTACGCGATGCTGCTCGACGGATCTTCATTCCGATTTCAATGAGTGCATTTCGCGCACGGAAAGGTTGCTCGAAG
>JAWWEM010000010.1:18189228-18202107 GCA_035582935.1 Ormyrus thymus | reverse complement strand
CTGGGACTGGGACCGCGCTCAGCTCCGCTATAATAGCGAGCGAGAGAAAAAACAGCGACGTGGCCGGGGCTCTCGCTCCCTCCCTACAACTCTAGCGCGCGCACGCGAAAGAGGCAGCCTGGCCGAGGCCGAGCGCGCGGCGCTCCGCAGACTAGTGTCAATCATGTGTTTTGCCCTTATTGCCTGATCAATGGCTTATAGCGCTTTAGCAGTGTGACAAAGTAGTCAGCGAGCACAGGGTATACCCGAGGGCAAGTGTCATGCCTCGGAGGAGGAGGATTCCCAGGTCGAAAAGTTGTTCTGGGCGGTCTAGACCAGGCCGAGCTTTTACTTTATAGGCGAACCGGAACCGCAGCCGTAGCTGCTCGTGCTGCTGTTTCGCATTTCGGGATCACCTTACGCGAGTGCTTCGTTTGGGAGGCTGCAGCAATGGTCACCATCGACGAGATCAAGCGGACCTACCCGCTGCACTGGCTCGTCTGGAACAACGAGCACGAGGAGCTTGACAAGGAGCTTTCCACCAGCCAGGTGGGTGGATGCCAATTTCTGTAACGCCTGATTAAGCTTTCTCCGGTTTGCTGCTTTTTCATCTTTGTCGTTTTTTGGAGATAAGGTTCTTGCGCAAAAATATAAGCGTTAGGTTAGGCTTGTGCTGGATTTTGAATTACGTTTTATTGATCTATAGTTTGTCAGTTGATGTTTTCCTGGAATGAACTGATTGTGACTCATTTGCTGTTATTGCTACTTCCTACCTAACTATAGAGTATAGTTTTTATCTATGGGGCATTTGTTTAAAGTGAAAGGTATATTGTACACTTAACATTTTTGATAATGCTATTTTAAATAACCAATGGCTAGGTATATTTACCTATATTTTCTTTAAATATGAGAGTATAAAGATGTCTAGTATAGTGCAGTATTTTTAAATTAAAGAAACGTTTGGATGCAGGATTTAAGGGTTACAATAGAGAAGAGCACTTTTTATGAAGCCTTACAATGAAAGAAGCCACACAAATTTGTTTCCTTCTTGATATTATGCTTTATATGTTTTATTCGCATTGTATTTCTTTTTTATGAAAATATATGTTGTATTTCTTTTAAATTATTAATTGATATCCAATTTTCAGCATGATATTGAGCAGCATGACAATAGAGGCAGAACTCCTTTGATGCTGGCTGTGACTTTAGGTCATACAGATTCTGCCATAGTTTTACTTCAACATGAGGCTAATGTTAATACAGAAAATAAACAAGGCTGGAGTGGTAAGTTTAAAAAAATATATAACATAGTTTTTATTAAATTATAAAAAATTAATTTAAAGTAGTAGTAGTTTAAAGTAGCAAATAACAGTTGTTTTCTAAACATTTTCATGCATCTTTTAGAAATTTATATAAAATTGAATTTAATAATTGCTTGAAGGCATGACCTTATAACAAGTACCTTCTAAAATCCTTACAATTAGTTTATACAATTTTATTTTGATTTATTAGTGGTACAAGAGGCTGTTGGTACTGGTAATCATGAGTTGGTGCAGATGGTACTTGCTAGGCGAGATTATCAAAGGTACTGCAATCGAGTTGCTGGTATACCAGAGCTACTACACAAACTCAAACAGGTAAAATGACTCTTTCATCTTTTAATACAATATATGGTGACATTTTTCAAAATTTTATTAATAAAAAAATTAATTTTTTGTCTTAGGCACCAGACTTTTATGTAGAAATGAAGTGGGAATTTACTAGTTGGGGTAAGAGCTTTTCAAAATTGATTCAGACAACCCTAAGAAAAAATGTTAAACAAAACTCTTGTTACAGTTCCTCTTGCAGCAAGGATGTGTCCTAGTGACACTTATAAAGTTTACAAACAAGGAAGTAATGTTCGTATAGATACAACTCTACTAGGTTTTGATCATGCCAACTGGCAAAGAGGAAATCGAAGTTATGTTTTTAAAGGGCAAAGTGAGTATACGTGACTCTTCATATTTGTCTTGTTTCATGTTATGATTTTCATATAAAATGTTGCACTTTTATTTTTTATCAAAATTCTAAAAAAACTGTTACTGAAAGACAAAAGTTAAGGTATACAAATATTTATAATTACTTTGTTTTAATAACTTTCAAAAACTCGTTTGAAATTACAATTCCTTTCAGAATTTAAATTTATAATGAATTAGTTGTTTAATGCACTTTATTGATAAATTTATTAAATATAATTTATTGTTAGTGCAACAAGTGCAAAGTGTACCAATGGCTATTAGATGTAATCGCAGTTATGTGTTCAGCATGCAAAATCGCGATTCAGGTGAATGTTCACCCCTTGTAGAATGGTTCTATTAGAAAAATTATTATATTTTTAAATACATCCATTTATATTTTTAAAGTTGCTTAAATCTTGTATTGACTACTGAAATATTTGTAGTTTTAACCAATAGTTTGTTTAAAGTAGTTATCTTTGTATAATAGAATATATATGTAAAATAGAGTATATTTAATCATTCGCTCAAACTATACGAATTTTTTTACAAATATAATAACATTTTAATACTTTTACAGATGATGGTGCTACAATGATGGAAGTAGACCATGAAACAAGGAAAGTTTATGTGGAACATATGAAACTTCTTGGTGATGAAAATGTTCAATTCATGGAACCATCCGAAGAAGGTGTTTTAGCAAGATTAACAAATCCTATAGTAACAACTTACATAGATACTGATAAAATTAGTTTTGAAAGGTACATAAATACAAAAAAAAATTAATTTAAATAATTTTTAAGGTCAGTGGATTTTAATAAAAATAAAAAAAATATTAATTTTCTTTAGAAATAAAGCAGGACTATGGGGATGGCGATCGGATAAAAGTGAAGTAGTAAATGGACACGAGTGTAAAGTATTCAGTGCAAGTAATGTAGAATTAATTACCAAAACGCGACTAGAGCATCTATCAGAAGCAGACAAAATTAGGGCCAAATCACCTCGTACTCCTCTTCAATCTTTTCTTGGTATAGCTGAACAGACAACACAGGAAGGAGCAGCTGCAATTAGTGTAACTAAACTTTCTTATTGTTAATCTGCAGTTTGAAAAAAATTAAAATAAATGGATTTCTAAAATGTACTTCATATTGAAATTATCATTTTAGGAAGAATTTACGAATGTCAGCAATCCATGTAATGTAACTCCAGAAGAATATTTTGATTCAAGTGTTGATTTAAGTAGTAGGGACATAGGAAGACCAAAAGAAATGAATACGAAAGTACAGAAATTTAAGGTAAAGTTGCAATAAGTAATTTACAAGCATATTTGAACAAATTTATCTCAATAAATACAATCTGTTTATTAGGCTACCTTGTGGTTGAGTGAAGAATATCCGCTTAGTCTTCAAGAACAAATTATGCCAATTGTAGATCTAATGGCTATAACTAGTTCACATTTTGCTAAATTAAAAGACTTTATACAAATGCAACTACCATCAGGTTTTCCTGTAAAAATTGGTAATTTATTTTAATTAAAAATTATTTTTCTAAGTGCGTTTCTATTAAATAATGATTTTTATTAAAATTTATAGAAATCCCTCTATTTCATATTTTAAATGCAAGAATAACATTTGGAAATATTTTTGGACTAGACCAAGAAGTGCCACATGTTGGTCGGTTAGAAGAAGCAAACCGATTGACATGTCTTTTAGACGATGTATGTTTCGAGGCTCCATTAGGATATACAAAATTAGGTGCGGAAGTAAGAACACAATTTAGTATTGAAGAAGAAGATGATCTGTTACAATTTGCTATTCAACAAAGCCTACTTGATGCAGGCAGTGAAAGAGATGAGGTAAAAGACTAAAAAGTAGAAAAATTTAGAAATGAAAGATTTGTTAAGTGAGACCTTAAAATTTTTTTAAGGTGGATATCTGGGAAGCTTTAAAAGCACAAAAACCGTCTCGCCCTTCTACGCCTAATATAAATGCAGAAGAAGAGAAACAACTCCAAAGGTAAAATATACCTATTTTTTGTGAGAATGCCTAAAATTAGATGTTCACAATAACTTTCAACTATTCGTTTTGCATGTTTTCTTTCCTGTCCAAATAAAAACAAATAGGCAGGTAGGTTACACACGCGCACTATTTACATATACTGTAGAATATTTTCTTGGACATAATAAGTACATTCTTATTTACACAATAATATGTAATACAAACTTATTTTAAGCAAATAACAATTGTTATCGTTTACTGTTCATACTTGATAGATATATTCAAAGTAACTGATTGTATTTTTTATTCTAGAAAAATATATTCTGTCAGCATAAAGTAATACTGATTTATTTCAATAGAGCCATTCAAGCAAGTCTGCAACTTTATCAAGAAACAGTTGGTGGGTGCAGTAAAGAGGATGAAGCAAATACTGCAGGAAGCAGTGATGAACCAAGTGACTGTTTAGAAAGTACAGCCGAACAGCTGAGACTGGCATTAAGACTTTCAGCGCAGCAACAAATGGAAGAGGAACAGCGTCGTCTTCTTGAAGAGGAAACGTTTAGACAAGTCCTAAAGCTTTCGCTTACTGACAAGTGAATTTTTTCAATTTTTCAGTCATAGAGACACAAAGAAATGCACGCAGCACTTCCGATAAAATAATCGAAAATCTTCCAGCTGTGTTTAAAACAAAAAAATCAATTTTTCATGAATTGTAGAAAATCTTATTTAAGTCAAGCATTATATGCAAGAAATATTTGTTATAAACATTACAAATATATTGTGTGGTTAGAGAAAGTGGGAATGACAGGTTAGTGATGCAAATGGATGCTTTAAATTATGTTATTTATTTCTTACCTACATTTTATATGAAACGATAGTAAAAACATTAACTCTGAATGTATGGACAATGGACTCTTGTAAAACCTACAACGATCCTTAACTACTACGAGAATTCTTTGTCATAATAACGATCTCAAAACGTACACAAGCGAATCCTATTCGTTGAAAGTATAACATAAGTTATCAAATTTGTCAATATTTGAAATAAAACGCTTATAATTCTTAAAATTGATTTTCATTTACTAATCACTTTAATTACAGAATTTAAATCTTAAACCTTCATAATTAAAATATACACTGTACATCATTCGCATTAAAAGTTACTCAGTTATAAATTATACCTTCACACGTTTATATTATTTGATCAAAGTTTAAGTAGAAAAATAATAGTCAATTATTTTAATCAAATTCTGATTGAGCCCTGAAAGAAAAATGTTCAATAATTACATGAAAAGTCTTATTTTTACTTTTAAAAAATCTACTAAATTTATTGAAAATTAATACCTTTTAAATATGGTACCTAAAATGTAAGCACTTTCATTAAAACGTTTTTCATTTTTGTGAGCCTGTTGATGCCATTTTCTGCGTACAGCACTCCAATGTTCTCTATGTTCTTTCATTAGTGTTTCTTTTGATTTTAAAGTTTGTCCTTCCTAAAACACATTTATAATAATTTATTTACCATTATTTAATATTTTTTCATGAATATTTATATTCATTATACTTACATAATCTAAATTAAGTTCTTCTTTTTCTACTGAAATTGGAGATGGGATTCTATTCTTTGGGAATGCTTCTTCACTAGGTAATGGTGGAGGCAAAGCATTGACATCTTTTATATCACCGTTTGAATCAATAAAGTTATTTGCAGTAACTGCTTCAGTGGATATATCTGGACTTACACTTCTAGCTCTAGAAAATGAAACAAATTTGTAAATTACAATTTTTTTTTTAATCAAATATATGCATTTGAAAGCATTACTTTGGAACAAGGTTAGGGTTTCTAGGTTGATTAGCCATCCATGCTCGACAAATGGGATATAATGGAGTATCTTCTTGAAACTGTGCAAGATCAACACTTCTATCAAATAGTTTCATAACATATGTATGGTGGAATGCTGAATCTAGATGTATTTGTCTACGCCTCTTCATTTTGCGGGACTGAGTTTGTATTTGCCTACTTGGGCGATACATTGAATCTCTAGGCAAATAGAATTTTTTTTTAGTGGAATAAAAAAAAAAGAATTCAGTTGTTTATCTGTCATTTGCTCATACTTACAGTTTCTTTGGTGTGACTCTATATTCACTTAGAGGAGTATCATCTGACTCAGCTGAAGAACCTTCATCGCTATGATGGAGTAATTCTCTTAAAGCACCCCTAAATCTGTCTCTTGCCATAAGGACATTACTGTCTGGTTAAATAAATTTTCATTAGTATTTATTGTTTTATGAAAAGTTGTTTACATCAGAAAACACGTTATAAACTAAAATAAACACTGAAACATTTTCATAAATTGTGCATTTTACCTATTTCATCTTTTACTTCTATTTTAATAAGATCTGGAACTGGAGGTGCAACACCCCGTTTTTTACCCATTTTCTCTAGATTTTTTTTGAAAATTATACCTGAAAATTTATACTTATTTGGCGTTATTTGTGTACAAATAATTCCAATTCCAAACAAAATGGACAAACCGCAAACGCCAACTGTGAAGTAACCAAACGAATACAGCGCCATTAGTAACCCTAACCCTGACTGAAATTTGAGAACTACAATATTTAAATGGTCCCTAATTCCCTAAAATATCTATATATTTAGTATTTCTTTTTTTTTGTAAAAGCTGCATTAAAACCGATTTATAAACACTGCATCTAATTAGTTTAAAAAATATTATTAAGCTAGTGTTATGATTTAAAAAATATTGTGTTTATTTGATAATAAAAAAAAATTGAATTGATTTACATTTAAAATTATAAAAAGAAACGAAGTTAATTTGAAAAAAAAATTGCAAGGAAAGAGAAAACACAAAAAATGTAAGACAGCATTTTATTTTATTCAGAATAAAGCATTTTACTCGATACTTTAAATGTAAATTACATTGTAAAAAATGGTTTAATTTTAAGTAAAATTAGATTTTTATCACTTGATTTTTGTTAAAAAAATGTAATCGCGTTGTTAATTTTTAAAATACTTCTATTACAATATGCCATAAAAAATAATGTCATTGTATTTCTCTTGTTAACATCGTACTTTCGTGAATATTTTAATATAATTCAAAACAACGTTAGTTTACACAAGAAAGTAATTTAGTATAAACATATTTCTGAATAATTATTTATATATACATTTATATACATCATATATCACTCATTTAAAGCAAGTATATACATAAAAAATATAATGGATATAAAATTTTTTTATATGAATGCAAAATTGGAACTACATATCTGCAGTACTCCATTTATATGCTTCATCCTCAACAGCTTTCTTAGCATTTCGGGCTTCAAACCATTTCTTTTCATAACCATTACTACGATCAACTCCATCCCAACGAGCACCCGGTTTGATACCAAATCTATTTGGCATAAAAGACCCTTGATAGGACGATTTGTCTGAAATTTATATAATAAAATAATTAAATGTCTCTATTTAATAGATATTTTACTATATCAGATATGTATGTAGATTACCTTTTTTGCCTGCTTTTTCTTCATTTTCTCTGAACAGCAACGTTGGATCACCTTCTCTTTCTCGAGATCGAAGTTCCTGTTCTAAATCTGCATCATTTGCATATCTTGCAAAAGGTTTATTTATCTCATGTAAATCTCTTTTTAGTCTTTCTTCTCTTCCTTCTACCTGTTTTAATCTAAAAACAAATATATTTATCATAAAAAATAATTTAATGACATACAATAAATATTTTAATGAAGATAAAAGAAAATTTCATTGAATTATAATGTTTCAACCATTCAAACAAAATATAAATATTTGTGAGTACAATTAATTATTTAAGTATACATAAATAATTTAGAAAAAACAAAATTAAAATTAGTTCACTCACCCTTTTCCCCACTGAGCATATTTTTCATTAATTTCATCTTGCTCCTTCTGCTTTTCATGTGCTTCAGCTGCCTCTTTTTCAAGATCTCGCCTTCTTCCAGTTTTTCTATCTCGTAGCACAGTAGACTGTCCATAACCAGAAAGTTCTTTACTCATCTGAAAAGAATTATCTCGAAAATTAGTATTGATTTTTAAAAGTTAAGTTTAATTTTTTTTTTTAAAATTATTTGCAAAAACTTACTTTTTTCATCATTTCAGCATCTCGTTTCTTTTGTGCCTCTTCTTCTTCTTTAATGGCTTTCAAATTTTGTAAACCTGCAGATGTACCATCTAATGTTTTCTTTAATTTTTTAGGTTTATCTTGATTTCGTTCCGGACTAGAAGGTTGTGATGCATTCTCATCCCATCGAGAAGATTTTGTTCTTTCTTTTGAGGATTTTGAGATGTTTCTGTCTTTACTTCTTGCATTTCTAGGTGGGCTTAAATCTGAATCATATTTATCTGCATCTTTAGAATATTTCAATGAAGAAGTTTCATTTCTTCTGTTTGGTGACCTTCTGCTTCTATTATTGTGCCTTGGAGGGCTTAAATCTGAGTCACTGCCTTTGTTATATGTTCTACTTTTCTTAGTTCTTGGTGGGCTCAAATCAGAATCGTTATCTTTATTTGATGATCTTTTATTTGTTTTACCTCGCCTTCGTGGACTTGAGCTTAATTCACTATTTCTGTTAGAGGATCTGCTCTTTTTAGATCTTGGTGGACTTAAGTCTGAATCATTATTTCTCTCTAATGATTTACTATTTTTTCTATCACAGCTTGGAGGATTTAAATTAAAATCATTATAACTCTTATTTGATTTCTTACGTTTTGAATCATTAGTTGAAGCCTTTTTATTTTTTATTGACTTTTTACTTAAATTTTCTTTCTCTTTTTGTTTTTTCTTTAAAACTTTTTTTGTTTTTTTCTTTGAAGATGTTCGCTTATGTTCACTTGAATCTGAATCTGAATCTGAATCTGAATCTGAATCAGAGCTGGAATCTGAATCTGAAGTAGAATCAGAAGAACTGCTTTTACGTCTCCTTTTTTCTTTTTTTTTCAATACACGTTTCTTCTTTTTCTTTCTTGATTTTTTATCATCTTCAGAGTCACTTTCACTGCTACTACTGCTGCTACTAGAACTGCTATCACTACTACTGCTACTGCTACTACTTGAGCTACGACTTCTTTTCTTATGTTTTCCCTCTCTTTTTTTACCTCTTTTAACTTTTGATAGAGACTGTTTTTTTGCTTTTACATTATTTTTCTTATGATTATTTTGTAAATCTGTTTTAGGACTTTCTATCTTTGAAATGGCTATATCTCCGGTACCATCATCAGCTATAACCTTCCATCTTTGCTTATTGCCAAAGTCTGCAGGTCCACGTTCATCAATTACTCCAACAATTTGAGGTGCATCTTCTGATCCATTCAAAATAGATATCTCATCATCGTCATCAAGGGATCTCAGCTTTTTAAGATCAACATCATCATCAATTATTTGTACTCTGCAAATAAAAGTTTTAATAATATATCCTACGTGAAAACTTGGAAGTTAATATAAAACTTTAATAGATAGCTGCTTAAATAACATATTAATTTCACAGTACATACAAAATAAAGATACATTCTTTGTGAATGTTTAGATAAATTATATGTAATTCAAAATTTACATTATTAAATTGATTGAGCTTAATAAAACAATCATATTTTTAATGCCATTCAAACAAAATTTATTTTGTCAACATTGATAGTTAATTGCTTGTGAAAAAGATAATGTTCAATAATTTATATATATTTAAATAAGAATACCATTTAGTAAAAATAAACTTTATAAGCTGGCTTCTTTTATGCTGTAAATACTTTAACAAAAACCTACACATAATAAAAACACAATATTGTTTAGGGTTTTTGGATAAATTGAGCGAGATATATATTTAAAACTATCTAAACTGCACCATTAACATAACCTATCACACAAGCAGCAAGATAAGGTCAGCATTGAAAGTAAACAAAAAGTTAAAGTTTCTATTTACGTTTTTGGTCCAACTTTGAGCTTCTTTTTCCTTTTCTTCTTGCCATCCTCCTTCGCAGAAAGATAGCGTTTTAAATATTCTTTTTGACTAAGCTTTGGTGCTTCCATTTGTTTGTATTAGTAGATTACTTGATTGGCGTCCAAACGATACCGGTGCGAATAAAACTCGAATAAGGATTCACCATCACCATGGAAGATCAACGCCATAGCCACTTGCGGCCGATTCTGAAAACTTGAACAGGGTGGCAACTGGTAAAGAGTCCTGCTGGTAAACTGTAAAGGTATAATAATAATAGTAATGGTAAATATGGAGCCAGGCTAGGGATAATGATGGGGTAGGCTGTGGGAAATAGTCTATGATGGTATTTAACATATTTATCATAGAGGGCAGTAGTTATCACTAACTCCTTTTTATCGATCAAGTCATCAAACCTGTACAGTTAGGATCTAATTCTATAGGTTGCAGCAGTGGATTCATTCGGTTGATTACTTATTTCTTAAGCGATATAATGTATTTTGCAAGCCAATAAAGTTCTATTTTAAAATAAAGGTTAGTTATTTCGTTTATTTAAATAAATATTTTAAGTTTTCTTGAAACGCTTCCATGTTTAAACAAACTACAATAACTACACTTTTAAGGCTTGGCGCTCAAATCCCGCCATTTTGAGAAAATTTTTTTCGTGAGCGTATGTGTATGATTTTAACCAATTTGAATTGAACAAGGCGTTTCTTCACTGTTAAGGAGGTTCAATAATAAATAACATTTTTTCAAGTCAGTTAAATAAATAAGTAAGTAAATAAGGTTCAATAAATTAAGTTTGAAAAAGATATAAATTCTAACGAATTAGCAAAGGATTTATTCTGGAAATAGTTTTAAAACAAAACGGTTGCAATATTTTTGTAGAAAAAATTGTCCTTGAGTTATTATTTCTGTATATTTCTCTTAAAAAGTACTTGTAAATGAAAAAATTCTGTGAATTTCATAATCTAAAAGATTTATTAATTAGTTTCTTTAATTAAGATAAGGAATTAAATGTTTATCACAAAATACTAGGAAACAACTTCTTGCATATTT
Source organism: Ormyrus thymus (assembly GCA_035582935.1). NCBI lineage: Eukaryota > Metazoa > Arthropoda > Insecta > Hymenoptera > Ormyridae > Ormyrus > Ormyrus thymus. The sequence goes on along the minus strand of JAWWEM010000010.1, from coordinate 18,191,090 downwards.
CCACGAAATGCGGATTTTACGCACAACACAACTCGTCAAAAGATCTGACAATAGAATAGTCAGCATTTGTGCATCATAAAGCAAAATTTACGAGTTTTTTTATCGTCGCTCGATAAGATTCGAACCGATATTATATCCGACGAATTAATATAGTTAAATAACAGATGTGGATTGCCAGCAACGACGCATGCTTACAGCAGTATTAAAATTAAAATCTCGTGCGCGGAAAAAGCAGTGGCGAACCAACTTATTATGCTTGTTTGCAAAAGAAGGACGAGCTGCTCATGTGCACTCCGGCTTTTTCTGGTAATTCGGGGCTTACAATTACGCGGTATCGGATATATAAACATAAACCATAAAAGCGATTGTTGGCTCGGTAAAGGAGGCCGCTTGCTCTGGACCTACGCACCTCGGGGAGAGAGAGAGAGAGCTTTAATGCTCATATCGCTTTTATGGAGACCCTCGGCACGGCAATTAACGTGCAATAATTCGGTGCGATAAGCAATGTATCGATTTGCCCCGATTAGGCCCTCTTCGCGCACAAAAATAACAAGCTTTTCTTATTTGTACATTGTTGAAATAGAGAATTGGAATTTTTTTCGAATTTAGGAAGCTATACCCCTTTAGAATGTTTTAATTTTTCTGACTGCCTTCTTTGATATTCATTTGATTTGACTTAAAATATTATTAGGAATAATTAAAAAAATTGAATAAATATTAAACATAAAAAAACTAAATAATTCTTAAGCAAATTGAACCTTCTTCGTAATTTACGACTCAAAAATTAGTTGCAATACTCAAGTATTATTATGCACTCTACTTTTTCTACGTTTCACTTCATCCACCTCCATTTCAATCCCTTTCCATCACCTCCACTCCTTTTTTATTCATTCCACTTATCGCTCTTTATTTTATACACCTCTCTTTCGTCTCGACATCCCCTTTTCTCTCTCCCTCTCTTCTTCGGCCAGTCTCCGGTTTTCTCTTGTTTTCCCATTATGCGCTCTCTTTTTTTCCTCTCTCGCACCCTCTTTATTTTGTTGAGCGCGGCCGGCTGCGAGGCAGGCATGCAAGCGTTAGCGCATATTCCGCACTGCAATGGGAGCGGAAAAAAGGTGAATTTATTTAACGCAGCCTTTGTGGCTAGAGTACAATGATAATTTAACGCGGGCTCGCGCGCATTTTCATATTTATGCCTTCCGCTCGACAGGGCCGACACTGCGCGCGAGAATTGCGTTTTTCAATTTGTCGTATATGTACAGCAGCCGCCTCGGACGCAACGGCCGTACCGGAGAAATTGCTAATTACGAGTCTGCCTATAAACGAATTATATATACAAAATCGAAGGCCTTTGTGCATGATGATTGGCGCGCTATTTTTTTTTTTTTTTTTCTTTTTTATGCACCGCGTTGAACCGCGGGGTTTTTTTTATAGGAAACGGCGAAGAGGCGGAAATTGATTTGAATATAACGTACGACTGAAGGGCTTTTTAAATGCTGTCAATGACACGCTGCGCGCGCGCGACCGCCTGGGCGTATGGGAATTTATCGATAGAAAAAATTACATTCATTTTTGCAATTTTTTAAGTCCTTCAAATTTCCCGCGAATGTTTTAAAAGGCGATAAAAGGCGACAGGGGGATGAATTAATAGGTCGTGTAATAACTGTAACTGTCAAATTGCGAACGTAAATCATTATAGTTTTCAAAATAAAATACTTTCAATATCGATATTTCTATAACATTTACTAACTTTTCATTAATTTTTATAGGTTGGTGGCGTTAAATCAGAATAAATTTTTTCGATGCTGCAAGAAGTGTACTAAGTAAGTATGAAAATAATTAAGATTATATATTTAGTTATA
>JAWWEM010000010.1:18141306-18189128 GCA_035582935.1 Ormyrus thymus | reverse complement strand
TTTTTCAGGATAGTGCAAGTTTGTCCTTCGATTACGATAGAGTATACTAATTTTTAATGAGATATTTTTCTCAGTGTGTAATTAAATAAATCAGGAGTTGAACGTATAGTTTTCTTCTGTTTACTTTCTGAAATCAAGCATGACAATGACATACGCTAGTTGAAAATCTTATGAGACGCGTATAGATAGAATACAAGCTTTTAAAATTTAATTCACAAAGTAATTGCATTAATATTTTTTCAAATTTTAATCTGATTCAAAACTAATTAATGTTAAAATACTTTAATTGATTTAAAGAAAATTTATCTGCACTACATTCTTTTTTCGCTTAAATTTCATTTGTATTATGGACTACGTAGAACATTCAATCTTTTTAAAATTAGACTAAAAGCCTGACTTTAAAAGCTTGTTTTAATTAAAGTAGACTTTACTATTAATTTTATGACTGTAAAATTGTTGGCATAAATTTTTAGTTATAATTTATGCAATAAAAAGAAACTACTCTTAAATCCTGCGATTTCTTTGAGTTAAAGAAAATTATTTAATTCTAAATATTTTTCGCAATTCCTTTAATTAAATAAGTTATTTGAAAATAATGGAAACTATTTTCATGGGCAATTAAATAGATTAAACATTTGGTAGTAGTTTTGCATTTCAGTAACCTCTGAAGTTCTTACATAGACACACCTTAAAACTTGCTATGTCGGTTACGACGATCATTTAGCCTGTTATTAACCGTAAAATCTGTAAGTTAAACCCTGAATTGAACATACGTTACACAATGGTAGGCAGGCACATAATTTTCAAAATTACGGATATTTAAATTTGTATATTTGACGTTGTCATTAACTTATTTCCTCTGCATCAAGATTTCAAGCTAATCCCTTTTTAAGTAATAGCAAGTATATTCAAAGGGTAAAAAGACTTAAAGCACGTAAAGTTCAAATGTTGTGTGGTCAAGAAACATTTTCCAAATTTAAATTTGACACTTTGAATACATTGGTCGTTTGTGGGATAAAGTTTCCGTAGGAAAGCTTGCCACGTGTCAAAAGCGGTGTAGAGGGGAGTATGCGGAAGTTTTGCGGTTTAATAACGTTCGTAAATTTACCCTTCACCGATAAGTATGCAAAGTGTCCCGTAAAAAAGCCACGCCTCGATGGGTAATGGTTCGAAAATAAAAAAGCATATAAACTAAGTTTCTTACTGAAGGAAACTGAAATCTGAGACTTAAATCTGGCTATTAAGTAAATTGAATGTAATGCATTACGTTTATGCCTGACTTGTACTATTTCACCATTTATTACATTCCGAGATTGAATATTTAAAGGATCTAAAAATAAATATTTAATCTTTCCATTAAAGCTGAGCGTCTTCCAAACTTTACAAGTTTGGTAACATTTCAAGTTTTAATCCACCTAAAAAATTCATAAAAATTTGAAACAGAAATCCAACTTCATATCTTCCTACTTTCCCTGCTTTAAATAACCGACTCTCGCACGCGTCGGAAAAACTCGAGCCCGTCAATTTTCCCCGCGACGTTCCGCCCCCGAATTTCCCCAGCATCAAGGCGCCCTTTTCCCCCGCCGTCGCCTCGGCGATTAAACCCGTCGATTTTTTCGAGGCTCGCGCATGCACTCTTCTCGGCGAGGGGGGGGCGGAAAAAAGTAGGGCACGGCGCCGGCTATCAAAAGTCAATCACGTTATTAGGCGACGAGCTGTAGAGCCCCGGCGGCGACGGCGGTCGATCGGCAGAAACCGCACGCGTCGCGTGTCAGGACGTAGTTACGACCTCGCGACCGGCGCACCGAGACGGAAAGAGTGTGAGAAAGTCCCCGCGTCGGGTGCGTGCGGCCGCACTTTAACGGGACTCGGCCGATTTGCCCTCTTAATGCGGCCGCCGCTGATTAGTGGGCTTTTCGCGCTTTTTTACGGGGGGGGAGAGGTCTTGGGGAGCTGCTTCGGGGAAGGTGATTCGGATCTTCGCATTTTCTGCTGATCTATAAATAGCGGCGGCGAGAGCCACTTATTTGCGAGACTGGTGACGAGACGGTTTCGGGGGGTTGTAGTGCCTTGTTTCGGGGCAAAATTACGCGCTTTATGTGGAATTGAAATCGGGTATTTCATGCTTCTTGAATTGCTTGTCTGATTAAATTAATTTTCATTGTTTGTGAGGGAATAGGGTTGAGTAATTTTGCTTCCTCCTAGAGCAAGCTTTGTGATAGTAATTTTTGGAGTTGTTTTAAAAACCTTTCATAATTGTATTTTAAGGTGTCAGGAACAAGAATAAATGATTTTTGAAAAATGTCTGTATGTAAATTCTAAAATGGACATATAAATATAAAATAATACAAAAATAAATACTTAATTAAATTTTGAATAGCTTAAAATTATGTTGCTGAAATCGATTGTTTTGAATCTCGGAGGTAATATTGGAGCGATAAATTAGTTAGGAGGAAGCTAAGTGCCAATGAATTGGCAGTGGTTTTCTTACTTTGTTATCAACAGTTCAAAATTACAAATTCATTTATGCCATGGATAGTTAATTTTCCGCAATAATTTACCTTAAAAGTAAACAATAATTATAGATATGAAATTTATTTGAGTAAAATGTAAATTCAAATATCTTTTAGAAGGTAAATCCCCAAGAGACTCGCTTAAGCATATTTTGATTAAGAGTTAACTTGCTTTAGTTCAAGGCAGAATTAATTTATTTTATTTTAACCCTAAAAAGATTAATTTACATAAAAGCTTTGATATTTTACTAAGTTTCAAGAAAAACATTTTAAATCTATCTGAAAGTATTTCAAACACTTGTTTTTCAGTTCGCGAAATTGAACTGTATTGAAACAGTAATTTCGCAATGATTTTTCTAAGACATATAATTTCGAAATGTTTCTTTTATCCGGCATCAGTATTACGTTTCTCTTTTCCAGTGTTAATTGTACGTAATAAAATTAGCATTTCAGACTACATTTTTTGTTTTTCGTGACAATGACGAATCTACCTGCTTATCTGTCATATCAATATTCACATCTTAAATTACAAACTTTACTGCGTCACCGTTAGCTTATACATCTTTGAAAAAAGCAAAAAACTAAGTTTCGCATTTTTTATTTTCTAAAAGTTCTCCGTAGCTTTATTCGAAATCTGATCTTACACCAGTCTAATTTTCTCCAAGATTCACCGATTTGTTGCGAAAACCACTAAACTAAAAGGAAGGCTAAAGTAAAAGGATGCTTCGACATTAACGGGTTAACCGGCTCTATTTTTAAAGAAAAAAAATGACGATCCCGCTCGAAGAAAAACACTGCACTTTTGAAGAGAGTAGGCAAACTTTTTTCATAAAAAGTTAAATATTGATATTACTGTAAGCGCTTGCGCTTCCACGTCGCGTGATAAATTTTTTAGTTCCACGGGCGCATTAACGTTTTTACCCACTGTAGTACTTTTTTGCTCGCAAGTCAACGTTCTCGCAGCACACCCGATGAAAAAAGAGAGCGCCTATTCATCAAAAGGCCACACACGCCACCTTTTAAAAGCTCGAATCGCAAGGCGAATGGACGTAATTAAAATTGAACCGATTTCAACGCGCCTCCATTAAAAGTAGTCCCCGCGAGCTAAGTTCGAAAATCCAATCCTTGCCGAAGTACGAAAAACTTGCGAGGATCCTGGAGCGAAAAGCGCAAACTTCCCGAACTTCCCCGGCCGTCGGCTCTTAAAATCTCATTCTCGCTTCTCCCGAGAAAACTCTCGTCTCGAGGCGGTAAATAAGAAATGACTCGCCCGGCGGTTCATTATAAAAGACAGTGCTCGCAATTAAGCCCTCGATCTCCCCGACTCTGACACGCCACGAGCGACGATGAATCATCCCTCCCTCGGAAATCCGCGGAATCGCAAACAAGCCACAAAGGACACTTGCGATGCAATTTTCTTTTTTCCGCCGCGGAAGTATAGAGGAGGAGCAGCGTATCGACTGGACGCGCGTCGTCGGACTGTAGAGGGATTTCTGCCCGGCGATCGTCGGGCCCGATAGCCCCGTATATATGCAAAGCGATCGCCGCGTGTCGTCTCCGCGGGGGCAGCGGTGTGCGCATCGCCGTTTAAACTGTCGGGCCGACGCATTTACACGCGCGCGAGGACGATCGAACGTTGGCAGCCCTGAAAGAGAATGTCCGTCGGAAAATCGATCCTCGGTCAAAGACCCGGAAGTCCACCTGACACGGGCTTTCAGGCTTCTACTCTCCTTTCTCCGTCTCGCTTTCTATCTCTATCTGCATCTCTCCCCCCCTCTCTCTCTCTATCTATCTGGCTGCGCCCTTTGGTCGTTAACTCGAGTGCACTCAATCGGAATCGCATTTAAATTCAAAGGACGAGAGCGCGAGAAGGAGGGACGATCGGTAGTTTAGCTTTTAGTTGCTTTTTCTTTTTGATGACCGGAGACATGTCGCGTGGAATTGCCGGCCTTGCATCTGTTTCATTAGTTTGGCTTTCGTGTTAGGGGCTTGCTTTTTATAGAGCGGGTTCACGTTGATAAAAAGCGCACGTGCAATTTATGGAGCTTTTCGCTGAATGCGATAAGCACATCGGTCATTTCATGAGTTTCACTTTATGAAAGGCTTTAGAGCTTTTGGCCAAGGGAAATATTTGTAATAATTTACCACAACGTGAAAGTATTTTTTAAACGTTTTTTGCATTTGTCAAAAAATCGTACCAGCAATGAAATTGATGCATAAAATCTGTGACCTTACTAGAACTTACTTTTGTGAATTTATCCAGAGATGGAAAATTTATATGGCTACTTTGGCGGCATAAAACAATAAATGGGGTTTCTTTCGAGGCGAATTTTGTATCATTTTCTGTAAGCTACTGCTTCATAATGCCAAATCGATATATATATTAAATGCCGAAATTTTACAAAACTGGCGAGTGAGCCAAAAGCGAAATGCGCTCCGTTATTGCAGACTATTATGTTATAAAAATTGCCAAGTATGTTAATTATTACATGGATTAAAAAATATATTAAAATATATTATTGAATGAAAAAGAAAACAATTCAGTAAATTAAAAATACATCACTACAAGTTTAAAGACAAAAAACGTTTTTAAATACGCATCCAATTGCCTTCAGTTGATCGATAAAAAATCAAAAACATAAACCGTTCAGAAAGATGGTTCCTGCTAAAACTGACTTTCAAAGAGACACTAAAAAAAAAGAAATTCGCATAAAATTAATAAAGCACTAACGCAGCCCCGCTCGAAGAAATATCCCTGTTGTTATTTCTTGTATCGCCGGCATCTAACATAAAAGTAGGGTACTCGATATATCCTAAACCGTATGTATATATAGCTTTCTCCATTTCGAGGTCTCGCAGCGCTCGCAACCCCAACACAAGCCCGCCCACTTTCGCCCTCTCTAATGCTCGGCTGCACTCTCGGAGAAATCGGTCCCACGAGAGGGAGAGAGAGAGAGAAAGAAGCCCCCCGAACCCAGACGATTCGACAATTAGCCGGTGCTTAGCCGCGCAGACCCGAGAGCTCGCGGACATCGACAGCTGCGCGCGGCTTTTGCCAGTCGAGATTTGTCTTCGCGGGCCTCCCATAAACTTGCGGCACCTATCAAGATGTCGTTAAGGAGGTCAGCCGCGGCGGGCACGCGATCCTTTATCCCCACCGTGGGGGGCGCGAGCTTCGAAACGCCGCGGCGGACGGCGACTCGCTCGATCGGCTGAATGAAATGCGCGTCGAAGAGCGCCGGGGGTGCAGGCTGCGAGAACGATCGGGATAATCTCGGGGCAGACCGGCTGCTCGACGGCTGGGCGAAGCGAGGAGCTAATTTCCTGGCCCTCCTTCTCACTTTCTTTTCCCGCGGGGGCAGGCTTTGGCTTTGTGCTTTTTCGTTCGGCGCGCTTCGTAATATCGATTACGGGAGCGAGATTCCGCTTTGTGTTTATGCACGAAGAGCGGCTCGGCTTCGCTCTAACGTGCGGTAAAGGTTGGCGAACGAATTTGTGCCGAGTTGTAACGGAGGTCGTTGAATGAGGCTCTTTGTGCATGCCAATTTTTTTGGGATTTTCGATTGACACTTTAAATATTTTGCCTTGTTGGCTTTTCTAACAAGTGGGGTTGGTACCGGCTTTTGTTGTAACGGTAAATTAGCTACGTAAATCTTTACCGTAATTCGTTAAATTTATTGGAAAAAAGTGCTTAAGCTTTATGAAAGATTGACAGTATATTAAATTTTATTTATTTTCACTTATATTTTTTAGGAAAAAGCTTATTTTATTATTATTCAGGAAACGTTTTATTGGATGTACATTGTTTTACAATTTAAAATAACAAAAATCGAAACTTTGATGTTGCAGTAAAATAAAGATTAAGATATATCAGCTGATTATAGACATAATACTTTTTTTATTTAAATCGTATCAATAAGTTTAATTATTAACTTTTTAAACTAAATTGCAGAAAAAAGAGTAAAATGATAATAACATTTTTCCTGGAATTTACTGATAGATTTAAAAGTCCAGATAAATAAAGTAACCGTAAATAAGTGAGATCTATACCTTCTGTTTATTCCATGCTATCGCGAAATTAAACGATATTGCACAACATTCAGTAGAAACCTTCACTTTATTAGTTTTCGGAATTTCATTCTGTTTATTTTGAATTCATAACGAATAAACGAATGTACTTTAAACTCAAGGATTTTAATTTTACTCGAAATTTAACATTTTTAAATTTGCACATGAATTAAAATATCCAAATAAGTTCGTGGAAATTTGTAAGGAGAGATGAAATTAACGGACTTTTTAAATAATAACTAATCATTGAGTACGACGAACAATAATTTGTTCTGGCGAACTCACGCATTTTGATCAACTGAAAATACTCTGACGAGGAGGTTAAATAAAAACCTTGAAATGTTGACAATTTTTGACATAGTACTCTAATTGTTTGTTAATTAAAAAATAATACTCACACATTTTTAATTTAAAAATTTAATTTTAAAAATATTTTTTAGATTCTCATAAAAAGATTACATTCGCAATTCAAATTATCGATCCGCTCGTAATAACCTGCAGCCTTTTACTTTAAATTCTTATCCATTAAATTACATTTTTAGATAAATGTAATTTAACCTTTTGAGGACCGGAAAAGCACTATAGTGGTGCGACCTTGGATCAACCCTTTGCCCATACTTAAATTACGATATGAGATATCATGTTACCCTATTTTCTATGGAGATTCAAAAATCCCAAGTGCCGGTTCTCTAAAGGTTAATTGCACTCTTCGTAAAATGACACTAAAAGATATAAGCCGTTGTTTATTAGGTTCCTATAATAAATGTGACTAACAACGGCTACAACTTTATGTATGCACAAATCGATTATTGCCCACTCGTAACACTAGCAGTTTTAGATGATTTGATCAAATATTTGATAAATCATAACGGAAAGCTTGTTTACACTTCTCTTAATGGAAGAGCTTTTGGGAGTGAAGAACAATAAATCGATGGCAGAGAAAACATCGGTATTGATGTTTTTCTCATTAAACATTAAATGAAAATTGAAAATGCGCTTGTTTTCTTAAATTCTGTTATCAATGAATACTATGCAAAATAATTTCCAGTGACTTGTGAATAAATTTCGAAATAAAATTTCCTTCAATGAATTATGTTTTATTTTATTTATACTCAATCGAGAAAAATTTGAATTCCTCAGAGACCGGAGAACGTGTCTTTTACATTGAAATTCTTGAAAAAACAATCGAGTTTAGTGCAGAAGCAGCTCTCGCTGGAAAACAAAGTACGAATGAGAAGTTTTATGAAACTGCCCCAGAACTTAAAAACCGCATAAAAAGCTAGAACATGTTATTTTTCAAGAAACATCTTAAGCACACGAATCGAAAGTCCTTCGAAAGTCGGAAAAATTCCAGCCCATAAAATCCCAACTACAAGCCAATCGAACTTGCATCTCGACCGGCACTCCCCCCTTCTCCGACACTCATCTCCGGACAAACATCGCAGAGATAACAGCTCGCGTCGACGGCGCGATACAATCGCGCGAGGAGCCCTCCTAGGTGGCGGTACCTTGAGCACCGCCTCCGGGCTCTAGACTGGCTGCGTAAAGCCAGTCGTACTCCGAGCGATTATCATAAAGGCCTCTCGCTCATAATGAAGAAGTGCAAGGGGCGCGAAGGCGCGGTCCGTTATACTCGTTCCGCAATTGATTTCTTCCGGCGCCAGGGAATCTACCTCCTCCCCTCGGGCGCGCGTCTGCACGGAAAACGGCGAAAACTGCTCCTGCAGCTCTCTCTCTCTCTCTCTCTCTCCCCGGGCCGGTCGCCTGGCGCCAGATTCACGATATAGTAGCGCGAGACTCGTAAAAGCGACCGCCGCCGACGCCGCCGCTGTCCTCGTCGTCGCCGCCGGCAGCTTTGTGCGCGCGTATATTTTTGTTGCTGAGCGCGAGCGTACTTTTATTGAGGGGGAGAACGAATGTGGGTGAACGTATATATGTATATATGTATGTATACGAAGCTGATGCTGCTTTTTCTCATTGAGAGAGAAATGAGCGGGGATTTTTGGCGACTCGGCGCGAGAGTATAATTGCGAGGGAGCGGAGAAATTCCGCCCCGGCTGAATTGGATCCGATAGAGAAATTCTGGGGCGATTAATTTTTGCGAGAGTGCCGTGAAATATCACGGGGTTAATGGGATTGCGCGCCGAGCGAGGGAGCGGAAAAAAATGCTCAGGTGTGAATTAAGCTCGGCGAGCGGTTATAGCTGCAATTGGAGCTTGCGGAGTAAGCAGTTTTCGGAGGAGGGACTTTTATGATGGTGATGTTTCCTTGTTTATTGTTTATGAGGGTTAATTCTTTTTATTATTACAGCGGTGAGTATTGATTTTTATATTAAAACGCGTTATTACGATTAGTGCATTTTCTAATGAAATGAAAGCGATTAAATTCAGAATTACATTATAACAAATGAATTTAAGAGAAAAGTAACGTGGATTTTAAAGAAATGTATTCAAAGCGTATTGAATTTTTTTGCTTATTTTAAATTTTATGTTTTGTAAAAAAACATTAAGTGTAAGCTCGTCTGCAGACAGAATAAGCGCAATGTCAATAAAGTAATTAATTTGCCGTAATTAAACGGATCTCCAAAGTTCGTAATATTCCAATGCTTCTCGTGACATAGGGAATAAATTGGAACGCGGATCGAATAATTTGTATTATATTGCATACTTCAAATTCTTGAATTACTATCGAATGTGGCCGAGAATGCAAATGTTATTTAAAACCTACTCAATATTCCAAAATCCTTATAAATAAACGAAGAACCATTTCCAGGTCAATCCATTTCACCATTAGAAAATGCGTTCAGCAAAAAAAATGTCGTTTACTCGAATAATGTTGATAAAGGACAATACTTTCCGCGCGTCGCGAAAATTGTACTATTCGCGGCAAAGAAACTGTTTTCAGTGCTTTTTGCCCGGCTGCTACACATCGAAGCGCGCGCGAATGCTTACTTTGTAGAGCGCGGAAAAGTCGAGAAGCTATAGTCCAGTCCATTCGATAATCGCCTTCAATTGTTCGCGAATTACGTGCACAGTTTGTAGTTTAGCACTGCAAAGGGCTTTCGTCTCGCCTGATTATTCAAGCGCGGTGATTAAATCGCAAGGTGGCGCTCGGTCAACTGATGAAACTTTGTTCGGTTTTCGGTTATGTAATTGCGTTCTTTGTTTTGCGTAAAAATGTTTTTAGTAAATCGTTGCAAGTCTTAAAAGGAGTTTGGCATGTTAAATGAACGCGAAAGGTAGCGATATTTATGTATATTAGATGCTTACGAGCTTTTATGTATACAGGACTCGAAAAAATAGAAAATCGAAAAAAATTACCCACAGTTTATGAAGCGGTTTTACAATTCACTGATGGGTTAATAGAGTTTTTTTTATACTTTCCCGCAGAGCGAAGAAAAGAGGATCGAAGCTGACGCAACGATTTTCGCTGCAATTTGCAGCATTTAACGAAAGCGAAAATTGAAGTCACGATAAGAAAAGTTGGCTTTGTGACGTAAGCCGTTTAGGTACTCCAGCAAATTGATGGGGAAAAAACTTGAAGCTGTTGGTCATGCACCGAAAATTTACGTTCTTAGCAGTAGGAGTAATTAGTCGCAGGAAAAGCTAATTATTCATATAGCGGCCGAGTGCGTGCGCACATCGTGCAGTACATAATTATCACGACTTATCACACTTTTTCTCGCTGAAATGTCGCTTTTCCGCGTGATACTTTCGAAAGCTTCCTTCATTCAAAAAAGCAATTCGATTATTTGCTTTACATTTGCGCTCGGTCGCATGAATTATTGGATTTGCATTTAAAGATAGAGCGAAATCGATCGAGAAATAGCAATTATATTATCTAAATGGTCGCACATTCTGCACGTAAGTTCGCTCTGAGCGTCCTTAAAAGTGCAGACCATCTAAAATCGCTCGTCAAATATTCAGATATAGAAATGAAAGGGATTCGAGAGAATACGAAAAATCGATGCCACGGAATTTCACCATTTATGCATTTATGCGTTTCCATTCGCTTGTCGCAGCGGTAATGTTATTAAAAACTGTTCGCCGACCCGCCGCTTTATCCTGTATTCGCTCTGCATAATTCTGGAAAAAGTGCTCGGCAAAGCTAAAATCGGTTCGTCTTTCCGCGAGACGTCCAGCCAGTTCAGCCTACTTGGGCGGGGGGCGATCTCTCGAGAAATCGGCAGAAGCCTACTCACCGCCGTTCTTCGCCTCCTCCCTCGTCTCCTCTTTGAGCAAGTCTCTGGCGATGTCCTTGGCAGTTTCCTTCACATCCTCCTTGGCCTCGTCGACAGCCTGCTGGATGCTCTCCTTGCTCGTGTTGCATCCCATCTCGGCGCACAGCACTGGCGGGCAATCGTCAGCAGCACCGGTCACTCAAGCGGGTGACGGCCTCGCGGAACGTCTCCTCATGCGTCGGCCGGCCGATGGCAGAGCTCTACTACTAATCGAGCAGGAACGGCTCGACCGGCGATCGATCCTGTTCGCGCTATTTTATTTGACTCTTTTTTTTCCCTCGTCGCCGGCGCGATTTAAGGTTATGTGCGTAGCCGGTGGTCGCCGGCGGGGGTTCGCCACTCGACGGCCTCGCTTGACCCCCGCTATCGCGACACGCGCCAGCCACCCACGCACTTCCTCAGCCTCCCGAGCTGCTCCCCCTTAGCTGGCGTCGCGCATTATTCCGGAAAATCGGGAGGGGAAAGCTCGCTGGGCAAACGAGTACTGCTGCTGGGAGCGCGCGGCGGCGCCTCTCTCTCGTGTCCCTGCTCGACGTCGCGGCTCGCACTACTGAGCTGCGGTGCGCGCTGAACCCCTCGCGAGTCGAGCTGAGTATAGCGCGGGCGGGAGAGAGAAGGACTCGCTACTGCTGCTGCTACTGCTCGCCGACGACCCTGCCCTTGCCTGCCTCGCGCGCGCGCTCGATATATAGCCGCCGCCGCCGTCGCCGCCGGCGGCCTTTGTGCACAAGCCGAGCTTTCGGCAATCGCCTCCTCTATTGCGACGAGCGATGCCCCCTTTTTCGCGCGAGGCGCGAAGGATGCTCCGGCGCGGGTTAATTATTCAGAGGAGGAAGGTCTATATATAGAGGAAGGTGCGCGCGGGGTGTCAATGAAGTCGTAAATAGCGGCGGGATAGGCTGGAGAACCTTTGCGAGGAGGCTACGCTGGCTTGGCTTCGCACGCTCGTTCGCGGCTTCTGCTTGCGATAAGTTTCAATGAGGAAACTCGCGGCTCGAGGTTAAAAAAAGAATTTAATGAGCGGCTCGGGCTTTATTGTGCTTCGCTGATTTGCATTCGTTAATTCGTTATACTTTGCTTTTCTGCGGGAGGGAAAAGTTTTTGTTGTTTGTAGCTTATAAATTCTTGATTCGCGCAGCGATGCGTGTTAGCACTTTTAAAGTCGCTGACGATTGAATATTATGCAGACTCGAGTTTCTGACTAATTGTTATCGCCCTAAAGTTTGTAGCGACTTTTGCACTTTTCATGACTCAAGAAACATTCGCCGTGCCCTTAGATTTTAAATGAAATTATTTTATTTATTAACCATTGTGCTACCAAAATAATAATTGTACATAGGCTTTTGTGAACCTAAATTTTCATTTTATACTGGTAAATCGCACTCTTCTTGAACTCCGTGTACAAGAGGACAAATTCATTTATTCCTTTTAAAATCAAAGTGTTTAGCAAAATAAATTAAAGAAACATTTTCTTACGTAATGAGTCACACAATGCACATCTCTATTCATAAAATGTTATAGTTTTAAAAACAGGGTATTTGTAAAAAAGTAGAACGTACATCTGGTTTTCCATCCATACACTCTGGTGGCGTTCACATAAAAGGGACAATATTAATCGAGTAAAAATGGGATGCAAAAACTCTGTCTCATACTGCACGTTCTCCTGTGCATTGAATTGGAGACCGAATATGCACAAGCTAATCTATAATAATGAATATTCAATAGCGTTCTGTAATTAATTTTAAACTGACACAAATGTGCTGTCAGCTTAAAATATACACGTTGTTCTTCTGAAAAAACTGTGAGTAGAAACAAATCAGTTGGGTTTATTTTTAATACTCCCTAATGATTCGATTTAATAAAAGTCAATGTCTTGCGTGAGTTTGATTTTTTGGATAACTGAAAAAGGTAGACTTGCAAATTCACATTTTTTTTATCAGTGTATGCATTGAAATGAGCATGCCGATAAGTGGTTTCCACCTGTTGGGCGTCGAGTTATTTGCATACTCAGAATATAGGTAGAAAATTTAAATATGCTATTTTTATTGAAGCTTACTAATTGAGATAGCAACGTTACAGGTAAGCGTAAAAGTGCGAATGTAGTAACAATTTTTACCAAATGAAATTATAATGCTTACGTATTGTATTTGCAGAAAGATTACTTGGAAGAAAGTTCACAAGAATTTTAAATTAAATAACGATATATGTTTGGCAAAAAATATCCGTGAGCTCCACTATTTCAGTTTTACGCCGAAAGCATTATTTTACGTAGTTTTTCAATCTTGATTTTAAAATATCTTAAAAATTGAAATTTTGTATTCATAAAACATTTTTATTTAATCGTTTATTATTTTCATTAATCTTTTATTTTTATTTATATTCCTTTTTGTAATTCGTAATTTTTGTGCATTATAATTTAAAATGAAAAAGTTCCAAAAGTACACTAAGGACTTATTATCGACCAATGGATCAATTGTACTCGCTAAAAATTTTGTTAAATACTTAGACAAATTTTCTTAATTAAAAATCGTTTTTAATACTTCCATGTCTAACAAAAGAGAATTTTTGGCTATAGATATTATATTCAATTAAAATAAATTTTAATATTTTTTACAAATTTCTTTTATGGAAAAACAGAAATTGTGTTCTAAATTTCTTTTTAGAGTTTTATTTCAAGTTCAAATATTCCTCTAGGCTAAAAATACCTATTTATTACTATATGTTACTAGTGACTTCGTCAAGCATTAAAATCCCTAAAATAGTTATTTACTTTCCTAAACGTCGTCTGCATTGAATGATAATCATCAGCTGGCAGCCTATTCTGCTAAAACAATTTATAAAGAATTTGAAACAACTTTAAATAACAATAAATAATTATTTGTATTCGTGAAAGCTGTGACAAGTTACGCTGCTTGAAAAAGGTAACTTTCATGATAGTTAATTTTAGAATTTTTAGGTAAAAGAGAATTATATTATTTTAGGTTACTTTAAATTTCTTAAAATTTCTTAACATCAAAATATTTGACAACAGCAACTACAAGAAAATTATTTACTTAAATAATTTTTCAGAAAATGTATAGAATAATGATGACTATATCTATCATTATAAGGACAAAGAGACAGGATACACCAAGGTAGAATTAATTAAATATTACTTATAAGCTACAAAACTGAAGGAATAACTAATATTTTACTTATTCTAGAATTATTTCAACTTCTCTCTTCAAAAAAACTGCTGCTATTTTGCCATTTTTTATAAAAATGATAAGTAAACTTCTACGTCAAATTTTATATAGCAGGTACAGTAATTTTATTATTAAATAATAATTCAGTTTTGTTAAGCAATGGTGTCATCATTCGTATGATTTTGTAGCAATTTAGACCAAACATGACAATATATCTGCATCTATCAGTGCAAATTTCATAAAAATGATTCAATATTGAGATTCTAACTTTTTGTGTAACAAGATTGTGTAACAAGATGCTTAACAATTATTTAAAAGGTTGTATAAGTTACGTTTTTAATTTTATTATTAAAATATTTGATTTTAATTTATGCAAAGTGAATTAATTAATTAATTTTATTATTTTTGAAACTATCAAATTTTCCACTTTTTTTCACGCATGCGCCGTTTACTAAAGTTAACGATTTTCGATTTTTCGATTTGAGTACTTTAGGTTGGCAATATTGAAAGTCTTCGAATTAGATTCGTTATCATTTGAAAATTGAGTTTTGTACGATGTACGTAAAATTTTATTTACTTTACTCTGATCATAATATATTTAACGTGAATTAATTTAATACTTTAATCATTGGCTTACAAAGACTTTCAATTATACTTCTATAGAAACCGTTATATTTAAAATCAAAATATTAAAAATATTTATAGATAAATATAAGTTAATCATTAACTTGAAATAATTCGTAAATTTTACTTTTAGATCAAAGAATTTTAATAGTTTTATACAGATTTTATACAGCTATGATACCACCAGAAAAAATTGTATCTGCATTAAAGTTAGAAGGACTGATAGAAGCACTAGAGGGGAAAAGTGATTTTGGAACAAGAGTTCATATTGCTCTAAAAGCAATAGAAAAAGCTTTACCTCTTGAAATAGATTGTAAAGACAAGAATTTAGAAGAATCGAATAAGTTTAGGAAGCAAGGAGATGAAATATTTATGAAGCAAAAAGGTAAAGTTCCTGGACTTTTGGAAGCTTGGAAATTGTATTGTATAAGTATTGCAAAAGCTGAAAAATCTTCAGTAACTATAGCTCAAGCTTATGCGAATAGATCAGCTGCTCTCTTTAATTTGAAAAAATATCTTGAATGTCTAAATGATATCGATAGAGCCTTGAATCATAACTATCCAATTCATTTGAAACCAAATTTATTAAGACGAAAAGCTAAATGTTTAAAAATATTAGGTATCGATGAAGTTGATGCAACTTGTGAGGAAGCAAGAAGCTGTCTTGAAAATTTGGACTTGAGTGATGAAAAAAAAGAAAGACTAGATGAAAAAATTGAAATTGTAAAAAATATTGCTACTCAGAAGAAAGAAGAAAAGGAAGAATCTGAAGAAGTGGCTCTACCAATTTTTATACCAAATGAAAAAATACCTTCTGCTTCCTATGCTGTCGGTATTAAATACAGTAAAGACTTTGGCAAACATTTGGTTGCAAATCGTGATATTAATGTTGGCGAAATTGTTATTAATGAGAAACCTTTTGCTGGATACCTTGTTTATGATAAAACTTACACAAATTGTTCACACTGCTTTCTTAGAGCATGGGAAAGCATTCCTTGTGACAATTGTTCTTTTGTTATGTACTGCTCTGAAAAATGTAAAAATGAAGCTTGGGTACAGTATCATGATATTGAATGTCCAATGAAAAAATATTTTGCAGCTTTAAACATGCACATTTTAGTACCATTTGCTTTGAAATTGACTGTACTAGCTATAAGAGAAGCTGGAAGTATACAAAAACTTTCAAAACAGTTAAATGAAATTGATGAATGCAAAGGTAAATTTTAGTATTTTTATTAATATTCTAATATTAAAGTTTCTTAATTAATATTTTTATATTGTAGATTACGTATTAAAAAGTTTGTCAGAAGGGATTTATTATAGTGATAAATATAGACCAGTGTACAATCTTGTAACACATGAAAGTGACAGAAAACGATATGATATATTATCATTATCATTAAATACTGCACTTACTTTATATTTTTTGTTAAATTTTACATCTTTATTTGGAGAAAGAACAGATAACAATTTATCCTATTTATACACGAATAGAAAAGCCACATTTGTGGGCAAGTTACTTGTTCATAATTGTATGATAATTCCATTGAATGATCATCAGGTATTTAACAAATTTATTTAAACTTAATCGATAATCAAGTTTTTTGCTTAAAAATTTGTATTCTTAGTACAGAGAAATTCATGCTGATGAACTTATAACAGCTGCTACTACAATTTCTTCTGTTTCAAGCCTTCTTAACCACAGTTGCAATGCGAATGTAGCTAAATGTCATGTTATAAAGAATAATGGAGTGCAACAAGTATATTATGCTTTACAACCTATCAAACAAGGTTCACAGGTAATAATTGAAACAGTTTTTATTAAAAACTTTAGATTATTTTTCTAATTATTAATATGCTACAGTTGTTCGACGATTATGGAGTTAATTTTGCATATTCAAAGAAAGCAGACAGAGACTCATTTTGTGCCAATTACTTTTTCAAATGCAATTGTATAGCTTGTAATGAAATGTGGCCTATACTAGAACAATTACCTTCAGTACTTGTAAGTAAATTATAATAAAATTATGTTGTTTATTAAAAAATTTTTTCATTTGAATGTCAATATCATTACAGAGACATGTGAAAACTAAAGAACAACAAGTTGAGGTATCAAGAGCCGTTGTTCGAAGCAAACGTAATCAAAGAATTGTTTTTGACTTAAATTTTGATGGATATACAGGTGACAAAAAAGATGTTTTAAAATGTTTAGCGAGATCAATTACCATTGTTTCAGAGAATACAAGCAAGCCTAGTAAAGAGTATTGTCAATTACTTGATCAGTATGTACAAACTTTTGCTCGAATCTATGGATATCAGTTTGAATTTGCAGGAGTTTTGTGTATAAATTAAAATTTGATTTAAAATAGTTAAAAAAGAAAATTAATAAATTATAATTTAATACTTAAAAAGTTTTATATGAGAAAAGGAAAAGGTATATATATTATTTTAAAAACTGTTTTATAATATGACAATATATTTTGAAAAAATAACTACTTTAAATTGCAATATGCGTTTATACAAATATACAAGTTCGCAAAAATTTTCAACATAAATAATTTGCTTACATACTTGGTTACATTATCACAAATTGTTTCCAAGTTAAAATTACAAAGCGTTTTCTAATTTTAAATTAATAAGAATTGTTACAGTGTTTATTTTCATTATCAAATTGATTGCACTTTTTACTTAAACAATTGTTACAATAAATTTATAAATATTTTAAGTTGTTTTGTCAGTGACATTAATTTCATTGCAAGTATCGTCATAAAAAATTGTACAATAATATTAATGAACTAGCTTTACCCACATAACTATGTGAAATAAAATTGTTTATCTATTTAAAAATAAATAAATGTATATTCTTTTACAAAAAAAGATATCATTTCGATAATTGACTACACATATTTATACCTTTTGTTTATTAATAGCATGATTAAGTTATGTATAAAAATTACGTAATAAACATTTTTATTTAACCGTTTGATTTTACAGAACAAAATAATGGGCATTTTTAAAAGTGAACTTTACAATATTGTAAATAAAAACTTTTTAAATAATTTTTGCATTGCAACCAACGGTTTTTCTAATAAGCGTACTTCTTCAAATTAAATAATTAAAAAAAGATTTTTAATATAATTTTATTTACAGTTCTATTTTGCAATAAATATATTATACTGTGTTTTGTTTTGTGCATTAATTGCATACTATAAGGTAGTACTATTTCCAAGCTTTTAAAATCATAATCTGTACAGCTGTTTAAATTATTATTGTGTAACTAAAATATAGTTGAAAAATAATTTTCTCAAATTTAAAATAATGCTCCACTTTAGAAAATTGCGATACAGATACCGTTATCAATCGTACTTACGCATTCTTTGAAAATTTACCATCCTTTCTAAAAGCGTTTTAATTTCCTCTACGAATTATAAATTCCTCTCCGTTTCTAGCTTCTACCTCTTTTACAAAGAATGAACTTGAAATCTACGTCGCCATTGACAGTTCGCGTAAACCTCGCAAAGTGCCACCTACTCTCGGAACACATCGAGCGGCCTGCTCCACCTTTGGCGCACCGCTCACAGGAAACCGTGACCAGCAACGACGGCGGGAATGAGCCCCTCTCGGCCGTCCCTCGCTCGCACCCAGAACCAGTCGGTGTCGGCGTAGTCCCCGAGGAGGACGACGACGTCGCCCTTGGCGACGTTCAGGGCGTCCGCCTCTCCCCGGCCGTCGTAGTCCTCGCGCACGAGGAGCAGCGTGTGCCGGGCGCCTCGGGTCCGCGCGCTCGCCGCCGCGCGCAGGTAGAGGCGGTCCACGCAGCGCTCTCCGCCGGCTGCGGGAGCGCCCTTGACCGGCGGGGGCGAGGATTGCCGGGGCACCGCCGACTGGGAGCGTCGAGTGCGCGAGGAGACTCGCTCCCGGGTGCCGGTGCCGCCGCACTCCGAGCGCGTGTCGCGCAGCTTCTCCGTGTCCGTGAGGTTGCCTGCAACGAGGAAGGATATTGGATTGCGTGCTTTTGTTTACTTTGTTTATTTACATGCTTGTGCGCAATTGGTCCGTTGTGCCGCTTGAAAATTTAGATTTTTTCCAAGTTTTATATGTATGACAGATTCCCGCGAACTACTTAGTTATCTCATAACTATACTTAAAAAGTATAAATTTTCAAATTGCAAAACATTTTCCTTAGCGAGAATTCAATACTTAAGGTTCGCCTTGACTATCTTCCGCCGTTTTACAACAACGCTCTCTCTGTTTACTTGTTGAACGTATCCTCATCAGTGAAAATAAAGCATACCGAGTGGCCTAGGAAATACGTCCGTCGTGTCTTCCCAACAAGGTCCCCGAGTCGTTTGCGGCAGTATCCCCAGCGGCAGGCAGGCACTGTAGCCGACGTAGCCCTCCTGGCCGTGGGGCGTCTGCACGTAGAGCCACGCCTGGTTCTTGAACACGGCGTTGACGACGGTGCCGAGAGGTAATGCGATCTCCGCCTGCGTCCCGCCCTGCGTCTGGTACAGGACCGACGGGAAGGACAGCACGACCGGAATGTTCGCCGGGTGCTCGATCGACGCCTGGAGATAATGGCTTTGTCAGACTTTCGAAGCGTACGAGCGCGCGCTCAAAGTTAATCGCTGCGAGGCTTACTTTTGTGAGGAAAGAGTCCAGGTCTGCGATGTCATAGCCGAATTTGCTGGGCGTCTTCGGTCGATGACTGCGTTTCGTTCTCCGATGCCTGTGCTTTTCTGTGCGGCCGCTCGGTGTATTGTTCGCCTCGCGCGCGTTTAAATTTGGTTCTGAAATCGCCCTCTTGACTTTTTCTTTCTCCTTTGCTTCCTTTGTCGCCTGGGGCTCCGGTTCCACGTAGCTTTCTATTGCGTTTTCCAAATTCATTCGTTCCTTTTCTGCAAGCTACGTAAATTTATTGTAAATTATTAGTTTCATAAGTTTAAAAGTCGATCTTCCATCAAAGTACCATGATTTTGCTTACTTTTTCTTTTTCGCTCTTTTCTATCCTCTGCAAAGTAGTGCTCTTCCTCTCGACTTTTTCTATCCGATCGATATTCTCCTTGTCCCTTTCTTTACTCCTTGGTCGGTCTGTATTCTTCACGCTTTTAACGCTCTTTACGCTCTTTACGCTTTTCACGCTCTTCACGCTCTTGGCACTCTTGACGCTTCGTCGGAAAACTCGCTCCGTTTCTTCGCGTTCCTTTGCTGGAGAAAAAAAATATTTGATTTAATTAAGGGAAGCAAGTGACGTTTGCAATAAAATCTTTCATCTTGTTGTTTGCCATTGTCAGTATAAATTAGATCTAGTGACATTGAAACTAATAGAATTTTATTTACGTCAAGTAGTCACATAAACTCGATATTATGTTTCTGCAAAGAATAATGAAAGGAAAGTCCAGACGTATTTCTTACACAACTTGTATGTTAGTCATCAATCAGGATGACCTAACTTTTTTTTCTACACAGGCCGACTTGTGATCTAATATACGAAAGAAATGTGTCGAAAACTCCGTGACACACATTCACCCGAGCAACTAATCTAATTATATCTCCCACAGAAAATAAAATACCCAGACACGCAAGAAAAGCAGGCCGAAGAAGGACTTGAATTTGAAACGAATAAACAAAATTCACCGTGGCGCGCTTGGAAAATTACGAAATTCAAAGACCCACCAGGATTGGACTCCTTCTCCCGATGCAGCTCGACGGTGATGCAGTGCTGGTGATTGTTGAGCACCTGGGCGTGGCCGAGGTCGCCGTTGACGGGCTGCTGGGGCTCCGGCTGCTGGTGCTGGCCGCGCAGCACCCAGGTGAGCGAGATCTTGGGTCTGAGGAGGCCGGCGCTGCTGGGCCGCTGGCCCATGCTGGGACTCGACGGCGGCGACGGGCTGCTCGAGGCAGGGGAGGCCGCGCGCGATGTCGGCTCCACTACCGGCTCCGGGCAGTCCGCCACCAGGTCCACCGTCTGCACCTGACTCCCATTTTCCTGCTGGCAGAGGAGACGGCCGGATTTTAGATTTCTTTCTCGCTTTTGCGTAAGCCGCTTTTTCAACGGAGTCTCGCGCGCCGCAGCGATCGATTGCAAATTTGTTTTGGACCGCGGGAAAATTATTACTTGTTTATTTTGTTGGATAAGATAATTCAGAAACAAATAAATGATATTCGAAAGCCATTTCATTAGTTAAGAGTATTATTCCATTAAATGAATGTCGGGTCAGCTTTAAAAAAGTAATATCAATGTTTCACCGCGGTTTAAAAAATGAAATACATTTACAACCTCCGCGTACAATTGATTATTAAAAAATCAATCTCCCGCAATAAAACCATTGAAACGAATTACTCACTCTGGAACCTCCTCCCGAGCAATAATTAAAAAATTTAATTTCCCGCGATTAAATCATTCAAGCGAATTACTCCCAAAGCAATCGCAATTAAATCGAGCACAATTTACTTAGGGAAGAATGCCATGATCCCAGTCAATTATAAAATAATAACGGTTCCTCGGTGCAATCATTGGCCGAGCGAACGATAACGCGCACGAATATCAATTTCGGCCAATCAGCCGCAATCACCCTAAGTCTTTGCCCAGCTCTTACACACTCTCACGTGTGCGCGCGCGCGCGAGCGTGCGGGAGAGAGAGAGCATGCAAAGCATACCGCGCGGATTCCGCCTCAAAAACGATAATTCTTCCACGGTTAAACCGAGCCTGCAATGAAGGCAGAGCAAGAGAGAAAGAGAGGCCGACCGCCGCCGGTGGCGCGGACAGATTCCCTCCGCGAAATTTACGAATGCGCCCCCCTCGCCTGAATTTACGCATCGCCAGGCCGATCCAAGCGCGAGATACAATGTCAAAAGTCCCGAGAGCGGCCCTTTGGCGGTGAGCGGGGAGTGTTGCGGCCGCTGCCGAGCGCGCAAAAAGAAAGCGCCGTGAGAGAGTACCGCCGCCGCCCGGGGGAGGCTCGTGTCCGCGGGCCTTTACGTCGGCTTCGATTTTACTTCCGCTGGCCGGCTTTTAATCACTGGGCAGCCTTTAAAGATCGCTTCGTCAGGTTTGAAGTTCAGGTTTATCAGCGTGAAGTGAAGGACTGCACATTGATTATTACACTTACATGAGCTTTCGAAGGCGACTCGTTCTCTTTCGGGTTTCGGTTTCTGCGTCGTGAATTTTAACTTGGAATTTCGATGGTAAATTCAAAAATGAGAAGCGACTTTTCACCACTGCCGCTTTTAGGTGTAGTAATTATTTGCAGGTAATTGCACGCGTAAAAATTGCTTTCTCGATAAAAGAAAGTAATCTGAAATTTGAATCCAAATTACGAATATCTTTTTTTCCGCGAGAAAGACACTTTTTAGCAAAGGAAACAGTAAGAAAACATAAAGATTTCCTTAAAAGATCAGATGAAAATTAATACAATTTAGAAGCTAAGTTATTCGCATTATTGGCGACTCGAACGGCTTACTTCTCTCAATTCCTTAATGCAATCCTTTAAGCAACCGAAATGACAAATCTGCATTAACCTTCGAAGCAATTGATGGGAGCGAGTAAAACGTTCGACTCAATAGGCATTCGAAATATCGTTACAAGCACTTAAACGATACAAGTTATTCCAATAATATAGAGGTAACGAGCGAGTACATTTGCAATGAAACTTACTTCACTCTCGTCGCGTACACAGGATATTGGGTTGTCGAAGTACGTAATGGGATGTCGTCGACATATATTTTGCGCGCGTTCGCGAACTCGAACGATAAGCTAAAAGTACGTATAATCATTTCCGCGACAACTAAATTTCAGCAAATGGAGACGAAATAACAGTACGTTACGCAATTTTTTTTTTATACGCCGGTAGTAACTGCATTAAAATGTTTGTTTCAGATTATTGCGTAACCCCATAAAGATATGCTTTACAGTTACACGGACACCATTCAGCTGCATAAACATATTTTTGCACATTTATGGAAAGATACTTGCTAATATTACGCAAAACGTTATACTAGCCAGAAGGTATAAGTTTCTTCCTGCTGCAGTATTTTTTACTTTTTAGTATCGTATAAAAATGCAACTAAACACTGTAATCATAAAAATGAAAAGCAAAATTATTCTTTTGCTTTTTTTAAAATCTAACAACCATTACATAACGCTCCATTCGAAAAACATTCTTCAACCAAAACACCGATACCTAAACGATTACATAATAAACGTCGAATCCTAGGTTTATATCAAGAATCGGCATCAGCAGACTCTGCCCGCTCGATTGATCGCTGCGAGCGCAGCTGATTTATGGGCCTGGCTCGCGCACAAAAAAGGAAAGTTCCTAGTTCCTAGTTATTACGCGAACGGGTCAAAAGACGCGAAAAGATGCCCGTAAAAAGCGAGGCGTTTAAGCACACAAACGTTAAGAGCGAAGCCTGATGGATGGCCGTGCAATTTTCTCGCGGCCGCGCGATTACTTAGGTTAATAGCGCCGACCGTAACTCCTTTGCCGAGAATGCACGGGGCCCCGCGCCCGAGAGCCCGGAAAAATTACATCGGAGGGGCCGCTTTTTCGACTCGGAATTCGCCTGGAATGAAAATTTGGCGCTCGCGAGCACCGCTTCGCAGAAGCAAGTCGGACCGAGGAATGCCCCGCGGTCGGCGCATTCTTCGATTCGCCGGGTAAAGTGGATGCAGCTCGTTAAATCGAGCGCTCTCAGTGATTCTAAAGCATTGCGTCATCGAAATTACAAGCTGCGTTAGACGGCAAGATGAATACACACTTTTTGCCCGAAGATCTTTGTCGGGGGGGCTTGAGCGATGAGAAGATCGATGCAAACGAGGGATCTCCTTCTTTTTGCGGGAAATTACATACCGTACACTAGTCTCGAATATCTTTAAGATCTCCTTAGTTTGATATCGCGTAACTCGAAGTGGTATCTTGATTTGTCGGGGAAAACATACACTAGGCATCGTAACTTTTTATTTCAGTATGTTGTAAAGCTTAAGCCGGATAGAGTGAACGGATTATTTAAGACACAGGAATGAAAAAGGACGTTTTATTTTGCGATCAAATTGAGCCAGCATATAAATAAGATGCACTGTTTCCGAGGAGTATTCAATTACTTGCCGTGCGAATTGTTGGCCTTTTTTATTGTAATATTAAAGTACGTCAACGAAATCCTTAACCTTTTGTAAAAAATTGCGGATTGATTCGAGAAGAGGTTCAGAAAACGAAAGAGAAAATTGCAGTAGTCAGAGTGTCCCTCTATCCGAATGAAAATCTGCCCAAGCAGCCGAAGAGCTTACACTCTTAAAACTCGGCTCTCTGAACCTTTACCTCCCCCCGCAGCGATACAGGAAAGCGATTAAAATCCAGCGCGCCTCCGACAAATTGTTTTCCTCACCTCGTCCCGCTGAAACAAATCATCTTATCTCTCGCGGTGGCTCTTAAAAAGAAACGAGCCTGCCGATACCTCCGGTTCGCGCGCATATCCTGAGATTCCCCAAAACAAAGAAATCTCGATAAGGCGCCGCGCGCGCGCGCGCGCTCCCGCGGCAAAAATAACGAACAGCGCCAAGTGATAAAATGTAAAAGCAGAGAGAGAGAGAGAGAGAAAGGAAGGAGGCCCGCAGGAGCACGCAACTCTCGGGGGCTTTTCGAACTCCCTCTCTTCCCGAGGGATCATGCTAATGAAATTCTCAAGATATCTATCTGGGAGAAAGAGTACGAGCGCGGTCACTACTGTGCGGCGGCGCGCGCACGGGGGCATTTAGTTCTGGTCGCTTCTCGCTCGCGGCGTGACGATCTTATCTAACGGCCGGCGAGAGCGCGTATCAATTTCCATGCTGCACGAGAGAGAGAGAGAGAGAAGAGGGTGTCGGGGTTAAGCGCTGCCGTTGCGCCCCCAAGCTGCCGCCGCCGCTGCTTTCCCACGCGGACACCGGGACGTATGTGGCTCGGACAGGACGAGGATGCGCTCTCGGGTAGGGGATTTATTTCAATCGATTTCATTCGACGCGAGCAATTAATCCGCGCGCGACTTTCTAACCGCTTCATTCCTCTGAGAAATCGAGTGAGACGTTCGCCGTTAGAAAGTCATCCGAGCATAGGAGCCGCTTTGAAAAACTTCGGCGCTGATCAATTGAGCGATCGGGAAAAACTTGATTAATGCGCGCGCACTCGCCCGATGCGAGCAGATAAAAACCGAGTTTAACAAGGCGGCGTGCGCGTGTACGGCTGATACGGTATCTATTTCATTCAACAAATTTTGATTACGCTACGTACGTAACTTCTCTCTCGCATCGCCGATGGAATGGAGATGTAAGGCCGAGGCGGGCTTTCAGGAGGCAAGCGCGCTTTGTTTACCTCGCGCGGAGAAAGTTCCTTTCGCATTAGTGGTTTCTCTTTGATGTAACTCGACGCGTTTGCTCTTTCCTCTCCGTTACGCGCGGGCAGAAATTATTTACTCCTCGGAAACTGCGCGTGGATTATTTTGCGAAAACTTCGTAATTAAAGTAACACGTGGAGCGCACTCGCTCGAACGAAACAATGAGCTGTGTATCGAAAAGAGGCAAGGCATACATTTAATAAGCTGCTATTATCTGATTAAAAGCGTGATTTACAACATCGCGCACGAAGCACTTAGTATTCCTAAAAATCCTAACGCCGTGCACTTTCAAATATCAGCGAGAATAATTGCCAGGTGCGATAATTAAAATCCGCTTCGCGCTGCCAATCAGGATTCAGGAAAAGTCTCCCCGTCGGCATATCATTGACAGGCCCGGTCTCCCTCCGCCTTTTTTCGCGCATAACTGTACCCGCGATCGCGCATAATAATTGCTCTCTCTCTCTCGCGCGCGCGCGCCGGGCAACCGATAAATTAAAATTCGCTCGCTCGCGCAGCCTGTAATTTCCTCTAAACAGCCGCTGCGGGAGAGTCGGTCCTGCGTGCGATACGCGGCGAGACGAAAGAATCGGAGAGAATGAAATTTAAAGGAAGAGCCGCTCGGCGGCGGCGGCGCGGCGGAGAAAAAAGCCGCATGAGACCATTCAT
Organism: Ormyrus thymus; assembly: GCA_035582935.1. Taxonomy (NCBI): domain Eukaryota; kingdom Metazoa; phylum Arthropoda; class Insecta; order Hymenoptera; family Ormyridae; genus Ormyrus; species Ormyrus thymus. The sequence continues at coordinate 18,163,463 of JAWWEM010000010.1, read as the reverse complement.
TCATACGGGCATAAATCATTGTCATGCGCATGCGCTCCGCACAAAAGAACACGAGCGTCGCGCGCATAATAATAAAAGTAGTGACAGTACTCAAGTAGTCGAGCCCGCTTGTAGGTATACCTGTATACAAGCGAGCGGAGCCTGCATCCGCTAATCTGCCGGGCGAGTATGCAAAAGGCTTTTCTTTCCTCCTCCTCTCTCTCTCTCCTTCTCTCTTGGAATGTTTAACCCCGTTGATCCCGTCGACGGGATGTATCTTTTTCGCTCTTTCTCTTTCTTTCTGCAGCGGACTGCCGCTGCCGCGGGATCGAAGCGCCGCATACCCTCGCGGGTTTTTCCTCCCTTTGCGCTTATCAAGTTAATTATATCTTTCCCCTCTTTCCGTCTGTCTCATTCGATCCTTTTTCCGCTGCCTGCGCGCTCTCTGATTCTCGACCGCGAGCTGCTCTCTTTGCGCCTTTACTTCCTTTTGCTTGGGGCTCATTTTTCCTTGAGCGAGGCGGACGATACACCTGCGAGGGGAGAAGCTAATGAAGTTAGTGCGCAGCTCCTCGGTGGGCTGTCTATTAACTTCCTCTTAATTCAAACTTACGATCGTCGCGCTTGAAGCTACTCATTTTTCAGACCCGCATTCTCACGCTGCGAATAGCTAATGCGCATAAATAGATCTCTTTGAGAGAAAAAAAAGAGCGCGAAACGGGAAGGAATTTAATAAATGAACACGTCTTGTGTTTACGGCGTTAGTGGCGCGTTTAACGCACTTCAACTGTCGCGGGGCTTATAGCAATGATCTGTCGGGACTTGCGCTCTAACGCCATACGTGCACTGCGAGTTACCGAGAACCATTAGCTACCAACTTGTCGTAAAAGTGTCGTCTCCAATGACGTAGTCGCAGCCATAGTCTCCGAGCATATATCCTTGGCGGCCTTGGAGTCGCCCTTAGAGCTTCACTTGCATTTACAGCGCCGACTTTAATTTGCATTTTTTAGCCGTAAAATTGCGAAACACGCATTTCCCTCTCTTTTTCAGCACCCTCTCGGATCGTTGAAAGCGAAATAAGATTTATTCCCGTTACGTCTTTCCTTTAATTAAAACGTTAATTTTATATGTAGATAAAGAATTTTGTGCACCGCATTTAAAATAAGAAGAAAGCCGAGCTCGTAAAATTACATTTGAGTAAGTATAAATTTCTCACTCGCTCCAATAAACTATTTGCTTCAAATAAATTAAACAACTTGTTTCAGAATGTACCGTTTACACGATTCGATATTACTATTTCAAACGTCCCCTTTACACTTGCCTACATTTCCTAATAACTTTCATTGCGAGCTCACGCGCAGACGCAGCTTAGGATTTACCGCGTCTATTAGCGCTATTCCATCGAGCTAAATAAATATCTGCTCGCCGTTCGCCGCGTTAAAATCCATAGCTCGGCAAGGATGTAGCAGCCGCGCGGCGTCAATTTCCGATCGTTCGAATTCTCAAATTCCAGTGCCATTACAACAATCTCGCCGGCCATTACTCGGGCCGGACTTGGGCCACAGCTCGCGCGCTTGCATTCCCGCTAAAAGCCACGCGCGGCGCAGCCCCATATTTTCCAGCGGCGCTCGTTCATTTTGCGTGCGCGCATTTTCGCGCCGAGGATTTACCTCGAGCCTCGCCTCGCGGTAATTTCGATTACGAGCGCACGCGAGAGAAAGAGAGAGAGAGAGAGAGAGAAGCGCATTCCCGGGCGACGCGCGAAATTCTCACATGTGCTCGGCCGGAACCAGTTTTTGCGCGAATTGCACCCACGGAGGAGAGAGAGGCTCTCTAGCCGGAGAGAAGCTGTAACAATCGGGGGGAAGGAATAGAGAGAGAGAGAGAGGGAGAGGGAGAGAGGAATGGTAAGGAGCTGGAAAATTGATGTTGCTTTGTTTTTCTGGGGCTAAGAATCGCCTAGCGTTTTACCGGGGAGTTCTGCGGCTTTGTTTTCTCGCTGGAAAGGAGGCCGCGCTGAATTGTCCGGCAGGAATAAGGGGAACGATTAAGTTAATGGTCGCACGTATGTGTAAAACAATTATAATAAACCTCTTATGAATATTTTCTTTGCGGTGCAATCAACCTGCACAGCGAGTCATGCAGCATCAAGGGTAATTGTGCTCTTAAGAAAGTTTCTTTTCTCATGACCTCTTCCAATTCTCGAAAAAAAAAACGAAAAAGAAAAAAAAAACAGTTCTCATTAAAAACAAATTAGCCGCAATCTCGTGACTTTTTAGAAAATAAAAGCACCTGAGAGCATCTTGAACGAAAGTAAAAACGCATTTTCCTCCTCATCCCGCAAGATTTCATTAAATTCCAGAAGCATTTCTTCCCGCCGCGCAAAAAGCCAGACCTCGGCTCGCAAGAAAGCGAGAGCGGAGCAAAAAGGAGCGGAGTCATCCGCTTCTTAGCCGCGAGAGGACTGGGAGAGAAAAAGCGCCGCTCGTTTTTCCACTGACCGGCTAAAGTGGCCACCGCGAGATGCCTGACTAAATGCCGCGAATGCGTAAACAGGTGTTTGGCGCAAGCGCTCCTCGCCCAATGGAAAATTAGATTCTGTTATACGGCGGGAGCGGCTGCCGCTGCCGGCAGCAGGCGGCGACTTGCCGAGGGACGAGCGCGCGAAATTGAAAATTTTCTACCGCCGCAGCTTTTTACGACGCCGGCACTTTTCCCGGATGCCCCCCGAGGACGGGAGGGGCGGACCGGACGAGTGGCAAATGAGGGATAAATGCGAGAGCTTAGCTAATAAGAGGGCTCCTTCAGCGGCCGAGGACGCCGCGCGTGTTTGAGGAGGTAGGAAAATGTTTGAGCAGCTAATTCCGTCGAGATGTCCGGGTAATGCGAGAGGGCTGCTTTGAATAAAATTTTAACGAGGATTGTACCGTACAGTCGCGCTTTTTACTTAGCGAGCGAGAAGTCTGTGAGATCACTGCGACTCGTGGCGGTCAAGACACTAAAAACTCCGCCGCGATAACTTGTTTTTTTTAACTGTCAAGCAATTTAGTAAGTATCTGGCAGGCCAACCTTGAGAACAATGATCTCGTCTTCATCCGGAGTTGTTCTTTCTTCGATGGCAGGAGTAACTTCTGCTTCCGTCCTCCTGGCACTGGTTTCGCTGAAGCTGTTCCAAGAGTACCGTTTTTTTAGGTCTCCTGCAATCAGAATAAATTCAATTTAACAATTACTCGCCAGTTAACTCCTAGGAAAATTTAATTTTCAAGATCTTGGGATAAGATTGCAAAATTGTCGATTAATTATGATCATAATTCAGCGAGAGAATTCCTCGCGATTTTTTAGCAACTAATTAGGAAAAATAAACGCAGTTCCAGAATGGTATCGCTCTGCATAAAAGAAGTTTGCCCGGTTAATTTAAATTAATTGGCAGAATAATGCGGCAACGAGCTCGTAACGCTGAGAAATCTCTAATTCGATTTCGATTTTTTCGACTCGCGCGGGCTAAATCAACGTTATGGAAATAATTAAAGGATTTTTAGCCCCGTTGCGCAAACATTCGCCGAGTCCGTTCCACAATTATCATTCCGCCGAAAAAAAGTCCGGACTTTTCCACTTATCTAATTACCCATTAAAATTAACGGCCCGCGGTCAGCAATCTTAGCGGCGATCATTGAGATAAGCCGCGATTTTAACCTAATTGATTACGCATACACGGCGAGCTTAAAGTGAATTACCCTCTCCCGCTCATAAACAGCCGCGGAGTATCATTGGCCGCGATTAGAATCAACTGCCCCGCGCTACAAGCTTTAACCGGCCGGGAATGTCGTCGCGATAAAATTCGCAAAAACGCGGAGGGGGGAGCGCTCCGGGCCGGGGGGGAAAAACGCGCCCGAGAGCACAGCTTTATTTTCCATAAAGCCTACACGCGGATTACGTTATGATTGCGGCCGCAGCTGGCGTTTCTAAGCGCGTCCGACGAGGCTCGCCGCGGCACCGCTTTTTACGATCGCGCGAGACGGCGGAGAGTCCTTCGTTACGCCGGGAGTCGATAATCCAATGTCGCCGCGGCAGGAGCTTCCGTCCGCGTTTTTGTCCGGCCAGAGGAGGATTGGCGTTTTTAGCGCGCTGCACATTGTGGGCTCTCTCGCTTCATTCAATTTTCTCGGGCTGCGGTGCTGCGGCACTTTCAGGGGCTCTTGTTTTAGAGCGGGAAGATGGTAATCCGTTTGATCGCGCTGAGGCTAATTTATGTTTGCAGTGAAACTTTTTTTCGCTTTATATAAGTGCTGCGTAAGCTTGAGTGTGCAGCGAAATGCTGAGTTGCTGAGATGCTTGCAATTTAAAAGCCATTAGCTATTTTTACTGTTGATTTTCCGAGTGAAGAGTGAAAGTAACTCTAAGATATATTGAAAAGAAGATGTTTGATGATTTCTTAATTAAGTAAATGAATGAGTAATAAATTAAAATCAAGAAACAGTTGGGCAGATAAGTAAAATCTCGGTGCTATAAGAACTTTTAAACTTTTAAAATCCGCTTTTATTTATGCAGCAATTGTCTCATTCGTTCTTATTATTCGTAAGTAAATGTAGTTGCAACAATTTATCTTGCAGTTTTCCTGGATCCAGATCCGATCCCATATCAACCATTTCCAAAAGTAAACGTCGATAAATTCACGAACGCAGCCCTGAATCGAGCCAAAAAAAAAACAGCCGTATAAAACCGAAAGTTCGTCGCTCCTCCAGACGACTTTATCGTCGGCTTGTCGTTTTTCTCGGGGAAAAACGCGAAATCAGCGGATATGAAGGAGAAAAGTTTAAGATTCAGCGGATCGGCTTTAGCTTTCTTGCTCCGGCACCGAGTGTCCCCTCAATAATTCATAAGTGTACAAAAGGGATTTCGCTCTCTTCCCTCTCTCTCTCCTCTCCTCCGTCGTTTCTTCCCCGAGCGCGTCGAAGCGGCGCGACGTCTTATTCGCGCGCTCGGTTTTGTGTGCGTGCGCCTGCGCAGGAAAAAGTTGAATCTCCGGCGCGTTAACTCGCGACAACCCGATGACACTCCGGGATGTCATGTAAAATGCGCCTGGCCGCAAAAGCGCACATCGCGGAGCGGCGTGGAAAATCGGAGGAGGATATGTTTGAGCGCTGAAAGGATGTCTTACAGGAAAAAATGCCGGCGAAGGTATGCGCTTTATTTCAATTCTTAAGCCGCGATGCATTTATCCTCGGGTGAATTGAAACTGACGTTACTGTTAGTTCTGATAAAAGATTAAATGTCTTTTCAGAACTTGTTCAATGAGTATTGTAAACTAGAAATGATTTAGAAGTCGTTTTTTTCAATTTAAGTAGAGAAAACACTTTTATGAACTCTTTAGGCAGGTCTTTCACGTAAGAGCTGTCAACGATAATTTATAAGGTGCAGTTTTAATTTCCTAAAAATGTCCGTGATTGGTGGCAGCCGGAAGGCCTAAACGAACGTCCTGTTTAAATAAGAATCGTTGGCAATAAATCGATTTTTATTCTCCTAATGCAGAAAAATTAGCGCAAAGCGATACCCTGTAAATCAAAGTTTAGATTTAACGTCGATCTCGGCAGTGCCGTCAAAATAATTGCCAATCGCAGCTGAATCACTGAACGCACGACTGGGCAAATGGATTTCGCTCTACTTAGTCCTCTTTTTTTCAGGAAGCGTCGGTAGCCCGGCAGCGCCGATAAATCACTCCTAGTCTATTTGCGAGAGCTGCGCACTCTGCTTTTGTAATTTATCACGCCGGCAATTTATTCTTAAAAGAATCCGAGCGTCTAACGAGAAGTAAACAGCGCCCCGCGCGATCACGAGCGGAATATAAGTCACGCTGCGAGGCACGAAATCTATCTCCTCCGCGGGATCAAAGCCTCATCTAAAACGGATTAAAATCAAGCGCGCGGCGGCCCCGGCTTTCTATCCGCAAAAAGCAGGAGCGCCGATTCGCAGAAGTCCGCGCGCTTCCTCTTCCTGCGAAGTGTCGGGCAAAAAGCCGGCAGGACGCGCCGGCGATGTATCCCCCTTCCGTTTCGCCGGCCTCCCCGCCTGCACCTGCATAGAGTCACGTGCGTGTCGCGCGCCGCGACAATGACAGCTGAGCGGACACGTGCCAGCGAGCGAGCGCGTCGCGATTTCTCACTGATTTCTCCGTACGGAGAGCGGCCCCGTCGGGTCGACTCTCTAATTGTTTTAATCGATCGCTCGATTTGGTATCGGGCGCGCTTCTTGCTGACGGCTAGTGGCCTCTGCCGCGGGAGTGGTAATTGTTTAATCAATGTTGCTCAAAGTCTCTCGTTTGTCGATCTTCGACGAGGGAGAGACGTTCTCGAGTCAGGCGCGTCACTGAGATTGGCTCTGATTGAGAAAGCTGACCGGCGCACAGAAGCACTCGGGTAAAATCGTCCAAGTAAATGTTGTGACACGCCGCTGCACTTTTCCGAGAAATCCCAGGCACTAAACCGAGAAAAGCGGCCTGTTTAATCAGCGGCCACCGATAAATAATAAGCACATAAATCAAACGATTCTCGCACTCGATCCATCAGCAGCTACGGACTTACATAGATGCTTATCTGGCCGACAACTTCATAACGTTCACTGAGCAATTCATCTTCTTTGGCAGGGAACAACAAATATCACTCTCGCGGTTAACAAAAAACAAAAACACAAAAAACAAAAAAAAGAAACAAAAAAAAATAACAGAACAGTCGGCCTAGACCGGTTCGGCACTTATCGGACAATTGGCGTCAGAGGCGAGTAGAAAAAGCCCGGCGCTGGAAAGGCAGCCCGCGCCGCTTCCGCATGAGATGAAGTGAGCGGCGGCTGCGCGCAGGTGCAGCAGGTGCGCCCGAGACTAGACTAAAGGGCCTTTGAGAGCGGCCTCTCTCTCTTCCTAGGCGGCCGCGGAAGACTGCCCGAGAGCGAGAGAAAGAGAGGGATGCCTGGATTGGCGGCGCGTTCCCGCGCAAATCCTCGCCGGCCAATCGGCGGACGACCGCGAAACCGTAATTGTCAGGTTCGCCGGGTACCTTACCGAAACGGAGGGATGGCTTGGGCAGGCCTTTTCTCTTTCTTTCTCGCTTTCGGGTAACGACGGAGAGGCCGCGGCGCTGTCGGCTCTTGCTTTTTCGGCTGGCTTTCGAATCCACGATGATGTAAGCTGAAATCGCAGGCCGCCTGGAATTCTCCGAATTTTCTTTGTCTAATTCGGCGATCAAGGTAATTAGTGGCTTGATCCGGGCGAGCTCGAGTTGCGCAATCGAGGCTCGTTTATTGGCCCGCGGCTTGTGTTTAGCTTTAATAATAATGGAAGGATTTCGAAAATTAGTTTTTTAATATTTCGGCGCTGGATTAAAAAGAGCACCTTTTTCCGCCACTACATTCAGAGTGTTTTTTTTTATTATAACAGTTTCTCTCGTAAGGCATTAAAAACTTTTTTAATTGCTATCGTGCTCGAGTGAACTTGAACTAAAATCAGGAGAAAATGACTAGCTGCGCAAAAATAAAAGCTGCACGTCACTTCTCCCGTGATGCAGCCTTCAATTTCTGCGCGTACTTTTTTCAATACATGAGTTCATTTATGGAAGCAGCAATTACTTTTTCTGAAAAAATAAAATTGTTTATTTGCGGCCGCGTTAAAATTTTATACTATCTATATAATTAAATGTAATGAACGCGTTAAACTTTTCTGCAGTCTGTGTAATTAAGTAGCAAAAATCGGTGCTTCTTGTGAGACTGTAGCTCTTTGAAGTTCTCGGTATTTTCTTCGAATAGTTTGCATGCAAAGTGAACAGCACCAAAATTATTCAATAATTAAAATTTTGTACAATAAAAAAAATATTTTCTGGAGTATTTTACAATTAAGTAATTGCAAGTCAACATTATCCATTTTATAAATTTTTAAGATTCGTACAATATCGTTAAATAATAAAACTGTGGATTCCAAAGTCGTAAATTTCCATTAATTCTCGCAAAACTAATCCTCTTATATGTTCGAAAACAATTTCAAGATAGCGCGTATGGTTCATATATTACGCTATATGCTCATTTTTTTTCGCGAATAATTCTTGACCTTAATTCTTGCAAATACCTCCTTAATATTATCTGAATTTTCAGGATATAAGCTCATTGAAAGCATAAAATTTAATCTTAATCCCCCCGTTCCGAATACCAGCCTCTCTTCCACGTTCCACGTACCGGCCAAAATATTCTAATAAAACAAAGGCTTAAGTTACCGTCGTAAAACCAAAAAAATGAACACATAAACGCAAGGCAAACAGCGCCGAGGAGCCGTCTTTTTAACACGTCACACGTCGCCGGTCCATTCCTCGAATTTCCGTGCGCGGCGCAAACCCGACGAACCCGAAGCGAAGACGCGCGTGCCTGCAGGAGGAACAATTTGCGCAGGAGGAAGGACGAGAGGAGGACAGGGCGAGAAGGTATGCGCGGGCAAAAAGCCGCTGGAAGAAAGGAAATCGGCCGCGGCCGGAGGATTTTCGAGATCGATAAGCGAATTGATCGCGATCGATTCCACGAGTCAACTATCGCTTTTCTGCGACGTTTGCTGCAGCGCGAAGCGAGAAAAAAAATGACGAGCCCGCGGTGTGACTGATGGCTTGTTTTTGCCGCTTGCTTTCTGCGTATCGCGCGAATTAGCAAAGAAATATTCGAGCTCATTGATTTCTTAATTTAAGCGCGCGGGCGCGGTTATTCATTGACTGGCGCAAATTTTATGAGCCGACGTAAAAAATTATTGGTAGTGCCGGCGATTACTCAGTCAGCTGTGGCTCTTAAGAATTTTCGGACAATCACTGGAAGGGCAAAGACCTTTAAATGATTAAAATTTATTGCCCGGCCAAGGAAGAAAATGTAATTTTGATCGCGCTGTATATTACTAATGGTTTTATGGATTATAAATTCAAGGACTTTTAAATGTATGGCCCTCGTCTGGACATTATCATAATTTAAGCGACCGGGACTGTGATAAATTGACCTATATTTCGTATTTTGATTTTTTACGCGTAATATATAAAGTTTCTTCGAGAACGAACGCAAGTCTAATTTTTATGAATGCTTTCATCTGGACAAGCGCGTTTAATAAAAAATCTTGAGCATTATTTTCTCCGGCCGGGCTCTACATCACTCTCGGTACCGCGTAAATTTACCTCTAGACCAAAATTCAATTTTGAAAATGTCGTTCCGAAAGCGGCTCGGTCAGCCAAATGACTGCGGACCGACGGAGAGAAACCGCGAGATGAGCGTCGAAATAGCGCGCGCGCGAGAGAGAAAAAGTGAAAGAGAACGACGAGCGAGGGAAAAGAAAGACGGAGGAAGAAGAGCTGCGTACGCACAGCGGAGAGAAAGAGAGAGAGAGAGAGAGAGAGAGAGAGAAAGAGCGAAGGCGGAGGTGGACCTCGCGACCTTTAACCTTCCTGGGAACCTCACTGGCAAGAAGGAGCCGCGGGGCCCGAAAGAGGGTCCGGGTATATGCGCGTCGGAGAGAGGGAATCGGGCCTCTCGCACACAAGCACGCGAAAAATACCTCCGGAGAGAGAGCGAGAGAGTGCATTTAACAGCGGATCCTTGCGTGATGCGTCAGAGAGAGAGAGAGAGAGGCTGCCTACAACGATGATTCCTCCCTCGATTTCTCTCGCAGAGCGCGCGGCCGTTAATCGAGGGGAGAAAGAAAGAGAGAGAGAGAAAGGCAAGAGCAAAAAGGTCGAGGATTGGCCCGGAATGAAATTGCAGTCGGAAGGTCAAATCGATCGATCCTTACTCGCTGTGCGGCTCTCTCGTTGGGGCCCCGAGACTCGAGATTTTCGGAGCGAGAGATGCGGATGGCACGGCGGAGGGGAGTGGGAAGTGTTGGGAAAAATGCGCGGGGAACATTCTTCCTGCGCGCGAGTATGCCGATTTTGATGCCGAGCCACCGCCGAGACCGCTTCTTTGAAGCTAATCAGCGAGCCGCTGCCGCTTCTAATCTAGTTTTAGTACTTGGAGTGAGTAGACTTTTTATAATTATGTCCAGAGCAATTTGCAGCATAAATTGTAATTAATTTTGCTGTTTACATTGCAATCGGCTGATATTTAAAATTTTGCATTGATAAGTTTTAATTAACAGTAGTTTCAGCTGCATCCTGTACGCCTTGAATTTTCCGCATTAATTGCAGTGCCGTTTTTATCTGTTGAAAATAAAAGTGATACACTTTAAAAGTGAATTTCACAAATTTGAATAATTATTGGGGAAGAAGCTTTACAGTTAGTGAGTATTAGCCTAGCAATTTACAGATAACTTGTACTACTCTGCTTTCATTGAGCTTTGCAGTAATTAATTAAATTAGCGGCATCGTTTTCATTTATTACTGCAGTTTGTACGTTAAAGAATATTAAGGGGACGCTTTACATCAGGATGAATAAAGGAAAAATTTCGTATTCCCACAGGTTGAAATAAATTTTAATTAGAATGACAGATACGAGCGCTGCTCGCAAGTGCAAAATGCGCTTAATTCTTGCGTATCGAATTGAAATAGCGATGAAATTATGCGTTATTGTAGCTGCAAATAGTAAGTGTGCAGCATCGTATAGCAACCTTGCGGGTCCTGTAATTTTCATAATAAAAGGCATTCTCCAGCCGCTGCGTACTCCGCGGTCTTTATTCAAAAACTTGTTCTTCGTCTCTATCTATCATGTCAAAATGCACGAAATTCATCGATAGCCAAGTCTTTCTCTAAAAATCAGAGAATTCGATTCTCGCTCAACGTTTCTAATATTATAGTTTACCATTACCCCGAAAAGATAAAAAAATAAAAAAAAAAAAAAACTAAACATTTAGACTTATAAAAAACTATTGCTCTCTAATACATATTCATCTCTCGGCCCTGCATCTTACATTTCGAGCGAAAGCATTAATCGGCCGAACTCTCATATACCAGATTCTCACCATCTGTAAAACAAATATAACTGAAAGGAATTGCACTTAAAGCGCTAAATGCAACGCCTCGACGTTTTGCATACCTGGGGGCAGCTCTCACGCGGCGCGATCGTTAGCCGCATTAATCACCATTTCGCTTCACGGCTTTCCGCGCCGTTCTCCCCTCCCCCTCTCTCTCTCTCTCTCTCTCTCTCTCGCTCTCCTCTCTCCCTTTCTCTCTGGACGTAAACGCGAGGAGGAGAAAAAGCAGCTGAAATTCGCGCGGAGCCTAAATTCCGAGCGGCCCGACTTCAAGAGAGTCGCCCAAGCTTGGAATTCGAGTTTCTCGGTAATCGCAGGAAATCGCGAGAGGATCCTTGCTGATCGCGCGGCGATGCCACTCTCGTGCTTTATTGCTGATCAATTGGGTGTCACCGCGCGCCGGGAACAAGCGATAATTAAATGTCTCGAGGTTCCGGCGTGCTTTTCTTTTTTAGGCATTGCGGGACTCGAGAGCTTTTTTTGGGAGAGGCGGCTTTTTTCTTACACGCTCGCTGAATTTTTTATAAAATACGATTGTAATTGCTTGCCAGTTGATTTTATTTAAATTCTTTTTTACTTTTAATCGATGCGCCGCGCAATCGTAAAAGCGTAGTAAATAAAGTATATATAAAAGATAAGAATATTCAAAATATTTCGAGCACTCGCCGAAGAGCCTGATTTAATTTAACTATAAATTCAAATTTGCCGTACGGATTTCGGGCTCAGAGCAAAAAGTTTACTGTTACGGCGATAAAATTATTGATACGTTTCCTTATACTTATTTGCGAAACTCGACATAGCAGATCGAAATTTATAAATTAAGATTTACATGCACATTTCCAGAAGAATCGAAAGCATTATTACAGAAAAGCCAAGTTAGCACTCGGCCTTCATAAATTAGTTTAAACACAACGGAGCCGGCATAAAGCTTTGGCCCGCGACGCGGGCACACCGCGAGCAACCGGTAATTACGGCCGAGCGCGATCGCAAAGCTCCTCTTAACGCGTCGTCGCGCATCAGCGAAAACACACATCGGCTCTCGGGGAAGGACATTTAAAATTTCAATTCCGGCTCGCTTTTGTTTCGGTCCTTGTCAACTTGTCAGGGGAGCTCGCCGGAGAGAAAAACACTCGGCGGGAGAGCGCGAGAGGGGGGGAGAGACTCGTCGCGGGTGGTCCTTTCGGGGCCGCGCGCGTATAACGTACTCGGGGTCGATCGGCCCGCGGCAAATTGATTGCGCGCACGCGCGTACGCCGGGCTAATGTTTAATTATTGCGGTAATGAATTATAAAAATGAGCGCCGGAGAAAGGTACACCCGAGCGGGAGGCTTGTTTAGGCGGTCTTTGCCCCAAGGTGGCTCATCCTTTACGCGTCCAATTGGCCGAATGCGAGAATTACTTTTTACGATAAGCTGCGAGCCCGCCGGATTTATACGCGGGCCCGTGTCTTTCTTCGGCGACCGATGCACCGTTGCGAGTGAGAGATGACTCTCTGCTTTCGGGGGGGTTGAGATATGTGTAATTTTCGGGGGTGATATTTATGTAATGCTTGCTTAATAAGGGAGTATGGACGCTGCCGCGCGAACGAAAGAGAAGCGGAGAGCGCAGATTTATGAGCTTTTTAAGCAGCGGAGTTTATGACTAACTGATTTTTGATAACAATTAAGTGGACGGGAATGAGTTATTAGCGTCAGACTGTAAATTATGCTTCGGAAGGTTACGCTGATTTCTTAATTAGCATATTGTTGGAAATATTGTATTTCGCTAAAAAGTATTAGGTAATAGTAAAACGAACCTGCAACCGGATACCCTGCAGGTGTTGAGAAGAGAAAATAAGGGAACACTTGATACATCCTCTACAGAGCCGCGTTATAGGAAATATGACAAATTGTTGAAATATTTCCTCAAATTTATCAGCTCGACAGTACAATTCTAATTGAATCCAGCTGTTAAGCGTATAAAATAAATTAGAGGACTTTCCATACGCAGATATTGGAAAAGTTTCGCAGATATGGCAATGAACAAGCAATATCACTTACCGCCAAACAGCCAAGTTTCGCTTTTAGCAAAACGTAAGAAACAAGCCAGAAAGCCATTTACGAGCTGATCGATCATTCGCAACTCATCGACTCGGCGATAATGAAGAAATTCTATTCTCACGCTTCCTCGCGGGCATTAATTATGCTATCTTCGGGGGCATTGGAAAAATCGGTAACGAGTTTTGATTCGACACCGCGATTTGTTTCTACACGCAGCGTCTCGCGACTACTGAAACTGTCAAAGGCATCAGGTTACTGTTCGTGACTATCATGTTACATTTCATTCAGATTTATATCGGGTTAAAATTCCAGTTTAGAAAAGCCACTCTGCAACTCTATCACGGCATCGGCGAATTCTTTTTCACGGGTTTGTCAGGCCGACTACCGGTTCTACAACTACATACGTTACCATCTCGCGACTTCGGATATACAGCCTCGTATGAGTTACCTTCGGCTTTTGATTTATAATTAACTTTAAGGGTTAATACTCGCAGTGGATAGATTTTTTTTCAGGTGACCGGTAAGATATTATAATATATTCATTACACGCTTTGGATTTTAAAAAGGAACGCTCTGGATATATCGAGTGCCGCGGAGAATATTTCAAACGTTTTTATCGACGGATCATGCAAACATTTAGTTAATATTTGATAAGTAGCCGGCAGTTGAAATCATTTTTCATTACGCGTTTCAAATCGTCAATAATTATTTTGCGAGATTAATTGGCTGGAAATACAATTTTAAATCTTATCTCCGCTAAATATATCGCTGGGAGTGTAGGCTAACATTATTTTATTGAATAAATTATTGCCAGGATCCTCTGCCGTACAAATGATCGTTCCTTTCAATACGTAAGCAGATCGATAGCCTTTATCGATCTATTTCACCCGCACTTTTAACTCGCGCGAGACAAAAACCCTCGTCTTCTTCTTTTACTGATTGAGCTATAACATTAAAATCGACAGCCATCGCCGCCGCCGTCTGTAAAACTTGCGGCTCGCCAAGATGCGCTTCATATTTTATTGCGTAATATCTAAAAAACGGAATCTCGAGCCGTATATACTCTTCGAGACGCCGGCCAATAAAGGTCAAATTAAGAGCAAAAAGGAGCGCGATCGGCGCGCGGCGTCAAAAAACGAAAGTGAATAATTCGCCGTCAACGAATATAGAGGAAGATCGGAGCGGATACCGGCGATGCTCATATATACGCCGCATTAATTACAATGATTTCGCGGCCACTTAGAGTCCGTCGAGATTCGAATTATAGATAGAGTTGACCCTCGCGCTCACGCACGGAATCGACGCGCGCGCAACTCGGGGCACAAAGGGATATATATATCGGCCGAATGCGCGCTTCGAGAAGCTCCTGCGGTCCAGGTAGGGGTCGGAGGTCGAGTCCGCCGAAAATTTCCCCCCCGCGAAATTGAATTCGCAATCTTTCCGCTCGGATCCGCCAGCTCAATTAAGATTATCTTTTATTAAACGGGAGTAATGCGTTCTTCTGGAGCGGAAAGCGGTGTATTGTCTTGTCTTGAATTCGAATTCTCGAAAATTTGATTTTAGCTCGTTAGAGAATGCGGAGACTGCGTTATAAACGGCAATTATAATCCGTCGAAAGTGGACGATCCCATAAATTTATTAACCTAGTTTACCGACGCCTTCATTAACGACCAGACGATCGATGGCTAATTAAAAAGCTTCCCGCCGATTTCTAATAAAATCATTACCGAGACCCGGCAAAAAGTGTCGCGCGTCCCCGACGTCAGCGCTATCCACCGAATACCTGCGTTAAAAGGCCTCGCCGAGCGGCTCTGGGCTTTTTCTCCCCGTCCCGCATAACAAACAACTCGCGGACGCGCCTAAGATAATTAAAGATTTAATTCGGCCATTGGGCAAAGCTCTCTCGGGCCGTAAAACGACACTTTAAAAAGGCATCTCCCTCCCCCCCCGAGGCAACCCGTTCCGCCGACTGAAACAAAACAAGCCACCGCTCGCTCTCGGCAGCCGCGTTTTTCGACTGCCGGGCTTCTCTCCGCCGTGCGAATTCCACAATCGGCAAAAGGGTTCAAGGGCGCTTACATCCCACGGCGACTTTCCCATCGCGGCTTTGGCAGCGCACGCATATGCGCGCGTGCGTGCATTATTGATGAGCAGCCGATTCCCGCTATTCGCCTCTCTCTCTCTCTCTCCCTCCCTCCTTCGAACGGGTTTTATCGTTAATCGCACGCTCTCGGGGCCCTGTTCCCGCGAACGCGCGCTTACACCTTATTACATTGTATCGTCGCGCGCGGCGTATGTAGATGCGGCCTTTTGTGCGTATTAAATCCTGCCCGGGAACTGGCAATTTTTTGCATTCTTCGGGGGCCCGCAGCAAAAGTGCCGGCTGCGAGCGCGGATTAATGAGGGTTGTCGACGGATATGCGCCAAAAATTGAATGTTCGCTGCCTACCTACGCTGCTCTCGCCGCTCCGCTCTTCGATCGAGATGTTGCAGCTTTTACGCCGAGAGAGAGGGGAGGGGGATCGCACGGACTTTAATGGATATTAAAATTGAATTATCTTGATGTGCCCTTATTCGACAATGAATTATGAAGTCATCGCCGAAATTTTACGTCAGATATTGGGCCGGAGCGGCGGCGGCTCATCACTTCCGGCTGTAAATCGAATTTTTATACCGTAGCCGTTAAATAAGCAGGACGGTTTCGTTGACTTTTACGTCAGTCGCGCTGCAAAAAAAGCTTTAATGTCGTATTTTAAAAGCTCTCTAAAATCATCTACAAATTTTCATACGTAACTGTAGCTTGTCCGGGCAAATCGGTTTATATAAAATATTTCCCTACCAGTTTTTACAACAAGACTAAAACAGAAAGCATAATTTAAGACCGAATAACATTCAAGTGCATGCTTTATATACTATCAATAAAACGAACGATAAAAGGCTTTTATAATCAAAGCCCCGAGTCCCGTTCGCCAGTTTTTACTTTCATAAATTAAGCAAGATGCCCTAAAAAAGTCTTATCTCGGGCACATCGAGGTGGATCTTCCGCCAGGCCGGGCGTGAAAAATCGAGCGGAAAAAATACAAGAAATATATCAATTCGCTATCTGAATAAAGTTGGCCTTTTTTGAAAAGCACTCGAAACGATAGCCCGAGCGCCATTGGAAGTCATTTTATACCCGACTGGTTCTCAGGCCGGTCATTAATGGTCTACCTATAGATACGCGATCGCTATTAGCCGCAAAAAGTCCATCTCCGCGCTCCGAATGAACCCCTTGCGGCCTCCGGCATTTAACACGTACGAGGAGTGGACATAATATAACGGGGCCTCGGCGCTCTATATCGCGCCTCGCGGTTTATCCGCTTCTAAAAGGCCGCCGATAATTTTGCATTCGCTCGCCGCGAGATTGCGAATAACTGTAATCGATGCGCGCTTAGTTTGCGCTCCGCGCGCAGGCTTTTTTCTCCGCTCGCCGCGCCGGTCGCTTCCCTTCCACCGGCGGATCGACTTTTTTCTCTCCCTCGGCGCGGCTTTGATTTAGTGCACCAGAATCGCGTGAGCAGCCGATTCCCGTCTGCGCGCGTTCGCGTGCGAGCCGATTTTCACGAATGGTTATTAGAAAAGTCGTACTCGAGTTACCGCGGCGGCTGCCGCTCCGGCTTTTCCTGCTGGTTGCTTTTGGAAAAACGCGCCGAGCGGCCGACGAGGTGATTAAAAGATGTTTTCTGAGGCTTCTAATTTCCGCGTTGTTCCTCGAGTCTTTTTTCCCTTTCCCGATGAACGTGTTTTGAATATAAATTAATGCCTAGCTCCTAACTGTATTGCGTAAGTATCGGTTTGGAAAATCGGACCTTCGGAAATGTTTGTTGAACATTCGATTTTTGATTTACCGATAGTCTGAACTCGTTCCTCATTAATTTACGATACGTTGATGATTTTCGAAAACAGTACGAAATACTTCCCTCTACGATTTAAGATAACTCTTAAGTATTACGATAATTATCAATAATGAGAGTCGTAATAAAAGTTTTATGAAACAGGTTCGAAAAGACTACCATCGAAAGTAGGTTAAAACCTCGATACCCACCCGTAAAATGTCCAGCTCCTCGCCATTTGAATTTCGATTACCGTCGAAATCCCCGAACGAATGTAGAAAATCGCTGCGAGTTCTTTTTAATCTGCGAGGAAGTGCCACGCGGCTTGCTTTATGAGCGGCATAAATCTCGCGAGTGCGAGTGGGCGGAACTTCGCGATACCGCGGCCCGGTACGTGCCATAAATTTAATGCACGTTCATTTGTAGCAGCTTCAAAATGCAATGATGAGTGCGGCATTTTAAATCATCGCCAGGACGAAAAAGACCGCGAGCTCCTAGTTTTTTTGTCGCTCTTATTCATTTTAATCCGCGCGGAGATATTTATAAGGTGATACCCTCCCCCTCTCCTTAATGGGATTTAACCCTCCTCGCGAGGCGCGGGTTTTGAAAATCTAAATAAATGTAATTCGAGTTTTATTAAACATTTTATTAAGCACAATTTACGCGACTTCATAAATCTGATGAAACTTTTCAAACATTTCATATAAAGTCATTTTAATCCCCTTTAAGAACCGTCTGGCCAAACTACACAAAGAAAACTCGTCAGCTTGCGCTACCTTTTAGTCCCAATACAACCTCTTTTTGCACTTTAATATCGACGTTATAAAGCATAAAAAATTTCCACTAATTTATTCGCAAGGTCTAAAAGTATCCGCTCGAGAGCCGAAAGAAATAAAGCAATTCCATAATAAGCAGCATAAATCGCGCTTAAAACCCGGCGCTGTCAGCGCGCCGCTCAAACAAGACTACCTCTAATTAAGAATTTTTGTCGTCAAAGCCGCGGGCGCGAGAGGAGGGAAAAAGCCGCGGCGCATAGTGGGTGGTACCCCGGCGCACGCTGTGTTCGAAAGCGCCATATAGAGAAATACCGGAATGTACTTCGACGCGTGATACGATCTGCCATTGTCGAGATCGCAGTGCAAGATCGCCGATCGGCGAGGATATCTGGTAGCCTCGTTACGGAAAGCGCGCCGAGAGGGGACTCTCCGCCGGCTTCAAAACCTTCCGAGGCCCCTATATATCCCGTAATGACGCTTTCTTTTTCGCCTCTCCCCGGCCTTCATTGTTATAAATGCGGGGAGATAAATTTTTCCATTCCAATTAGCGGTGGTTTCGCCGATTGTGCGTCTAACGGAAGCTGCCGAGATATTAATGGGGCAGGGTGTCTCGGCGAAGGCGTGCGATAAACCCCTACTGACTTTCATTACTTCTCCGCGCCGATAATTCGAATATTGCACGTTTTTACGCTCGCTAGAATCTAATTTTAGAACGCGCGCACAATGAAATTCCAGACTTTCCGGCACGCTTTAAAAAAGCATCTGCAAGCCCATCACGCTCGTACGTCCGTCTCGTCTCTTTGGGACAGTCGTCGATTCCGCTCGCTCCCGGCGGGACAATAAACGTTTTATCGCTCGGCTCTTGACGCCGGAATCTTCGGCTCGAAATTCGCGGCACGAGAGAGAGAGAGAGAGAGGGGCTATCGATTTAAAGCGCGAGTTCGGCACGCGTATTACTTTCTCCCGGGGCAGGACGGCACTGACAGCTGGTGGCATTCTTTTTCGCGCGTCCTTACACGCGCGCCCCGCTGCGAGGACGCGCGGCGTTCCGAAGCCGCGCCTCTCCCGATTTATTAGCGGGACCTCTCGCCGAGAGATCCGATTTCGACGCTTCCGGCCTGCGCGCGGCGCGCTCGTAAAGGAATCCTCCCTTTCGAGGGATTCGCCGCAATTTAAATTCTTATTTGAAGCGATATTTTTAATTTGGCCGCGTGGCCGATTGATGACTCTGCTGCGTGATCTCGCGGCATATTTTAAAAGGTAATGCCTTGCGCTTCGTTCGAAATCGATGGAGCAGATATAAATGTGAAATTGCTCTTCGTTTTTCAAAAATATTTATCGACGCTTTGATTTCTACACTTTCATCTATACTTATTTTATACACAGGAATCGTCCCTCTCTCTCTCTCTCTCTCTCTCTCTCTCTCTCTCTCTCTCTCTCTCTCTCTCTGCTACAAGCATTACTAAATCCTCCCGCAGCTTTTACCAATTATTATTTTTCCCGAGAGCCCCTCGTATTTCGCGAAACCTTTTCCGCTCTTTTAAACACACGTACGCCTAACACCCACAATTTTATCTGTACATCTCGAAGGAAAGCTGCCTTAACGGCTCCTTCTGTACATAAATAAGGCCCGCAACTAGAATCCGGACGACGCCAGCGTATATTACACGCTTAAATAGCGCGTAAACGAAGCCTAGAAAACGAGTACGTACGTACACCTTCCAACTTTCTCCCGGACGAGCGTTATTAAAACCCACTGCCGAATGCCGATCAATCACACCATTGACACCGGATCATTAAACTCGGCGCTGCTCTTACGCCTATATCCCGTACATACCCCCGGTACACTCCCAAGTAGGACATTAGCCGCTTCCGCCGGACTGAAAAATCGAGGCTCGAAATTTTCCGGGTCCCGCGTTTATGCGCTTTCATAAAAGCGAGCCGGAGCCGCGTTTACGATCGCGCGAAGGAAGCTCGTACACTGTAAGCTGCCGAGCGCGCGGCGTTAATGAGCGTCGGCGACGGCGACGCGTGGCCGCGTCCCGCAGTAAACGCTCGCCGCGTCGAACGTCTAATCCGACGCGAGGCTCGCGCGGAATATCATAAATGTCATCCTTGCGCGCACGTCGTAAATACGCGCCGTGAGCCGCGCCGCGCATCTCCGAGTGCGCGCGCGCGAGCAGGTGTGAGAGCCGCGGGGGAGAAAAGTTCGCGGTAATTGAATTTGCTGAATGTTTGCACTTTCCTTTTGAATGCCTCGTCGGGGACGCTGCTGATCGCTGATTCATAAGGATTATTCGCCACTCGAGGAGGGGAGGCTCCCTCGGTTTCTTCGCAGAGGCATAACGGATTAGGAGAACCGCAGTTAGATGGATAAAGTAAATATTTCGCAAGAAAATTAAAAGATCAGCAGATAACTGGAAGATCTGGGGTTGTAAATTCCATTTTTAACCACTTATCTGGGAAAATATTTTTAGAGGGCTCATTATGCGCGCGATTTTATGCATGAAATAGAAAGATTATAAGCCGCCCGAAGATGCAGCTGATGTATAAAGATATCGCTTACAGTTACAATTGAGTATCAAAATAATATACGCCCGATAATTAAATCCCTGTTAACAAATGCTACTTTACAGTTGTAAAATGTTTAGAATCGCTATTTAATCGATTTGCGACTGCAAAAAATTTGACTTTAACGCACAAGCATTCCTCGCGCTAATGCTTACTATCCTCGATGTGCGAATGTCAATGTCAAAATGCACGAGAACAGTACTGCGAAGCTGGCAGCAATTATTTCAGAAAGTAGCAATAAATTGTTAAATCTAGACCAGAAGAGCCCTGATTACTACTTAAGAGTACGACTCCTCAAATAACAGATCGTTCATAAAAAAGGAAGTAAAAAAAGCGGATCCCCGTTAATCTTGCCGCAAAGTCCGCGGCACATCCTCCCTACTTGGCGCGATCCCACGACGGACGCCTGTAATTCGCCGGGAGAAAGATAACGAGAAGAGGCAAAGGACAGCTTTGCGGCCTTGATTACGGCCTGGCGATAACCCACGCACAGGACAGATTGTCCGCCGTTCGTTCCTCCCTTTTAACTACCGGTCGAGGGAGCTCCCTGGCGGAGAGGGCCTCGCCTAGAGATTATAATCGAGATCGCCGCCGTTCGGCGGTATTAAGTCCTACGTGCCGGACGATTTCAGGAAGCCGAGCCCCGCCGCGATAACTGTTCCATCTCTCGCGGCTCCTTATCGCCCCGCCACTGATAGCTATTAAGACCGCCCGGCAAATTGTGTACGGGGAGCTTGAACCTTTTCGCGGATGCGTATATCCTCGTGGGTCTCGAGCGGATGAGCTGGAGAGATGCGGCGAGGAGATGCGATGGGAAATTCGAGCGTGAAAAATGGGACTCGCTTCGGCGGGAAGTCGGCTTTTCTAAAGGGGAGAGCTGCGGAGATGAAATGTACATTTGCATACCGAGGCCTGAAGTTGCGCGACGATTTCTACTTTGCATGAAAAGTAGGCGCGTGCTAACGTATTCTTTTGAGTTTTATGCGCAGGAAGTGAAGTAAAAAGGCGAGGGCGACAAAGTGTTGATAATTTGAATAATCTTTTTCTTTTCGGTAAGAATGTTACCACAATATTAATTAGATTACAGAAAAATCTCATATTTTACACCTGAACCATGTCGCGTTTTTTACTCTTTGCGTTAAAGTAATTCTAATGCTTAAAACACACGCGCCTCTATAATATCTAAATGGATTATCGTCTCAGGTAATGATGTAGATATAAGTATATGGAAACTCTACATCCTACAATCATCTCTTTTATTTTATTTTGATTTTCTATCTAACCGAGTTTCTCTAGAATATAATATTTATGTAAGACGGTTCTCTGGTGCTATTATGTATTTTTACTGATGAAATTAAATCCTTAACAGTTAAGATCAAAAGCATCTTTTAATTCCATAACGACCCATAAACATATCCCGGTAAACAAAAAAATCCACGTGCCCCTAAATTATATAAATCGCAGACGATAGCATTACGTCAATAAACATAACTCTCTTATCTCCTTGGCTACGTTCCTTATAAATTATAATCAACGATAGGGATAAAATTAATAATCCCAAACAGACGAAGGAAAAAGCGAGAAGGATCTTCGTCAGAAATCGAGCAACAATCAGGCCGTCCGTCCGGCCGTAAAGAAAGATCTCTCAAAGGATTGAAGGTCGCCGGAGCGCGCGCGGAAAAGATGCCCGCAGTTTTGCAATCGTAATAACTGATATTATATATCTTAATTAGCATTGATAATTAAAGGCCCGAGCGGCCACTCGAATAAATCGCAGTACTTTTCCCTCGGCTGCGAAGTCATTTTTACGGATGCGCCTGCCGTCGGGAGTAAATTTTGCGCTCGGCGCGCACTTTGCTTTTCAGCGGCGCCTATTTCGTTTGTTTGCACGAGGCCGATCGACGTGTCAATTAATGGCTTCATCGCCGCTTCGAACTTTACGATGCGCCGG